>NW_026845477.1:121088179-121184440 GCF_025583915.1 Anolis sagrei ordinatus | reverse complement strand
GTTGAGACCTCACAACCTCTGAGGATGCCTTCCATAGATGCAGGTGAAATGTCAGGAGAGAATGCTTCTAGAATATGGCCATATAGCCCAAAAAACCTACGACAACGTCATATAATCCAGTTCAAAACAAATGATGTGGATTATCCGCTTTGATAATCTGGATTTTATAGCTGTGTATAAGGGGCCCACATGTTTCCAGCTCAGAAATAATTTGAAGGCAAACAACAATAACAAATAAGCTATAATAACAATAAGCAGCAGCAACCATTTATTCCTCATCTTAGAGAAAACAAAATATTATCACTATTATCATCACAAGTATCATAATGAGGGTTAGCTCTGCAGGGTGAAGTTCAGAACAAACCATTATACATGTTCCAGAATTTATTTTCCTGCTTCTATCATGCATGTTCATTGCTTGCTTATCCAATCCTGCCCTACATCCTCTTACTATTGGGACTATTAGGCTGTGTGGGTGTCCTGTTTATCCTACAATGGCTTTTGGGTGAGTTTCTCCTTCTTGTACATGGGATTACTCCTGAGTAACACATCTTGGCAGCCGAGGAATGCCACTCACCTTGGCTGGGGCTGACTAAGAGCAGGTGGTAGGAGGGAGAGAATGAAGTGAATGGAGCATGTCTGGTGACCTACCCCTGAGGGCTGGCAGTGATCACAGCAACCACAATCTTGGCGCTGTTATAAGGACAACAGAGAATAATAAAAAAATTCTCTTAGATGAAGAATAAGTGGTTGCCGCTTCTTATCTTTATAACATTTTTGCTGTGGTGTGCCATCAAGACTTATAGCAACTCTAAGGGCAAAGGTATCACAGGGTTTTTTTGGCAAGGTTTATTCAGAAGAGGTTTACCATTTTGAGGCTGAGAGAGTGTGATTTGCCCAAGGTCACCCATTGGATTTCATGGCAGAATTGGGATAGGAACCCTAGGGCTTTTCCACACTGTCATATAACCCAGAATTTCAAGGCAGAAAATCCCAGAACTTTTGAACTAGGTTATCTGAGTCCACACTGGGTCTAATTTGAACTAGGTTATCTGAGTCCACACTGCCATATATTCCAGTTCAAATCAGATAATGTGGGATTTTATGCAGCTGTGTGGAAGGGGCCTAAGGGTCCTTCCACCTAGGTCCTATATCCCAGATCTGATCCCAGGTTTTCTGTTTATCCCAGATTAGCTGGCAGTGCAGACTCATATAATCTAGTTTAAAGATGAAAATATGGGATTAGATCCTGGAATATAGGGCCTGTCTAAGAAAGGCCCTATGCGCCCTTCCACACAGCCCTGTATCCCAGAATATCAAGGCAGAAAATCTCACAATATCTGCTTTGAACTGGGTTATCTGAGTCCACAACTCCCGCTAAAATGAGCCCTCCTCCATAAATTACCTGCTTCTTTCTTTTATCTCACCCGAGTTTTTTTAATTAGTTTTAATCAGTTTGTCTTTTAATCATTACATGTAGCAAATGATTACTGTGCCTGTCCATATTGTAATTTTATATTGTTATTTATTCATATGTTTTATTGTTCGCGTTTTCTGTTTGTGTTTTGGTTTTTCTTTATTGTAATTGTCATTTGGGCTTGGCCTCATGTAAGCCGCTCCAAGTCCCCATTGGAGAGAGGGTGGCGGGGTATAAATAAAGATTATGATTATGATTATGATTATTATGATTATTATTATTATCTGGGTCCACACAGGTTAAGATGGGATTTACTGCCTTGATATCCTGGGATATAGGGCTGTGGGGAAGGGTCCTAAGTCTCCACTGTTGTAGTCCAGCACGCAGACTACTACACTATGCTAACTTTCAGTCATATACAATGAAAAGATCAGTCTAGGTCAGTGTTTCTCAACCTTCCTAATGCCGCGACCACTTAATACAGTTCCTCATGTTGTGGTGACCCCCCAACCATAAAATTATTTTCATTGCTACTTCATAACTGTAATTTTGCTACTGTTAGGAATTGTAATGTAAATATCTGAAATGCAGGATGTATTTTCAGTCACTGGAAATCCCAGCAACTACAACTCCCAAATGACAAAATCAATCCCCCCCAACCCCACTAGTATTCAAATTTGGCAAAAATACCCAATAAAACCAAATTTGAATACTGGTGGGGTTGCGGGGGGGGGGGGGGGGGGGGGGGGGGGGGGATTGATTTTGTCATTTGGAAGTTGTAGTTGCTGGAATTTATAGTTCACATACAATCAAAGAGCACTCCGAACTCCACTAACGATGGAATTGAACCAAACTTGGCACACAGAACTCCCATGACCAACACAAAACACTGGAAGGGTTTGGTGGGCATTGACCTTGAGTTTTGGAGTTGTAGTTCACCTACATCCAGAGAGCGCTGTGGACTCAAACAATGACGGATCTGGACCAACCTTGGCATGAATACTCAATATGCCCAAATGTGAACACTGGTGGAAAATAGACCTTGTCATTTGGGAGTTCCAGTCACTGGGATTTATAGTTCACCTACAATCAAAGAGCATTCTGAACCCCACCAATGATAGAATTGGGCCAAACTTCCCACACAGAACCCCCATGATCAACAGAACATACTATGTTTTCTGATGGTCTTTGGCAACCCCTCTGACACCCCCTTGCAACCCCTCCAGGCCCCCAAGTTGAGAAATGCTGGTCTAGGTGGAAGTCTCTTCCAGGACAGAGTAAAAGAAAGTGTACACCATAATTCAGTGGAAGAGTATTTGCTCTAGCTCTAAAAGCTTGAATGTTTACTCCCTGGTGTTTCCAATGAGAATTTCTTAGGTTTCGAAGCCACATGTCTATGTACACACAAGCCACATTTTACATGACTTTTGAAATATTGCTTTCCTGTCTTACATCAAAAGAACTCAGGGCAGCGTGCAAGTACTGATAATATGCATCTCAATATACTCCTATCCACTCAAAGCACTGGTAAGTTGCCGCTACGTGGGAATGGCCCCTTTTCAACTCAGTGGGTTGTGGGGAAAAGTGAATGGGGTGCTTCAGCTGTGAGGCCACACGGGGTAAAGCCAAAAGTTGTAAGCTTTGCATCCCGATCTAAGCCTTATGCTGGTGAAAGTTCCTATTTATAGGTAAATAGGAAAGTTTTGGGTTGTGTAGGGTGTTTTGGGCTATATGGCCATGTTCTAGAGAGGCATGCTCTCCTGACGTTTTGCCTGCATCTATGGCAAGCATCCTCAGAGATAGAAATGTTCTATACAAAGCTCAGCCTCTTTTGCTCATCAAGCCCAATGCTGTCACATCTGACTGACAGTAGCAATCTTGGGTTTCAAAGGAAGATTGGAAATGCCAGGGAGTGAACATTCAACCTTTTCCAGGTAGAGCAGTACTCTTCCAATGAACTAGCGTCCTACTTCATTTACTTTGTCTTTGCCATTATAATATGTACGCCAAGGAAGCAACTTGTTATTGAATGCATCTAGCCTGACTAAGGGCCTTTCCACACAGCCTTATAACCCAGAATATCAAGGAGGAAAATACCACAATATCTGCTTGGAACTGGATTATCTGAGTCCACACTGCCATATAATCCAGTTCAATGTGAATTCTATACAGCTGTGTGGGCCTCGGATGGATTTGGTATCTTTTAGAAACAGGCACTGCATATATCTTGTTGTGTGTTTCCAAGTTGTTTCCAATTTACAGCAACCTGTAGGGGTTTCATTGGCAAGATTTATTCAGAGGGGTTTGCCTTTGCCTTCTTCTGTGACTGAGAGTGAGAGGACCCTTCCACACAGCCATATAACCCAAAATATGAAGGCACATAATCCACAATATATGCTTGGAACTGGATTATCTGAGTCCACACTGCCATATCATCCAGTTCAATGGAACCCCCGGTGGCGCAGTGGGTTAAACCCCTGTGCCGGCAGGACTGAAGACAGACAGGTTGCAGGTTCGAATCTGGGGAAAGGCGGATGAGCTCCCTCTATCAGCTCCAGCTCCTCATACGGGGACATGAGAGAAGCCTCCCACAAAGATGATAAAAACATCAAATCATCCGGGCATCCCCTGGGCAATGTCCTTGCAGACGGCCAATTCTCACACACCAGAAGCGACTTGCAGTTTCTCAAGTCGCTCCTGACACGACAAAAAAAAATCCAGTTCAATGTGGATTCTATACACCTGTGTGGGAGGAGCTGGACTTGCCCTATGGCCAAGCAGAGTTTTCAACCCAGGATTCCAGAGTCATAGTGTGGTGGAGGCTCCTTCTTTGGAGGCTTTTAAACAGAGGCTGGATGGCCATCTGTCGGGGGTGCTTTGAATGCGATTTTCCTGCTTCTTGGCAGGGGGTTGGACTGGATGGCCCACGAGGTCTCTTCCAACTTTTTGATTCTATAGTTTCAGCATTCAAAACAATGGAGACCACAATCATTTGCAAAACTGATCCTGATCTCTATGTGATCTCTATGAGCACACATGTGGGATTGCCATTTCCCACTCCTGGCCCTTCCACGCAGCCCTCTGTCTCAGAATATCAAGGCAGGAAATCCCACAATATCTGAGTGTGGACTCAGTTAACCCAGGTCCCTTCCACACAGCCCTATATCCCAGAATATCAAGGCAGAAAATCCCACAATATCTGAGTGTGGACTCAGTTAACCCAGGTCCCTTCCACACAGCCCTATATCCCAGAATATCAAGGCAGAAAATCCCACAATATCTGAGTGTGGACTCAGTTAACCCAGGTCCCTTCCACACAGCCCTATATCCCAGAATATCAAGGCAGAAAATCCCACAATATCTGAGTGTGGACTCAGTTAACCCAGGTCCCTTCCACACAGCCCTATATCCCAGAATATCAAGGCAGAAAATCCCACAATATCTGAGTGTGGACTCAGATAACCCAGGTCCCTTCCACACAGCCCTATATCCCAGAATATCAAGGCAGAAAATCCCACAATATCTGAGTGTGGACTCAGTTAACCCAGGTCCCTTCCACACAGCCCTATATCCCAGAATATCAAGGCAGAAAATCCCACAATATCTGAGTGTGGACTCAGTTAACCCAGGTCCCTTCCACACAGCCCTATATCCCAGAATATCAAGGCAGAAAATCCCACAATATCTGAGTGTGGACTCAGTTAACCCAGGTCCCTTCCACACAGCCCTCTGTCCAGAATATCAAGGCAGAAAATCTCACAATGTGTTTTGAACTGGGTTATCTGAGTCCACACTCAGATAATGTGGGCTTTTCTGCCCTGATATTCTGGGATATAGGGCTGTGTGGAAGGGCCCTGAGTCCACACTCAAATATTGTGGGCTTTTCTGCCCTGATATTCTGGGATATAGGGCTGTGTGGAAGGGCCCTGAGTCCACACTCAGATAATGTGGGATTTTCTACCCTTGATATTCTGGGATATAGGGCTGTGTGGAAGGGCCCTGAGTCCACACTCAGATAATGTGGGCTTTTCTGCCCTGATATTCTGGGATATAGGGCTGTGTGGAAGGGCCCTGAGTCCACACTCAAATATTGTGGGCTTTTCTGCCCTGATATTCTGGGATATAGGGCTGTGTGGAAGGGCCCTCCCTCTTTTGCTCAGGCAGCAAAACCAACAGGTTAAAAAGAAGGCGCAGTCTCACCTGTTGGGTTGAAACCTGGCTAAAGCTCTTCCCCACTGGCCAGAACTCAAGCCGAAGAGGAGATCTTACCTGTATGAAGGCAGGGAAGAGGTTGTCCCACTTCTCCAGCGTCCTGCTTGCTTTCCCCCAAAACTATCCGCACAGAGAGGTCACAATCTCGGGATAGGAGCCTGAGAAGGCACCCGCAACCTGCTCCTCTTCATCTCTCCTTGCGAATCCCACCTGCATCTCTTCGATGATATTCCTCCCCTCCCAAGCTTTCGCGATCCCACCCCAAAGGTCCCCCCTCCCTCCCCCTCTTTCTTTTTCTTTTGGCTTTGTTTTTTTGGCTCCCCTTCAGCCAATCAGGAGTGGCGGCTGGAGGCGCCTTTGAAGTCGGGCGAGCGAACCAATCATTAAAATAGATTGAGGGATTTCAAAGCGGGGGCCTGGCTCGGTCGCCTTTAAGTGCCGGGCCCCCCCGCTGGGCCGCTTGTTATGGATGCAAAAGGGGGCTGAGGAGGCTGGTGGGCCAGCCGGGGAGAGGGCCTGCTCGCCTTTTATCTCTCCCAAGGTGCAGGGCAAGCAGGCAGGCAGGCAGGCAAGGAGACACAGGCAGAGGGACTTCAGTGCTGTCACTTTTCCTTGGGAGGGGGTGCAAAAGCCATGGCTTGGGCAGAGCCTTCACACTCTGATACAGTAAATACTGGTTGGAGTGTCCCATATCCCAAGTGCTTGGGACCAAAATTGTTTTGGACTAGTGGGTTGTTGTAGGTTTTCCAGGCTGTATGGCCATGTTCTAGATTACTACAATGTGCTCTACATGGGGCTGCCTTTGAAGACCGGAAACTTCAGCTAGTTCAACGGGCAGCAGCCAGATTATTAACTGGGGCGACATACAAGGAGCATACCATCTCCCTGCTATGCCAGCTCCACTGGCTGCCGGTCCATCTCCGAGCCAAATTCAAAGTGCTGGTTCTGACTGTGAAGATGCAGTAATTATCACTGCCACCAAATTTGAGAAGTAGTCAGCAGAGGAGTAGCTAAATTACAAGTGCTGTTGTGTAACAGGAGAGTAGAGGGAGATTTATTATTTATTTCTCTGTATTTCTGCCACCAACGTGAGGTAAGATGTATTATTGTGAGAAATGGCACACTGGACGCAGAATTGATGGAGATGAGGCAGTCTTCAAACAAAAGTTAACAAATTTATTGAGCACAAAGCGTGTGGTTGCAAGTTGTAACTTTTCTTATAGAACTCAGAATAATACTTGGTTAGTTGAATGTTGCACTCTTTCAGGTTACACAGTATCTTCCTGAGGTGAAGCACTTATTACTAAACAAAGTTTCAATACAGGGATATCTCCCTTATCTGATCCTCCCTTGATCAGATACTTACTTCGGGCTGAGAACAGCAGTATAAATAAATAAATAAATAAATAAGCTTATTCTTTAGCCTTTCCTTAGACTAAAAGAATACTGGCTATGTTTCCCTTATCAGCCTCTCTAGCCTAAGAAACTTCCAGTAGCTTAATCTGGCTTTCCAAAGCCTCGAAACTTTGCTTCACAATTCACTCTCTTTCAGCTACAACCTCCTATCTTTCCTCTACCGACTCTTCACCCTCCAATCTTAACTGCCTCACTAACTGTCTGTTTTCAAAACTCTCTCCTCTAGGCTCCTCCCACTTCTCTCTCTGCCGGCTTGCCTTGGTCCCCATGGCAACGCAGATGGAGGATTCCTTTGAAATAGGCCGCTCCAGAGTTACTGCAGCCAACACAAACCCATAAATACAGTTTAAATCATGCAAATTATTATTAACTCCTGTACACTGACCTATAAAGCTCTATACGGTTCTGGCCCAGCTTACTTGTCCGAACGTATCCACCCCTATGTCCTACCTTGTATTCTAAGATAATCCGGGGAGGCCCTGCTTTCGCTCCCATCAACAGCACAGATGCGTCTGGCGGGGACGAGAGACAGGGCCTTCTTGGCTGTGGCCTCTCGCCTATGGAACACACTCCCAAATGAGGCAAGATCTGCTCCCTCCCTCTTGGCTTTTAGAAAGAAATTAAAATCATGGTTTGGGACCAGGCCTTCGGGAGTAGAAGTAAATGTATGCTGCATTTCAGAAGGACAATGACTGGAATGGCCATTCAACAGATGAGACTGTTTTATTGTTTTAAATATTGTTTTATTGCTTGTGGATGTATTGTCTTAACTTGATTTATGTCAAATTGTAGTGTATAATTGTAATTGTTTGTACTGGCATTGAATTTTGCCATTACTTATGTGTAAACCAATCTCCCTGTTGTGCCACCTTTACAAAGTTCTGGAGAGACTTATTTTGCATAGAATTATGGAAAAAATAGACCCATGTCTGATTCCACAGCAAGCTGGCTTCAGGAAAGGCAAAAGCTGCACATCGCAAGTGCTGAACCTGACTCAGCACATAGAAGATGGCTTTGAAAGGCAGCAGATCACAGGAGCTGTCTTCATAGACCTGTCAGCAGCCTATGATACTGTGAACCACCGCCTCCTCCTGAGAAAAATGTATAATATCACAAAGGACTACCACTTCACCCGCCTCATAGGAAACCTGCTACAAAACAGGAGCTTCTTTGTTGAGTTCCAGGGCCAGAGAAGCAGATGGCGGAAACAGAAGAACGGCCTGCCTCAGGGGAGCGTGCTTGCTCCATCCATGTTCAACATCTACACAAATGACCAGCCACTGCCAGAAGGGACAGAGAGTTTCATCTATCGTTGATTGTGCCATTACTGCTCAAGCAGGGAGCTTTGAGATGGTAGAACAGAAGCTCTCCGAAGCTCTAGGTGCTCTTACTGCCTATTACAGGGAAAACCAGCTGATCCCTAATCCATCTAAAACACAGACATGTGCTTTTCACCTCAAGAACAGACAAGCATCCCGAGCTCTGAGGATTACCTGGGAAGGAATCCCACTGGAGCATTGCAGCACACCCAAATACCTGGGAGTCACTCTGGACCGTGCTCTGACCTACAAGAAGCACTGCCTGAACATCAAGCAAAAAGTGGGCACTAGAAACAATATCATATGAAAGCTGACTGGCACAACCTGGGGATCACAACCAGACACAGTGAAGACATCTGCCCTTGCGCTATGCTACTCTGCTGCTGAGTATACATGCCCAGTGTGGAACACATCTCACCACACTAAAACAGTAGATGTGGCTCTTAATGAGACATGCCCCATTATCACGGGGTGTCTGCGCCCTACACCACTGGAGAAATTACACTGCTTAGCCGGTATTGCACCACCTGACATCTGCGGGAAGTAGCAGCCAATAGTGAAAGGACCAAGGCAGAGACATCTCCAGCTCATCCCCTGTTTGGGTATCAGCCAGCACGTCAACGACTTAAATCAAGAAATAGTTTTCTAAGATCTAGAGAGACACTCACTGGAACACCTCAGCAAGCGAGAGTCCAAAAGTGGCAGGCTCAAACCCAGAGCCTCAATCAATGGCTGATACCAATGAGAGACTCCCCCCTGGGCACACAGAAAACTGGGCAACTTGGAAGGTGCTGAACAGACTGCGCTCTGGCACCACGAGATGCAGAGCCAATCTTAAGAAATGGGGCTACAAAGTGGAATCCACGACATGCGAGTGTGGAGAAGAGCAAACCACAGACCACCTGCTGCAATGCAACCTGAGCCCTGCCACATGCACAATGGAGGACCTTCTTGCAGCAACACCAGAGGCACTCCAAGTGGCCAGATACTGGTCA
Source organism: Anolis sagrei ordinatus (assembly GCF_025583915.1). NCBI lineage: Eukaryota > Metazoa > Chordata > Lepidosauria > Squamata > Anolidae > Anolis > Anolis sagrei. Next base: position 121,175,081 of record NW_026845477.1, on the reverse strand, counting down.
AAGGACATTTAATCAACTACCAAGCTTGCAAACTTTGTGTTTTGTTTGTTTGTTTGTTTTAAAAAATGCAATGCAACTGTTTGGTCTGCCCCTGACACGATAAATAAATAACTGCCTTGATTCCCCCTCAGGGTGAGAAAAGCAGTATACAAATACTGTAAATAAATAAATAAACAAACAATAGAAGCATTCTCTCCTGACGTTTCACCTGCATCTATAGCAGGCATCCTCAGAGGTTGTGTTTTGGAAATGTCTTTATTAAAGACTTGGATGAAGGTTTAGAGGGAGTACTTAATAAGTCTGGAGATGACACCAAATTAGGAGGGAGAGCTAATACTGCAGAGGACAGAATCAGAATTCAGAGTGACCACAACAGATTAGTGAGCTGGTTGACCAAAACTAACAAAAGTAATTTCAGCCAGGACAAAAATGTAAGATACTACACTTAGGCAGAAAAAATGAAATGCGAAGATGGGGGATACCTGGATCCACAACAGTTCATGTGAGAAAGATCTTGGGGTCCTCATGGACAACAAGTTGAACATAGTGAACAGTATGATGCAGCAGCTTAAAAAGCCAATGAGGGTTTGGACTGCATCAAAAGCAGTCTAGTGTCTAGATCGAGGGAAGTCACGGTGCCTTTGTATTCTGCTTTAGTTAGACCTCACCTGGAATACTGTGTCCAGTTCTGGGCGTCACTGTTCAAAAGAAATATTGACAAGCTGGAAGGTTTCCAGAGGAGGTCTGGAGACCATGAATCCCTATGAGAAGCATCTTAAAGAACTGGGCATGTTTAGTCTGCAGAAGAGAAGGTTGAGGGGAGACTTGATAGCCATGTATAAATCTGTGAAAAGTGTCATAAGGAAGAGGGAACAGGCTTGTTTTCCGCTGCCCTGGAAACTAGGACTCTGAGTAATGGGTTCAAATGAGATTTCATCTGAACATTAGGAAGAACTTCTTGACAGTAGGAGCTATTCAGCAGTGGAACTCTCTTCCCCAGAGTGTGGGGGCTTTTAATCAGAGACTGGATGTTGGGGGTGCTTTGATTGCGATTTTCCTGCTTCTTTGGCAGGGGGTTGGACTGGATGGCCCATGAGGTCTCTTCCAACTCTATGATTTTGTTATTTCCTTCCTTGGAAACTTTTGAACAGAGGCTGGATGACCATCTGTCAGGGGTACTTTGTGCTTTCCCTGCATGATAGGGGGTTGGACTGGGTGGCCCATGTGTTCTCTTCCTACTCTATGATTATATTATGTATGTTGGCATATACACAGGGAGATAGTAAGGAGGTGTACACCTACAAATATATATCCTGAGGTCTTCAAGCCACTCTAAACACCTTTGCAGAATCATACGAAAAGCTTGGCCTCTCACTGAACGTTGAGAAAGCCAAAGTGCTCTTCCAACAGTCACCACCAATCCCTCTGTGATGCCAGAAATACAGCTTAATGGTGTAATGCTAGAAATCACGGACCATTTCCGCAATCTTGGCAGCCACTTCTCCACAAAAGTCAACATCAGCACTGACATACAACACTGCCTGAGCTCTGTGTGTGCAGCATTTTCTGAATGAAGCAGAGAGTGTTTGAGGATCGAGACATTCGTAGGGAGACCAAGATGCTTGTTTATAAAGCTATTGTCCTTTCAACACTATTATATGCCTGTGAAATGTGGACTGTGGCTACAAATGTTACACTCAACTTCTGTAACAATTCCATCAGCTTTGCCTCTGAAAAATCCTGCAAATCTCTTGGGAAGACAGGTGGACAAATGTCAGCATGCTGGAAGAAGAAAAGACCACCAGCATTGAAGCAATGCTCCTACACCATCAACTTCACTGGACTGGCCACATTGTCCTAATCTCCAATCACTGTCTCCCAAAGCAGTTACTATACTCCCAACTCAAGATTAGGAAACATAATGTTGATGGGCAGGAAAAGAGATTTAAAGATGGGGTTAAAGCCACCTTTAAAAACTGTGGCATAGACACCGAGAACTAGGAAGCCCTCGCACTCAAGCACTCTATCTTGAGGTCAGCTGTGACCAACAGTGCTGTGGAATTCAAAGAGGCATAAATGGAGGATGAAAGGGAGAAACATGTCAAGAGGAAAGAGCGTCAAGCCAACCCTTGTCGGGACCACTTTCCACCTGGAAACTGCTGTCCTCACTGAGAAGGAACATACAGGTTAAGAATAGGTCTCTACAATCACCTATGGACTCACCACCAAGACCCTACACTTGGAAGGCAATCATACTTGACCATGAGTGATCACCAATGATATATATCCTGAGATTTTTTGGAAATATGATGCATTTGCATATACCTCGTGCAATATCTTGGAGATGTATACAGTAATACTTTGACTTAAGAGTTTAATTCCTTTCACAACTGAGCTCTTAACTCAGAATGCTCTTACCTCAAAGCAAATTTCCCATTGAAATGTTATTAATTCCCTCCTAGGGCCCCAGCCCCAATTTGTTTGTTACATGTAAATATAAAAATGTACTTTATACATAAAAAATAATGGATAAATACACATTCACATGGAACAATTAAAAAAAAAAGAAAGATCAACTTTAAAATGGTAGAAGCACAAAGTTGTGGCAAGGAAGCACATCTGAGACAACAAAATGTGTGTTGGCCAGTGTAACAGGACACCAATGAAGAGCCTGCTGAAGACGGCACCAAGCTGTGATTGCTGGGTTGAGACAGAGAGGGATGGATATCCAGGTGGCATTTCATGGTGGGAGAACAGATAGGTCAGGTAATGGCTGGTGGGTGGGATAAATTGGCAGGAAGCTCTTCTACCGGTGCCATGGAGAGAGCCCCAGAAGCATTGTAGCTGTTTGCTATTTTGTCTCTTTGGATTGGTATTCCTTTTACCTCCCCACAATGTTCATGTTCAAAGTTTAGGTCAGGGTAGGGAAGTTGTGACCTGCAGGCAAAATGTGACATCATCTCCATTTCTGAAAACCCTATGAAGAGACAGTGGCTTGTAGAGACTGATTGTGAAATTGCCTTATTTTATACTTCAGTATCTCCAAAATGTACAGCCAATGAAGTACAGAGGTTTAGGTTCTTAATTAGGAGCCCAGGAGAGGAAGCTTCAACTCCCCAATTGGCCACAAAAACCCACTGGGTGACCTCGGACAAGTCACTCTCAATGTCAAAGCTCCTTTCAATATACGATCCTGCCAAGGTAATCCCAGGATATGCTTTATTTCAGTCAGAAACTATGGGCAGTCCCTGAGTTACAAACATTCAACTTACAGGGTTGTTGTAGGTTTTTTCGGGCTATATGGCCATGGTCTAGAGGCATTCTAGACCATCCTAGAATGCCTCTAGACCATGGCCATATAGCCCAAAAAACCTACAACAACCCAGTGATTCTGGCCATGAAAGCCTTCGACAATACATTCAACTTACAAATGACTCACAAATAAGAACAGGGGTGGGATAACAGGAAGTGAGAGAAATCTATCCCTATGAAGGGAAATTCACTCTTGGAAGAGTTATCATAGGGAAAAGGTATCTCCGCTGAAGCTTATCCCCCAATCCTTGCTTTCACAACAAGCCAAATTTTCCAAAATTCAGTTATCATAGACAGGGGCACAGACAGCAAAGCAAACACCACAAAGGTGTTTGTTTGTTTGTTTATTTATTTACAGTATTTATATACCGCTTTTCTCACCCCTGGGGGACTCAAAGCGGTTTACACACAGATGGCAAAATTCAATGCCTTGCATTGGGCACCTGACATGACGCCAATACATAACAGTTACAATAAAAACCACAATTAACATAAATCATAAATTAAACAATACATCAACAGTATTAAAACAATAAAACAGTCTCACCAGTCATATTGCCATTCCAGTCTATGTCTCTCTAAAACTCTACATACATCTATTGTCCGAAGGCCTGGTCCCAAAACCATGATGTTAATTTCTTTCTAAAAGCCACAACCCTTTCCTGTGCAAATCTCTCTCTCTCTCCCTCCCCACCCCTCTGTGTGTGTGTGTGTGGAGTTACACTTAAAATGTATCTGTTCTGACTTAAATTCAGCTTAAGAACAAACCTATGAAACCTATCTTGTTCATAACTTGGGGACAGCTTGTACTTGATAGTTCAAAACAACAAGAACAAATCCTATGCTGGAGAATTGTTAACTGCATTATAAGTTAAATCGATGCATTATTTATCTAAAACACATAATATTAATCTGTGATCCATCACTAATGGGTGAAGTTTTTGATGAACGTTAGTAGAAACTTCTTGTTGGAAACAGTGGTTTGGCAATGGAAGCAAATGCATAGAAAGGTGATCAGGTCTCTTTCTCTGGATAGCTTCAAAAACAGGCTGGATTATAGACTGAGTTTCTGCAGAGGTGGAGTATGATGGCATGTGGACCCCTTTCAATTCTATGATTTATAGTTCCATCAGTTGGCAGGCCTCAGTTGCCTTACATGTTATGCACAGTGTGTGTCTTCAAGCTACTGACTGACTTATGGTAGCCCATGAATTCTATGGGGCTTTCCTAGACAAAGAATATTCAGAGGCTGTTTTGCCAGTTCTGTCCTATGAAATCTAGCCTACAGCACCTAGTATTTGTTGTTGGTTCCTATACAAATACCAACTAGGGATGACACTGCTTAATTTCAAAGATTATATTTATTTATTTATTTATTATTTACTGCGCTTATATACCGCAATTCTCAGCCCAGGGGCGACTCATTGCGGTGTACAACATAGAAAAACAGGTGCAAAATACAAGACATAGTGTAAAATAATCCACAATTCATCATTATCACAAAACATCCTCATCAAAAACATCAACATTACTACAAAAGCCATTCCGTGTCGTCTCATCGTCAAACCCACAATCCGGTATCATTTCCGTTATTCCAATCCTATGGTCAAATTACCAGTCATTGCACTTCTTGTTCAAATGCCTTCTTAAACAGCAAGGTCTTTAATTTCCTGCGGAATATCAACAGGGAGGGGGCTAGCCTGATGTCCACGGGAAGGGTGTTCCACAGCCGAGGAGCCACCACCGAGAAGGCCCTATCTCTCGTCCCCGCCAGCCGTGCCTGTGACGCAGGCGGAATCGAGAGCAGGGCCTCCCCGGAAGATCTCAAAGTCCTCGTGGGCTCATAGGCCGAGAGGCGGTCAGTTAGGTATTTTGGGCCGGAACCGTTTAGGGCTTTATAGGCCAATGCCAGCACCTTGAATTGAGCCAGTAGCAGATCGGCAGCCAGTGGAGCTGGTACAGCAGGGGGGGTGTATGCTCCCTGCGTCCCGCTCCTGTTAGTATCATGGCTGCTGCCCGTTGGACCAGTTGGAGCTTCCGGGCCGTCTTCAAAGGCAACCCCACGTAGAGAGCATTGCAGTAGTCTAAACGGGATGTAACCAGATTTGATGTATTAGATTTGATGCCTTTAGAGTAATTTAGGACCTAGTTTGTATGTGTAGAGCAATTATATACTTTAATGCTATTACTAATAATACAGTAGAACCTTGACATAAGAACATCTCAACTTAAGAGCATCTTGAGTTAAGAGCTTTCACTTGGACCAGATTTTGTTTTGACATACGAGCAGAGTTTTGAATTAACAGCAAACGTCAGAGGGCGTGCTAGTGCAAGAGCACAGGGCTTTCAAGCTTCAAGAGAGCAGCCCCCATGCTTTGTGCTTTTGTTTGCTTTGTGCTTTTGTTTGCTTTTTGTTTGCTTTTGTCCGCTTTGTTCTTCTCCGCATTGAGGAACTTTGGCTTAGTTGATTTTGTGTGGTTCTTATTCCTGGTTTGTTTGGCTTCATGAAGAAGGAGAGGGAGAGGAAGAAAGAGAGGGAGGGAGACCGGAATAGGTAAAGTATGAAGAAAATGATGCTTCTGCCTCTTCACTTTGTGCTTCGTGCTTCCTTGCCACAACTTTATGGCAACTTTGTGCCACAACTTTGTGCTTCTCCTATTTAAAAGTTGATCTTTCTTTTTTATTGTTCCATGTGAATGTGCATTTATCCATTATTTGTTTAATAAAGTACATTTTCTTATTTTAAAACACATAACAAAAAAGGGAGTTCAGAGGGCCGGAACGGAGTTAACATGATTTGAGATAAGAGCAATTTGAGTTAAGAGTTCAGTTACTAGATGAATTAATTCTTAACTCAAGGTATCACTGTACATGGAGAAATATACAAATATCCATGTTTGTTCCATGTTATATACATATGTTCCTCATGTGAAAATTTCTGTATGGAAATGATTCCATGTAGGAATGTTGTTATTTGCACAGCAAGAGCGAGATAATGACAATGTGTCATTGACCAACAGGAACATTGCTTTTCTTGTCCTAATGACCTTATATCAAGTTAGGCAATTTGTTCCTTTAGTTCACTTTTGTCTGCTCTGACTGGAAGCAGCTGTCCAAAGCTTAGAGAAAGGTTTGTCACATTACAGGCACCTTCTCGTTTTAAGTTGGAGATGCCAGGAATTGAACCTTCAACCTTCTGTATGTGAAGCAGATGCTCTGCTTTTAAGACACAGTTAACTTGCTGCTTCACTCTTGGAAGTGGCCCTGGTCGTAGGAAGTTAACACTCTGAAACATGATGAAGTGTTGAGTCTGATTAAATCTGCACTTATCTTAACACAATCCATCCACTCTTTGTTTCTGCTACAGGGTTAGCACTTCATCAAGGCTAGTTGGATGTTCAGTCCGATTTAGTTATTCCTCAGATATCAAGCAGCAGATCTAAGTATCCTGTGGAGCTGTCATGATGAAAGGCACATTACTGGGATCCCAAAATAACTACCTCCGGCCTCTAGTACAGATATAGCTGAGGACAGCATATTTTTCAAAGCCAGCATCCCTCATGCCCCAAAGTCATTGTAAAGATTAGTTAAAGTTCAATGCAACTGTGCCTGTGGAAGTTCTTTTCCGAATGGCAGAAGAATAAGTAGTAGTGTGTGTACTATATGATTTTTATGGAAGTGTGTTGGATTGGATCCAAACTTAATCATACATAAAGGAATCAGTGGGATTCAGTAGGATTCTTTGTTAGCCATTACTAAAATTAAGTCCAACTGGTTTATGTGGGTCTACTTTAAGTATGTGGGTCTACTTTAAGCATGGAACCAATATCCTGTTGTTGTTGTTATTGTTATTTCTTCTTGCCCACCTTTCTCTGTGGAACTAGGTGAGGCACAACAACAAATAATGCAGCACATTAAATAGCTTTAAAGAGCGTACAAAAACAGGGAGAAGCGCAATAGAGTTTTTGCGACCCTGGAGAAGGTTAAGTGTAGTAGTCTCCACGACAGACCCCCTGGACTTAAGATCCTGCTTGTGAAACCCAGATCTGTCAACATCAAAACATCTGTCATCCAGGACTTGGTCTTGGATGAGGGGGCAGATCTGGCTTGCGTCACCGAGACATTGCTGGACGAGCTGGGTGGAGTAAATCTTACCCAGCTGTGCCCACCATGTTTCGGGGTGCACCAGCAGGCTAGGTCTGGGGGGCGGGGAGGAGGGGTTGCAGTGATATTTAGGCATTCCATCGCTCTGATAGGATGCACCGTTCTACAATCCTCTGGGTTTGAGTGTGTCCCCCTGAAGGTGGGAACCCGAGACAGCTCCTCCAGGTCAGTCATACGCCTGACCAGGCTATTGGGTGGCAACCAGTGCTGGATGGGGTTGCACTCCCCCTGAAGGCACAGGTCCGCAGCTTGGGGGTCCTCCTGGACTCAGCGCTGACACTTGATGCGCAGGTGTCTGCGGTGGCCGGGAGGACCTTTGCACAATTAAAACTCATGCACCAGCTGCGACCATACCTTCAAAGTCTGACTTGATCACAGTGGTCCACGCCTTAGTTACCTCTAGATTGGACTATTGCAATGCACTCTATGTAGGGCTTCCCTTGAAGACGGCCCAGAAACTTCAAATGGTCCAACGCTAGGCAGCCAGACTATTAACTGGGGCGAATTACAGGGAGTGGTCAATCCCCCTGTTTAAGGAGCTCCACTGGCTGCCGTTCATCTTCCGGTCCCAATTCAAGGTGCAGGTCATCACCTATAAAGCCCTGAATGGTTTGGGACCCACCTATCTTTGTGACTGCATCTCCTACCACAAACCTACATGATATCTTCAATCCTCTGGAGAGGTCCTTCTTTCGCCCCTTCCCCTATCACAGGCTCAACTTGTGAGAATGAGGGAGAGGGCTTTCTCCGCTGTGGCCCCCCGCCTTTGGAACTTGTTACCTGGGGAGATCAGGCAAGCCCCTACTCTAGTTGCCTTCAAGAAAGACCTAAAAACTTGGTTTTTCCAATGTGCCTTCGGAGAGTGACCACTCAATCCATTTGTCTGTTTGCACCTACAGTTGTCCCCTCGATAAAGCACTTTCCCCTGCTCCCTATAAAGGCCAAACCCCATTGCCCCTCCTCTCTCATAAATGCACTTTTATCCCTAACTCACCCAGGGTTTTAAGCTTTCAACATTTTATCCCATACATTTGGCCAGCCCTTTGGGGTTGATTTTATTATGTCATTTTATACTGTTTATTTTATTTTTATATGTGTGTGTGTGTGTGTGTGTGTATGTGTGTGTATGTATGTATTTTTCTGTTATTTTGTGTCTAATTATGTTGTATTATTTGGGCTTGGCCTCATATTAGCTGCCCTGAATCCCCTTTGGGGAGATGGTGGCAGGTTATAAATAAAGTTTATTATTTATTATTATTATTAAAAACAGAACATCGTAAAATTCCTCAATAAATATTTTTAAAAAACCATAGTTGAAAAATAATATGGATAGGCCTGCCAAAAGAGACCGAACTTTGGTGCAAATTTAAACTTAGGTTGGATCTTACACTGATGACAGTTTTTGCATTGGGCTAGGATTCTGGTAGATCAGGGTTTAAATTTCTATAAGGGCATAGAAATCCAGTCAATAGCCTTGGGCAAGTAACACTCTCTCAATCTCAGAAAAGGATTATCAAGTGAAAGCTTGCCTTCTAAGCAAAGCTTGCCAAGGAAATGCCATGACAGGTTTGGCTTTTCCTGTCAACTGACTTGAAGGTTCTCTGAAGTTTGACGGACATAGGCAAGGAGACCTTCAAGTCAACCTGTCCTCAAGAGCTCTGCTCAGGTCTTGAAGACTCAGGACTTGAGTCCGTCCATCTGGAAAGCCAGCTTCCCCTTTCTCTATGGCCTTCTACTACTCCGTTGTTTTCTTTTCTACTCAGTCATGACTTCTCATGGTATGGTGATATAGCCAAAGTACTACAGTCTCAGGTTAGCCATCTTGGCTTGTAGGGAAGATTCCAGACTTTAGTTGTCTTTTTAGCAGTCCACGGTGTCCATAGAATTCTTCTCCAGCACATTTCAATTGAATTGATGTTATTTCTGTCACCTTTCTACAGTTTAGCTTTGTCAACTACATATAGAAATGGGGGATGTGATGGTCCATGGATACCACTTTTCTAAGTGTTTTTAGAAGAGCTTCTATTTCACTTTCTAAAATTAGAAAGTTCTCCTTCAAATGGGTCTTCCTTGAATTGGTTGCTATCCTTTCACCTTGTTTATACAGTTTGTCAGTTAGTTATTCTTCAGTGAACTGTTTCCTTCATCTTTTCACTTGTATGTGCTCACGCGATGTGTTCCCTGCCGTCATATGACATCCTCATTCTTGGTTAAAATTTCCCTTTGATTTTTCAACTCTTGTGGAAAGATCTCTTATTCTTTCTTTTTTGTTGTTTTCACACTATATTTCCCTTCATTTATTCTTACATTTTTTTTCTGTGTTGCTACACTACTTACCATTTACTACTATTACTACTTAGGCGATCCCACGTTGTCTGAGTAAGATTGTCCTCCAAGTTTGGTGTCCTGGTGGTGGTACGTAGGTCACTGTGGAGCCCTATTCTTGACCCGCATGTTCTCCCGCAGTGAGGGCATCGGTTTCCAGGTGGTCCCAGTCAGGATTGGCTTGATGCACCTTCCTCTTGGCACATTTCTCTTTCACCCTCCATTCGTGCCTCTTCAAGTTCTACAGCACTGCTGGTCATAGCTGACCTCCAGCTAGAGCACTCAAGGGCCAGGTCCTCCTAGTTCTCGGTGTCTATGCTACACACAAGTTACTGAACAGTTGCATTCAGGATTTTGACCCTATTTCTGGTATCTTTTGCTTCTCATCTCTCCTTAACTGCTTGAAAAATGTCGTATGTCATGCACCGAGCCTTCCCTTTCTTTTTGTATACAGATATGTCTTTTTGTATCACTCCCTGACAGTGTCCCAATTAATTAGATTTGATAGTAGAAATCAATTTTAAAAAATATTGTCTTTGAATTCTATGAGGCTCTTCTTCTGGATGTATTTTGGCACAATTATTATTTCAGCCCCCCCCCCCCCCCCCCCCGCCCATACAACAAACAACAACCACAACAACCTGTTATGTATTATTTAGGTTGCATCTACATTGTAGAATTAATGCATTTGTCACCAGTTTAACTGCTATGATTCGTTGCAACAGAAGCATGGGAGTTGTAATTTCACAACATTTTAAACTTCTCTGCCAAAGAGTATTGGTACTTCACGAAACTAGATCTGGATCCAACCATTATCTTGGATGCTTATGAATGTGATATATCAGCATCTCTCTCTCTCTCTCTCTCTCACACACACACACACACTTTCATGAACCTCAGTGTTTGTGGTGCATATCTCTCCAGGTGCTACTTTGTATATGCATTTGTTGTTCTCAATGTCCCAATGGTAATTCTACACATACCTGTGTTGTTTTACGCTGGGGTATTGCAACTCTTACTAACTTTTCATGTGTGAATGTAGCCGCATGAGAACGCTCTTTAATCTATCCCATTGTAATGTTTGTTAATTGCTTTACATCACTTGCAGCTTCTCTATATGGTCCCAGCTCAGCTCTTTGAAGTGTAAACAATGGAGCATCACTTTGAACTGGAAAACAAAGCTCTCAGGCTTGGTTCTTCTCCTCATCCCATAAAAACAGCAAGGCCTTGCCCCCTCTGCTTTGGGGTCAGACTCTAGTCTCCTCCACCAGTCAGGTGCAAACCTATCTGTTTACTGAATCTCTCTCACAAGCCCAAGATCACATTGTTTTAGCTGAGCAGCAGGATTTTTTTTATCTTGGATTCCAATGAACCTTACTAGATGGTTTTTAAATGCAAGGTGAGATAAAAATGAAAAAATTAAGGAGGAGAGCCTCCAGGATTGCCAATCTTTGAAGTGAGAAATGGAAACTCAAATGGTTCAACTTTCTCGACTTCTGCATCTCTGTGCTTGGGAAGACTTTACTATATTGGAGGTTGTTGCTGTAAAGGCATGGCATGTCCTTGGGGGAAATGCAAGCCCTTGCTTGTTATCACTTCAGAGGAACTTGGGAAACTAAGTTTTGGACTTCAGCTCCCAGAATCCTCTTGTCAACATGGTCACAGTTTCACATTTTACATTTTAAATGCATTAATTTTCTTCCTGTTAGTTTTCTGACTTGCCCAGCTTTCACAACCATATATAAAAATTTGAATTATTGTGGCTTGGATGACCCTGCCTTTAGTATTATTTAATTTTTTTCATGTCAGAAGCGACTTGAGAAACTGCAAGTCGCTTCTGGTGTGAGAGAATAGGCTGTCTACAAGGTTGTTGCCCAGGTGACACCCAGATGTTTTGCTGTTTTACCATCTTTGTGGGAAGCTTCTTTCATGTCCCCGCATGGAGAGCTGGAGCTGACAGAGGGTGCTCATCTGCACTCTCCCCGGATTCGAACCTGTGACCTGTTGGTCTTCAGTCCTGCCGGCACTAGGGGGCTCCTTATTATTTAATATGAAGTCGTTACAAGTGTCTCTAGTTCTTCATGTCTCCCTTTCTCAGTTGTAGTCTTCTGATACCTTGACTTCAGTCTCCATTTTGATTCATGACTGAGCTAAGGTATATGAAATCGTTTTCAGTCTCTTCGTTTTCCACTTTTGTAAATAACATGTTATCATTATTTTTGCCTTTTTGAGAGAGAGAAACCTATTTATTATCCTTTTCCAAAGATGAAATAAGAAAAAAATTAAACGCAATATCTTATATCAAATTCAATAACTCATCATTAACTCACGTAATATTCTATAAATCAAAATCTGCCATACTTATCTCCTTTTCTCCCATTCTTAAACTGACCTGCTATCCCACCCCCCTTGGGAGCAGCCTAACTATTTATTTTCATAACCGTTACCTTTCCAGAGGAAGATCACTTTAATTATATTTTTCAGTTCCTATCCATTTATATCATCAACCAGTTTTCCAACATTTTTACTCCATACATCTCATTTCTTTATTATTTGTAGTTCTTCTTTCTTTTGTAAAATCAAACATCAAATAATCTGCTACATAGTTTCTACTATTATTTTTGCCTTTTTAAGATCCAATTGTTAACACTGCTTTTACATTTTCTTCCTTAACTTTCACCAGCAATCATTCTTAGTTCTATTTCCTGCAAGTAACATGATGTCATTTGCACTGGTTATCAACATTTCTTTTTGGCCTGAAACCACTTTGACCAGGAACCACTCTCCAAAATTAGTACCAAAAGGGTTACAAATCAGTTTTTGGTCAATTTTAGATTCAATATAGGGTGCTGATTCAGAAAATTGCATTGGGTAGACCACATCAGCAATAGTTTCTGATACAGAATATATGCCATGGTCAGAGACAGGGAAGGAATGGCAGGCGGCACGAAAGGAATAGAAATACAATAAAATAGAGGAAGGAGGCTTGCAGACCTGAGACCACTTTTAGATTCAATTTGAGATTCAATTTGGGGTGCTGATTCAGAAAATTGCATTGGGTAGACCACATCAGCTCTAGTTTGTAATACAGAATATATACCATGGTCAGTGACAGGGAAGGAATGGCAGGCGGCACAAAAGGAATAGAAATAAAATAAAATAGAGGAAGGAGGCTTGCAGACCAGATTTTCATCCTCACGGCCTACTGGTGGTCCGCAGCCCACAAATTAAGAACCAGTGTCCTAAACTATAAGGTAAAGGTAGTCCCCTGACATTAAGTCCAGTCATGTCTGACTCTGGGGTGTGGTGCTCATCTCCATTTCTAAGCCGAAGAGCCAGCGTTGTCCGTAGACACCTCCAAGGTCATGTGGCCGGCATGACTGCATGGTGAGCCGTTACCTTCCTGCCGGAGCGGTACCTATTAATCTACTCACATTTGCATGTTTTCGAACTGCTAGGTTGGCAGAAGTCCTAAACTATAATTAAGCCTAAAATGTTCCCACTAAGAGTTTCTTAACCAGGTAAGTGGATTTTGTATTTTGTTGTGTTTTCCTACATGGCCAACACAGATACCCTGTAATATTTTTTTTTTCATAGCATTCATGGTCTCTCTAGCTTACATGCAACAAAGGTGTACTGCACACCTGATGGATCTAGGCTTCTCATGCTCTTTAAAGCTCATCTCCATGAACTATTGAGGAGGCCTCAATCACTCTTTCTTTCCTTGGTGCAGAAAGTTTTTTGGCAAAGTGAAATTTCACCCACCGAGTCCCAGACCAGCTGCCCACATCGTCTCTGTAACCCAGCGATTCGTGCAAAGTTCTCCTCCATCTGAAAAACAACAAGCAGCATTCACTCGGGGGACAAGCTGTTCCCCTGACTAGCCTCTGTTTCATCTCGTCTCCTACTACCCAAATGATGAAAATTGAAGGAAGCAGCCAAGTGGTTCGGATGCAGTCGTACAAAGGCCCGTGAGCCCCGTGTGGATACCCAATGACTTGTCCAATTTGCTCGTGCCATGTAGGCCCGGCTTTGAAGACACCTGCTTAGCATAACACGGCACTCGGCATCTGAGCAGCATCTGCTGCCAGTCCCCCGTCATTCAATTACGGGGGAAAAACAAGGCAGGGAGGCGGGCAACCCCCTCCTTTTGTATTAAACTGATGATTTAGGCAGGGGGATTGCAGGGAGAACATCAGGAAAAGTGAATACTTCTGGAGTGGGATGGTACCACTTGTTGAAACTCTGACCTCTGTGGGACTAAATGATCAGCCAGCTTTCAGTGGGATGCTAAAGGAGATGCTGAACTCATTCTTTCCTCCTCTTCACTAAAACAGGGCCTTTCCATACAGCCATATAACCCAGAATATCAAGGCAGATAATCTACAATAGTTGCTTTAAACTGGCTTCTCTGAGTCCTTACTGCCATATAATCTAGTTCAATATGGATTTTATACAACTGTGTGGAAGGGGCCTCAGTGCTTCCAGATTCCACTCTTTCTTTGTGGAACAGTCTCTTGAAAGGGTAAAGCCATCCCTCCACATTTGCAGTTTTTACTTTTGTGGATTTGATTACACTATGCCACACAATTTTTGTTCCTGGGTTATAAATGTCATTTCCTAATTGGTTCTGTCATTAAAAAATTGAATTTTTTATTAAACTGCAAAAAACTTTGTTTTTGCGGGACATCCTGCAGCATATTTTGATATAGTTTGTCCATGAATATCTCATAGAATCTCAACCAATTCAACATAGTTTGTGGCAGCCACAAAAATGAAGTTTCTGGAGTAGAATACTTACTTTCAAAGTGAGTACTGCACAATTAGACAGCAATAACACTTGCAGCAGAGACACAGCTGTAGTGTCTCTATGGAGGAGGGAGCACAGGTATGTAAGCAAGACATATATATAATTATTTACAAATTGGCAGGTTGAGCAGCTTTTATAAGAGTATAGCAGTGGGAGCACAGCGGTACATAGCTGTATCAGATCACCTTCGCCAATGCATCCTGACTTACTCTGAACTCTACAAACTGTTTCAACCCTCTAAGTACTTTAACCAACTCCTGAGACAAATCAGCAGAGTCTGAATTCAGAGACAATATAAATATGAATTTAATAACAATAGGGACCTTCTCACACTGAGGACATGAAGCCGGGCAACAGCGGGGGGATTTGCCAAACAGTTGCCCCACACCCTGCATTGCACGCTGTGCCGCTTTGCCCATAACACAGGGAAAGTGTTGCTGCCCGGCTTCTTCCCACGCTGTCTCCTATCTAATGAGAATACAGAAAGCCTCTTGTGTTCTCCGGGCAGCATCCTAAGACTTTGGATTACTGTAATGCACTCTATGTGGGGCTGGTCTTGAAAACGGCCCAGAAATTTCAATTGGTACAACGGGTGGCAGCCAGGTTACTAACTGGTGCTTCTTACAGAGAGCAGTCAACCCCCCTGTTTAAGGAGCTCCACTGGCTGCTGTTCATTTTCCGGTCCCAATTCAAGGTGCAGGTTCTTACCTACAAAGCCCTGAACGGTTTGGGACCCGCCTACCTGCGTGACCGCATTTCTGTGTACAACCCACATGATCTCTTCTATCATCTCGAGAGGCCCTGCTCGTGCTCCCACCTTCTTCACAGGTGCAATTGGTGGGGACGAGGGAGAGGGCCTTCTCGGTGGTGGCCCCCCGACTCTGGAACTCACTTCCGAGGACATCAGACATGCCCCAACGCTGGCAGTCTTTAGGAGGAGCCTGAAAGTGTGGTTGTTCCAGTGTGCATTCCCAGAATAAGGAAAACCCTCAGCAATATGCCCTCAAATTGCACTTTAACATTGATTTGGGACTGATTGCGTTCCTTCATCTCTCCTTGAAAATTCTACCCCAGTTATATCTTACCTTGTCCATGTCCAGCATTATTTTTAATTTTAATCTATTACATTTGGCCCGGCCATTGGTTTTAAGTGCTTGTGTGTTACTGTTGATTTATTGTTTATTTTTTGTTATGTGATTTATATTAATTGTATTGCTTTGATTGTTTTGTTATTGCTTTTGTTTATTGACGTATTGTAGGCTTGGCCTCATGTAAGCCGCACCGAGTCCCTTGGGGAGATGGTAGCGGGGTAAAAATAAAGTTATTATTATTATTATTATTATTATTATTATTATTATTTGACAGGCTGCTTCCTGTAAGGAGCCCTGCCAGAAGTAACCTTGCATTGTATTATGGGCTCCATTAGACTCTGTCAAGGAAGCATTCTGGAAGAATCCTAGGATGCTTTCCAAAAACAATATGATGAGATCTTATGTCAGGTTGAATGCTTACATCATAGCTGAAACACTACAATATATACTTAGAATTAGAAGCCTAAGCTCTTTTACCTTTGTCTGAGAATGCATATACACTGTAGAATTAATGCAGTTCGACACCACTTTAACTGCCATGACTGAATGTTGTGGAATCGTGGGACTTGATGTTTGATGAGGCATCAACAGCCTTTGGCAGGGGACAGTGTGTTGGAGGTTGTAAATGTAAATAAACAGAAGCTTTACCACTGCTTCTGGACCAAAATATACCCTGCAGTATAACAATGTGTCACTCAGATTTGTGTAACAAGTAACAATAACTTTACTTCAGTTCAAAAGGTCAAACAGAGCAACAATATATATAGCAGTCTCTCTGAATTCTTACAGAGAACAGAGGGAATAAACAGCCCTTTTAAACAATATTTTAGATATGCTTCATTCTTTAGAAATGACCAGGCTTCAGAGAGTTGGCAGTCATTTCCTTCCTGTCTGTTTCCAATCAGCGCTCTCTTCACTCTCTGAGGTGAAAGTGGCAGTTAAAACCATTTCTAGAGACAGTAGCCAATCAGAATTCTAGCTCCTGGCATGCTCAGCTAATCAGCTGCTGACACATATCTTTCCAGTCAACCCATTATATCATGGTGTCTTTTTACAAATCCCCCCAGAGTGCACCTTGTGATTGTGCTAGTGTTTGGGCTGCAAAAATAGCCTGATATAAGCAAATACCCCTGCTTGTAATGTGTGTGCTTGTGTGTGTGTGTGTGTGTGTGTGTGCATATGTGTTTGTATGCCTACCTTCAAATTACCTGTTGATATTTAGCAACCTGAAACATTCCATAGCTTTCTTAGGGAAAGAATACTCAGAAGTGGTTTTGACGGTTCCTTCATCTGAAAGAAAGCCTACAGGACCTGGAACTCATTGGTGAGTTCCCAGTCAAATACAAACCAGGGTTGATGCTACTTGGATACCAAGATCAGATAAGATCTTGTGCTTTTAGAGTATTTAGGTTCTTAAGTTGTGGTAAATCCTCCCAACATTTCACAGGTGAAAACTGGGACAGATGTAGCCAAGCAACATGAAAGTATATCCAAAAGCGCAAAAGTTATAAATTAGGAAGAGCACACATAGTAAGACTGTAGCAGTTTGCTTTTTATTGAGCCCCTTCTTCCCCTCCCTAACAGTGCAAACTACTTTTGAATTCTGAACGCAGTATGCAGCAAATGACATAAGCTGGAGAGGAAAAGTGGGAGAATGAGAGAGGTGCTGGTACATTTTAGAAGCAGGTGAAAAAATGGGAAGGATTAATTGGGACCATCTGGAACAGTAGGGAGAGTATGCTGTCAGTAGGCTTATTTATTTGTTTGTTTGTTTATCATGTCAGAAGCAAATTGAGAATACAGTTATAAAGTATTTAAAAAACCACAAAGAAAGTTTGGCATTGTGATTGAGATCTATCTATCTATCTATCTATCTATCTATCTATCTATCTATCTATCTATCTATCTGAACTGAGCTTTGTTTGTACTCTTCTTTATGCAGACTAATGTCTATACATTTCATTTTGTTTACGTTAGCTAGGCCTTTTCCTTCCGTTTCAGGCTAGGTACTTGCATTCTTTCATAGTCCAGACAGCTTCAATAAAACCCTTATCTGTATGCAACCCCCCCCCCCCAAAAAAAAACCACCCCCAAAAAACAAAACACACACACACACACAATATTTGGCATTATATTAAATTTCATTTGACCAGAAGCTGGCCACTTGGAGTGCCTTTGGTATCACTGTGAGACACCAAAGGCATTTTGCATGTGGCAGGGCTCAGACTGCATTGTAGTAAGTGGACTGTGGTTTGCTCTTCTCCACACTCGCATGTTGTGCACTCCACTTTGTGGCCTCATTTCTTAAGGTTATAGAATCATAGAATCATACAGTTGGAAGAGACCTCATGGGCCATCTAGCCCAACCCCCTGCCAAGAAGCAGGAATATTGCATTCAAAGCACCCCGACAGATGGTCATCCAGCCTCTGTTTAAAAGCTTCCAAAGAAGGAGCCTCCACCACACTCCGGGGCAGAGAGTTCCACTGCTGAATGGCTCTCACAGTCAGGAAGTTCTTCTTCATGTTCAGATGGAATCTCCTTTCTTGTAGTTTGAACCCATTGTTCCGCATCCTAGTCTCCAGAGAAGCATCTCATGGTGCCACAGAGCAGTCTGTTTAGTGTCTTCTAAGTTGCCTAGTCTTCTTTGTGTCCAGGGGGTAGTTTCTCATCTGCTATCAGCATTTGATTGAGGTTCTGGGTTTTAGCCTGCCACCTTTGGACTCTTGCTTGCTAAAGTGTTCCTGCGAGTATCTCTGTAGATCTTAGGAAGCTATTTCTTAATTTAAGACATTAGTGTGCTGGTTGATATACAAACAGAGGATGGGCCAGAGATGTCACTGCCTTGGTCCTTTCATTACAGGCTGCTACTTCCGAATGGATGTCAGGTGATGCAGTACTGGCTAAACAGTATCATTTCTTCAATGGTGTAGGGCAGGGGCCCTCAAACATTTTAAACAGAAGACCAGGTCAGAGTTTCTCAAACTGTTGGAAGGCCGGATTATAATTTGAAGAAAAAAAACATGAATGAATTCCTATGCAAACTGCACATATCTTATTTGTAGTGCAAAAAACACTTTAAAACAATACAACAGTTAAAATGAAGAACAATTTTAACAAATATAATTAGTATTTCAATAGGAAGTGTGGATCTGCTTTTGGCTGATGAAATAGGATTATTGTTGTTGTGTGCTTTCAAGTCATTTCAGACTTAGGTTGACGCTGAGTGAGGGCTAGGTAAATGACCTTGGAGGGCCGTATCCAGCCCTCGGGCCTTAGTTTAAGGACCCCTGGTGTGGGGCATAGACATCCTGTAATAATGTGGTATGTCTCATTAAGAGCCACATCCACTGTTTTAATGTGTTGGCTAACTATATTGAGACCAATCTTCCGGATAAGTAGTAGTTGTTGTTTTTAATTCTATTTAGTGGAATAAGACAAACTTTGTATTGTTGAAGGCTTTCATGGCTGGAATCACTCAGTTCTTGTGGGTTTTTTCAGGCTATATGGCCATGTTCTAGAGGCCATATATATTTATGCCTCTAGAATATGGCCATATAGCCCGAAAAAACCCACAAGAACTGAGAAGACAAACTTTGTTTGGGAGCCTTGCCTTCTCCAGCAGGAAGTAATCACCAAGGCAAATGCAAATGTACTTAATATCTCTCCCTCCTCAAGTGGAGCTGCAGAGCTGAAAAGAGCTTCTAGGACCCAGCTCTGGTGAGCCTTGCCACAAATTAGGGCCTTCTCATTTCCTTTGGTGCCTGAAGCCCCCCAGGGAGCAGCTCATTAGCAGATTAAGACAAGCAGCCTCTGAGGGACCAGGCAGAAGTGTCCTCAGTCAAACGAATGAAGAGGGCCCGAAATGACTTTTAAGAGGGTGGCAGCGGCATGAATAATAGATCTGGGGTGTACACAGCATGGGGTGCTTGGCAGCCATGAATTATGCTGTCTAGATGAGCTGTGGTTCATTAGGAGAATTGAGGGGCCTATTGGGCTTGCTCCCCCAGATGCGGTCCCAATCCATTTGGCTTCATCTCTCTGCCTACCCCACGTGGCTGCCTCCAATTCTTTCCCCCAAATCATCCACTTTTCTCTAGCAGAAAAAGCAACAATTAGGGGCAATAGGATCTGCAGTTATAATCTGTGCCTCACCTTGTAAAGAAATTGTGTTTAGCTGGCTGATAGTACAGTTGGAGGTGACCTCCCCCTCAATAAAAGATAGTTCATAATCAGGGAATTCATAGTTTTGCCAAGGACACCAGGCTTGAATGATATAATAAGAGTTAAGTTTTGGCCAGTCTGCAGAAGGACTAACAACTGCAAAAAGGACCCATCTCTTCCCAACCCTGCAGGCTCCCTTATCCTTTTATGAACCCCTGTATATGTTCCATGTCCCCAATAATTTCTTATATGTATGTGTATAATATGAGGCAAGGTGACCTTTTCATGAACTCTGGCCAGCTCTTCCTGACTCAGGTGCCACAAGCTGCCCTGTGCCTGCAATTTGTTGAATGGACTCTCAAGCATTTCACAATATGGACAGTAGCTTGATGGCCTCGTTTCTTAAGCCTTGGGGGATCAGACCACTTAAGAATTGGGTAGCCTTTTGGACACTCTGATCACTCTTCACCAAGGACATTTCCCCACCCACGAGGAGAAGGGGATGTTGCCGTTTTCTCCAACAATGATGTTCCCTTCCCAGAAGAATGGATCCAGAGATCCCATCAAGAAAACCAGTATCACTGTACTTTTTGACAATGGGCTGGCTCTGAGGGGCCAGACGGAAATGTTGTTTCAAACCTCTGTGCCAATAGCCAGGTAGGGCATGATGGCTTATACCAAAGCCTAGGTCACTTTTCAATAGGGTCTGGTATGGGCCACTCATACTCCCATCATTTAGCAATTATTTTCCTTTGTTTTTACTGCCTCCTTGCACACCATTGGCCGAGCGGCCGAAGCAGGGCTCAGGCTCTCATTGGACAAGCCACACCAGCCCCTGGCTGCTCCTCTTGGCTCGCTGACATCAGAACCAATCACAGCGAATCTGGCTCAGGGGGAGGGCATGGGATATTTGAATGGAAAACCTATATATAACGTCTTGCTCTCTGTAACTGCTCATGGCGGCTCTTCAGCAGATTACTGCAGCTGTCAACCCTTTCCAGCTGGAACAGAAATAAATACCCTGATGGCTTCTACATCAACTTGGTGAGATTTATTCTGGAACATTCGCTTCTCTTTTCTCACCAGACTAAACCCACAGTGGCTTGAATCTCACCATCCACAGCCATTCTAAATTTGCCCAACAACAATAGCAGATCCATAACCAGAAGTGGTGTGAGGCTGAGAAATAGTTGATTTTGGCATTTTAAGAATAAGATCCCAGTCCCTTTGGATGGACTCACAGAATATTGCTGGAGGAGGGTCAGTGAAGGCAGTCATGGCAGAATCTGGCATGTTGTGCAGATGGAATCAGCCATCTGGTAAAATCTGGCCTCTCAAAGTAATTTCCTGGCAAAATCTGCTCTGATGTTAGCTGAGTTTACCTTTTCCAGACAGCTGGGTTTACATAGCTGTCTTTTAAAGGGTTGAGCATCCCTTATCAGGAATTCCAAAATCCAAAGTACTTCAAAATCTGAAATGGTCCACATGGGTAACTGAGGGAGTAACACCTTCACTTTCTGATGGTTCAATGCTCACAAACTTTCTTCATGTTTCAAATAATTAAATATAGTGCACAAAATTCCTTTCAGTCTATATGTATGAAGTATAAATGAAATGTAATATTTAGACTGGGTCTTATCTCCGAGATACTTGTTTACATGTGCACATACAGGTTCAGATGTGCAAATATATATATATCTCCAAAAGTATCAAGTTAAAAGCTGCAGCAACATCTCTAACGTCACTATCAGGTGGACAGTGGATGTAACATGGGTTTTGCAAAACAACTTAATTGTTAGTGATGCTATTGCTTTTTTTCAGATTCTAAGCAGTGTGTGCATGGCACTTTATCTCATTAGTTTGAGGGGCAATTTGGAGAAATGGCTTTTTTTGCTTTTTGTACCTCAAAGCTTCCCCCCCCCCTCCTCCACCCAGCATCACTCTAGTCAGCTCTGATCAGGAAAACACTGTTTTCAAGGCACAGGGAGTAAGACAGTGCAGTCAATACTGGGTCATGAAAACTGGCTGTGCCTCCCGGCCCTCTAGCAAACTTTTTCTACCTTGGACAGCAGCAGTAGTCTTCCTTTCTTGATAATTCCTTGGATAGTTAAGCCTTATACTGTTAACTTTGGCTCTTCTGCATTACCCTATATAGGAGCCCCTGGTGACGCTGTGGGTTAAACCCTTGTGCCGGCAGGACTGAAGACCAACAGGTCGCAGGTTCAAATCCGGCAAGAGAGTGGATGAGCTCCCTCTGTCAGCTCCGGCTCCCCATGCGGGGACATGAGAGAAGCCTCCCACAAGGATGGTAAAATATAAAAAAACATCCTGGTGTCCCCTGGGCAAAGTCCTTGCAGACGGCCAATTCTCTCACACCCGAAGCAACTTGCAGTTTCTCAAGTCACTCCTGACATGAAAAAAGAAAAAAAAACTACCCTATATCCCAGGATCTGATCCCAGATTATCTGCTTATCCCAGATTACCTGGCAGGTGAGACTCATATAATCTAGTTCAAAACATAATCTGGGATAAGATCCTGGAATATAAGGACAGTGCAGAAGGAGCCTTTGTGGGTGCTTTTAGCTCCTTTACCAAATACCAGATTCATCTGTGCAATGTATACATTTTAATGAACATTTTTACTTTTGGCAATGGACTTGACTATGACCTAGGAGCCCCTGGTGGCCAGTGGGTTAAACCGCTGAGCTGCTGAACTTGCTGATCAAAAGGTCGCAGGTTTGAATCTGGGAAGTGGGGTGAGCTCCCACTGTTAGTCCCAGTTTCTGACAGCCTAATAGTTCGAAAACATGCAAAAGTGAGTAAATCAGTAGGTACCACTCCAGTGGGAAGGTAACGGCACTCCATGCAGTCATGCCAGCCACATGACCTTTGAGGGGTCTATGGACAATGCCAGCTCTTTGGCTTAGAAATGGAGATGAGCACCAACCCCAGAGTCAGACATGACTGGACTTAATGTCTAGGGAAAACCTTTACCTTTACCTTACGGCCTAGGAATGGATATTGGATGAGATTTTTTAAACTTTATGGAACATTTGAATTGTCTTGTGTTATTTATTTATGTCATTGCCAGTTTTATAATTTTTATTATATATGATTATGGTGTGATGATTAGGCTTATTTTTATGCTCTGCAATTTTTTTGTTACATGTTTGTTCGTTGCATTGAATCCCAATGGGGAGAAAAGCGGGATAGAAATAAAAATAAATAAATAATAATTCACAGAAGGGAAAAAGAAAAGAAAAAATAGAAAAAGATACTTTATATAAGATTGGGAGAGAGAGCATTGGTGAAGGTCTAAGAGACACATTGTATATGAGGAGCTGAAGCTTGTAGGACTGTGGGGCGCTATTCTCCAGAGCTCCAAATGATTGCTGATGCGGACCAGATCAGGCTGAACTGCTGGGCCATGATGTGTGCGTGTGTGCGTGTGTGTGTGTGTGTGTGTGTGTGTGGGGGGGGGGAGCTGGGCTTCATGGAGTTGTGGGGTGTTGCTGCTTGTCTGGGGATGTTCGGGGCAGACTGGAAGAATGGAGGCCAATGCAGTTCGCCCTGGCCTTGTGTTCTTGGGAAACTATGATTCCCTTCATGGTAGGATTATGTCTCCCTTTTTATTAGGGGTGGGGGTTGTTGTTCGCATATTATTAGCATATAATAAGAGTGAACATATATAACAGAGTATGTTTGCATCCTGGGCTCCCATCCTCATTACCCTCTTTATGTCCTGGTGAGACTTGGGGAAGGATGGGCCATGGATGATGGGATTTGCAGTGCCTTCACCCGCATGAATGACAGACCTTGACCACACTTGGGACACAGACCCCCCATGGCCCACTTTACATCCTGGTGAGGTTTGGGGGAAGATGGACCATGCCTATGCAGTTAAGGATTTAAGGCTTCTGTTTCCTACATAAGAATGTAGATTTGGTTCTAATTAACATCCTTCTGTGGTTTGTGCCAGGTGTAAATGGCTTTCTCAGACCAGATCAATGACTCTTCTGCTAACCCAATGGGCCACTACACTCAGATCCTTTTCATTTGTGCCAGAATAGTTAACTAAGCCATTAGCCACCTAGAGCCTTGCCATCTTGCTTGTCTCTTTTTTGTTGAAATGAACAATCCAGTTATTAGCAAAATCCCAAGAGAAAGTATTTGTGGGATCTTTGATATGTAAATCTTTAATCTGTTCTGACATTACAGACCTCCTTACACTAGTAGTGCTGAGCATTAAGTGTGGTCAAAGGAATTCACATACATTGTGCAAATGACCATTTGCAACACAAATATTGAGATAACTAGGGGCCCTTCCACACAGCCCTATATCCCAGCACATCATGGTAGGAAATCCCACAATATCTGCTTTGAACTGGGTTATCTGAGTCCACACTCAGATAATGTGGGATTTTCTGCTTTGATATTCTGGGATATAGGGCTGTGTGGAAAGGCCCTATGAGATAGAGAGCTGAAGCAGAAAGCACATTGTGACTTACGCTAGTTGTATGATGTCATTAGATCCTCCAACACCTCACAGAAGAAAACCAGGACAAATGTGACCAAGCAGCACCAGAGCATTTTTAAGTTGGAGCAAGTTATTAATGAGGAATACATGTAGGAAGAGCTACAACTGGGAAAGGGGTTGTCCCCTTCTATCTACTACCTCCTGCTGAGTCAATTGAGTGCAAATTATTCTTATATTTTGTAGCAATTGAGGACCTATATATAATAGGTCCTGAATAATTGCTCCCTCTTAAAGCCAGTTCTTGTCAGTCTCAAAAAACAATAGTTTCCACAATTGGCAAAAGTTTCTATTTTCTTCTGCTTTCTTCTTATTTCCTTTATCATGATGACAGTTTACATCAAGACATTTTCCATTGTGAATTAACAAGACGTTTTTAGCCAAGTACAAGTTGTTCTGATGATACTGTGTTTTGGGTCCACTGGAGACTTCTATTGCATATTTCCATTGCACAAATGGTTTAGCAATCTATGTACCAAACTTCTGATGACCACCTTTACCCCCAGCTTCTCCAAACACCACACAGTACTTACAAAGTGCACCTTGTACATGAAATGAGTTGGCTAACCAGGGAAATCTGTTGAACCATTTGGGATGAAAACTTAGATGCCTCTTCTTATCCACAGGAAATACATATCTTGTAGGGCTGGGCAGTTTCGTTTCGTAAATTCGTAATTCATTAAAAAATCATTATTTTTTTTATAACGAAGCGATAACGAACCATTCTGGAGCAACTTAAAAACGAAACGAATTTTTAAATTCATTTCGTAATTGTTTCGGATTAGTTATGTATTCGTTTCGTTATCATTTTGAAGTCGTTTTGTTATTATTTCCACATGTCTGGGGCAAGTTTTACAGTTGTTGTTTGTTTAATTAGTGAAAAAAAATTATAATATCACACCAACAGTCAACAACAGAGGGAGAGGGAAGCTTCAGAAGTTCCCCCTGTCCCATTTGGAGGTTTTTTAGCGTATTGCGCGGTCGCGTCCGCCATTAACGAATCGATTCGTTATTGTTTCGTAATTATTTCGTTATTGTTTCGTAATTTTTTTTACATTTATGAAATTTCGTAAATATCGAACTTTTTAAAAGAAAAATTTCGGAATTCTTTTAAAAATCGAAACGCAAAACCCCCCAAAAAACGAATCGATTTTAGAAACAAATTTTTCCGTGGTTGCCCAGGCCTAATATCTTAGCAATGGAGTCTGTAGATTTTACACTAACTGAGTTTTGAATTACTCATCAGAAACAGTCTTGTTCATATAAAGTCCAAGGTCTAACAATGAAACAGCTTCTTGTCTTTGCTCTTGTTCCATGGTTTCTTTGGCAGGGCTTGGATTAGATGAACTAGTGACAGACACCTCAGTTTCCGCAGTTTCCGCAGTTTCCTCAGTTTTCACCTGCAATCCAGGTGTGCATGTTCCGGGATCTTCATCATAACCTGCTCCCTTATTTGGTCTTAAAAACTTTTTTTTGACATGAACTCAAAAACATTCAGTTGCTTTAATAAACATTTAGGCATGTTTTGGAAAAAACTAAAAACAACTTAATAGGGTTTTAAGTCCCAGAACAACAACTCAAGCTAGCAGACAATTGCACAGTAAGGAATGACCCATAGCTGCTTTCATGCCTTCCTTTTATACTCCAGTGGGAGGAACAAGAAGGCAAGCATAAGAGAGAGTTCTGAAAAGAGGTACAACAAGAAAGCAGTGATGTGGATATTTTCAGGTGTTTTTTGAAATAATATTTCAAAAAATATTAAAGATAGTTACATGGGCCCTTGTTTCATCCTCATATCGCTCTACCTAATACAAACACTGACTTTTCACTGTATGTGTACATTACTGTACATATATACAATTGTGTCATACTGGTGCACTGTATAGTTAGTCCTATTGTTTGGTATCTCAGGCAGCCGATCTTGCAGTAGAACATACAGGAGAACAAAATGGTTGGTTATTTCTTTGGCTTTGTTTGTACTTTTAATATCAAGGGTGGGGAAAGATCTGTGGATTTTGCCTGCTTTTGAATTCTGTACTCCAGGAGTGGGGTGAAGGTGAAGCAATACTTGCCCTAAAGAGGCTGTGAACAATCTTAAAAAGGCATCAAATGGGCAAAATGGGCTCTATAATGCAACTTTTAAAACACACCAAATGGGCAAAACAGGCCTTAGATAACTCTAAAAAGGCCCTAAAAACTTTTAAAAGGCAAAAAGTTGGCAAAAAATGTTCCTGAAAATCCCTAAAGAGGTCCTAAACAACATTTAAAAAGCAGCAAATGGGCAAGAAGGGCCCCGAATAACCCAAAAGAGGCCCTAAACAACCTTCAAAAGGCACCAAATGGGCAAAATGGGCCATGGACAACTCTAAAAAAGCCCCAAAACTTTTTTAAAACAGCAAATGGGAAAAATGGTCCCTGGACAGCCCTAAAGAGGCCCTGAACAACATATAAAAAGCACCAAATGGGCAAAACGGGCCATGCATAACCCTAAAGAGGCCCTAAAGAACCTCTTGTTCCCCTGTAAGGTGAGTGCTGATATATTGGCACCTTTTTCAGTTCAGAAAGCTATGAAAAATCAAACATGGAAATTAAGACGCTTCTGTTTGCAGATCAAAGGGCCCGAATTTACCTTTTGCTTCACTTGATCTTCAAACCCCGTCTGAATCAAAGCTGCCCAAGGGGAGCCAGCAGACAGGACTCGTGCGGGGAAAGGGGAGGGATGGGTAGGTGGGTGGAAGAAGGGAACTCAATCTACATTTGCTTCATAAATAGAGGACTTTCAGAAGTTTGTCTAAGTCGGATAAATTCCGTTCAGCCCAGGTACTTTGCCAGCTCCTCCTGACCCTGTGTTGTGTGTGTTGTGTGTACATTTGCATGCATTTCTGTCTTGCTTTCTGGATTTCAGAGAGCTGGCACAAAAGCAAAGGAAAAGACCATCCTTCCAAAATACAACTTTATCATGTACAGGTGTCCCTCAACATTTGCAGTTTTGAATTTTGCCAATTTGATTATACTTTGTTTTTGGTTTAAAATGTTCACTCTAGGAATCTCTAGGTCCTCTGATGTGACCCTGTGGTCAATTTCCTTCAGTCATGCTAGAGAGAGGTTTCTAGGGAGAATACCTCCCTGGGAATCTCTAGGTCTTCCAGTCCAATTATCTGTACAGCTTCCAGTGAATGTTGACCACAGAGTCATTCTGGAAGACCTAGAAATTCTAAGAGAGGAGTTCTATCAGGTAGAAAAAGTAATTCATATGCCACAAACCTCAGTTAATATGGTTGGCTGACTATATACCCCTTTTGTACTCACATCTGGTTTTAACAAATCCCACTCTCCCTTGATCCAAATATCTCAGGTCTCACTAAAGTGTTTTGATTTCCTCCAACCAGCTTAGAGTTAATGGGTCAGGGGACACATAAGGACCTAGTTAAACTACTTATTATCATGGCACAACGGGAACTAGAAATTGGACCTCCTAAAACTGCACAACCCAGGGGTGCCAGACTAATTTTTATTGAGAGCCACATCAACCTTTTGATTGCCTTCAAAGGGGGTGTTGAATCCAGGGATGCTCAATCCGTAGATACAGAGCACCAACTCTATATATATTTTTATATAGTGATCAGTGCTCTTTAGGTTTTACCCAGTTTGGGCCCCCAGGTGTGATTGAAAAGCAACTCCACTTCTGATTCTCTGCCATGTGGACTGGGGATAATGAGAACTGCAATGCAACAGCCAGGCCCGTAGCCAGGATTTCGTTTCGGGGGGGGGGCTGAATTTTTTTCAGGGGGGGTTTCGGGGGGGGCTGAGTTTCGGGGGTGGCTGAGTCTGAGTGAAAGAGGGTCTAGCCTAGCAAACCTTTTGTATCATTACCCCAATACCCCCATGCATATGGGATATATTGAGTATGGTGATCAGATCATGATATGAATAAACATAACAGTTTAAATAATGCACCAGTAAGGCCTTTTCGTGAACACCATGAGAATTTTGGGGGGGGGGCTGAAGCCCCCCGAGCACCCTCCCCCCCGGGTACATGCCTGGCAACAGCACTTGTGGCTGAGATTGGGGAAAAGTTAGACATTTTACAGTCAGACATCATATCCACAAACATTTTTTCTAAATGCAAAGCCTATTATGCTGACTAAACAGAACAAACTGCACAACCTTCTAAGTTTCAGAACTCTTATTAGTGCTACCCAAGATGTCTAATGATAAAGAACAGAAGTGTGCAAAATGGCTTGCATTTCAAATTTCAGATGCCTCCCCCCATTCTGTTTTTGGGGGAAATCAGGAGATTCAAGAGGGAATGGGGTTCGATCCATAATTTGAAATTCGGAATTCCATTTTCATTCCGGGAAAATTCAGTCCATTGGTACCAATAGGGAAAGTGGCAAGATTCGTCTTTCTCTCATTTTTTTAGACTATCAGGATTAAATTTTCCACACTTGTAGGCCACATTTACAACTTCAACCCTGCCAAATTTCAGAACATTTGGGTCATCCACTGATTTTTAGGAATTTTAAGACGTTTTTACAAAGAATTTATTTCTGTGTTGTGACTCAGCTGGAACTGAGTAACAACACAGACTGATAGTGTTGTGACTCAGATGGGGTCTCAGAGTGACTCTGACAAGGATGATGGGACTCAGGTTCACAATCAGGTTCAAAATGTTCCTGTTGTAGACAATGAGGAACAGGGTGTGCAAGTTCAGTTTCCCACAGCAGGGAATGATGTTTTTGATACTGAAACTAGCCATGTGCAGATTGACTCAGAAAAGGAGGACAGTTCTCAGCCTGATAGTAAGCAAGAAGGCAACCAGGCTGACACTAACACGCAGCCTGACCTTGGTTAAACAGGAATCTTAGAAAGGGTGACCGTTTGTAATTCAGAGTTTGAAGAAGTGTGAGAATAGCTAACAAGAAGGAGGTCAAAGGCCAAAGAAATGCTTTAATGTATTACAAAGGGTATTAGGCAGTGTGTTTGAAAACAAACCTGTGTCAGAGCAACTTTGCGCTCAACCAAGCAGCTTGGGCTCGTTTGCCTGGATTATCTTGTAGTTCTTGTGTTCATGGTCTTGGGACTTTGTCATGTTCTCATGAGAGATTGTTTTGTTGGTGACTCATGGAATCCTGCTTTATAGTGCTATGCCTTATTGATCTTGGCCTGGATTTGCTTTGACATACGAGCAGCATTTTGAGTTAAGTATTAACACTAGAGGGAGTGCTAGCACAAGAGTACAAGGCTTTAGGGCTTCAAGGGAGCAGCTCCATGCCTCATGCTCTTGTCCATTTTGGAAAATTGCTGTCTGCTTTGCTCGTATCCACTTTGGGAAATTGCTGCCCACTTTGCTCTTGTCCTGACCACATAGGGAAGCTGATGAGGAAACACAACATACAAACTAAAAAACTCTAATATTATAACAGTAAATAATAAAAAAAAACAAAGCTCAAACACAGGGGCACTCCAGCCAGGAAACAATCAGGAACACCTAGTCACTTCTCAACAAGGAAATTTCCCAAGTAGTAACAAGCCACACCTAAAAACTATCAGGCCATCAAATGCTAATCAAGGTGGCCAATTGAAACATTCATGCCTAGCTCCAACAGACAAGAGTTCTTTTTTCCCACCCTGGACCTTCCACAGATATATAAACCCAATTTTCCAGTTTCGAACAAAACTCACAATCTCTGCGGATGCTTGCCACAGATGCAGGCGAAACGTCAGGAGAGAATGCTTCTAGAACATGGCCACACAACCTGAAAAACCTACAACAACCCAGTGATTCCGGCCATGAAAGCCTTTGATAATACAATAAACATAATTTCTGCCTGTGGCAGGTTTTTTCCTGCAGGGGGTGCTCCAGCCCAGCTCTGTAGAGGCTCTCTCTTCTAAACCATTTCACATTATGCTCTTGAACTACTAAGGAAGTTTTGCAAGGAACCCTGAATGTAAGCTCCACCTGCTGGACATCTTTTGAAATTCCCATTATTTCAGAAATTTTATGACATACTGATTTTTTGTCATTTTAAAAAACATCTAACATGCTACAGTTGCCTTGTTACATCCACAATTCCCAGATTTATACTTTCCCCTAAACATCATTCACATAATGTTATAAAATGCACTTGTCAGTTCTACTTGTTCTAATTTCATCCATTACATAGAATTATTGTAATATATTTTCTAATTGTGCATCCACAATCTTTCTTGATCCTTTAGTAGTTTGAATTCACCAATTCTTTTACACATGATGCTAATATATGGTTTCTGTGTATGATCATGTCATGCCTTAGTCACCTCCAGATTGGACTACTGCAATGCACTCTATGTGGGCCTACCCTTGAAAACGGCCCGGAAATTTCAATTGGTTCAACGAGCGGTGGCCAGGTTGTTAACTGGTGCTCCTTACAGGGAGCGGTAAACCCTTCTGTTTAAGGAGCTCCATTGGCTGCCATTCATTTACTGGTCCCAATTCAAGGTGCAGGTGCTTACCTACAAAGCCCCAAATGGTTTGGGACCCGCCTACCTGCATGACCGCATCTCTGTGTACGAACCCACATGATCTCTTCGATCATCTGGAGAGGCCCTGCTCACACTCCCACCACCATCACGTGTGATTGGTGGGGACGAGGGAGAGAGCCTTCTCGGTGGTGGCCCCTCAACTCTGGAACTCACTCCCCAAGGACATTAGGCAAGCCCCAACTCTGGCAGTCTTTAGGAGGAGCCTGAAAACGTGGTTGTTTCAGTGTGCCTTCCCAGAATAAGGAAACTCCCAGCAATATGTCCCTAAATGCACTTTATTAGTGATTTAGGTTTGTCTGCACATTTCATCCCTCTCCAATATGTCTATTTATTTATTATTAATTTATTTATTAATGCACTTGTATACCGCTAATATCTCAGCCTAAAACGGCGACTCATTGCGGTTTACAACACTTAAAAACAACAATATTCAATTTAAAATCATAAAACACATATACAGTACACAGTATCGGGCCACCAATACAGACCAATGCATCTCTTAATTAAAATCATAATCCAATTTCGTCGTCTATGATTACCAGTCCTTGATCATCAACTCCATCGCACCGGATTAACCGAATGCTTGTTCAAACATCCATGTCTATCCTAGTTATATGTCACCTTGTCATGCCCAGCATTATTTTTTAAAATTTTAATTATTACATTTGGCCCAGCCATAGGTTTTTAAATGTGTCATATTATTGTTAATGTTTACTGCTTATTTTTTGTGAGTTTATTTATTGTTTTGTATCACTGCTGCTATTGTTTATTGTTTATTGTTGTATTGTGGGGTCGGCCTCATGTAAGCCGCATCTCCCTTGGGGAGATGGTAGCGGGGTACAAATAAAGTATTATTATTATTATCAAATAGATCTTCTTTTATTTCTCTTTTTGCTAATCTTTATACTGTAAGTTAATTTAGGACTCAAAATAGATCTCAGAAAAAATTGTGAATTTATCAATAAAGAATTGCTTAAAGAGGATATGGGCTGTAGCCCTGTTGCTAGCATACTGATGGATCGCCACCGGGGAGAAGGAGAATAATGTGCCTGACTCTACTGAGCTTTCCTGGTCTGCTCCTTCAGTGTATTTGGCAGTGCGTGTAGTCCCCAGAGAGTAATGAGAACAATACAATGGTCCCTAAATCCACCAAAATTGTATGGTTTGTGTATGTGCGGTCTTGATGGGAGAGACTCATACCAAGCTTCAATGCTTGTTTTAACTACATTCAATATTACATTGCAACTCTCCAGTGTATTTTGAGACCTTATGTTTACTTTTTCAAATATCACATTATCACAATGGTAACAGTACTTGACGTTGGCCAACCACCTAGTTTCTGTGGTTTTTTAATTGGGAAGGAAATAATAAGTGCCCTTGGCATGTGTACCTAGAACACGAGTGGCTTTAATTGTTTATAACAATAGCCATTCAATATGAGAAAATTGTGGCTGTGGGTTGAGGTGGCTAGATAGACACAATAATGAATGGATCCTTCTCCTTCCTCAACCCGCATCTCCAAATGAAAGGCTTGCAACGTTTTATAATACCCTGAAGGAAAATGCAAGTCCCTTGAGTTCAAACAAACAATTTTGCTGAGGTAGTTGTTTGGATATGCTAACATAGGGATTGGGAATTTTGAATTTAGAAAACTTCAGAAACTAGTAAGAAATGTCAAGCCTTTTTTTGCATCTGGCTATCCTGCTCTGACTATGCTTGAAGAGATTGATGAAAGGAGTGAACTTACAAAAATGAATGCTAAACTGATGGAGAATGAATCTACTATATGCCTAGAAGTCCAAGCCATGGTTTTCATTTGAAATCACGATGCATGCAAACCATGGTTCACCCTGATTTATTTAT
Organism: Anolis sagrei ordinatus; assembly: GCF_025583915.1. NCBI lineage: Eukaryota > Metazoa > Chordata > Lepidosauria > Squamata > Anolidae > Anolis > Anolis sagrei. Next base: position 121,142,295 of record NW_026845477.1, on the reverse strand, counting down.
TTATTTATTTATTTATTTCACGTATTTCTACCCTGCCCTTCTCAACCCCCGAGGGGGGACTCAGGGCGGCTTACAAAAGGCACAATTCGATGCCTACACAAACAGTAAAAATAAGACATATATGAACAGCAATTAAAACAATTATAAACAATTAAAACAATCAATTATACATCACAATCAATAAGACCAATCTCATGTTCAACGTTTGTCAACTCAGAATCCATGAATTCATTCCACATTGTCAGTTCCTACCAACTCTAGTCGTCCTTATCCTTTATCTATCTGCCAGGTTACCCAAAAGCCTGGTCCCAGATCCATGTTTTTAATTTCCTTCTAAAAGAGAGGAGGGATGTCGATGATCTAATTTCCCCAGGGAGTGAATTCCACAGGTGAGGGGCCACTACCGAGAAGGCCCTGTTCCTCGTCCCCACTAATCTCACTTGTGATAGAGGTGGGGCTGATCCACTGCCTGCTCCAAGGTTGGACCACTTGTGACCTTTCTAATAGCATTGGACTTCAGGTCCCATCATACTTCACCATTGGCTTGGCTGGTCAAGTCTGATTGGGGCTGTAGTCCAGCAACTTCTGGGAAATGATGCTTTGCCCATCTGTTGCAACACTTTAAGGCAGTGGTTCTTAACCTGTGGGTCCCCAGGTGTTTTGGTCTACAACTCCCATAAATTCCAGCCAGTTTACTAGCTGTTAGGATATTTGGGAGTTGAAGGACAAAGCATCTGGGGACCCACAGGTTGAGAGCCACTGCTTTAAGGGATATCAGAAGCTATGAGATTTCCATCCTGGTCCGTGCCAAACTATAATACAAACTACAGCCAAACCATGGGTTGTCTTTCTTTCTTTTATTAATCTGTGTCAGCTCAAACCCTAAACAGATTGTTGGGAAATACATTATTTTGGACACTGGGATCTTCCCTTATGGGACAATTTAAAAGCCGGTGAAAACATGGGTTAACAGAGCATTAATTTGAATGGCATCTACACCGCTGAAGGCAATTTGACACCATTTTAACTGGATTATCGAGGGCTGTAGTTTCACAAGGTCTTTGGCTTTCTCTGCCTAAGTTTGCTGGACCCCACCACACTACAGTTCCCAGAATTCCACAACAATGATCCATGGCAGTTAAAGTAGTGTCAAGCTGTATTAGTTCTACAGTGTGCACACATCATGAGAAGAAAGGAAAGCTTAGAGAAGACAATTATGCTGGGGAAAATGGAAAAAGGAAGAGGGGCTGACCAAGCGCAAGATGGATGGATGGCATCCTTGAAGTGACCGGATTGACCTTGAAGGAGCTGGGGGAGGTGATGGCCGACAGGGAGCTCTGGCGTGGGCTGGTCCATGAGGTCACAAAGAGTCGGAAATGACGGAACGAATGAACAACAAACGTGCACACATTCAAAGACTGTCCCTGGCTAATCAGAATAGTTTGAGAATATGTGAATAAGCCTGTGGAAACTCAAACACATCACAGTAAAAGTATGCAATCAGGATGATTTTTCTTTCTGAGAGATGATCATATCTGTGGTGGCCCTTCTAAAGGGCAGAAGGCCACCCATCCTAGATTCCAACAGCTGCCTGGGTAGTTTTGAACTCTTCCCAAGGCCACATCAAAAGATTTCTAGCAGCAGTTCTAGGTGCCTTTTCTTCCCCTCTATGAATATTCAAGTATTCATATTTGCCAGCAAAAAGAATCAAGAGACCAGCCTTGGGAGGTGGGAAAGAGTGTGGAGGAATTATTCTGCATCTGATAAAGCAATTTGGATTTTGACTCCCAAAGGGATCCAAAGCACAAGATTCCAAAGGGGAGAGAACATTACAACAGGAGGTAAGTCATAAAGAATTAGTATTCCTGCTGGACCATAATTATATCAGACATGCCCATATTTTATCTCTTCAAAGACAGATACCGACAACATCACTATTGGAGCCCCCGGTGGCGCAGTGGGTTAAAACCCTGTGCCAGCAGGACTGAAGACCGACAGGTCGCAGGTTCGAATCCAGGGAGAGGCAGATGAGCTCCCTCTATCAGCTCCAGCTCCTCATGCGGGGACATAAGAGAAACCTCCCACAAGGATGATAAAAACATCAAATCATCTAGGCGTCCCCTCGGCAACATCCTTGCAGGTAGCCAATTCTCTCACACCAGAAGCTCTTGCAGTTTCTCAAGTCACTCCTGACATGATAAAAAAAATCATCATACTAGACACATGCAACTAGCAGCTCATCAGAACTTGCTGGACTGCAATTGCCATCAATCTTAGCCTACATGGCTGATGTGATCTGAATTACAACAACATCCAGAGGGTCACAAAATGCTCACTTTTGGATTACGCAGTAGCTTAATTCAGGGATCACATTTGTATTCATCATCAATATGAATGAACACCATGATTTCAGCTTCTGAAAAAACATGGCCTTCTAGAGAAGAAAGATTCAGCAGTTTCATGTTTTTAAAAATACAGTTGTGAGGAAGTGGCAGTTTCCGCCACTTGGGCAGGGAATAATTTATACTCTCCAGATTGTTCTTGTTTAAATCGGTGTTTTGAAATCTAGTGTCAAATCCTCACTTAGCTGCATTGCTCACTGTGGGCCCTTCCACACAGCCCTATATCCCAGAATATCAAGGCAGAAAATCCCACAATATCTGCTTTGAACTGGGTTATTTGCATCCGCACATAGATAATTGTTGGGGTTCAGCCTGCGTGTGAACCTGAACCTGATTCTCTGACTGCTGAACCTGAACCTGATTCTCTGATTGTATTTCCTGATGCTACTGAAAATGTATTTCTCCCTGAGGGTAATTCTGAGGTCAGTGGCTTGGAAAGTGAAACTACACATTCTGATGAGAATGTTGCAGAGCCAGATAACTCTCCAGAGGAGATAGCACCTGGCTTCCTTAATGAGGATAGAAAAGGACAGATTTGGAAAAACAGGAGTGAATCGCAGAGTCTGCGAAGGTCAAGCAGATTAAGGCAAAGGGAAACACAGGCTTCAAAGCCTGGAGGCGTGTCACGAAACAGTTTCTTCCGTTTTAAGTGCCTCTCGCCGGGTTGTCTCATTAGATCAGGCATCGTTTAGACTGAGGCATTACCTTGGCAGATTTCCATGTTTCCCATGGCCTACATCCCAAGAGGCTTCTAGTGCTCCAAGTACAGTTAGGGGTTTTCTAACAGGTTCCAGGTTTTTACAATGTTTCTTTTGGAATTTTGGTCGAATTCATGGATATTCCTGACTGCTGAATTTTACTGTGACTTTTTGACTTTGCATTTACCTCTATTTTGTAACCATTTTGCATCAATAAAAAGGGATTGTTTTTCCCACAGTCAAGTGTGGTGGATTGTTATCTTATGGTCTCGTTTCCTGCTCTGGATTGCAACAATAATGTTGGATTTTCTGCCTTGATATTCTGGGATATAGGACTGTGTGGAATGGCCCCTGGAAGCCTTCACATAGTTTTTGCAAGAATGAACTCTTGTTGTTAGTTTCTTAGAGGAGAATTGGGACACCAATGTGATATTAGTAGCACATACAATTCTGGAGTACTTTCTGTTAGTCACTCTCTAGCATGATCGAGAAACAGAATTTAGAGCTTTCAGATGAAAGAGTGTTGCTTTTCAGGTGTCATAGGATAATAGAATAATAGAGTTGGAAGAGATAATACGGGCCATCTAGTCCAACCCCCTGCCATGCAGGAAAAGCACAATCAAAGCACCCCGACAGATGGTGAAGTCAGGATGTTTCAGGCTGGAAAAACATATATAATTAATTTACAACTTTGGAACAACATCAGCAAGAAAAATTGCTATATAAGAGACCTTATTACAATCGAAAAATTGAGACAGGCAGCTGTGCTGTTCACCCGCAATGCTCTATTGAAAGAGACAGTGTACCTTGGGAATGTCGTATCTGCTATGGGAAAGCAGAATTCTGGACACTTACTTCATTCTCAGGGAAAGGATTGTGATTTTGGAGTCATGACACATTTGCATGGAGACAGTTTCTTCTGTAAGGAAAACAGGGAACTGATCCTTGGCAGTGTTCTTAGGGAAAGAGGATGCATTTTGGCATTTTAGACGTTTTGGGAAGGGATTTGTTTAAATATTTGGATGGTTTGCTTAAGGGAGGGAATAGCCTGACTCCCTTGAATCCCCACAGGGAGAATTCAATTTCTCCCCAGGTCTAGTTAAAGGATACTAGAGGAAAGGATCCCAGAAAAAGTGGTTTCTTAAGCTTGATGCCTTAACCCAGGGCTAGCTGAAGGAGATTAAAGGAAAGGACACAAGAACAAGTGGTTCCTTAAACCTGATTCCTTAACCCAGATCTAGCTGAAGGGGATTAGAGGAAAGGACACCAGAAGCAGTGGTTTCTTAAGCCTGATTTCTAGAGAGAACATTTTAATCAAATATGTGAATAATTGAACCTGCAAATGTGGAGGAATTACTGTATTTAGTATATTTATAGGGGGACTGAGTATATCTGTGTGTTTTGTATGGGGGAGGAACTTCTTGCAACCCACAGATGTAGCTAGTTGGGTTCCCCACTCAGCCAGCTAGGTTCTCCTGCTGTTTTCTGTGATCAGTTGCCAGAAATAAGAGCCTATTTAAAATTGGGACTTGTTGCATGGAACAGAGGTCTGGTTTGCATCCGGGAAGCCGTTGCATGGACAAGAGGGCACTACTTGAGATTAGATTTTTTGCCTCACTGAATAAGCGTTGAGGCAATGATCCATGCCTGGGACAACTGAGTGGTGTGAGCCAGCCAGAGAGAGCAACCAGGCTTTTTTACTGACTTTTGGGGGGGACGACTGATTGATATATGGAAAATGTGTTGTTCTATAAGGATACAAGAAGGGTTTTCCAGCTCCACTTTGCTCAGAAGCATTGAGGTGGCACCAGGTGATGTGGTTATCATCCTGTGAAGTGTTTGCTGACCTTTTGGCTACTCTGCTGTAAGTTCAAAGAAAGGTTTGATATCAGTCTTCCTGCTAAAGCTGCAAACGTCATCAAACCACTGCGCTGGGGTTGAAAGACAAAACTATAGAGAGCCAGTACGGTGAAGTGGTTTGACTAATACTCTGGAGACCACGGTTCGAAAATCCCTGCTTGGCCATGGAAGCCTCCTGGGTCATCTTGGGCAAGTCACACTCTTTCAGCCTCAGAGGAAGGCAGGGGAAAACCTTCCTGAATGCATTTGGCCAGGAAAATCTAATTAAAGGTTCACCTTAGGATCACCATAGACTGAAATAACTTTAAGGCTCACAACAACAAATAGAGGTTAGCTAGGTTATTCATGGGACTGAGCATTCAAGTGGGTGCCAAAGAGGAGAACAGCTGAGTTAGCTGTGGGGAAAAAAGAATCAGAGACAAGCAAATCTTTCTTGTCAGTTTGCTAATCTATATGCCCTGCTGAATAATATGCATCTGGGGCAGAGCTTGGAAAGGTGACATTTATTTATTTATTTACGACATTTATATGCTGCCCTTCTCACCCCAAAGGGGACTCAAAGCGGCTTACAAGATATATATACATACAATATATTATATTATTAGCATAGTACAATATCAGTATTATATATTACTATATTATACAATACCATTATATTGTAATATTAGTAATACTACATGTAATATAAATATATAATTATCATATTATTATTAGTATTATATTGTATTACATTATAATATTATAAATATTATATGTATATACAATATATTACATTACATTATATTATATTATTAGCATAGCACATGAGACAAGGTGGAGCTGTTCCCTGCCCCCCCTCACTCTGGCCCAGAGCAGCAGTTGGTGCTGGGGGGAGAGATCCCCAAGTGATGACATATGCAGGAGACAGGGTGGAACTGTCCCCTGCCCCCCTTCACTCTTCATTTAGATTCCAGAATCCCCCAGCCCCCATGGCTGCCCCTCCTGCTGGTTGAGGGTCAGCCTATAACTTGAGGGTCAACCTATAACAAAATAATGTTTCTGATTTAGGGTCAGCCTATAACTTTGCACAACTCAAGCAGAAAGTTAAAATCTACACACATGCACTTCCTTTTCTAGTCTGCCTCTTGCAGCACTGATAGATCTCTCCTTTCACATTTCATCACAACACTTGAGAATTCCCCATATGGTAAGTGTGAATGACCACCTTCCTTTGATAGGATGGGGAGGAATGTCAAGGGAAGGAACATTGGCAAAGAAGGCCAGATAAATTCAGTATACAAGGAAAATCTTGAGGAGAAGTGGTATATACTTCCACATTTTGACTTCCAACCCCCATTAGCTCCAGCCAGCATGGGCAAGGGAAGTTATCATCCAAAATTATCTAGAAGTCCAGAAGGTGCTTATCTCTTTAAGAAAGTCCAACCCAGTATTATTGTTCTGGGAAAACTGTAGGATCCATGGGGTAAGTTGGGGAAGGTGCCCCGGAGTCCATTTGAGTCCTTATAAAGATGACTGCCAGCACTGGAGGTCAGGAACCACATCGGGAGTGAAAAAACTACAGATCCTGCCACTCCCATGATCTGGATGGCCCGCTGTTCTTCTGGGGGTCCCAAGGGGTGACTGCAACAGGTTCCTCAGGTCAACAGGGTTCATGGGCATCGGCTCCATCTTTGGGTTATGGGGGCAAAAGGGTTATTCCTGGGGCAGAGAGATTAGCAGAACAAAAGCGAGATAGCCATTAGTCTTAGAATCTGCCTAGGAGAAGAATGGCAGCGATTTTGAGGCAATCCGTTGACTCATGGATATGGGGACCTGATGGGTTTCCGTATCCGCGGTTCAAAGGAATGCAGTTTTGTCCTCCCCGGGATGTGGAAATCGCATCCCGGGCAGGCCGGCAGCCATCTGCAGTCCGGGAGAGGGAAAGCTCATGCAGGGAAGAGTTGGGAGGCAGTAAAAGACAAAAAGTAGCACTAGGAAGAGAAAAGGCTACAATTAATTGATACTTTATTGGGGATTAGTTACAATGTTAGGAGGGGGAAGAAGGTGAGGCGAAAAGAAGGTTTCTTTGTTGTAGCTGCTGCTGTGGCCATGTTTCATAGAAGCTGGCCCAAAGCGGGCAATAGAGAACTTTGGAACTGCTGCAGGTCAGATTAGCTTGAAGGCAGGGAGTTCTGTGTTCATTGACCTCAGTATCTGTTTTTTAAATGGAGGCAACCAGAGAGCTGTGGTGAGCCTAAAGAAAACTTCTTGCACTCACACTCAGTAGTTCTCCCTTAAAAGGTAAAGATTTTCCTCTGACATTAAGTCCAGTCATGTCTGACCCTGGTGCTCATCTCAATTTTTAAGCTGAAGAGCCAGTGTTGTCTGTAGACACCTCCAAGGTCATGTGGCCAGCATGACTACATGGAGCGCTATATTCATTGATAGACTGCCTCTGTACCTGGATGCTTCATTAACAAAGCCTGGTAAATAGTACTTAACTCTTTCAGGATTAATTCTAATCCCCTTTTAAAGTGATCTAAATCAGTGGCTGTCATCACAGCCTAGTAGAAGCAAACTCGGAGTTTATTTATTTATTTCAAACATTTGTACCCCGTCCTTCTCAACCCTTGAGGGGGAACCCAGGGCAGCTTACACCAGCAACAATTCGATGCCAACACATGCGAAACACAGTATACCACAATATCACACATCAACTAAAAACATTAGGTTAAAAGTCCATTTAAAAACATTATTATCAGCCATATAGCCATATCCATATAGTCATATAATCACATATTATACTGAGTGCTTTCCTGGATGTACTGCATAGAATCATAGTGCTGGAATAAACCACACAGGCCATCCAGTACAATCCCTTGCCATGCCATTGGGGTGCGGATTGACCGGAATACAGGACTTTGTTTTACTCAATTTCTGTCCAGAAACATACTTTCTCTCTTTTCACTTCCTTTTCTGTCATGTCAGTCTCAGATTATATATTTTTTTCTAAACACAAAAGCTTCAAAAGGCTTAATATACTTTAGATCCTACTGTATTGCCCTACTCACATCATTTTACATTGTCTTCCTTTTGAAACCCATATTTTCCTGTCACATAAAACCTTTGAAGAAGAATAAAATGCCACACAATTCCATCTAATTGTAAGCACTACAACTCTCTTTTTGGAAAGTCTTTCTCAAAATATACTCCACAGATGTCTAGTCATTTTTCCTGATTTTTGGTTTTTCAACTTCTTGTGATGTTTTTTTTTCTTTTTGGATGGGATGATTCAACATGCAAATCAGAGCTTTTGAAATTGAGTGTCACAACACAGTAGCATATCAGCTGCAGTGAGTAGGTGTGTGGCGTGAACATGATGATAAATGACGATCTTGGAAATGTATGTTATTATCATAGAAGTCATATATTTTAAAAAATATAAATGAAAGGTTTTTATGAAATATATTGTGTCTCCATACACTTCTAGTTTCCTAGTAAAACTGAATTACCAAATTGTGAAATGATGTATGTCAAAAAGTAGGTTACCAACATGAATATAATAATAATAATAATAATAATAATAATAATAATAATAAGCATCTATCTTCCTTCGCTCAGCCTTCCCTATGGTCCAGCTCTCACATCCGTAGGTGACTATGGGGAATACCATTGCTTTAACTATGCAGATCTTCGTTGCCAGTGTGATTATGTGATCTACCTGTGCTCATTATTTTTCTTTATTTAATGTTCAGCTGTAAACCTGCCTTTGTGCTTTCTCCTTTTCCCATTGTCTTAAGGGTACAAGGGAATTGACTTTGTCCAGCTGTGGTCACACAGGGATATTCCATAGTTGTGCATCTCGCACCACAGGGCTTGTGCCGCATGGCAGGAAAGTTGTTACACGGAAATAATTAAACTGAAGTTATAGCAAGCAGGCTTTGTTTCAGGACAATGGGCAATAAAACGCCCAGTGTCTCTCATATTGTCGCCTGCCTGCTCCCATTCTGATACAACAGGAAGTAACTTTGAGCCAGGGCATACCATTTCCCTGCTTGTTGAGACAATTGAACCCATCCTTGCAACCATATAACTACTGCATAGCTGGTTCACATCAGAGATGTAGTTCAATGAGTAATTACATATGGTCTGCTGATCTGATCCCACAAACCTAACTTTACAGCAGTCATTCCCATCCTTTTTTGACCAGGGACTACTTGACCATGGACCACTTTAACCAGGGACTACTCTCCGACATTAGTACCAAAAGGGTTACGCATCAGGTTTTGATCATCTTTAGATTTGGTTTGGGGTGCTGATTCAGAAAATTGCATTGAATCGACCACATCAGCTCAAGTTTCTGATACAGAACGTATACCATGGTCAGCGACAGGGAATGAGTGGCAGGCAGCATGAAAGGAGCAGAAATGAAATAAATAACATAAAATAAATAAAGAGGAAGAAGGCTCGCAGACCAGATTTTCATCCTTGCGGCCCACTGGTGGTTCGCAGCCCACAGGTTAAGAACCACTGCTTTATAGCCAGCAGCCACACTGAGCAATGGAGATCTATTCTGCTGACGATTAGGGTGCAGTAGGGTGATCTCCTCTGACCCTCATGTCCTGTTGTCTCTGGGACAACTATGAGTGGTGAAAGGGGTCTTGTTTCTGATTGATACACTGGAAATCACTGACAGGAGGAGATATTTTTGGGCCAGAAGTTCTTCTTTTCAATAGAGTTTATTATCTGTGATTTCACATATCTATACAAAATCCAGTAGTGTATTTCCCCACTGATTTGGGGGCCATAATCTATGCACTCAAGATTTTTTTTTTACTTCCTTCTAACTTGCAAATGTCACTTATTCCTTCTCTTACTTTGTTTTCCTTTGTCTGGGAAGAAGCATCCCTGCAGCTTCAACTTATGGCTGCTAGTCTTCACCCTCACATGGCAGCCAACCTTTAGTGGTTCTCAACCTCTTTTTTGACCAGAGACCACTTGACCAGGGACCACTTTGACCAGGGGCCACTCTCCAACATTAGTACCAAAAGTTTATGGATCAGTTTTTGGTCAATTTTAGATTTGGCATGGTTATTTGGAGTGCTGATTCAGGAAATTGCATTGGATAGACCACATCAACTCTAACTTCTGATACAGAACATATGCCATCCAGTAGTTGCCACCTGCTTACCCACAGAAAACCATATTTAATAATCTAGAGCTGAAATGGTCTATCCAATGCAATTTTCTGAATCAGTATCCCCAATAACCCCAGGAAGAGGCCTAAAAATGAAGATACCAAGGTGCCCCCGTTTCCAGGTGCCACATGGAACGGCTCTGCTCAGGGGGAGGGGGGGAGGACAAGCAGCAGTCAGGAGGCTTGTTGTCATACCTTTTGTGGGTAGTCAGCATCTCTTCCCCCGACATCCCCTTTGCCTCGGCACTATAAGAGGGTTTTGCGAGACCATGAGCCCAGAAAACCCACAGAAAAGCCTTAAAAACTAAAAATTACTTATCCACTGCAATTACCTGCTGCTGGCCCTCTCCTGGCATCATTTCTATGTGCCAGGAGATGGCTGGCAGTAGGGTAATGGTAACTGGGTAAGTAATTTGTAGTTTTTAAGGCTTTTCTGGTTTTTTTATTGTTTTCTGGGACACACAACCTTTCAAGAAAATACAATGTTTTCTGCCAGTGTGGGGACAGAAGTCTGGCCTGAACTGGGTTTTTAAAATCTGGATCGGTCCTGACTTTTCCCATGTGGAACCGGCCTAAGAGGTGCCAATGCAATGCAACATATAGGAAGAGTCCCAGCTAGGGATATTTGCAATGGAATTGTAAGAGCTTGGAAATATTACAGAAGGAGGTAAAAAGTAGTTGCAGAGGTACTTTTTTGGGTGGCACCCTAAAGCAAGAGTAACACTGTGCTATGCTATGGGACAAGCACTGGCCCATTGGTTGCAATACACTAAAGGGCGACAGTGCCAAGGTCAAGAAGCATGCCATGTCGCTTTTGTGGACACCAGATGTTGAAGTGATCAAGCAATAAAATTAGAGTCTTTTGCAGGCACATCTTGTATAGAAGCATTTTAATGTTGGAAAAAAATCCTTTGATAAAGAACTTCTCATGGTCTGTGGCAGATTTCCAGTTTTGTTGATAAATTCCTGGTAATAGTTGTCTTCTGATCTACTAAGAAGGAGCTTAGCTTTAAAATTTGGGGTGGTTTTCCCATTCCTTCCCCTTGTACCGATTCCTGTTTTTTACCCCCTTTCTAAGGCTTGCGCCAGGAACTTTGGCTCTACCCAAGTTCATGTTACTATTTATACCTGGTGTGAGTGTCCCACTGGACAGCTTTGATAAATTACCTTGCCTTGTAACATGAAGTCTATTGTAAAGCAGCAGATTTGGGCTGCTCACTTGTTTCAGGGTTTAATAACCTTGTTATGAGTGGGAGTATGGAGAGTGACAATGAGGGTCAGGAGGCCAGGGAGGGGCTCCAAAAAGCCCAGAAAAGCTACGTGCAGAGACTGGGCTCAGGGGCATGGTGCTAAAGGCCCGGATGGGCTGCCCATTTGGAGAGAACAGGATGAATCTGCTGCCACTTGCTTCCTACCTTCTCCCTCCCCATTCCCTCTCTATAGCGGGCAGCAGACTTTCCTTGGCTAAAAGGTCTCCAGCAGCCAGCAACGGAGGAACTCTTTTGAACTGATAAAGAGCCCATTGTGTCTTTCTCTTCGGGGTCACATTTCTCCAAATGGAATTTGAGCCTTGACCAAAAAAAAAAAGAGGGATGGAGGTAAAGTGCAGAGTGAAACAGGGATCACTGTGGGCCAAAGCAGTTTTCAGGATTATGGAAAGGGCAAAAGAGAGGTGGAAGAGAAAAGTGTGGAAAGGTATCTCTCTGTCATCAACACTTCAGCAAATTCTCTGTTTTGTTTATCATTATTCTGGGACATTAATTTTCAAATGTAGGAACACTGATGMTATTTACCAAGTCACTGCAAATTTCATATATGTTTTCCAAGTCCTTTTATTTTATAGCATAATAAGTTGATGAAAAATGTATTTGTCCCTTTAGATTATGACAGAAGCAAGCAGCCCCCTTCCCCCCCYCCTCTCTGTATGTCTGTGGTATGTTGCCCAAAATTTATACCCCATTTAACAGMAAATAAGAAGTCCCTGGTGGAACAATGGGTTAAACCCTTGTGCTGGCAGGAMTGCTGACCAAAAGGTTGGCGGTTTGAATTCAGGGAACGGGGTGAGTTCGTGTCCATCAGAAACTTCAAGTTACAGTTCTCATTCTCCTTCTGGGAGCGTCTCTTCTCCCAGCTAAACATCTCCCAGGAGGAAAGAAGGAAGGAAAAAGAGGGAAGGAAGGGATGAAGAGAAGGATGGAAGGAAGGAAATGTGGAAAGGGAGGGAGGGAGGGAGGGAGGGAGGAAAGACAAAAAGGAAGGAAGAAGGGAGGGAGGGAAGAAAGAGAGAAGGAAGGATTAAAGCAGGGGTCCTCAAACTAAGGCCCGGGGACCGGATGCGGCCCTCCAAGGTCATTTACCTGGCCCTTGCTCAGAGTCAAACTAAGTCTGAAATGACTTGAAAGCACACAACAATAACAACAATCCTATCTCATCAGCCAAAAAGCAGGCCCACACTTCCCATTGAAATACTAATAATTTTATATTTGTTGAAATTGTTCTTCATTTTAATTATAGTATTGTTTTTAAGGGGTTTTTTTTTTTGCACTACAGATAAGATATGTGCAGTGTGCATAGGAATTCATTCATTCGTGTTTTTTTCAAATTATAATCTGGCCCTCCAACAGTTTGAGATACTTTAATCTGGCCCTCTGTATAAAAAGTTCGAGGACCCCTGGATTAAAGGGTGGAAGGGAAGGAAGGAGGGAGGGAGAAAGAAGGAAGGAAGGAAGGGAAGGAGGAGGAAGGATAGGATGGTGAGAGAGAGGAGGGCCTGAGAAAAGAGCCCAAGGGCCTGCATCCAGCCTCCAGTCCTGGATTTGCCCATACTTGGTTTAAAGCCAACGAACTGCATTATAAGCAACTTGCCAAAAACATGATGTGTGAAGATCGCAGCAGCTATGAGGTGAATACTCTTTTTTTGTCCATGTAGTCAAGCTCTGTTTCTTAATACAAGCATTATCCAGAAAGTAAGCTTACAAGGCATGTAGCTCTCAGGGAATTTTCGCAGGGGAAGTTGGTATTACTGCCGGATAGCAGGAAACCAGTGGAAGTGAACGAGCAGTGCCAGTTGTCAGTAACTCATTGACTGGCATTGTGATGAAGGTTAGAGATGAGTATCCTCATTCCGTTTCTCTCCAAGTGTGAAGTTCACACCTAAATACTAAAGGCATGAATGCCTCTGTGATTCATCACGAAATAATTTCAGTTTATGGAGAGGATGTAATGTCAAGACAATATGTGACAAAATGGGTACATAATATATAGTGAGACCATGAAGAAACTTCGCAAAGCCATCGTAAACCAACGTCATGGGATGCTGATGGCGGGAGTCTATCTCCCTCATGATAGTGCGCAACCACACACTGCTCATGCAACACAAGAGTTGTTGACTTCATTTGGTTGGGATGTTTTAAGCCACTCCTCTCACAGTCCCAATATCACACTCAGTGACTATCATCTATTCACTAAATTGAAGGAACACCTGGATGAAAACATTTTTCCGATAACTACGAGGTGAAAATCAAAGTGACAAACTGGCTGAAAAAGTTAGAGGGAAATTTCTATGACCCAGGCATCAAAAACTTGTCCCACGGATGACAAAATGTATAAAACCGAATTGTGATTGTATGGAAAAATAATGCAATACCTATGCTACAATACATATAACTTTTATTAAAATATATTCATTCTTTTTATTTTGAAAACATCTTGTAACCTTACTTTCTGTATAACCCTCGTAAGTCTTGAGGTGGCTATAAAAAAAAACCTCAATGTGATGAGGTCCTGTGTGTGTGTGTGTTGGTAGCTGCCAAGCTCAGGCTTGGCTTGATGCTCCCCCAGGAACCATGGCAATCTATTTTGGCTTCTGTCGTGTGTTTGGGATGGTTTCCTGTCTACAAGACAATAGTGCTAGGAGGGAGGGAGGGAGGGTGGGGGGACATGAAGACGACACCCAAGTCCAGGTCTGCCACACACACACCCTCTGTCCCATCACCCTGGCAGGCTGCAAGCTGCCAACTGGCCCACTGCCAAGGCTAATCCTCGGAGGCCCATCAGAAACACAGGAACCCATCCGGGAGTGATCCTCTCCACAAACAATGGGAGACTGAGGGGGAGCTCCCTGCGGTGGGATTAAGGCTGACAGGACGTGCCGAGCCAGCAGGCCAGGCAGCCAGCCGCCAAGATAAGACGCCACTGGGAACAATAGAAGGAATTGGAAGGCTGCAGCCTGGAGTGAGCACCACCCAAACTGTGAAGAATGGACTTTGGGGATGGAGACTTAGTTGGCTGCCATAGGCAGACTTTAAGGGGTGATGTGGCTGCCATAGGTAAAGGTGATCTGCCTGGTTGCCATAGGTAAAGGTGATCTGCCTGGTTGGAGGTTGCTACAAGCAGAGAATAATCATTTACTTCTGGTGAGTGAGTGGTGAGTGATACCTGTGGCGAAGTTAGGGAGGTACGAATCTTATAGTACAGCAAGCACTTGGAAAACAGGTAATTCTCCTGATATCTGAAGCTCATTTGCATCTGAGAGCCAATCTACCTTGAGTCTGAGGCTGGATCTACACTGCCATATAATCCAGTTTCTGAATCTAGATTATCTGCTTTGGACTGAATTATAGGGCAGTGTAGACTCATGTAATCCAAAGCAGATAATCCAGATTCAGGAATGGGATTATATGACAGTGTAGGTGAGCCCTGGGTTTGCAAACTACACATGTGAGATTCGCCACGGATCATGGCAATTCCAGTGGTGCCCATCCAGGGGTGTAGGAAACCTGTCGTCTCACGCCCTGCATCTCCTAACTCACCCAGGTCCCCTTCTTGCGGGGGAAGTAATATAATAATAATCTGTATTTATACCGCGCCACCATCTCCCCAAAGGGGACTTGGGGCGGCTTACATGAGGCCAAGCCCAGAAATGCATTACAATACAGTAACAAAAAAAAGCATAAGTCCACGTCATAATAAAATAAAATAAAGCAAGCATAAAATATAAGAAACAATGCAAAGTAATACAATAGAAAATCAAACACAATCACAATGAGTGGGCCACATGTGCAAGATACAATGATAAAAACTCAGGATGAGATAAAAATAAAAAACCTATATATTTGTAAGGGAGACTCAGGAATGGAGTAGTAGAGACAATCCTTCATATGGTCAGGAGACAATACAATATGAGGACACCCATTAGAGAGGAGCATAGCAAAGGAGATGGGAAATCACTCCCCAAAAGCGCAACGGAAAAGCCATGTCTTAAGGTTCTTCTTAAAAGTTTCTAAGGTGGGGGTTAGCCTAATCTCGCTGGGTAATGCTTTCCAGAGTCGGGGGGTCACGGAGGAGAAACTCTCTCCCTCGTTCCCTTAAGATGGGTCTGTCCGTCCTTCTTTCTTTCCTTCTCTCTCTCTCTCTTCCTCAGTTGATTGAATGGCTGCTGGATGACAGCTAAGTAGAGATAAATCCCAGTAGAGTTGACTTCTGTTGTATCTCCCTCAGTTGCTTTTAGGACCCAGAGATATACAGCCTCTGGGTATGGAGGATCCATTCCAAGTTATCATGGCTAACCTTTTTGATTTTGTGCTGGTACAACTGCACCAGGAGCTCCAATTTTGTTTGCTTTGCATTTAATGTTTGTTGCAGTCCTAAGTTTCAGGGACTCTGCAGATAGGTGGCTTCTTTTGGCTGCAATCATAGGGCAAGCCACCTGTCAATGATCGTTAGGTTTCCTGGTTCCGCCCCTTTTTGAGTTTTAGTGGGAATAGGAGCCATTTTGAGTTCAGTCTACACAGAGCAGCTTTTGCACAGGACATAAAACGAAGAGCTCCTGTAGAAAGCTTAGTCTTCTACGGCTTGGCCGGGGAGATATACAGCCTACAGCCTGACTGGAGTTATACAGCCTTACCGCTCCTTCACTGAGGGACTTCAGTCAGCCATCACTGAAACCTGAACTCCTTCTTTTCCCCTGGAAGTCTACAAAGCTCTGCTTGGCAAGTGTTGCTCGTGGAAGCCAGACGCAGTTGGTACCGGGTGCAGGGGCTCCACGCCAACAGAGGCAAGTACAGACTGCCCAGATTAGAAGTTAAGGATTTCCCCATTAGTTAATTACAGTTAGGAAGATAGTGCCTGTTCCCAGTGAACAAGATTGCAAGAGCCAATAGGCTGTTAAGAAAGCTTGAAAGTACCTGTTTGTTTTCATAAATAAAGAACTTTGTTGGACTTACTTTAAGCCTCTACAGAACTTTGTTTTGGGGAGGTCCAAGGGCCTTTAATCTGAGGCAGCCCCGGCGTCCCGTTGGGCACACAGAATTTATGTCCTGTCTACAGTCATATGCACAGGCCCAGCGTGCGACAGCACAGATTTTATTATTTTTCTTTCTGAAGGTACTCCTGCATTATAAGACCATGATTCTGATACCCTATTTGTGTGCTTTTTTTGAAATTGTCTTTCTATTTCATTAACTGGGAAGAACTGGGAAGAAGCTGGTGAGCAGACACTGCTGGTATATGAAAGTTTTCATATGCTGAATGCATGTAGAAAGGCATTCTTCATACACAGTCACATCTAGATTCATCCAGGTCTCTTGTGGCTGAAATGCATGTGTGAAAAACAGAAATGGAAGAATAAATATCAGTGTATTAGAAGAATATTTAAAACCAACTTGGGGCTAAGAAAAAAAATACTATTGCATTTAATTGGTCTGCATTTTGGTGCCACCTGTGAAAAGATACACCAGCATTTTCTATCCCTCCAACTTTCTCCCCGCCCCATAGAGTTCTAAGGAAATTGTAGCTCACTTGAGGATTTTGGATGTTGATTTAGTTGATTGCCATAGATCTAACTTCATAATAAAAAGAATAAGACAAACATTTGGAAATGGATGTGTAATTTTGATCCTTTGAAATTTCCACGCCATACAGATCACATAATTGCTGATTATCATGGCAGGAGGAGAGACAATATCAAATCGCTGTGAGTTGCAATAATTATGAGATGCTCCTTTAATACTCGAAGCAGTGGCTATCATCACCACTGTTACCACCATTCTTCTAAAAAAGCCTTATGAGGAACACTAGAGCTTGCATGTCTGGTGGCGCCTCTGGCTGACGCCATTGAGCTGCCTTGTCTGGTCCTTTCCAAGCTGCTGCTGGACCCTGGTGACTTACCAAACCGCTGTGTGCCCTTTGTTTACACCCAAGGAAATAATAGTTTCTCTGTTTGGTGTAGTGGAGCTGAGAGAAAAAGAGAGATGAAAAGAACAAGAAACCTGGGGATAGCCTTTTGCTGATCTGAGACTCTGGGCTGCCCAAAGAAGCATTTATTTTGTTAGCAGCTCTTGGCCCAAGATGCGGTTTCAATGAGAAGGTTCTGTTTATAGAAAAGGGATTTTCTCCAGCACAGGTTACGCAAAGTCCAGGCTATCCTGTAGGAAACAAAACAACTTTGAAGGGGTCAGTGTGAGGACTTGGGTTGAACACGCTGCCAAGTAAAGTGGGTTCAAAACTTCTGATAAGTTCTGAATTTCAGAGTATAAACAAAGGCCAAGATCTCTCAAATGGAAAGAAAGAAAGAAAGAAAGAAAGAAAGAAAGAAAGAAAGAAAAGCCTTTCTTCATTTTTGAGACTCTGTAGTGCATGTTTGAAATCACTTGACATAGGTTTCGTACCCTGTATCCTTTCATTTTACCAGTCCGTTAGACTCAGAATTAGAGATTCAAGTATGGTAAATAGAGACACTGTTCCATTCTTCTGATATTGTTGGAGAAATAATAGTGAGACAATCTGATCTTTGTCAGTCATTCTAAATTAGGAACGAGATATTCGGTTTGAAAATCTAGGTACAAAAGAGTGTGAACTTGTTTGTGCAGCAATCAAGTGATGGGCATGCTGGAATTGGTGTGGGCTGACTAGGTTTTCAGGACCCATTGCTAAAATGATGCTGAGTGACTCTGGCCCCATCTACACTGTCATATAATCCAGTATCTGAATCCAGATAATATGCTTTGAACTTGATTACATGGCAGTGTGCACTCAGGCTGGATCTTCACTGCCATATAATCCAGATTTGTCCACATTATCTGCTTTGAACTGAATTATATGAGTCTACATTGCCATATAATCCAGTTCAAAGTAGATAATCGGTACTTGCAATTGGCCCTTCCCTTTTTTCCACCCAGAAAAGACACATTAGAAGGTGGGCACAGCGTGAATAGCTCAGTTCATGGCAGAATTACTCTTTTGGGGAAGAACTTCCAGGATCCCAAACTAATATAGTGTCACAGGAATTATGGGAGTTGAAATTCAAAAAAATGCAAAGGGAACAAAGGTCCCTTCTACACTGCCATATATTCCAGATTATCAAAGCAAATAATCCACTTTGTTTGCTTTGAACTGGATCATTTTACTCTGAGCTTCTTGACCAAAAGGTTGCAGGTTCAAATCCGGGAAGTGGCGTGAGCTTCTGCTGTCAGCCGCAGCTTCTGTCAACCTAGCAGTTTAAAAAGATGCAAATGTGGTTTGATCAATAGGTATCGCACCGACTGGAAGGTAACAGTGCTCCATGCAGTCATGCCGGCCACATGACCTTGGAGGTGTCTATGGACAATGCTGGCTCTTCGGCTTAGAAATGGAGATGAGGACCGTATCCCAGAGTTGGACACGACTGGACTTAATGTCAGGGGAAAATCTTTACCTACTGCCGTATACTCCAGCTCAAAGCAGATAATTTGGATTTTATATGGCAGTGTAGACGGATTTTGGATTTTATATGGCAGTGTAAACTAAGGGCCTAAATAACTTAATGATCCTGTCTAATCTGGAACCTAAACAGATCATCCTTCGTCAGTACTCTGATGGGAGACCAGCAATGGATCCCAGGTGCTGTGAGCTATATTTCAAGGGAACTGATACTAGCCAGTAATAACCATTCTTTGCCTTTTAAAATCCTATGATATTTATGAGGTTTGTGTATGCATAGATGTCTTGAAGTCGCGTGTCATAAGTTATTGGCAGGCGACTTGAAAGCAAACGTACACATGCATACATTGTTCAGACTAGGGAGGTTCTCTGGCAACAAGGGAGATGGCAAAGCATCTTCAAGGGGCCAGGGCATGCTGATTCAGAGAGGGCAAAGATTCTGGCGGCCTCCTTGGCGCTTTGCTGCCCTGCATTTGACACTTCACTTGGCCCTGGGCTTCCTCCCTCTTCCTGCCCAGACCCCATCCTGCTTCCCGGAGGGAGGAGAATCCCAGCAACCCATGAGATACGATTGGCCAGGAAAGGCAAGCCCAGGCAGGAATAAAAGGTAACAGAGAGCATCCTGCCTGAACTGTTCTGAACAGACTGCTTTGCTGACAGCTCTAGCACCATGAGCAGCAGTTTGGCCTTGTACCGTGGCATCTACACTGAAGAACATTTCCAGCAGGTCTATGGAGTGGCTGCCACTCCAGAGCCAGAGGGCAGCTTGGCAGAGATGCTGAAGGGCAAGCTGAGCCGGGGATGTCGATGCTCCCGGGCTGCTGCCTGGCACTTGTTCCAGAGGAGGCTTCCGATTGCCAGCTGGCTGCCCAAGTACCAGCCTAAGAAGTGGCTCCCGGGGGACCTGGTGGCAGGGCTGACTGTGGGCATTGTACACATCCCACAAGGTGAGTCAGTGAGTGGGCGTGAGGGTCTGCTTCGAACCTAGAAGGCACAGCATCAATTGCATCCTAAAAGGCTGAAGAAGAATATGGCCTGGAGAAGGCTGCTCAAACATACAGGTTTAAGAGTTGGGGCTCCTCTCCCACACTGGAGGTATTATTGACTGAGCTGAGCGGCAAAGAATGTGTGTGAAAACTGGAGGAAACGGAAAAACCACACATAGGTGTCATCCTTGTTCCTGCACTTCCCCCTGCTTAGGCTTCTCATCTTTCCATGTTTTTAATCCCACTTTCACTTCTGATTTTACATACCTACTTTCTACATTTTACTTTTACATTTTACATACCTACTTTCTGCTTCTCGTCTACAACTTCAGTTTCTCGCTCTCTCTCGCTCTCTCTCTCTCTCTCTCTCTCTTTGGTTGCCTTCTTAGGTCCTGATCTCTTTTTTTTGCCCATCCAGTTTCTGATTGATGGCACTGCTCTCTTTGTTGTTGTTGTTGTTGTTGTTTTTGTTGTTGATGATGATGTTGTGTGCCTTCAGATCATCCCCAAAACTATCACAATATTGCCTCTTCTACAGAGCTCCGAACTTTGCTGTTCTCAAACCCACCCACATGAGATTTTGATTTCAGCCTCCTGTAGACTGGGTTTCTTACATCCACCTTTTGACATTGATTCCCTCTAAGTTTTATTTGATCTCTCTCTCTCACACACACATACACATACTTCTCTGTTCACCTGTAATTCTGTTCTGCACACCACCAACTTCTCACTTCTTCCCTGGTTCCCTGCAACTTTGATCAGATTCCTAGCTTTGAAAAAAATATTCTAGAGATAGCTTTTGCACTTTCTAAGGCTGCAATCTGTTGCACACTTACCTGAAAGCATTGGGCACAGAGGAACGTCCATTGCAAGTAAACACACAAAGCACAGTTCGAGAGCCCATATTGCTTCCTGAATTACTCTCTCCTTTTTCTGTGGCTCTGTCACACATTCGCTGGAGCAGGACGTGAATGTAGCTGTGTGGCAGAATTAAAACAAACCTGAGCAGCTCCTGGATGTCTTTCCAAACCCAGACTGGAATCATGCCATGCCTGCCCCTTTTAAGGTGTGTGTGGCATGATATGCAGCAATGGGTTGCATGGGTTGCTGTGAATTTTCCAGTCTGTATGGCCATGTTCCAGAAGCATTATCTCCTGATGTTTCTCCCACATCTATGGCAAGCATCCTCAGAGGTTGGGAGGTCTGTTGGTAACTAGGCAAGTGAGGTTTATATATCTGTGGAATGTCCAGGGTGGGAGAAAGAACTCTTGTCAACTTCAGGCAAGTGTGAATGTTGCAATTGGCCACCTTATCATTGACTGGCCTTGCAGCTTCAAAGCCTGGCTGGTTGCTACCTGGGAAATCCTTTGTTGGGAGGTGTTAGCTGATCCTGGTTGATTCTGATGCATCGCATGCTTTCTGTATCCACCTCTTAATAGGAGACATCTGAGAGGGTAGTTTAAGAGCTTAAAAAGTGTTCATTTGGTGGATTTTTCCACACTCAAATCCCACCAAGCAACATTGGATACCAGAGTCTATGAGTATATCTACACTGTAGAGTTAATGCAGTTTGATACCACTTGAATTGCCATGGCTCAATGCTGTAGAATCCTTGGAGTTGTTTGGTTTTCCAATGTCTTTAGCCTTGTCTGCCAAAGAGTGCGAGTGCCGCACCAAATTCCAACTCCCAGGATTCTATAGCATTGATCAATGGCAATTAAAATGGTGTCAAATTGCATTCATTCCACAATGTAGAGTCCATTCCTTCAGAGCCTATTTTTATGTTGATACCTCATTTGGCCCCCCCCCCCCCCCCCGTGTCTTAAGACATGTGGTAGTCTGTTGCAACAGAAACAGTACTACATCTTGAGACACCTTAACAAGAGTACTTTCTGTTTGTTGTCAAACTTGTGTTCATGGACTTCACCACTTGCATGGCAAGATGGGGTGTAATACAACAACAACAACACAACAACAACTTGGGAAGTGTCCGATGTGTGATCCAATACAACAGCCAGCATAGTGATCTTATTTGCTGTGAACTAATCTTGTTGTGTTTCAAATAATAATAATGATAATAATAATAATAATTGTCCAACAAAGTATCCAACGTGTGATTGAATACAAAAGCCATCATAGTGATCTTGTTTGTTGTGTTCTAATCTTGTTGTGTATCAAATAATAGTAATAATAATAATAATAATAATAATAATAATAATAATGAATTTATTGCCCGCCTCATCCTGCAGCTTGAGCCGGGATACAGCATCATTAAAACAAGAGATAGATACTATAAAAGACATACAACAAAATACACAGCTGAAATACAAATTGAAATCCACAAATGAAATGCGAATTAAAATACTTAAATATTAAATAGTAAAATAACTGCATCTGATAAGACAGATTCTACTTAGTGAAAGATTATGTTACAAAAATCATATGATTTTGATACAGAAATCTCTTCAGTCATTGAGGACATCGTGGTCATGTTATTATGCATAATTCCAGACTTCAGAAATATATCAGTAGCAAAATGAGGCACAGGTCCTTGAGGTGCTTCCAAGATATGCTTTGTATGCATTGGAGCATGGGATACATGACTTCAAAGTTACCTAGACACTTTGTTCCAGCTACTGAGCACTGATAATCTGGATGAGCCAGCATGATCAAATGTCTGTTAGATCCCATTTTTCCACCTGGAACAAACTCAAGTCATCCTTTCTGTAATGTGTCTTCTTCTCCACCTTTCTCTGTGCCAGTTGCCTCCTTGTCCCTCTTAGGAGCAATTATAATTCGCACATAGTATATAACTGTTAACAATCTCATTAAGACCAGTCCAGGGTTAAAGGTTTTGACTTGGGCTTGGATAATCCTGAGCTGGTAGCTCTAATTCTCTGTTTGTTCTTCATCCTCCAGGAATGGCCTTTGCTCTCTTAACCTCAGTAGCACCAGTTTATGGACTCTACACCTCGTTCTTCCCTGCTTTGCTATACATGCTTTTTGGTACTGGACGTCATGTCTCCACAGGTAAGTAGACCATAAGATGAAGCCAGAATTGCAATAGCCATCCTCGGACTTGGGGTTCGCCATTCTTGGGGGTTTGGATGTCATACCATTCCACAGATTTACAGCCACAACATATTACAGGTTGAGCCACGCTTATCTGAAATGCTTGGGGCCAGGAGTATTTGCATATATGTACACTAGCCGTCCCCTGCCACACATTGCTGTGGCCCAGTCTGGTGATATGGAAAATAAAATAATTAGAAAGTGTTGGTTTCTAATATATGTAATGTATTTATGCTTGTGGGTAAACACTATTTCTTGCTGTTTCTTTGTCAGTGTTGATGTGGAGATTGTCCAGTTTGCTTACTCTGGAACATGCAACATTTCATTGCCCTTCTGAAGGGGTCCATTTCAAATGTATGATATTATATCTGTGTGTGTGTGAATCATATATATCTATCTATATCTATGGCTAGATGGCTCTTTGTTGGGAGGGCTTTGATTACGTTTTCTTGCTCTTGTGAAGGAAGTTGAATTGGATGGCCTTAAGTATTTTCTGTTGGTCATGGGGGTTCTGTGTGGGAAGTTTGCCCCCATTCTGTCGTTGGTGGGGTTCAGAATGCTCTTTGATTATAGGTGAACTATAAATCCCAGTAACTACAACTCCCAAATGTCAAGGTCTATTTTCCCCAAACTCCATCTGTGTTCATATTTGGGCATATGGAATATTCGTGCCAAGTTTGGTCCAGATCCATCATTGTTTGAGTCCACAGTGCTCTCTGGATGTAGATGAACTACAACTCACAAACTCAAGGTCAATACTCACCAAATACTTCTAGTGTTTTCTGTTGGTCATGGGAGTCCTGTTATGCCACATTTGGTTCAATTCTATCATTGTTGGAGTTCAGAATGCGTAGGTTAACTATAAATCCCAGCAACTACAACTCCCAAATGACAAAATCACCTTATTTTGAGTGATAGTCACTCCTTGGGTTAGTAGGTGTCTTGTGGCCAAATTTGGCGGAAATTCGTCCAGTGGTTTTTGAGTTATGTTAATCCCATGAACGAACATTACATTTTTATTTATATAGATATCTTGAGAGGGGACCCAAGTCTAAACATGAAATATATAGCTTATATACATGGCTTGGTAATTTTATATGCAACGTTTTTAATAATTCTGTGCATGAAATTAAGTTATAAACATCACTAAGCTAAGCTTCTGGCATTGGACTGAGCATTTAATGATGTAGCATGCCCAAGATCAAATCCAGCTATTTCCATGGACTGCTGAGAGAAGTTTCAAATTTGTTTTTAAATAAACATGCTGCCTGAAGGTCTGGTGGGGTCTTTTTCTTTGGAGGCTTTTAACATAAGTCTGGCTGGCCATCTTTCAGGATTGCATATTCCTGCATAGCAGGAAGTTTGACTGGAACGCCCTTGTGGTCCCATTGAATTCTATGATTCTGCTATCACCCTGCCACATCCATTTGGGTGTGGGTGGGCAGATGGTAGCATCTTCTGCTGGTTATCCTTCCCATGTTTCCATAGCCACTGCCTCTTTCATCTTTTTTCTTATGGCAAAAAAAAAAAAAATCAGGAGAAAAAGACAGAACTATTGGACTTTGAAGCTCCCATGGTCCTTGTTTCTCAGCCTGTCCCATGCCATCTGTCCAAATCCTTGAGACAGAGCAGGAGATGTTTAATCTCTTGGAATATGGAGAAGTGGGTGATACAGGCGGAAAGTAGAAATGGGGAGACTGTGGGTAATGTAGCAAACACAAGATATTTATGAATAGGTGTTAGAATGGCAAGCCCAGAGCTTGGCCAAAGGCTTCCAAATCCCTCAGGCAGCAAGGACCATGATGGCTGGGGAATTCTGGGAGTTGTGGTCCCCAAAAGTTAATCTGCATGTGTCTAGCACTCAGATTTGTTCTTCTCTCGCTTGTCGCCTGATCCTTTCACAGGTACCTTTGCTGTGGTCAGCCTAATGACTGGTTCAGTGGTGGAGCGTTTGGTTCCTGTGTCCCTGTCATCCAATGGCACAGTCCCTAATGAAGAAGCTTTGTTGGAGGGGCAACGCATTGGGGTGGCTGCAGCCATGGCTTTCCTTGTAGGACTCCTCATGGTAAGTCTGTAGGTTTTGCTAGAACTTGGTAGGGATGAGCAATTCCAAAAGACTAAAATACAAGGTTAAACCCACAAGGGAAGATATTTAGCATAATGGAATGTTTTGTGATTTTTCGTAGGGTGCATGAAAGATGAAATAGTGAGTCAGAAGTATACTTCTGGACATGGGGCTCCTTTTGTGTTGCCTAATCCTTTTGAAAAACCATCTGGGTATCTGAGCATCACCACATTCGGTGGCCATTAATCCCTTACATTAATGCCTGATGAACTATTTTTGTGTTTATGTTCTGTAGCATCCTAGATCTAAAGATACCAGAGCCTGCTTTCTTAAATTTGGTTCTCTTGTCTTTTGGAACGATCTTCAGCAATTCCGCAGATCTTTGAAATGTCACATTTCCATGCCTACTTCCACCATCATATGGACTAGAAACCCGATTAAAAATTAAAATCTTTGAGGAATCTGAATTGTGCACCTGGTTCCACATGCTATGGCTTTCATTTTGCTTGGGGGTATAAGCATTGGTCTACACAACCATATAATGCAGTTTCGGAATGCAGATTAACTGCATTGAATTGGATTATATAGCAGTGTAGGTCCAACCTCTGTTGCTGCTGGTCCTGACACTTTCCCCTGCTTCATTCCCAGATTGTGATGTTTACGCTTCGCCTGGGTTTCCTCTCCACCTACCTCTCAGAACCTGTGGTCAAGGCATTTACCAGCGGTGCTGCTTTGCATGTAGTGGTGTCTCAGCTCCAGAGCCTGCTAGGACTGCCTCTGCCACGACCTGATGGCTGCTTTGCCATCTTCCAGGTATTTGGATCAGTGCTTATGTCTCTGAGGAAACCAGAAATATATGTTTAGGGGTAGAATGCTTTTCTTATCTCACTCCAACTGATCCTATATTAGTTGAGCTCTGACAGGTAAAGTGGTGTCAATCTACATTGTTTCTACATGCTTTCAACATATTTGAGAAAAGGATGTAAAGGTGTACTGGTCCTTACTGCTCATGTTGATTAGTACTGAAGCTTTCAGTAAGCAGAACTTCCTCCTCTTCCCAAGCTGCTACAAGCATTTCCAGCTCCTCTCCTTAATTGGAAACATGGACACCCTACATACAGAACCCTAAACAGCTTGGAAGCTGAATACTTGAAGAAGCACCTCTCCCTATATATGGGTGTGTGTGTGGCCGTGCGCATATATATCTATATACCGTATTTTCTGGTGTATAAGAATACTTTTTAACCTAAGAAAATCTTCTAAAAAGTCAGGAGTCGTCTTATACGCGGGAGCAGTCTCCTACACGGGAGTAGTCTTCTACGCAAGAGTAGTCTTATATGCCAGGTATCGTCTTATAGAGCGGGTGCTGAAACTTCCAATCCAGATTGGAGAATCTGTGGTTGCCGCATATGGTGCGGGGAGCTTAAAAATGGCAGTGGCTGCATCCCTGCCGTATGCAGCGACTGTATGAAAGCATTAAGGGTGACGCTGTACAAGTACGGTAGAAGAAAATCCATTCATCAGGATTTGTGCTTAATGCGGTTCCGATGGTGAGGTGAAGTGGTGCCTCACCGGGAAGGTGTAAGTGAAAGGCGGAGCAAGCTGCAAGCTTCTGGAGTGCCTGGGGTATGGAAAAAGAGATAGAATTGCTCTGGGCCCAGAAAAACATACCTCTTTTACCTGTCTGGCCCACCCTTGTATCCTATTACCGTACCTCCTCCTCTGCCTCTCAGATCTCGTTCCTGAAGACTGCAGTGAAGGTGTGCATGTGCGAGATCTGAGAGGCAGAGAAGGAGGTACAGTACAGTAATAGGAAAAAACCATATTGAAATAAAATCGGATGCTTTTAAAAATTTTATTTTTGCTGGAAGAGGGGTAGTCTTATACGGCGAGTATATCCCAAACTCTATATTTTAACTGGAAAAGTTGAGGGTTGTCTTATACACCAAGTCGTTTTATATGCTGGAAAATATGATGTGTGTCCACACACACACACACACACACACACGCACACACACAAACATATACACACCTGCTTGAGGACTGAGGGTGCATCTACACTACAAAATAATGTGGATTGACTTCATTAATAGCCATGGCTCAATGCTATGGAGTCATGGGAGTTGTAGCTTGGTAAGACAATAGCACTCTTTGGAAGAGAAGGCTGAAGAGCTTTTAAAACCACACATCTGATTAATCCACACTATTGGGCCATGGCAGTTCAAGTGATATCAACTACATTAATTCTACTTTGTAGATGCACCCTAAGAAAATCTATGAAATGCATAAGGTAGAGATAAAACTCCACCTACACTGCCAAATAAAATCCAGATTATCAGCTTTGAACTGGATTATATTAATATACAATACCATTTTATCTGCTTTGACCTAGATTAGTCTACACTGCCATACATGGAATTATATTAGTCTACCTGTTAATGTCTAATTAACAGATAATCTGGATTTTGTCTGGCAGTGCAGATGGGGCCTAAACAACATGTGACTTGAAGGCATGTACATATACATGGTTTTAATGCTTCTGGCCCTTTATCGCTCCAAATTGTTGAATCATTCCACTTGTTTTACATTTTTATCGATT
Organism: Anolis sagrei ordinatus; assembly: GCF_025583915.1. NCBI lineage: Eukaryota > Metazoa > Chordata > Lepidosauria > Squamata > Anolidae > Anolis > Anolis sagrei. The sequence continues at coordinate 121,114,740 of NW_026845477.1, read as the reverse complement.
TGCTACCCTGAGATACTGTGAGAAAAAGGAAGGATTTATTGCCGTGCTAAGTTATTCAAACATATGGCAACCCTAAACCAAACATGTTTTCTTGGCATGAGTTGTTCAGAGCAAGTTTGCCACTGCCTTCTTTGTAGACTGAGAGTGTGACATGTGAGTTCCCATTTTTGAGTGCGGATTTGGATTCTGGTCTCCAAAGTGGCACTCTAGTGCTTGAACCGCTACACTGTGCTGGCTGCCCAAAAAGGGCACAGGATGAAAACATTTGAAGAAATAATATATAAATAATCCAAGGAGCACCCTATGTTTATACATTTGTGTTTTCTCCTAGACGCTGGCATCTGTTGTGGAAGCCTTGCCTTTAACCAACATTGCTGAATTACTTATCTCTGGTCTCTGCTTGGCTGTGCTGGTGCCTATAAAAGAGATCAACAACCGCTTCCGTAGCCGGATGTGGGTCCCCATCCCAGGAGAAATCATCATGGTGGGTGTAAATTCTTAAACAGGAGAAATTGTTGCTTTCTTCAACTGCATCCTCCTCCTCCTTTTCCTCTGCCACCACTGACATAACTGCCAATTTCTTGGTATTCTGTCTGTCTCCTCAAGGTGGTGAACAATTTTTTTTTTAAAAAAAGTGGAATTAAACACATACAAGAAGTGTGTGGCCTTCACATTTGTTTTTGTCTTTGTTGTTCTTGACAGGTACTGCTGGCCACTGGGATCTGCTTCGCTTCCTCCCTAAATACTCATTATAAGGTGCAGATTGTTGGACACCTCCCAGCAGGGTAGGAGCCTCTTTCTTTCTCTGCTTTCCAATTCCTTCATGCCAACTGAGGGCACAGTCACTGCCCAGCCTGTTGATCTGAGAAATGGAAGGGCACCTTCCTTCCTTGGCCTTAGAGTAACATGGACACGCACCTGGGATGGCTCATGGGTTGGGGAAGGGATGAACTCGGTCCCTCCTGACACTCAGTGATTCCCATTCCATCATTCTTTCATGCAGGTTCCCACAGCCCCAGCTCCCAGCCCTGCATCTGCTGCCCCAAGTGCTGGGTGACACGGTGGCCCTCACTTTCGTGGCCTATGCCATCTCAGTGTCCCTGGCCATGATCTACGCTGAGAAGCACCACTATATCATTGACCCCAATCAGGTGTGTGCCCAGCTTGGAAAGCTAGGGTCTTCTCAGGGTAGGCAGAAAGAATTTGGGTGCTCCTGGCCAGGGATCATTTGCCCCAGTACCGTCTCCACATTGCCTGTCGAGCCTGCTTCCCTTTCCTTGCATCCAGCTTTTCCCTGAGCTCCGTTCTCCTGTATCTGACCTTATGGGATAGAAATCCAGCCTCCACACCTGGGAGTATAACCTGACCACCCAGACAGGACTGGACTTTGGTTTACTTGCTAGTTTGGGGATGTGTCACCAAAAAGTTAAAAACAAGAGCCACACATCTATGGGCCTTCCATACTGGGCTTCAGGTGTGTGCTGCATTTATTGGAATCTGGGCAAAGGAGAGCTGAGCAACACAAGATACAGGGGTGGAGCAGCTCCTCAATTCTTGCTCTGTTTTCATTGGGCTCTGGCTCTGCAGCTCAACTGGGAAATTTCAGGGCTGCAAATCACTCTTGAAATTTCCATAGTTGCTGTTATTGTTCATCGCTTCATGCACCATTGTTCTTTCAGCTCTACTTGAAGCATTGTGAGAGCTAAGTTGTCGCCTTTCTCCTGTCTTTACTAATATTTCAGCAAGTTCCTTCCCTCACCTGATGCCCTGGTAGTGCATTTTGCCAGCCACCAAGTTAGCCATATGCTTGTAGTTCAACACATTTAGCTTGGTAAAGATTGTCTACAGACATTAGGGATCTCAGGACCCATCTATACATTACCTAAAATACAAGATTTTCCATGTTGAAGGGGGATGACTACATGACAGTTATAAATGCATGCTTTTTTTGTGTCAGGAATGACTTGAGAAACTTCAAGTCGTTTCTGGTGTGAGAGAATTGGCTGACTGCAAGAACATTGCCCAGGGGACGCCCAGATGTTTTACCATCCTGTGGGAGGCTTCTCTCATGTGCTTGCATGAGAAGGTGGAACTGACAGACGGCAGCTCATCCCGCTCCCCGGATTCAAACCACCAGTCTTTTGGTTGCCCTTTTATCCCTATTCTGGCCAAAATGTGCATATTTGCATCACTGTATCCACGTATTTGGGAAAAACACATGATTTCCTCCCACCTGCCCCTGTGGAGACTGTTCCAGCACATGTCCACTTTTAAAGAGTTCAAAATAGCTGATCAACTGATTGGGCTAGGAAACAGACACACAGCTGGTTTAAAGGAAACACAAACAGAGAGCAATTGGAACTCTGAAACTCTTTATTTTAAACTTTATAATATTAAACAGACATTGAAGAAGCAATTAGGGGAAGGGAGAAATCCCACTGAAGTTTTTTAAAATTAATTCTATTATGTGCTGGACCTCATATGCGCACAAGCAAATCTGCTTATATTTATATTACTATATTTGCATGTGCACATATACAGTTCAGCGCATAATGGACTGATTTTTTAAATAAAAACTTCCACCATATTTCCCCCTCTCCGCCCTTCATCTTGTTCCGATACAGAGGAGGCCTATGAGGATGGCGGGGGAAGAAATCCTGGGACCTACAGGTGTGTGAGGGGACATGTTCTGAGGTCTTGGGTTTCTTTACCCTCTCTTTAAAACCCGCATTTTCATGCTGTCTGGAAGCGCCCTCAGTTCTCTATAAACAGTCTTTGCCTGAGCTCCCCAAACTGTAAAGAAGACACTTTTAAATCCAAGTAAGATAAGGAGAGTTCAAGCTAATGTATTATCTTGTATGTACTTCCACATAGGGAACCTTCTAACCAATGTTCTGTGAAGTGTGTGGTTTCCAGGCTCTATGGCCATGTTCTAGTAGCATTTTCTCCTGATGTTTCACTTGTATCTGTGACTGGCATCTCCAGAGGATCCAGCCACAGATGCTGTGAAATGTCAGGAGAAAACATTGCTACAACACGGTCATACAGCTCGGGAACTACACAACATCTCAGTGATTCTGACCATGAAAGCCTTTGGCAATACATTATGTGAAGAATTTATGGGAATAAGAGAACCAGTGTGGTGTGTAGTTTCAATATTGGACTAAAGCTCTGGAGACTAGTGTTTGATTTCCCCCCTGACCATGGAAACTACTGTGTGGCCTTGGACAACTCATACTCTCGCAGCCTTAGAGGAAGGCAAAAACAAACCTCCTCTGAACAAATCATGTCAGGAAAACCCAATTATAGGGTCACCTTGGGGTGTCATGAGACACAAACAATTTGAAGGCATACAGCAGAAACAACAATTTATGGGGATGCCTGTGAGGTCTCAGGGCTTTCACTAACAGATATTTTGCAATATCCCATGAGAATGCAGGCTCAGGTTAGGCATTCTTCCCCCTACTCCAGCTCTGCTCTCATCCCCACCTCCTCTTGTGCCAAAGCAGTTTCAGGTTCAGATATTCCCCCATTCTCTCATGGGTTTCTTCTTACTTGCTTTTGTTCTCCCACAGGAACTCCTGGCTCATGGACTTTCAAACGTGGTCTCCTCCCTATTCACCTGTTTCCCCAGTTCGGCCACACTGGCTACAACCAACATCTTGGAAAGTGCTGGTGGACACACGCAGGTACAAGGCCTAAATCGGCCCTACCATTGGTGGAATGAGGAAGCTTCCCCAGACTGCTAATGTTGGGGTCTATGGGTACGGGCAACAGAGGGCTAAAGGAAGGAGGTGTCTTTGATCCTACAGTCCCCTAGATGAGCCCACTGTTTTGAAGCATTAAAGAAAATGCTATCCCATCATAACTAGGTAAAGTAAATGCAATCAGCCATCCAGTTTGAGTTTATATCTGTAGAATGGTAGTAGTGGTGGGATACCATTTGATTTTTTTCTTTCGTACAACAAAATGTCTTGGAAATAGCAAACATAAGGCCTCTGGGGTGTTTTGGCTACAGCGTGCCTTGCTTTCTGCCTTCTTGGGCCAGGTGGGATGGAAAGAAAAGGCTATCTAAGGCAGTGAACCATGCATACAGGTGACACGAAGAAAGAGTTGGCCTAGGACTGGATTTGAGATTTGATAAACAAAAGGAGCATGTTTGGATAAAGACAAATAACTTTCTTTCTTTGTAGGGATCCTCGGCCTTTACAAACTCAAAATCTAGATTTATTATTATTATTATTATTATTATTATTATTATTATTAGAAACACAACAAGATGAGTCCACAGTAGATTAGAAACACAACAAGATGAGTCCACTGTTGAATTGGATCACACGTTGGACACTTCCCAAGTGTCTAGGACTGTGTGATGTATCGGCGAATAATGCATGCAGATCCTAGTAAGGTGACCTTCTGCAGCTGGCAGATGGTAATTTTGTCAGCGCTGATTCTGTTTAAGTGCAGGCCAAGGTCTTTAGGCACTGCACCCAGTGTGCCAATCACCACTGGGACCACCTTTACTGGTTTGTGCCAGAGTCTTTGCAGTTCGATCTTTAAATCCTCATATTGTGTATGCTTTTCCAGTTGTTTCTCTGCAATCCTGCTGTCACCTGGGATTGCGACATTGACGATCCATACTTTGTTTTTTAACACAATTGTGAGGTCAGGAGTATTATGCTCCAAAACTCTGTCTGTCTGAATCTGGAAGTCCCAGAGGAGTTTGGCGTATTCATTCTCTGTAACTCTTTCCGATCCCAACTCTTTGTGATCCCACCAGTTCTTTGTTGCAGGCAGACGGCATTTGTGACACAAGTTCCAATGAATCATCTGAGCAATGATGTTATGCCTCTGCTTGTAGATTATTATTATTATTATTATTATTATTATTATTATTTACTTACTTATTTACTTTTATCCTGCTATTCTCCCACAGATGGGACTCAAAGCGGTGATCAAAACAGAAAAAAAAAAAAAATTACATAATACATAATACAGATAACCATCATCCCCCCCAACACGACATATAAAACATTAAATCAACACAATGCATAAAACACAAATTACATAAATATAAGTAAGCATAAAAATAACCACCTATACCATTATTATTAACCTTAACATTAAAATCTCTATGCCTCAGGCCACTGAAGATTGTCCTAAAAATTAAAGCATTAAATTAAATATCTCGGAGCTTCAAGTCTTTGGCCATGTGAGCCTTGTCTGACTGAGATAAGTTGCTATTGTGTATTGTTAGGGAAGGCCTGCTTCTATAAAAAGTTTTTCATCTGGGAGCAAAAGGCCAATAATGAGGGCGCCAAATGTGCCTCTTTGGGGAGGGAGTTTCAGAGCCACAGAGTCATCACCGATAAGGCCTCCTGTCTCATTCCCACCAACCGTATTTGTGATTGTGGTGAAATTGAGAGGAGGGCCTCTTCTGATGATCTCACAGAAACACCCATAGTTGGTGTGAGATATTTCTACCTACCTGTACAGCGGAGTAGTGCGAATACATAATGCTATTTGATTCCCTCTAGACCTAATGTCCTTTCTGTCAACTTTGACTAATCAACTTCTTTTGTCCACAGCTTTCCGGTCTTTTTACTAGTGCTATTGTCCTGATTGTCTTGATGTGGATTGGCCCACTTTTCTACTACTTGCCCAAGGTAAACTAAACAGAAGGACAGGGATAGATTATAATCCAACAGGGCAATATGTTATTCCCTTCAATCTCAAACAAAGAATAATTATATGTGTTTACTCTTTGACTGATTTGATCAACTGAGGTAATTAATTGTTTGCAGATTTTCTGTTTCCTTGGTGGACAATGTTGACTTTTTCTTATTTTTGGAAAAAGGCCCAGTTTTGGAGGTGAAATACGAGATGTACACATGTTTCTTTACTGAAAGGACTTCTACATTAGTTATTTAGTCTGAAATTTACAGTTTTAAATCTCTCTGTTTTGTAGAGAATAAAGATCTCCCTGCTTCCAACACATTGCATCCTTGCGAAGTGCTTGCCCCAATTCAAAGAAAAGGGGTTTTCAGGAGAGAGAAGTTACGATTTATTATTTATTATTCTTAATAGAGCCACCAATTTGTAATGTGAGGTAATTTTGGGAGATTGGGCACACTGAACGCCGAATCAATGGAGATGAGGCAGTCTTAAAATCAAAGAGAACAAGTTTATTTTGAAACAAAGCGTATGGTTGCAGTTTGGTGATAAACTTGGAAGATACTTGGAGAACATTACATATAACTTGGTTGCGATACAGTACAGACTTCTGATGTTACAACTTATAAATAACTTTTGCTGTGGTGAAGCACTTTATTAAACAATGTTTCCTGAGGTGAATAGTCTTCCTGTTTGATCCTTCCGTGATCAAACCTCAGATCTCTAGTTCACTTTTAACTAGTGATCTAAACAAGCTTCTATTAGTCTTCTCTAACTAATGAAACTAATAAGGTTTCCCCTTCAGCCTTCCGAACTGAAGAAACCTCCGACTATTCACAAACACTGCTTCTCTACTTCCCACTCTCTCTCTCTCTCTCAACTCTTCACTTCCCTGAGCCTAAACCTAACTCTTCATTCCTCTGAGCATAAAACCTAACTCTTCATGACTCTTCATTCCTCTGAGCATAAGACCTAAACCCTAACTTTAACTGTCGCTTTTCAAAAACTCTCCTCTCTAAGCTCCTCCCACTTCTCTACAGCATCGTTTCCATGGTAACACACTCCTCACAGCTAGGCCGCTCCAGCATTAGGGCAACCAGTGCAACACCAATACAGTTACAATCTTATCATTTACAATCAACTTCTGTACAATCCTATTATTGTATTTTAAAAGATAACATACAGTTGCAGTATGGACTTAAAAAGTATTACTGAATCTGGGTTGTTGTAGGTTTTTTCGGGCTATATGGCCATGTTCTAGAGGCATTCTCTCCTGACGTTTCGCCTGCATCTATGCAGGTGAAACGTCAGGAGAGAATGCCTCTAGAACATGGCCATATAGCCCGAAAAAACCTACAACAACCCAGTGATTCCAGTCATGAAAGCCTTCGACAATACATTACTGAATCTTTTCAGGGATAATGTCTCTTTCATTCGAAGCTTCCTTTTTTGTGGTTTTGCCTCTGATTCCTTCTTGTTCAATGTAATTGTAGAATTACTGATAAAAGTAACTAATGTATTGTCGAAGGCTTTCATCACTGGGTTGTTGTAGGTTTTTTCGGGCTGTATGGCCATGGTCTAGAGGCATTCTCTCCTGACGCAGGTGAAATGTCAGGAGAGAATGCCTCTAGACCATGGCCATATAGCCCGAAAAAACCTACACCAACCCAAAAATAACTAACTTTGTCAGGTTTTGTTTTTATATCCAGACCTGTGATACTTTGAGTACTGTTCATCTCAAAGACATAACCACGTTAGTCTGGAATATCAGTATACAAAGTTACTTGTAGCATCTTAAAGACTAACTAAGGATACATTCACATGGCAGAAGCAATATAGTTTGACATCACTTTTACTGTCCTGTCCCTGTGCTATGGAATTTTAGGATTTCTAATTTGATGAAACACCAGCAATCTTTGGCAGAGAAGTCTCAAGACCTTGTAAAACTACAACTTCTGAGACTCTATAGCACTGAACCAGTGCAGTTAAAGTGGGCTCAGGGAGAATCAACCTGAGCCCTCTTCTACACTGCCCTATATCCCATGATCTGATCCCAGATTATCTGCTTTTAACTGGATTATATGAGTCTCCACTGCCATATAATCTGGGACAAGAAGATTATCTGGCATCGGATCCTGGGATTTAAGTGCCTGTGGAAGAAGTGTCAGAGAACATTGGTAACATAAGCCTCCGCAGACTTAGGGCCTTTCCAGACAGGCCCTATAGTCCAGGATCTGATCCCAGGTTTTCTGTTTATCCCAAATTATCTAGCAGTGCAAACTTATATAATCCAGTTTAAAGCAGAAAACCTGGGATCCGATCCTGGGATATAGGGCCTGTCTGGAAGGGCTCTAGAACTGTATCCACACTGCAAAAAATGTATCAATTTGATACCATATTAACTTTGTACTATGAAATTCTAGGACTTGTAGTTTTATGAGATATTTACCCTGTTCTGTCAGAAAGCTCTTGCGCCACAAGGAACTAGACATCCCAGAATTCTATAGAATAGAGTTCTGGCAGTTAAAGTGATGTCAAATTGCTATAATTCCGCAGTGTGGAGAGTCTCTACTTTCTCAGATAATTCCTCTCATTTCTTGTATTCTTTATAAATTGTGAACTAGCACTACTTTACAAGAAGGTGGTGGGAATAACCAGGATGAAAATAGTATTTGACATACACACCCCTCGCCAGCCACCCATTGACTTTTTCAGAGGTCTGTGAGTAATTCCAAATATCCAAATAGGAAGCATTTACAGGATCAGAAACCATGAGGAGTAAACTCTTAATTAAAACAGTGGAATAAGGCTTATAACAAAGGCTACGAGAGAAAAGTAGCCCAAAGAGAGGCATTCCTTTATAATATCATGCAATATTAATTAGTGTTTGGAGCCAGTACATATTTCAATTCTGCTTCCCAATAAGTACATGAAATCAATGCATCCACAGTGTTATGAGGTAGAAAGAATCTGCCAGACCAGACCGGTTGTAAGATTCTCACAAAGCAATCACATACTTTTTCCAGTTTAGTCCTGTTCCAAGTTAGACGTGATGGGTTTAGGTTGACCTAAGTGTACATATCCTGAGATGGTGAAAACAGGATATAGTTATTGTGTTATATAAAGTCATCGTGTTGTAAAAAGCAACCCCAGAAAGTTAGAGCTGTGGCTCAAAATACCATTTCTCAACCATTGGTTTAGAGTGTCTTTTTTGCATGTGCTTGCAAATGCAGGTTTGAAATGACCTTTTCTGATATGCATGTAATGTGTCACCTTCTTTTTTGCCATTGGGCAAAATATGGCAAAGCATACCTGAGATGTTGTTCATATTTTCTAGTGCGTCCTGGCTTGCATTAATGTCACTAGTCTTCGGCAGATGTTTCTGCAATTCCAGGATCTACCTGAGCTCTGGAGGATCAGCCGCATTGACTTTGTAAGCAATAATTGCATTTGAAATTGGACCGATTTATAATATAGTTTTCCACAATAAAGCTCTGTATATATTACCTGCCTATCAAACATATTTATGAAACAACTGTTGCAACTAGATTGCTTCCCTTTGCAAATATATTGATGTATTACAAGGATGGAGAATTTTCCCTCCTGTAGATATTGGGAATCCACTTTTCTCATCATACTTTACCACAGATTAGATTGGCTAGGTTTGATGGGAGTTGATTTTGAAGAGCTTCTATGCTGTAGAATTTATGCAATTTGACACCACTTTAATTACTATGGCTGAATGCCATGCAATCATGGAAGTTGTAATGGAGCCCCCGGTGGTGCAGTGGGTTAAACAGGTTGCAGGTTCAAATCCGGGGAGAGGCAGATGAGCTCCCTCTATCAGCTCCAGCTCCTCATGCGGAGACATGAGAGAAGCCTCCCACAAGGATGATAAAAACATCAAAGCATCCAGGCATCCCCTGGGCAACGTTCTTGCAGACAGCAAATTCTCTCACACCAGAAGCAACTTGCTCCTGACACGTCAAAAAAAATGAAGTTGTAGTTATAGTTTATTTATTTATCATGTCAGGAGCAAACCAAACAGTTGTACTGCATTTTTTAACAAACAAACAAACAAACAAACAAAGCACAAAGTTTGCAGGCTTGGTAGTTGATTAAATGTCCTTTGAACAGTAGCTGGCCACTTGGAGTGCCTCTGGTGTTACTATAAGAAAGTCCTCCATTGTGCATGTAGTTTGGTGAAGCACCAGAGAAGGCAGTTAATGCGGTGTCAAACTGCATTAATTCTAGTGTAGTATACCCTAAGTTTGAAGTTTCCCCATAAACCATTATTCTTGTGTCTGTCATTAAACTCTTCTTGTAAAAGAGTCTGTTTTTTATCCACTGTGCCAACAGTCTTTTAAAGATTTCCTGGTGGCGTAGTTTTCTCATATGGTAGGATTTTACCACAGCAGATTTTGAAGATCATCTGCACAATTCATCAGAAGCCCATAGACAAAAGGCAAACAGAAAGGCAAAGCTAGTACTGTATACTTTCATATTACTATGGGAAACCTGAGTTTGGAGATGTTACTTTTTTGAACTACGACTTCAAAAATTTATTCCTGCTGGCTAGGGGATTCTGGGTTGTTGTGCAGTGGTTCCAAAGTTAAAAATGATAAATCAAGGGATTTGGGGGGAGATAATCTTAGATTGCTCTCCTGGCAGTACATTTGCTTTTCCGAGACTGCTTATGGTTCTGTCTTTTATTATCCATGACAGGCTATCTGGGTAGTCACGTGGCTCTCTGTGGTTGTACTCAGTGTGGACCTCGGCTTGGCAGTGGGGATTATATTCTCCATGATGACTGTAGTTTGCCGCACGCAGAGGTATGGGCAGCACACTTCTCTCTTTCTCCTACTTTACCTGTTACTTCTTGGTTTTTAATTGGACAAGTGGCGCAGTGGGTTAAACCCTTGTGCTGGCTGAACTGCTGACCTGAAGGTTAGTGACTTGAATTTGCGAGATGAGGTGAGCTTCCATCTGTCAGCTCTAGGTTCCCATGCGGGGACATGAGAGATGCCTCCTACAGGATGGTGGAACATCCTGGCATCTCCTGGGCACCATCCTTGCAGAAGGCCACTTCTGAAAAGGCAAAAAAAATGGATATGATTTATATCTCCTAGCTGCCATGTACAGTCTTCCCAGACCCTTTCAAACCCTTTGAATGCTTTGGGATATACCTGTATGTCAATGCTGGAAGACCAAGGATTCAGTCTTGCCATAACAATTTCAATATTAAAGCCATTCAGAATGGGGTTTTCCAACTAAATTGGGAATATAAATCATTTGTGTCAGTATTGCAACTAGCGAAGTCCTGGGAGCTCATATAAATTGATTCAGGAGACTGTCAAACAGTGGACCTAGTGTATTTTAGATCTATCCTATGACCACTTTTCTTGAGCAATTGGAAAGGTGGGGCAGAAATCAAGTCTTAAATACCAGAATGTATTCTCTTTTACAAGGCCAATACACTCAGATTTTTTAGTCAATGCATCTCCTAGCAAAGTTGTCGCCATCATTGCTGAGAAGAAGCCTAGGGCTTGCTGGGTATTGGATAATTCTGTCCAGGCTAATGCCAATGTCTCTGTTGTATCACTTCCTCAATCTTACAGGGCTGAATGCTCAGTGCTGGGCAGGGCAGCTGACACAGAGATCTATAAGCCTGTCAAGTACAACAGCAAGGTAAGAGTGGCGGAGACTTGGAAACATATACAGTATACACAGCTCTGTAAGTGAAGTCCCAAAACAGCCCTTACAAGCAACATAAATCTTTGATGATGAAATCTGGAGCTGCTGACAGACTTCCCTAGGACTACATTGCCCATTAAGCTCACTGGCTGAACATGCACAAAGTTTCGAAAAACAATAAGACAACTTCTAGTTATAAGTGCCCACCTCTCCTCTACCATCTTACCTTTTAAATCCCAGAATCAATTATTTTAGAGTAAGCCCTAGTGAACCCTGTGGGAGATTCATCTGAATAAGGTTGTTTATGATTGTGCCATCAGTGTTTGACCATTTTTAGGATCTGAAATAGAAAAAAATATAGCATGTAGTCAGGCATGTAGCCAGAGGGGGGGGGGGCTTGAGGGGCTTCAGCCCCCCCCCCTCCGAAATTCTCATGGTAGTTTGCGAGAAGGCCTTACTGGTGCATTATTTAAACTGTTATGTTTATTCATATCATGATCTGATCACCATACTCAATATATCCCATATGCATGGGGGTATTGGGGTAACGATACAAAAGGTTTGCTAGGGTAGAACCTCTCTCACTCAGACTCAGCCCCCCCCGAAACTCAGCCCCCCCCAACCCCTCCTGAAAAAAACTCAGCCCCCCCCCCCCCCCAAATCGAAATCCTGGCTACGGGCCTGCATGTAGTAGTGGTGGAATAGGTATGGTTAAACAGCTGATGTTGGACTTCAAACCCCCATCAAAACCAGTTTTTTTCATGTCAGGAGCAACTTGAGAAATTGCAAGTTGCTTCTGGTGTGAGAGAATTGGCTGTCTACAAGGATGTTTGATGTTTTACCATCCTTGTGGGTGGCTTCTCTCATATCCCCACATGGGGAGCTGGAGCTGATGGAGGGAGCTCAACTCGCTCTCTCTCTGGATTTGAACTGCTGACCTGTTGGTCAGCAGTCCTGCTGGCACAAGGGTTTAACCCATTGTGCCACTGGGGGTTCCCATCAAATCCAGTGATCAGATATGATGGAAGTGGTCCTTTGGCAACATCACTGGCCTAAAAGTTAGAAATAAGGTGGAATTCTTTTATTAAATGGTGGCAAAAAAGGTTTAAATAATTATGGCAGATTTATATCTTTCTTTTCCCTCCTAAACCATGTAAATTTCCCTGAAAGTATAGCTTAGAATATGCAGTCACCATTACAGATACATTAATTAGAGTTCTCAATTGATTAGTATTCATAAAACTACATACAATTACCTAAGGCAGTGGTTCTCAGTATTTTCTTCACCGTGGACCCCGTTTTAAATACCCTTTGTAGCCACAGACCCCAAGACTTAAAATTTAAGACACAAGAAGATAATAATAATAATAATAATAATAATAATAATAATAATAAACAGCATAACAAATACAACAATAAATAAAGTCATAAAACAAGCAATAAACATTAAAACAATAGCAATAAACATTAGACAGTAAGACCATGACACATTTAAAACTAAGGCCAGGCCAAATGTAATGATTAAAATTTTAAAATGCTGAACATGACAGATGAGATGGATAGGTTTTTGGAGATAGGTGCAGTGTGCAGACAATCTTAAATCTCTAATAAAGTGCAATTGGGACATGATGCTAGGAGTTTCCTATTCTGGGAAGGCACACTGGAACAAACACGTCTTCAAGCTCTTCCTAAAGACTGCCAATGTTGGGGCTTGTCTGATATCCTTGGGGAGAGAGTTCCAGAGTTCCAGAGTCGGGGGGCCACCACGGAGAAGGCCCTGTCCCTCGTCCCCACCAATCGCGCTTGCGACGCAGGTGGGATCGTGAGCAGGGCCTATCCAGATTGGAGAGATCGTGTGGGTTCATATACAGAGATGCGGTCACGCAGGTAGGCTGGTCCAAAACTGTTTAGGGCTTTGTAGGTAAGCACCTGCACCTTGAATTGGGACCGGAAAATGAACGGCAGTCAATGGAGCTCCTTAAACAGGAGGGTTGACCTCTCCCTTTAAGGAGCACCAGTTAACAATCTGGCCGCCGCCCTTTAAATTTAGAGAGAAGGGGATATAAGCAAATTTGTTAATGTACACATTCCTATTCTACGGTAATATCATATTTTGATTATAATGATTCCATACAAATTGAAAATAACAGTATCAACACAAATAGTAGTTAATAACTGAATTGTTTGCAGCCCCCCTGTGATGACATCGCTGCCCTCCCCTCCCCAGGAGTCCCCAGACCACAGGTTGAGAACCACTAGTGTAAGAAATTGGAGAAGTCCTCTGGTCCTGCCATACTAAGCATCTGCCACTGCAAGTGATGGAGATCTGTTCTCTTATTGATCAGGACCTAGCAGACTGACATTTCCACCTCCCTCCCATAAGCAATTCTGATTCAAGGTGGAATTGTGACTGAGATCCTGCTCCTGATGGTTGCACCAGAAATTGATGGTGGCAGAAGGAGGGAAATGTCAGTCTCTTGGTCAAGAGAACAGACCTCAGTTGGTTGTAGTGGCTGCTAACCAGTAAGACAGGGTTGGGAGAAGAGTAGTGCCAGGCGAAACTACTTAGTAGAGTATACTTAGTAGTTGATCTCAAATCTCATTCATTTTAAAATACATTTTCATTAAGGATGCCTTAGGAATAAGCCAGGCAATTGTATAAAGAGAAGGAAGGGAGGAAAGAAAGTTTGGGTGTGATCCTGGATTCAGCGCTGAGCCTGGACCCCCAGGTTTCGGCGGTGACCAGGGGAGCATTCGCACAGTTAAGACTCGTGCGCCAACTGCGACCGTACCTTGGGAAGTCTGACTTGGCCACGGTAGTCCACGCTCTGGTTACATCCCGCCTTGACTACTGCAACGCTCTCTACGTGGGGTTGCCTTTGAAGACGGCTCGGAAGCTCCAACTAGTCCAACGGGCGGCAGCCATGGTACTAACAGGAGCAGGGCGCAGGGAGCATACAACTCCTCTGCTGTACCAGCTCCACTGGCTGCCGATTAGCTACCGGACCCAATTCAAAGTGCTGGCATTGGCCTTTAAAGCCCTAAACGGTTCTGGCCCAACATATCTATCCGAACGTATCTCAGCCTATCAGCCCACCAGGACCCTAAGATCTTCTGGAGAGTCCCTGCTCTCTGTCCCTCCGGCTTCAGAAGTGCGGCTGGCGGGAACGAGAGACAGGGCCTTCTCTGTGGTGGCCCCTCGGCTTTGGAATGCCCTCCCTATAGAGATAAGATCAGCTCCCTCGCTGTTGGTATTTCGAAAAAAACTTAAGACATGGATGTTTGAACAAGCATTCGGGTAATCCGGTGCGATGAAGTTGATGACAAGGACTGGTAATTATTGACGATGAATTCGGATTATGATTTTAACTAAGAGATGCATTGGTCGGTATTGGTGGCCCGATACTGTGTACTGTATATGTTTTTTATGCTTTTAAATTGTTTGATTATTGTTGTTTTTAAGTACTGTTAACCGCAATGAGTCGCCGTTGTAGGCTGAGATATTGCGGTATATAAGCATACAAAATAAATAAATAAATAAATAAATAAATAAATAAATAAGAAAGCCAGCCAGCAAGCTAATTGGGGGACTATGCAAGTTATTGTCTAATGCAGTGGTTCCCAACCATAGGTCCTCGAGGTGTTTTGGACTTCAGCTCCCATAATTCCTAAGTTGCCTGTGATTTCTGGGAGTTGAAGTCCAAAATAACTGGAGGACCAAAGGTTGGGAACCGCTGATCAAATGTGGCAACTGGTTAAGGCTAACATGAGGCACACCAAGCTCACTGATGCATCTGTAATCTCTTTATCTACCCTGTTCCTGTTTCTCAGTGCTTCGAGGTCCCAGGTGTCAAGATTTTAAGCTACCAAGCCCCCATTTATTATGGCAATCGCAGTTTCTTTCGTGATACTCTGAGTCAACTTGTGGGACTGGAAGACATCATGAAGCAGCACAAGGACCAAGATCTAGACAATAGGATTAAGATGGACATCAGCACTGTGGTATGTTTTGGCTCTGAAGGGTTGAAATGGTGTAGTGTGGGAGAATATATGGAGTGACATACTGGCTAGAATTCAAATGCACCCAATTCCTCTTATTGTTCATCACAGCTCTTTGGTAGATCCAAGCATGTGGTAGAATGGTTTTAGAAAGCAGCTGCCAGGCAGAACTGTAATAACTACAGAACTGTAGTCTCCCGTAAGGGCTGAGAATGGCGGTCAATAAGTACATCAAATAAATAAAATAAATAATAAATAAAGCAGGAGAAGTTATTTGTCATTGGGGATGTTTTGGACTTCAGCTCCCGGAGGCTCCCAGAGAATAGTCAATGATGAGCAGCTATGGGATTTGTTGTCCAAATGAGTCAACAATGTCATGTAGCAGCAAAAGAAGCCAATGGGATTTTGACCTGCATCAATAGGAGCATAGTGTCTAGATCTAAGGAAGTAATGCTACCCTTCTATTCTGCCTTGGTTAGACCACACCTGGAATATTGTGTCCAATTCTGGGCACCACAATTGAAGAGAAATATTGACAGAGGAGGGCAACTAAAATGATCAAGGGTCTGGAGAACAAGCCCAATGAGGAGCAGCTTAAAGAGCTGAGCATGTTTAGCCTGAAGAAGAGAAGGCTGAGAGGAGATATGATAGCCATGTATAAATATGTGAGAGGAAGTCACAGGGAGGAGGGAGCAAGCTTGTTTTCTGCTTCCCTGGAGACTAGGACACAAAACGATGGCTTCAAACTACAAGAGAGGAGATTCCATCTGAACATGAGGAAGAACTTCCTGACTGTGAGAGGCTGAGAGCCGTTCAGCAGTGGAACCCTCTGTCCCGGATTGTGGTGGAGGCTCTTTCTTTGGAAGCTTTTAAACAGAGCCTGGATGGCCATCTGTCAGGGGTGCTTTGAATGCAATATTCCTGCTTCTTGGCAGGGGGTTGGACTGGATGGCCCATGAGGTCTCTTCCAACTCTATGATTCTATGAAACATAGAATATAAGCCTGAATATAAGCTAGAATAAAAAATAGACAGTTGAACCCATGGTCAAGTATTACGTAGTGGAATATTAATGCACATGCTTATACATTAGCTAGGCACTGAGAGCAGATTAGCACTGCTCTAAACAACCAAACAGTTAATCAAACATTGATGGCTCCATAAATGAGAGGCCCCCCAAGGAACATTATATATGTTATGTGATGTTCTTGACTGTTTAACCCTGCCATTAGCCCCTAATGAGTTAAAAAATGAACAGAACTTGCTTTAAAAAAAACGGTGACAAAGATGAGCAATGTCTGACGTTTCAGATGTTGTTGGAGAACAACTCTCATGAGCTTTAGTCAGCAATGGTGAAGGATGCTGGTTGCTACAGTCCATCTCCACCTGAACATTGTCACATTGTCAGCCCTCGTGCTAAATGATCATCCAGGTGCATAGGAATATCCTTTGATGACGTGGGACAAATGCATTTCAAATAAATAAATGAAAACAAACCCAGTGTTGGAGATTTTACTCTGTCTCTGGTGAAGAACCTTGTTTTCTTCCCCTCTTCTATGTGGCCACTAATTTTTTGAATTTCTCTCCTAGGAGAGCAGTGTCTCTGTTTTGGAGCAAAAGCAAAACTCAGGTAAACAAAGGGTAATTTCCTTCTGATTTCTTGGTGAATATGCAATCTGAACTGTGAAATGGGAAAATATTCATTTCCTGAATCTTCCAGAGTGATATATTCCAGAAAGAAGCAGAGACTACCCTGCATGTGATGATGGTCATACAATTTACTTAACATTATTTCTGAGTTCAGTACCACTAGCCAGTGATCAATAGCTAAGTCCTTTCCTGCATTGGGCTGAACTAGCCAAAATATTTGTGCATGAATCTGAGATGAGAGTTTTACATTTAGCTTTCCTCTGTTCTGGCTGGGGAATGGTGTGTTTCTGACCATGTGCAAAGAACCAAATATCCTTGGTGCCACTGTATAGTTTGGACTGATCTCTGGTGTGTCTTGTTTGCTCTTTCAGGCATAGCAGTACAGGCTGTGATTCTTGACTGCAGTGGAGTGTCTTTTGTTGATTCAGCTGGAGCCCGGCTCCTTATTCAGGTGTGTCAAATGGCGAGTGTGCTCACGTGTTTTCAAGGGGGTGGGAATGGTGAATGTATAGTCAAAAAGAACATATATTGCTCACAACCATTACGCCTAAACTCAGGATAGGCGAAGTACACCCAGTGATCAATGCTACATGCAACCCTGGGGCCCCATGTCACCTGCGTTTGAATTAGCAGAAGAACTTCAGCAGATACTATCATGTTGGGTGTGAACTCTAAGTTTAGTCCAGATCCAATGTCAGTGGGGTCCATTGCTCTCAGGATACAGGTGAACCACAACTCCCAAAAATCAAGATCAATTCCCCCCAAACCCCTGCAGTATGTTCAGTTGGTCATGAGGTGTTCTCTGTGCCTAGTTTGGTCCTGGTCCATTGTCAGTGGAGGTCACAGTATCTCTGGATACAGGTGAACTACAACTCCCAATAATCAAGGTCAATTCTCCCCAAACCTCTCCAGTATATTTAGTTGGTCAGGGGTCTTCTCTGTTTAGTCCAGGTTGGTCATTCGTAGGGGTCACAGTGTTCTATTGAAGTTGGATCCAAAGCAGGTGAAAGTACTGCAAATCCCATCATCCGTGGCCAAGAAGGCAGAATGAGTTTGGACTGGGGGGGGGGGGAATCCATTAAACCAGAGGACACCCCTCCCCCCTTTTCCTCAGAGGAGGATTATGAATGTATCATTTTAAACCTGAGAACAATAAATGCCATCACATTACAGAATTGGTCATTTTGCCCATCTACATCTGGATCAAAAATCCACTTCCCAACCAGATCTTGAAACATCTGAAAAGTTAGCTGTTCCCAATGCTTTTGACACAGAAAGAATGCTCTACCCTACACTTGAACCCAACCTAATGTGATGAACACAGTGGGTTACCCCTTCTAAAGTGTAGAACTCAGTGGAATTTAGTAAATGTGATGAAGTGGATGGTGGGAGAAGTGATCACTAATGATAATGGAGCAACCCCCCACCCCCCCCCCCCCCCGTTATGATCGTGTTTTGCATTAACTGAGCCACCTCAGCTTCCATCTGGTTCACATGTGGTTTCCCATTTATCCAGGTCACTTAAGCCATACCTCCTTAGTTTTACCAAAAGTCCTCCCTGGTTTGTTGTTGAATAGCTGAGCTGGGATGTCTCTCTCAGGGAGAAAAATGTGTGCTTCTCTTATTGCCTGGAATGAAAAACATGCTAGCAGTAAAAGCATGCTAGCATGAAATACAGGCATTCTGGATCCTGTTGTGCAGAAATTCTAGCTGCTCACTAAAAGAATGCCGTATCCTGGGGATGTTGGCAAACCAGAGCTGTTGTTCCAGGGGACTCATTGAGATTGTTTGGGGTTCACTCAGGCATCCTTGTACATGTCCTTGCCTTGCAGGTGTGTGTAGAATGCCAGAAAGCTGGGGTGCAGATGCATTTGGCAGCCTGTAATGGTGAGTGACTTAAGAGATGCTGTCAGACATCCTTGCCTGTCAACTGATGCTGGTTTTTTTTTTTAATGACTGCATGCTTCTGTAAACTGTAGTGGAGGAAAGTGTATGTTTAGATAGTGTCATTAAATTACACTGTTTAACATGATTTTTGTTCCCGGGTTATAAATGTCATTTTCTAATTGATACTGTCATAAAAACTTGGAAAAGTGTTATTAAATTGTAAAAACTTTGTTTTTGTGGGACATCCTGCAGCACATTTTGCTATAGTTTTCCAATGTATATCTCATAGAGTCTCAACCAATTCAACCTAGTTGGTGGCAGCCACAAAAACAAAGTTTCTGGAGTATAACGGTGACTTTCTAAGTAGGTACTACACAATTAAACAGGAAACAGCACTTTCAAACAAGGAACTTTTTTCTAATTTTGTTACAAAGTGTTATATCACTTCTTTGTAACAAAATTTCACTTCTTTGTGAAATAAGACTTTGTAACAAAATTTGAAAAAAAGGTTGTTTCCCTTCTAGAGCCCCCGGTGGTGCAATGGGTTAAACCAGGGGTCCGCAAACTAAGACCCGAGGGCCAAATATGGCCCTCCAAGGTCATTTACCCGGCCTTCACTCAGGGTCAACCTAAGTCTGAAACTACTTGAAAGCACACAACAACAAGAACAACAATCCTATCTCATCAGTCAAAAGCAGGCCCATACTTCCCATTGAAATACTAATAAGTTTATATTTGTTAAAATTGTTCTTCATTTTAATTATTGTATTGTTTCTAAGTGTTTTGTGCACTACAAATAAGATATGTGCAGTGTGCATAGGAATTCATTCATGCTTTTTTCAAATTATAATCCAGCCCTCCAACTGTTTGAGGGAATGTGACCTAGCCCTCTGTTTAAAATGTTTGAGGACCCTTGTGTTGGCAGGACTGAAGACCGACAGGTCTGAGGTTCTAATCCAGGGAGAACGTGGATGAGCTCCCTTTGTCAGCTCCAGCTCACCATTTGGCGGGGACATGAGAGAAGCCTCCCACAAGGATGGTAAAACAGCAAAACATCCGGGTGTCCCCTGGGCAACGTCCTTGCAGATGGCTAATTCTCTCACACCAGAAGCGACTTGCAGTTTCTCAAGTCACTCCTGACATGGAAAAAAATCACTTCTGTTTGTTACTTATACAGAAAGGATCTCCATGGCCTTTTGGTGACTGGTCATAGACATCCCTATAGCCAAACACGGAATAACAAAGGCCATCACCTGGCACCTTGGAAACTGCAAAGCATTACATGGTGGTTGTGCATCCAGCTATAGCAATGGTTCCCAACCTTTTCTTTTAAATCAGGGACCACTTGACCAGGAACTTTCTGAGCAGGGACCACTCTCCAACATTAGTACCAACAGGATTACAAATCAGTTTTTGGTCAACTTTAGATTCAGTTTGGTTATTTGGGGTGCAGAAAATTGCATTGGATAGACCGCATCAGCTCTAGTTTCTGATCCCCTTGACATCTTTTTTTCAGCTGCCTCCCTGCAAAGAGGGAGATGAATTTCCTCTCCTGGAAATTTCCAGGAGGTACTTCATTTTTAAAATAGTCTGCAGGGCTCAGGCATGCTGTTTAACATTTAAAAGAAACTGTTTTCAAATATATTTTACTGTGTTTTAAGAACACGTATAAAACAAATATTTCAATAATATAAAAAAGAAAGAAAGAAAAGAACAAATCTCTAGAGGAAAAAAATTGCAAACCCCCCCCCAAACAATCACAAATCCCATCTCCCAAAATCCTACCCAACCTAAGCAAATTAAAAACATAGGGGGTGTTTTAAACGGATTGGGAGGAGCCAGCCTTCTGTGGTGTGATGAGTCAAAATGTGGTATTTTCAAATCATAAGAATCATAATAATCAGGTGTGATCAGGAAAATATGCATTCTGTCTCAATACAGTATGCACCCAGCCCTAAAAAAAAATAATATGGGATGCATACTGATATAAATGAATTATATTCCAATGTGATTAAGGTCCCAGGAGTTGAGTTGCCTTTCTTTTTCTGCCTTCTTATCTTCCATCTAGCCAACATTCTACAGACTTTGAGCTTTTGTGGCCTGATGCATCACCTTCCCCCACAGCAGATTTTTGTCACAGTCCACGATGCTGCTTCCTATCTCCAGCAGACAATGGTAAGTAGTTGAGGGTGCAGAGGGAGAACAGGAGAACCTCTGTGCTTGTTGCTTCAAAACCACACACCTTTAAAACTGGAGAGGCAGACTGATTGATTTTGGGGCTTTTTGCTTCAAAGAAGCTCCAAAATAAGGTCAGGAACACTCTTGTTTGGCTTGAAAACAAAGGCTCATATTTCTGAAAATGTTAATGTATGACCCTGTATTAACAGGGGAGACATTCCTAGATGTGGATATGTGAAACTAAGAGCAAATCCTGTTGAAATGAAGGATTTCTGGCCTACGAAAACCACAGAACATGCTGAAGGACCAAGAACAGAGCTTTCCAAACTGTGTATCACAACACATTAGTGTATCACTTGTAGTCCACAGGTGTGTCACATGAAAAATGCTCCCCACCTGCTCCCACAAACAAAGGCTATCTGGTGAGGGATTGTGTTGACCACCTCTGAAGGAGGAGCAGCATCCATTCGGAGCAACAGTAGTTACTATAACAGTGCTTATAGTAATTGAGCAAGTGTGGAAACTTCAAGGACTCCTTTCTCCCTCATTTTTACGGCTATTAGTGTAAAACTTGCTGCAGTAATAAAACACATTTACCACAGTTAGCCCATCAAATTTCAGTATGTTTCACTTATCCATGGATTGTTGGGGAATTTTCAAAGTTTTTATATTTTTTAAAAAAAAACCCACAAGAGCGATATCCTTGAATTTTCTATACAATGACACAAGATAACAGGGATCATTCCCCTCAACTTTCATACTTCTATTGATTTTAGGGATTTTTTTTTAAGTTTTGACAAAATGTTTGGGTTTTTTTAAAAAAGCCACAATACTATCTTATTGAATGTCTCTCATATTAACCAATAGAACTTCCATTTAGGGACTTCTTCCCAGCCCAACAGAGAGATTTACTTACTAGAAATATAAGTCACTCCTCTTTGCAATTCAACAATTTATTGGAACTCTGAGTGGCTACCGTTATCTCTCCCCTCTCCTGATTCTCCCCCTCTCCTGATTAGGGCTTTCTGATGCTGAGCAGAATTCTGGGAAATGTAGTTTAGGGCAGGGCCTTTTGACTTCTCTGGCATAGGACCCCTCACCTTCCCAAACTGCATTTCCCAGAATTCTGTGCTTTCTCAGTCTCCCAGTGAACTCTGCCTTCTCCCTGCTGCCTCCCTCTCCTAATGATGAGAGGCCATTAATCTAAAGAGGAATGGCAGCCTTCTTGGCTTGGCTTGGCTTCCTTGCACTGAAAATAAAACTGACTCTGGGAAGCTTCTGAGGTTTACAAATTAAAAACAAAAAGTATAGGGTAAGTTTTGATCCTAACATTTTGGGCATGGGTCATGCCCACATATTGAATATTGTGTTGTAAGTACAAATTTAACGAATTTGATCTGACTTACGATGACTACTGAAAATTTTGCACAGCCTTAGTACTTTCAACAGTAATTTTGCACAGCCTTAGTAATTTCAACAGAAAGGAAGAAACCATGAAAATGAACAAAATCTGGCTACCAGTATTAAAAAACTCAAAAATTACAACGGCAAAACAACAGAGAGTAAACAATCAGGCACATTAAATCACCTCTCAACAAAAGATTCCCCAAGGCACTTCCAAGCCATTAAATGCTAATCAAGGTGGTCGGTTGAAACCTTCACACCTAGTTCCAGCAGACAAAAGTCCTTTGTCCCACCCTGGTCATTCCACAGATATGTAAACCCATTTTACTACTTCCAACAGACCTCACTACCTCTGAGGATGCTTGCCATAGATGCAGGCGAAACGTCAGGAGAAAATGCCTCTAGACCATGGCCATATTGCCAAAAAAAACCTACAATAACCCAGTGATTCCGGCCATGAAAGCCTTCGACAATACATTGAACATCTGTAGGACTGTTACCTGCTATTTCATTTATACATGTCTGACAAAACATGACCTCTTTAAGCATTTTCAAGGTCTTCCAGCATGACTTTGGTATTATTTGGCCAGACATCTTTCAATAGCATTCATTATTATCTGTGGTTTGGGTATCCACACATCCTGTTGGAAATGAACTAGAGTTTTTTCAGTCCTCTTTCCTGAAAAGTAAGATCTGAGCATAAATCTTCGCTGTCAGGTTAGATATTTGTTTATTCTAAGGGAGTGAATTACAGAAGCTAGAAGACTATAATCCATTGGGTTTGATCTCTTTGTTTATGACATGATAGCTCAAGACGCCTTACAATAATCTTATGAAATGGATCACTGTTGTTGCGATACTCCTATTGCAAGTGCAATCATGAGACAGAAAGATCTGTGGGTAGCAAGAACTAAGGGGAGAGGCAAACCCCTGGTGTTTAGCTCAGAACCTAATGGATGACTGCATTTGGTTTCTCCTCAGGAAAATGTGGAACAGAAGGATCCAACCATCTGGGTGTAACCATTTCTGGATCAAGGAGTGTATCAACCAACCTGTGCATACCAGGATATGGACTATCTGAAATTACAAAGACATGTTAAAGGCAGCTGGCTGCCATGAAAACTGAGGGTTTACTACTGGAAGTCTGGCTTGTCAGGAACAGCCTCATGGAGAAGGAAGCAATGAGGATGAGATGAGCACAGCCCTCACTCAACAACAACAACTCTTCCCCAGAGTGGCATGGCTAGCAGTACCTCGAATTAGCTTGCTGCTACACAAGTAGAGGGAGGATCTTGTTTTGCATTCCCTCCTATCTTAGCATTCTTCTTTTGACACCTTCCTCACAACAGAAAAGAACAAGATTATTTTTTAAACAAAATGCTTTATTCCCTTCCCTCAAGTGCTTTCTTTACAGCACTAAACAGAAAAACAATTCAAACCAAAAGGGAAAGGACAGAATGGGTTTCAGCCCATACAACTGAGGAATGGTGTAGGGGAAGACATGAGACCTGGGGCACGTTCATATTACACAATTGTGATTCCACTTTAACTACCATGATGTCATCTAGCTAAAGTGGGATCGTAATGCTATAACTGTGCAGTGTAAATGGGATCCTGATGAAGACTCATAGTATCTGCAGTGCACCCCACTCTTAATCTCTCTTGCAGGAGGCAAGAGTAACTAGGAGAAGAGAGACTTCAGGCTATCAAAGTACCTATTGCAAACAGACTGGGATGCTCTTAACCAGCATGGCCTTTAAATTCCAAGATCTGGAGATGAAAACACCTTTGGCTCATGCATTCCTTTGTTGTGATCTGAGGAAGTCACTTGCTGACCATTGACCAAGATATTTACACTGCCTTTCCTCTGCAAGATCAGTTAGACAGAAGGCAGCCTTTGTGAGAGCCAAGAATGAAGGTGGGACTCACTTTCTAAGCAGTCTCCCTCAGCCTGAAGAGTTTCTATCTACCATTTTAGATCTTTGTCCTTCCCAGGAATGCCCAAAGAGCATTAACAACACGTCTGGAATTCATGTCATATTCAGCAAGCTCTAGCCCGAGTAATTATTTAAATCACATTGTTATCAAGAGACATTTGGAAGTATAGGTCCTTCCGTTTTGCTGAAGTTGGAGAAAAGAGTCACCTACGTTCAAGGTCTGTACCTCTAGCCATCACATTTACATCTCACTGAAAACCAGGGAATGAGACAAGCAGTAGTTTATACTGTCAACAGGAGTTTAGAAATGTTTTGTTTAGTATTTTTGGATTACACACCACAGAACCCTAGGTGTTGTAATCCAAAAAACAAACTTCCCAAGCTCTGGTCAACCAATTCAAGTAGCAGTATTTTTTCAAGATTGCAGGATGCAGATAGATAGCAGCATATTTAAATGCTTCAATGAACATACCACCTATACTAAGCAAAATTAACATGACAAGGGGGCCCAACCCATAATAATAGCATTAGCCTCGTCTTTGCAGGTGGAGACTCTCATGATCCCTAACTAACTACTTGTAAATTAGGTTTGATAAGAACCATAGCCCCAACTATCCACAGGGAATCAGTTCAGAGAAAGCATTTCTGCCTTCAGCTATATGAAGTGTTTCTCTTTAAATGGCCCAGGTTGTTTAAAGTAAAATATTGGAAGTAAACATAGGGAAAAAAACAAACCTATTCAGCCCTGATTTGAAAATATTCCCAATCACCACCAATTGTAGAAAAAGCAGCAATGAGGAAGGTTGCAGGTTTGAAACCAGCAAGGCAAAGAAAAGAGGGTTTCGGGATATGGGGAAAACACTTGGCAAATGGATTTTGTTGGAAATAATAAAAATACAGTTTCTCGTTGACAGTCTTTGTACTTCAGCATATAAAAAATTGCTTCATTAGAAAAAAAACTGATCTGACCATCCACAAACACAGAAGTCATTCATGGGAAGTGCATTAATTTTACAGTGTGCTTGAGAGCTCTGGCGCTGACCCCAACGGCAATGTATATCTCAAGGCTTCCCTCTGGTGGCAATTTTCCATCACTGACGTCTTTGGCACTTCAAGATCTCCAAGGATGGCACCCGCTTGCAGAGGAAGAACTGAAGGGAATGGGGCACAGGTGCAAAGAATTGGCACAAAAAGTTGTGGCACTGGAGAAACCCCCACGATTCAGGCACTGTCTCCTTCCAATTACGTCTCCAATTAAGCAGAAGCAGCAGATGCTTGGGTTGTGTTGGCAGATATTTTTGATACAACAGGAGGGGGGGGGGGGCAGAAGCAGGGCAGAGAGAGGCCAGACATTTCTTTCAACCAGAGTAGAAAAATGGAAATTCCCAGGGCTTCACAGGGCCAGGCACCAGTATCACTTCCCATCTAGGATTTTGAGTTCATAATATGTCAAACAAATGCAAGTGTAGGCAGCAGTACCTGCTCCACTAAAAACAGTAACACAGTAGTGCAAGCTCAGAAACAAAACAGTGCAGTTTTTCCATCCCACTTGAAAAAGTGTTTTCGGTTTGTTTTTTTCTCACAGCAGGAGTGGCAACCAATTTCTGAAACCACTCTTCAGGCCTAAGGATGCCAAGACCTCCCTGAGCTCTGGGGATTTGGCTAGTTGACAGGGAAGACGATTTGCCCAGGGTTGTGGCCAGGTGCCTGAGTAGGCTGCCTGAGATCAGTAGGCCTAATGGCCTGAGGATTTAGCCAGCAGTCAGGGGCTGGGCCAGATGCCCCAAATGGAATACTAGTTGCCTGTCATGCATTTGAAACGGTTCTTGAAGTAGAAGAGCCTTTGCTTCACGTTGGTGCTGTCATCACTTGAGTTGGGATAGCGGAATTTGGCATACTGTTTCTCGCTCTCCGTCTTCAGCCAGGGCAGCTTGATCTTGGAAGCATGGTCCACCACCACATCCGAGCAGGAGCCCACATGCAGGATGCCAAGGCCATCAATAAAGAACTCTGTAGGATTTTAAAAAATCAAGAAAAGTAGAAGGATCAATATGGTATTAGTCAAGAAAGTCTCATTTGTCTACATTAGTGGCAGGCCTGTAGCCAGGATTTCGATTCCGGGGGGGGGGGGGGGGGGGGG
>NW_026845477.1:121034075-121087929 GCF_025583915.1 Anolis sagrei ordinatus | reverse complement strand
AATTTCGTTTCGGGCGGGGGGGGGGGCGGGGGGGGGGGCTGAATTTTTTTTCAGGGGGGTTTCAGGGGGGCTGAGTTTCGGGGGGGGGGCTGAGTCTGAGTGAAAAGGGTCTACCCTAGCAAACCTTTTGTATCATTACCCCAATACCCCCATGCATATGGGATATATTGAGTATGGTGATCAGATCATGATATGAATAAACATAACAGTTTAAATAATGCACCAGTAAGGCCTTCTCGCGAACCACCATGAGAATTTGGGGGGGGGGGGCTGAAGTCCCTCAAGCCCACCCCCCGGCTACATGCCTGATTAGTGGTGGGCAAAGTGCAGCCCATGCATGGCATGCCACACTTCAAACACATAAACATGACTCACAGGACCAATGAGAAGCTCCTCAAATCATCCTCCCATTTTTTACATGTTTAGGAACGCTTTTGAGATAATTTTCCGCCACCAAACTGCCACAAATCTCCCCTTCTAACTCCTCAACACTAAAAAAAGGCAGCCAGAAATGGCATGATGTTACTTCAGGTATGATGAAAAATACTGCTGCTGCCCAAAAGGCAGGTTCAGGAAGGAAAAAAAAGTCCTCTGACATGTTTGCTGTTGCCCATCCCTTGGCTACATAATGTTTTTGGATGTTCCTATTCTTCTCTTGTGGGTCCTGAGACAAATTGTTATATGATGTCTCACAAAGTCAACAAAAACAACAACAAAACATCAGAAGCAAACACTTCACATCTCATTTCAGGCAATGGCTAGAATTCAGGTTGAGAAATCCACGCATGTGTGTGTCCCTTATGTGAGCAGATCTGATTTTTCAGTCACTATAGGGTTTGGAATCTCCTTCCACACAGCACCTAAATCCCTCTTACCTTTTAAGCCCTGAAATTGCCTCATTCAGGCATTTCCTACTTCAGCAACAGCATATAGGATCAGAAAAGCATCTGGTAATTCCCCTCCCCAAGCTGGGAATACAATGATTGTAGATGTGTTCAGACTACCATTCTTGTGCATCTGACTATGGAAGTGGGTTGGGAGCCAAACCTTCTCTGATCCTGCCTGCTCACAATGAAGCATATGTGTGGCTTCAGGACTTTAAAGTACATTGGTGAGGGTGGTATATTGGTCAGCATATGAGGATCTGTATGCCAAGGAGGTGTTATTTATTTGTTTCTTTGTTTATTTACTGTATTTATATGCCACTTTTCTCACCCTTGAGGGGACTCAAGATGGTTTACAACATACTCATGGCAAAAATTCCATGCCAAAATACAGTACACATATAAATCATAATAACTAATTAATATATATAAAATCAATTTAAACCATGTTAAGTTGCTAAGACCATTATCAGAGCTTGGAAAACTCATATTTTGATTACAACTCCCCAAATTCCTTAACAAACATAGTTACTCATGGTGCTGGGAGATTCTGGGAGTTACAGTTCAAAAAGTAATTTTCCCAACTACCTTAAAGCAGTGCTTCTCAAGCTATCTGGGGGACCCACAATTATCACCCCCCCCCCCCCAAATAATGTGCCAGAGACAAGCACTGTTTGTACCAATTGGGTCTAACTGTTTCTGTTCCTTCCTGGAAACATGCCAAGGACCGGCAGCCAACAGGTCAAGGACTGGAACTAGTCTAGGGACCATCACTTTGCTTGGCAGTATCTTGAAGCCTTCCCTGAGGCTGCAGAATCACAAACCATCACCATTTGGACTGTACTTCCCATTCCATTCCCTTTGCTTATTTTATGAGGAAAGGACAAGTGCAATCACAAGAGATACATTGAGACTTGTCAGACTCATTTCACATGTGGATTTGTAGTCATCTGTTCTGTTGTCATCACTCACCAAGGTGGGCAACCCGGCTGAGGCGAGGATCGAACCCAACCTGAAGCATCTTCTCTGTACGTGCCAGGAAGAAGTTGACCACACCATCGGTAACCACACAGTCAGGGAAGCCTTCGATGATATGGTGGTAGCCTTGGCGGACTCGTAGGCAATCACCGTCATCATCACCGGGCTGCACACTGATCTGTTGTCGGTATGTGGTGGTGTAGCCAGTGATCTCCCGTACTGCTCCACCCACCTGCCAGACAAAGGGCAAAATATTTGGGATGGAGAGAAATAGAACACAGAGCAAGCTTAGGATGTTCACGCCAACAGATATGGTAAACTAGTATTCAGTTTCATCACTCTGAAGCTGACAAAAGCCTGAATTGGGAATTTAATATTGAACAATGCTGGATCCCCAAACACTTTTGGGGACAAATATGATCTAGGAGCCCATAAGTAATCTTCATTGGCACAGATATGAGATTTACTTGAGAATTGCCATGTAAACATCAGACTTTCTGTGTGTGTGTGTGTCTTCAAGTTGCCTGCTGGCTTGTGGCACTTCCATGAAATGATTTTCCCAGTTCTTCTCTCTGAAATATAGCCCACAGCACCTGGTATTCATTGGTGGTCTCCCATCCAAGTATGAATCAGCATTGACCCTGTATCTTCCAAGATCAGATGGGATCTGGTGCCTTTGGAGTATTTTTGATCCTTAGTTTCAGCCATATACAAAGCCCATAATGGAGCATTATGTCTTTCAGCAGTAGCCAGGAATGTGTCCTACTACTTCTTTGGGGGTTAGAAATGACCATTTCCACCATTGTCCCTAACATGTGTACTTAGATCTTGTTACAGAACCTGGAACTGTCTGAATCACAGTTTCATAGTTGAAACAGGGTTTACATTTTGGAACTACTGTATTTAATCACATAACATCTTTTTTGGTGGATGAAAAAAAATGTGTGCAACTATTATGTGGTGAAAAAAAATCCAGCTATGGGGCATCACTTGGCCTGCACTTTATTTAGCCAACTGAAGCTGGGAAGGGCATGGGCAAATGGGCAAGCTAAGTGGCTTTACTGGGCCATGACTATTATACGGTGATGAATGAAATATACCACTGTATAATAGTCATTAAATACAGTAAGTATGAAAGTAGAAATGGTACTCAGGGTCCTAGGGACCAACTTCAGCTTAATTTAAGTTTCTTCCTATCTGACTCTCTTTGCACACTTCAGATCAGGAACAGATATTTCCCAGAGTGCAGCATATAGCCCAGCCCACTAGAGCTATCTCAACCATGACAGGTTTTTATCTCTTGTCCTATCTTTTGTTTCGGTGCCACTCTGGATTGTGTCCTTAGACTCCAAGAAGCTCAGATGGAAAGATGTCTGCTTGTTTCTTTGGACAGAGGAAATGTTCTAGAGCAGTTGTTCTCAACCTGTGGGTCCCCAGGTGTTTTGGCCGACAACTCCCAGAAATCCCAGCCAGTTTACCAACTGTTAGGATTACTGGGAAACAGAAGGCCAAAACATTTGTGGACCCACAGGTTGAGAGCCACTGTTCTATAGTCAGGAAGGGAGGACACTCACCAGATCCAGGGATGTTTTCTCAAGAACATCTACCAGCTTCTCCAGTTTAGTGCGAGGTGTGAAAATGAAATCGTCATCTGCCCACAGAACATATTTGGTGGTCACCTGGGATATAGCAAGGTTCCTGCCAGCAAACCAGCCCTAGAAAGAAAGCCCAATAGAAGAGGTTCTGCAAATGCCAGGTGGAGGCACTGCCTAGTAGCTCCTAAAACAGTGGTGCTCCACCTGTGGATCCCCAGATGTTTTGGCCTTCAACTCCCAGAAATCCTAACAGCTGGTAGACTGGCTGAGATATTTGGAGTTGTAGGCCAAAACACCTGGGGACCCACAGGTTGAGACCCACTGTCCTAAAACAAAACCAAACCATCCCAGCCCCAATCCCAAGCACTGCCACTATCTCATTTAACTATGATGCACTGAATATCATCATTTTATCACATTTTATCAGTTCAATCACTGAACACTTTACTTCTTTATTGGGTTCCTGCATCTCTTCCACCAACACATAGGCCCCTAGTAGAGCATGGACAACGGTGATTTGGATTGTAATTCCTATAATCCCTCAGCAAGCATGCGGGTCAAAGGATTTTGGGAACTGCAGTCCTCTGTGATTAGCAACTCCATACTCTATCTCTATTGGCAACCCGGGTATCAAATAGTTCTTTCAGAGGTCTAGATTTGACTATTGAGACTTCAGCTCTTATTCCTCACACTGTTTCTGACCAACTATGACATTTCTCCAACCAGGGTTTTGTTTCAACTTATCTTTGGTTCTCAAAATTCAAACATTCATATAGAGTAGAACAGTGGTTCTCAACCTGGGGTCCCCAGATGTGTTCCCAAAAATCCTAACAGCTGGTAAACTGGCTGGGATTTCTGGGAGTTGTAGGCCAAAAACATCTGGGGACCCCAGGTTGAGAACCACTGGAGTAGAATCATACATAATAACGCATTCAAATAGTGCATCCCAATGGAGGAACATAATTAAGGTGTTCTAATGGCAATGGAGAGCTCCCTGGTGGCACAGCAGGTTAAACTGCCGAGCTGCTGAACTTGCTGACCAAAAGGTTGTTTTGAATCTGGGGAGGAGGGTGAGCTCCCGCTGTTAGACCCAGCTTCTGCCAACCTACCAGTTTGAAAACATGCAAATGTGAGTAGATAAATAGGTGCAGCTTCTGTGGGAAAGTAATGGCGCTCCATGCAGTCATGCTGGCCACATGACCTTGGAGGCATCTATGGACAATGCTGGCTTTTCGGCTTAGAAATAGAGATGAGCACCACCGCCCAGATTCGGACACAACTAGACGTAATGTCAAGGGGAAACCTTTACCTTTACATAATCTGTGATAATACAATTTTAACTCGTTCTGCCATAATTGATTTTAAATCATAACAATAGGATAATACCCAACATAACTGCACAGGGGAGTTATGCATCTTAAAGTGGTGTTCCTTAGGCCCTTGCTCATTTCAAGTGTTTACCAGGAGAATGTTTTGCCCAGGCCCTAATGCAAAGACAGGGAATGTTTCACCCTCTGATTGATGTTGGATTCTAACTACTATCAACTCCAACCAACACAATAGGGAATGTAGTCCAATATCATTTGGAGGAACATAACCTCCTCAGCCCTCCCTGGGGCTTTACTCATGAAATTGAGTAAACCACTTAGGAAAGCCTAGTTCACACAGCGAGTCTGCTCACCTTGCCAAATGGCATGAAGTATTGTTCAATGTGGGGGCCCTGCACATGTTCAGTGTCCTGGCTGTCATCGGCGATGATGATGGTCACCGTGGGGTAAAATTTGCGGATACTGTTGATCAGCGCCCGCAACTTGTCATAGCGCAAGAAGGTCTTGGTTGCTATTGTGACCAGCGCACTGATATTATATTCTACTGGTGAGAAAAAGACAGAAGAAGTTAGCAAAGTTCTGCTTTCAGTAGGAGACAATTGCAAGGCTTGAAAGGAGAAGGCCAGGATAAAAGTAGATACAAAAATGGGCATTCATCACAGCATAGAAATTTTGCATAGTAACAAGAACAACCAGGGCATGATTGATTTGATTGAGAAGAATGGGATTCTGTCCTCCTGTATGTTTCCAAGTCTCATCTTGGTGCTGGAGCCCCCGATGGCGCAGTAGGTTAAACCCCCATGCTGACAGGACTGAAGATTGACATGTTGCAGGTTCAAATCCGGAGAGAGTGCAGATGAGCTCCCTCTATCAGCTTCAGCTCCTCATGCGGAGACATGAAAGAAGCCTCCCACAAGGATGGTAACACATCAAAACATCCAGGCATCCCCTGGGCAATGTCCTTGCAGACAGCCAATTCTCTCGCACCAGAAGCGGCTTTCAGTTTCTCAAGTCACTCCTGACATGACAAACAAACATCTTGGTGCTAAGAGGACAACAGCAAGACCATTGCCAAAGAGCGAGAGTAGTCCAAACAGTGACCTCTGGACAGTTTATCACATTCCCTTTTTTGGTTCAAATTACAGGAAAGGAGATTCCACCTGAACATTAGGAAGAACTTCCTAACCATGTGAGCTGTTCAACAGTGGAACTCTCTGCCTCTAAGTGTGGTGGAAGCTCCCTCCTTGGAAACTTTTAAATAGGGGCTGGATGGCCATCTGTCAGGGATACTTTGATTGTGTTTTTTCTGCATGGCAGAGGATTGGACTAGATGGCCCATGTGGTTTCTTCCAACTCTATTATTCTATGATTCTATCACACTAGATCCCAATAATTACTTCTACCATTCACATTGTTTTCTACTCAACTTGGCCTTAGGCATCAGCTTCCCTCCTGTCTTTGTCCCCTAGCAATCATCCCTAAAATTGAATTTGTCACCTCATCACGATGCCCACATGTTTTGCATTTCTATGGCTATTCACTCATACAGTCTATCTATAAAGATCTGTTCTTAGGCATTTCACTTCAAGCATCCAAAGAAGTAGACTAGGGGTCAATCTACACTGCAGAATTAATGCAGTTTGACATCACTTAGAATAATAGAATCACAGAGTTAGAATCATAGAATCAAAGAGTTGGAAGAGACCTCATGGGCCATCCAGTCCAACCCCCTGCCAAGAAGCAGGAATATTGCATTCAAAGCACCCCTGACAGATGGCCATCCAGCCTCTGTTTAAAAGCTTCCAAAGAAGGAGCCTCCACCACACTCCAGGGCAGAGAGTTCCACTGCTGAACGGCTCTCACGGTCAGGAAGTTCTTCCTCATGTTCAGATGAAATCTCCTTTCTTGTAGTTTGAAGCCATTGTTCCGTGTCCTAGTCTCCAGGGAAGCAGAAAACAAGCTTGCTCCCTCCTTGTGGCTTCATCTCACATATTTATACATGGCTATCATATCTCCTCTCAGCCTTCTCTTCTTCAGGCTAAACATGCCCAGCTCCTTAAGCCGCTCCTCATAGGGCTTGTTCTCCAGACCTTTTATCATTTTCGTCGCTCTCCTCTGGACACATTCCAGCTTGTCAATATCTCTCTTGAATTGTGGTGCCCAGAATTGGACACAATATTCCAGGTGTGGTCTAACCAAAGCAGAATAGAGGGGTAGCATTACTTCCCTAGATCTAGACACTATGCTCCTATTGATGCAGGCCAAAATCTCATTGGCTTTTTTTGCCGCCACATCACATTGTTGGCTCATGTTTAACTTGTTGTCCACGAGGACTCCAAGAGACCACAATGGCCATCCAGTCCAAACCCTGCAATGGAAAAGAAGCAAAGCACTCCTGCCAGATGGCCAACCAGCCTCTGTTTAAAACCTCAAAGGAAGGAGCTTCCACTTCTCTCTGAGTCCCATTGTTGAACAGCTCATATGGTCAGGAAGTTCTTCCTAATGTTCAGGTGGAATCTCTTTTTCTGTAATTTGAACATATTGTTTCAAATCCTAGTCTCCAGGGCAGCAGAAAACAAGCCGTCTCCCTCTTCCTTGTGATATCCCATGTCTCCTCTCAATCTTCTCTTCCCCAGGCTAAACCTGCCCTGCTCATTTTAGTTGCCCTTCTCTGGACACCTTCCAGCTTATCAAAATGGAACTGCCATGGATCAATGCAATGGAATCCTGGGAGTAGTCATTACAAAAGGTCTTTAGCCTTCTCTGCCAAAGAGTGCTGCAACTGCCAGGATTCACAGCATGGAGCCATGACAGTTAAAATGATGTCAAACTGCATTAATTCTACAATGTAACAAAAGCTTATGCTACTAACTTCATCCTCTGAATTAGTCTCCAAGGTGCTACAAGATCCCCTGAAATAGAAGTGCAGTTACAGTTTGAGAGTGGGAACTGGAGATGGCTCTTGTATCTTTAATGCCAATGGAGAAGAGGTAATTACAGCAGGTATTTTTATTACATGGTTGTATGACAAACAACGCCTGCTGAAATTCTCTTCTTCAACGTCATGTCCAAAGTCTGGCCCGGGGACCAATTGCACCCCCTGTCCAAATTTCCACTGGCCCTCTCTCTCCAGGACTCCCTTCCTTGACTTCGTTCCCTTTTTTCTCCAATAAGCCTTTATTGGCATATATTTAGCAAAAAGGTATAAAATACAGTACAAACCATAGAAAAGGGAAATTCACATTTGCTACACATTCACTTTACAGACTTCGTTCATGAATCTTGCCACTGAAAGGCAGCAGTTAAAATCTTGACAATTTAAAAGCATAATCACTTTGTGTGTAGTTTTTCCACTGTGGTGGATTGGATCAGACTTCCTCCCTTCTTTTCTCCCTCCCTCCCTGTCTTGACCACAATTAAAGCCCTCCTGATAGATGGCCATGCCACCTTGGCTGAAAAACCTCTAGGGAAGGAGACTGCACCAGACTGAGGCAGAATATGCTATTGTCTGAAATGACTTGAAGGTACACAACAACTATAATCCAACAACAATAATGACTCTGGCAGACCGTGCAAAAAGAATCTGCGAACTCCAACTCTTCCAAGATGAACTGAACCATCTCAACTGGGCTCTACAGGCCAATAAGACTCCACCTCAGACATCAGAAGAACTGCAAGATCGAGAACAAGCCACGAGAGTAAAGATCCACCCAGAGGAAAGGTGTTCTTGCCATACATCAAGGGAACCACTGACTGCATAGGGAAGCTGATGAGGAAACACAAAAAACAATCTATCTACAGACCCACCAAGAAAATCCAACAAATGCTACGTTCAGCAAAGGACAAGAGGGATCCTCTCACTTCTGCAGGAGTCTACCATATACCATGCAGCTGTGGACAAGTCTATATAGGGACCACCAAACGCAGCAATGCCCAAACACGAATCAAGGAACATGAAAGGCGCCGCAGACTATTTCACCCAGAGAAGTCAGCCATAGCAGAGCACCTGATGAACCAACATGGACACAGCATATTATTTGAGAACACAGAAATGCTGGACCACTCTCACAACCACCATGTCAGTCTACAGAGAGAAGCCATTGAAATCCACAAGCATGTGGACAATTTCAACAGAAAGGAGGAAACCATGAAAATGGACAAAATCTGACTACCAGTATTTAAAAAACTCTAAAATTACAACAGCTAAACAACAGAGAGGAAACAAACAAGGACATCTAATCACCTCTCAACAAAATATTGCCCCAGGCACTGCCAGGCCATCAAATGCTAATCAAGGTGGACAGTTGAAACAGTCACACCTATCTCCAGCAGACAAGAGTTCTTTGCCCCACCCTGGTCATTCAACAGATATATAAACTCATTTTCTTAGTTCCAACAGACCTCACTACCTCTGAGGATGCTTGCCATAGATGCAGGTGAAACGTCAGGAGAGAATGTCTCTAGAACATGGCTATATAGCCCGAAAAAAATCTACAACAACCCAGTGATTCTGGCCATGAAAGCCTTCAACAGTACAATAATGACTCTCTCATTAGCCAAAAGCAGGCCCACATTCCCCATTGAAAGACTGGTACTTTTACATTGGTTACAACTGTTCTTTGTTTTTATATATTGTATTGTTCTTACATATTTTTTTGCATTGAAAATAAGACATATGCAGTATGCATAGGATTGTGTTTGTTTTCAAGGACCATGAACTGGCCCTTGGCTTTAAAAGTTTGGACACTCCCTCTTCAGTTTTCAGTCTGGCAACCCTAAGTAAGGCCGGCATGCAACCAAGGTATCTTTCTGTAATGTGGTGCTCATTATGACCACTAGAGAGCAAGAGAGGCTCTGAAAAGGTGCTCCACAAAGCACAGTGCTTGCTATAATTCACAGTGACTCATATCACAACGGAAATGATGCTGTAGACATTTTTCATCAGAGTTCTTCTCTAGTCCTTAGGATGTAGTGATTTTTAAAAACAGATCCTTGCTAAAATGGAAAAGGGAATAGAGAATAGACAAAGTGTCTTTATAGGAGAAGATAGATAGAAAGAACAATACCACAAAGTAACAGAGTAGAAATCAAACAAGGATTTTTTTCTATATATATTTCTCTTATTTTTTTCCTTCCTTTTCTTTTTTATTTTTCCTTTTCCTTCTTTTTCTCCTCTTTCCTTTCCTCCCCTCCCTTCCCCTTTCTCCCTAAACATTTTGCAACTTTAGTGTTATCTTTCTTCCCATTTTATGTAAAACAGTAATTGAAAATCTGAATAAAAATCTATTTAATTTTTTTTAAATCTGATCCTTGTTAGGAGTAAGGGAGCCCTCTGCACATGATCAGGTGAATGCTTGCTTCGGATCTTCCACAGCAGACACAACCAAAGGACTTCAAAAACCGGACCCTCCCTTTCCCCACCAACTGTGTCCATGTTATGCTCACCTCCACTGTTTCCTCCACTGGAAGATCCTGGGTTGTAGAGTCTGGGGGTCGGTGCATGGCGGATGCGGATTATGAAAGTTGCATGATGCTCATCGGTAGAAAACTGCACTGAAAAACAGAGGAAGAGGCAGACCACCAGTTTAGGGCTGCCTTCACTTATTTAAAAAGAAAGACCACACCATACCACTATATATGTTTCAGGGATCTCCACCATTCATGTCTACCTGGATTACAAGAGTATAGTTCCCAAACTATACTCAGAGGATCATATTTGTTAGAGAACAAAAAAGAGTTTTCATCCACACAAAGTCTGGGAATATGTCCCTTGCGGATATGGGGTTCATATACTACCTCATTCTTATCAAACCTATAATAGGTTGAACACTCAAAGTCACCCACTGTATGGCTATCAGCCTCCTCCCAGTAGACTCAAATCAAGGAAAAGCTTCATGAGAACCACCACTCCTCTTAATGTTCCCCCAGCAACAGCAAGAGCATCCCTCTGGGCAGCTAAACCAGGAAATCCCAAATGGATGGCCCCCCACGAGGTTCTTCCTCCAGAATGGGCAACTTGGAAGTCCCTGAACAGACTCAGAAGTGGAGCGGGCAGATCAAAAGACAACCTGGCAAAATGGCACTACCTAGAGAAATCCTCCACCTTGTGTGACTGTGGAGCGGAACAAACAACTCTGCATCTGTATGCTTGCCCACAATGCCTTGTCTCATGCACAGAGGAAGAACTGTTTAAAGCTATAGACAACGTGGTTGCTCTTGCCTGTTTTTGGTCAAAAATTATTTACTTGCTTGTGATCCATCTATTTTATCAATTTTATACTTCTCTATGCAATGCTTTTGACACAAGATAAATAAATAATTCACCTTCTTGCCTCCGCAATATTTATTTATTTATGTATTTATTTACTGTATTTGTATACCGCCTTTCTCAGCCCACAGGTGACTCAAGGCGGTTTACACGGCAAAATTCAATGCCCACAATAACATAAGTACAATTAAAAACATTAACATATAATAAAAACGATAACATCATCAATAAAAGCATAAGTCAATAGTGCCTCCTTGTTAAAAACATTGTCCAATTCCATCGTCTAGTCGTTCCATATTTCTATGTCAGTTACACTGCATTTGCAAACGCTTGATCAAAAAGCCATGTCTTGACTTTTTTTGGAAATGTTAAAAGGGAGGGGGTTGATCTGATATCTCTAGGGAGGGGATTCCATAGCCGAGGGGCCACTGCTGAGAAGGCCCTGTCTCTCATCCCCGCCAGACGCACTTGTGATGAAAGCGGACTAAGAGCAGGGCCTCCCCAGATGATCTTAAGGTCTTAGAGCAGGCGTCCTCAAGCAAAGGCCCGGGGGCCGGATGTGGCCCTCCAAGGTCATTTATTTATTATTATTTATTTATTTATTTGGGGTTCTTTTACCCCGCCCTTCTCACCCCGAAGGGGACCCAGGGCGGCTTACACAGTAAAGGCACGATTCGATGCCGACATCACAACAATCATCACAACTTACAATAAAATTCACAATTACTAACATCATCATGCATTATTCCAATAAAAATCAATAAAAATCAATAAAATCACTACAAACCTAGATTCCTCCCTTGCATTGTCAGTGTTTGCTGTCTCATAGATCCGTTTTTAGTACCATTTCGTCCATCCTGCTAGTCTTTAATTGCCTGGTTGCCCAAAGGCCTGGTCCCATAACCAAGTTTTCACCCTCCTCCTGAAGGAGAGGAGGGATGGTGATGCTCTGATTTCCCCGGGGAGTGAGTTCCACAGGTGAGGGGCCACCACTGAGAAAGCCCTGCTCCTCGTCCCCACCAGCCTCACTTGTGAGAGTGGTGGGGTCGAGAGCAGGACCTCCCCAGATGATCTCAAGCTCCGAGGCGGGACGTAGCGGGAGATGCGTTCGGACAGATACAGTGGACCGGAACCGTACAGGGTTTTATAGGTCAAGACCAGCACCTTGAATTGTGCTCGGAACTGAACCGGCAGCCAGTGGAGCTGGCATAGCAGGGGGGTGGTATGCTCCCTGTATGTCGCCCCGGTGAGCAATCTGGCTGCCGCTCGCTGGACTAGTTGAAGTTTCCGAACAGTCTTCAAGGGCAACCCCACATAGAGAGCGTTGCAGTAGTCTATTCGGGATGTAACAAGAGCGTGGACCACCGTGGCCAGATCAGACTTCCCAAGGTACGGGCGCAACTGGTGCACAAGTTTTAATTGTGCAAAAGCTCTCCTGGCCACCGCCGAGACCTGGGGTTCCAGGCTCAGCGATGAGTCCAGGATCACTCCCAAGCTGCGAACCTGCGTCTTCAGGGGGAGTGTAACCCCATCCAGCACAGGCTGTAACCCTATACCCTGTTCGGCCTTACGACTGACCAGTAGGACCTCTGTCTTGTCTGGATTCAATTTCAATTTGTTAGCTCTCATCCAGTCCGACACAGCAGCTAGACACCGGTTCAAGGTCTGGACAGCCTCCTTGGTGACAGGAGGAAAGGAGTGACAGATCTGGACATCATCTGCATAGAGATAACATCGCAGCCCGAAACTCCGAATGATCTCTCCCAACGGCTTCATGTAGATGTTAAACAACATCGGGGACAGAATTGATCCCTGAGGGACTCCACATGACAATGGCTGTGGGGCCGAACAGGTGTCACCCAATAACACCTTCTGGGACCGACCCTCCAGAAAGGACCGGAGCCACTGCAAAGCAGTACCCCCAAGTCCCATATCTGTGAGGCGTCCCAGAAGGATACCGTGATCGACGGTATCGAAGGCCGCTGAGAGGTCCAGCAGAACTAACAGGGACACACTCCCCCTGTCTAGCTCCCTGCGAAGATCATCTACCAAGGCGACCAAGGCTGTTTCCGTTCCATGTCCCGGTCTAAAGCCAGACTGTGCCGGATCAAGATAATCAGTGTCTACCAGAAATCCCTGGAGTTGCGCTGCCACCACACGTTCCATGACTTTGCCCAAATAGGGGAGATTGGAAACTGGCCGATAGTTGTCTAATTGAGTGGGGTCCAGTGATGGTTTTTTCAACAGCGGTTTGATAATAGCTTGCTTTAAGCTCGCTGGAATCTTGCCCTCCTGCAAGGAGGCATTAACCACCACCTTCACCCACTCTGCCAAACCCCCTCTGGCTTCTTTTATCAGCCAGGATGGACAGGGGTCTAGGATGCATGTGGTGGGTCGCACCTCTCCATTTACCCGGCCCTCGCTCAGGGTCAACCTAAGTATGAAACTACTTGAAAGTACACAACAACAACAACAACAACAACAATCCTATCTCATCAGCCAAAAGCAGGCCCACACTTCCCACTGAAATACTAATAGTTTATATTTGTAAAAATTGTTCTTAATTTTAATTATTGTATTGTTTTTAAATGTTTTTGCACTATAAATAAGATATGTGCAGTGTGCATAGGAATTCATTTGTATTTTTTTTTTAATTATAATCTGGCCCGCCAACAGTTTGAAAGACTGTGACCTGGCCCTCTGTTTAAAAAGTTCGTGGACCCCTGTCCTAGATGGTTCATAAGGCAAACAGCAGAACAAGGCCACTACACAGAGGTATTGCAAGGATTGTGGAAATAATGTATATAAAATACTTTGGACATTTGACATGAGCTGAATACGATGACATGACAAAGGAAAAGATCTCTTCCTGGAGACTTCATTGACAGTTGTTGAAACAGTGCTAGAAGACCCAATTAAAAACTGCCAGGATTGTAATGCTCACACAGTAGAGTGACATTTAGAACATAACAATGATTTCATTCACGTTTTGCAGCATTTTTGGAACTGTTCCTAGAACACCTATTACTTCTAGAAACACAGTTGTTTCCTCTTCCCTGGATAAAAAGAAAAATATATATATAATGGAGACTGAGAAAGTCAAATCATAGAATCATAGAGTTGGAAGAGATGTCATTGGCCATCCAGACCAACCCCCTGCCAAGAAGCAGGAATATTGCATTCAAAGCACCCCCAAAATATTTTTGACTGTATAGATCCCTGGTACAATATAATTCCGGGGGGGGGGGGGGGGGGGGGGGGAGAGAGATTATGCAGTGTTTGTTAATGTTTTTGTTATTTCCAAGTGCCTCTTTTATTTTTTTAAAACAATATTACTTTCTTTTTCTGTCAAACCTGCAAAATCCGTATCAGCAGCCTGCTCTTCTACTGCTAGGGAATAAACACAAGTACTGAACTGTACTGCAAACATTAGGACAGACATTCTGTTTGCTTTTGAAAGCAGGCAGAGCTTAAAGCATGAGTTTGGGTGTTTGAGGGGGAGACTGGCAGGTGCAAAGGTTACTTTTCAGAGTAATTTTGTCTTTCAGGCTGCAAACAATTTCATACCCAGTTTCCTAGGAAATAAAGCCCGATTGCTCACTGGAGGGAAGGATAATAGAGACAAAGTTGAAGTACTTTGGCCACATCATGAGGAGACAGCAAAGCCTAGAGAAGACAATTATGCTGGGGAAAGTGGAAGGCAAAAGGAAGAGGGGCTGACCAAGGGCAAGATGGATGGATGGCATCCTTGAAGTGACTGGACTGACCTTGAAGGAGCTGGGGGTGGTGACGGCCGACAGGGAGCTCTGGCGTGGGCTGATCCATGAGGTCACGAAGAGTCAGAGATGACTGAACAAATGAACAACAACAACAATACTTCTGAGTAGATATGAGATGTGTAAGATGGTAATGTTGACTTTTTCTTTTTTAAGAAAGTCACTTACATTAAAAGTAAGGTACATGCCTTAGTTACATCCCACCTGGAGTACTGCAACATGCTCTACATGGGCTGCCTTTGAAGAGTGTTTGGAAACTTCAGCAGGTTGAAAGATCTACAGACAAGTTGTTCACTGGGGCTGGCTACCATGAGTGGACAACCCCCATTGCAATAGCTCCACTGGTTGCCAGTCTGTTTCTGGGCACAATTCAAAGTGCTAATTATGACTTTTAAAGCCCTAGACAGCTCAGGTCCAGGCTATTTGGCTGACCATGTCTCATTGTATGAACCTGCCCAGGCCTCAAGGTCTTCAAGAGAGGCCCTTCTCTCAGTCCCACCTCCATCTCAAGCTTGGTTGGTGGGAACGAGAGAGCAGGCCTTTCTTCTCTGTGGCTGCCCCTTGACTCCGGGACTTCCTTCTTCCCAGGGAAGCCAGAATGGGCCTCCTCCCTGCTGCCCTTCCAGTGGCAGATTAAAACCTTTTTATTCAGGCAGGCTTTTAAAGATGAAAGTTTTTAATATGTCAGGGGCTGCTGTAGTTGTTTGTGATTTTATAGATTTAATATGAATTGTTTTTTAATACTAATGATGTTAAATACTGTGTTAATCTTTGTATATTTTAAATTGTATTGCAATGCTTTTAATGTTATCTGCTTTGAGGGTCCTTATGGAGAGAAAAACAGGATGGAAATAAACATAATAATACTAAACATAATACTAAACATAATACTAAACATAATAATAATAATAATAATAATAATAATAATAAAGGCTCTGGCATAAACCAGTCCAGGTGGTCCCAGTGGTCACTGGTGCACTGGGTGCCGTGCCAAGAGATCTCAGCCAGCATTTGGAAACAATAAACATCGACAAAATCACAATCTGTCAACTGCAAAAGGTCACCTTACTTGGATCTGCATGCATCATTTGAAAATACATCACACAGTCCTAGACGCTTGGGAAGTCATAGAATCATAGAATCAAAGAGTTGGAATAGGCCTCATGGGCCATCCAGTCCAACCCCCTGCCAAGAAGCAGGAATATTGCATTCAAATCACCCCTGACAGATGGCCATCCAGCCTCTGTTTAAAAGCTTCCAAAGAAGGAGCCTCCACCACACTCCGGGGCAGAGAGTTCCACTGCTGAACGGCTCTCACAGTCAGGAAGTTCTTCCTCATGTTCAGATGGAATCTCCTTTGCTGTAGTTTGAAGCCATTGTTCCGCGTCCTAGTCTCCAAGGAAGCAGAAAACAAGCTTACTCCCTCCTCCCTGTGGCTTCCTCTCACATATTTATACATGGCTATCATATCTCCTCTCAGCCTTCTCTTCTTCAGGCTAAACATGCCCAGTTCCTTAAGCCACTCCTCATAGGGCTTGTTCTCCAAACCCTTGATCATTTTAGTGGCCCTCCTCTGGTGTTTGACTTGTGATTTTGTGATATGAAATCCAGCATATAGATCTCGTTTGCTGTGACATACTGTGCTTTTGTGTGAGAATAATAATAATAATAATAATAATAATAATAATAATAATAATGTGATTCTGCAGTGAACGCTTTAAAGGCAGTGTTCAGAGACACTAATGGGTCAGCTCTGTTTTGATCTATTCCTACCCCACAGACAAAATGATATAGATGTTTTGCTTATTCTAGATGTATTATCTATATAAATAAAAAGGTAATGTTTGTTTGTGGGATTAACATAACTCAAAAACCAATGGATGAATTGACACAAAATTTGGACACTATACACTTATCAGGCCAACAAGTGACCATCACTCATAAAAACACTGAAAAACACTGAAAAGCACAGTGGAAGGGACTTAAAACCAAAAAAGCAAAAAGAAGCTACAGTGCATGCGTAAAACAACTCCCCTGGCAAACAAAACACACAATTGCATATCCACACTCTCTTCCGGACTACAGCTCCCAGCATCCCCTAGACCAGGCCCTTTAGGAGAGGAGGATGATCCAAATGAACTGCTTCCAAGCTGCAAGCTTTCTTTTCCTTGGATTTCTTTGAGAGCATCCCAATCCCTGCATATTTCCAATTTCCTATTCCTGGACTGCAACTCCCAGCAATCTTTGAGACAGATTAGGTAGAGATAGATAGGTAGGTAGATAGATTGATAGGAGGACTGCTGGGAGTTGCAATCCAAGAATAGGTAGGGAAGGAAGAAAGGGGAGAAAGAGGAAGGGATAGGAAAAAAGAGTGGGGAGGAAGAGAAGGAAGGAGAGAACAAAAGAAAAAAAGGAAGGAAGCAAGGAAAGAGAGAAGGAAGGAGAGAAAGGCAGAAAGAAAGGGGGGGGGGAGGTTGGCCACAGAAATGAGTGGCGGGTACAGCTAGTTAATTATAATACAGTATAAGATGCATGACAAGGGGTTGGACTAGATGGCTCATGTGGTTTCCTCCAACTATATTATTCTATGATTCTATGAGATGGGACAAACATAAGTTCCTCCAAGTTGCCCATCATGTTATGGCGACCCATGAATGTCACAAGGCTTTCTGAGGGAAGGAAGAAGGTTTTGTCAGGCAGTCCTTGGCAGACTTCCATTCAAGTACTAACCAGCCCTGATCAGGCTTATTCTAGCTTTGTGTTCCACCTGGAAGGATACTGTGAAGCTAATATTTGAGTCATAATCTACATAATGATATCCAGGAAGGCAACTGTATATTTCCAAAAGGCCATTCATAGCACGCCGGAGAGGAGAGGCAGAACCACACAAGAGAAACTGCTAAAGCTGCTGGAAAAGAGGAGGTAATTTAATCCACAGCATGAGGCATGGCATGATCCCATGCCCTCTCTTATCTTGGCAAAGCACTCTCCATGAGAGGCGGAAGAGGACTGCATGGCACCAGAGCCCTGGAGATTGCCTCCTTGCATGTGACAGGAGCCACTCGAAAGCAGGGGAGCCTCCCCCGTCCTTGGCAAGCATTTTTGTCCAGTAAGAAGGACAGACATGCTTTGATAACAAAGGGTGTTTGTTTACCAGGGACAGCAGTGCTTTTAGAGAAACGCACACACACACACACACACACACACACACACACACACACACACACACGTACTCCTCACAAACTAGCACTTTGGCCCAGAAAGACAAACACATCAAATTAAACCTAAATCCATTGGGAAAGGAAGTTGGCATTGCCTTCTTGTCCCGGATACTATGCTGTGATGCCTCATTTTTTTTTCG
Source organism: Anolis sagrei ordinatus (assembly GCF_025583915.1). NCBI lineage: Eukaryota > Metazoa > Chordata > Lepidosauria > Squamata > Anolidae > Anolis > Anolis sagrei. The sequence continues at coordinate 121,069,739 of NW_026845477.1, read as the reverse complement.
CAGAGAGATTTCCCAACCCTCCAGATGCAATGGATGAAAATTCCCATTGCCCCCGGCCAGGACATTATCATCAGGTTTCTGCAGAAGCAAGTCCCCATGATGTAATCGGAGACTGACATGATTGGGAAACACACTTTCGGCAGTGATACTCACCTAGATACTGGAAAGACACCTCAGGCTGTTGGCAGTTGTAAATCATTTCATATTTTATTGCCTTTTTAACATAGCATATAAGATGTTATAGTGTGGTTAAATGTATTTGATATATTATATCATGTCTATGTTTTAATTTGTTACTCTTTCAACAGTCTTATATAGCTTTAGGTTGTCTTATTGTATTTGATTTATTTAATACTTGCTTGTTTCAGCATTGAATGTTTCCCAATCTGTTATATTGCTGAAAACTGCCCTGAGTGCCCTCGGGGAGATAGGGCGGGTTATAAATATTATAGAAACGTCTTGCTGGTTCTGGCCTGTATATTTCCAGTCTTCTGGGTCATCCTGAAAGGGCCTCTTTGCTTTAGTAAACCCGGCATTGTCAAGCCCCACTCTTATTTACAACTCAGCCATTCAAACAATCAAGGAGCACTTGAAAAAAAAAAGCAGCCAGCCCAGTGCTGGCTGCAGTACTCTCTACTGGATTATAACTTCCATTATCTCAACAAGTGAGGATGGTAGAATGCGTAAGGTAAAGGTAAAGGTATCCCCTTGACATTGAGTCTAGTCGTGTCTGACTCTGGGGAGTGGTGCTCATTTCCATTTCTAAGTCAAAGAGCTGGCATTGTCCATAGATGCCTCCAAGGTCATGTGGCTGGCATGACTGCATGGAACACTGTTAACTTTCTGCCGAAGTAGTACCTATTGATCTACTCACATTAGCATCTACAGAGACACTCGCTGGAACACCTCAGCAAGTGAGAGTCCAAAAGTGGCAGGCTCAAACCCAGAACCTCAATCAATGGCTGATATCAAATGAGAGACTCCCCCCTGGGCACACAAAAAACTGGGTGACTTGGAAGGCGCTGAACAGACTGCGCTCTGGCACCACGAGATGCAGAGCCAATCTTAAGAAATTGGGCTACAAAGTGGAATCCACGACATGTGAGTGTGGAGGAGAGCAAACCACAGACCACCTGCTGCAATGCAACCTGAGCCCTGCTACATGCACAATGGAGGACCTCCTTGCAGCAACACCAGAGGCACTCCAAGTGGCCAGCTACTGATCAAAGGACATTTAATCAACTACCAAGCTTGCAAACTTTGTGTTTTGTTTGTTTGTTTAAAAAATGCATACAACTGTTTGGTTTGCTCCTGACACGATAAATATACTTACATTAGCATGTTTTCGAACTGTACGGTTGGCAGAATCTGGGGCTAACAGAGAGAGCTAACCCTGCCCTCTCGGATTTGAATCACTGACCTTTCAGTCAGCAAGTTCATCAGCTCAGTGGTTTAACCCGCTGCGCCACCGAGGCACCAATGTAATTCATACCCCAAATATTTAACAGGAACCAAGCTTTGGGAGGCTGTTTGGTGACTACAAATGGCAGTTCCCAAATTATGAACAGGATAGGTTCTGTAGGTTTGTTCTTAAGCTGAATTTGTATGTAAGTCGGAACAGCTACATTTTTAAGTGTAACAACAGCCGTATATGTGTGTGTATACACACACACACACATACACACATCACACACACAAATACAAAGTGCAGGTTATTACCTATAAAAGGAAGGCCTGGTGGCGCAGTGGGTTAAACCCCTGTGCTGGCAGGACTGAAGACCGACAGGTCACAAGTTTGAATCTGGGGAGAGGTGGATGAGCTCCCTCTATCAGTTCAGCTCCTCATACAGGGACACGAGAGAAGCCTCCCACAAGGATGATAAAAACATTAAATCATCTGGGCGTCCCCTGGGCAACGTCCTTGCAGACGGCCAATTCTCTCACACCAGAAGCGACTTGCAGTTTCTCAAGTCACTACTGACAGAGAGTTCCACTGCTGAACGGCTCTCACAGTCTGAACATAAGGAAGAACTTCCTGACTGTGAGAGCCATTCAGCAGTGGAACTCTCTGCCCTGGAGTGTGGTGGAGGCTCCTTCTTTGGAAGTTTTTAAACAGAAGCTGGATGGCCATCTGTCGGGTGATTTGAATGCAATATTCCTGCTTCTTGGCAGGGGGTTGGACTGGATGGCCCATGAGGTCTCTTCCAACTCTTTTATTCTATGATTCTATGATTCTATGACATGACAACAAAAAATTACCTATAAAGCCCTAAACAGTGTGGGCCCAGAGTGTTTGAGAAACCGTATCTCCGCATACAAACCGGCAGAGGCTTTTCAGTCTGCAGAGGAGGGCCTTCTCTCAATCCCACCCCATCACAAGCTCAGTTGATGGGAACGAGAGAGGAGTCCTTTGCCATGATCTCTCCCCATTTCTGGAACTCCCTCCTGAAAGAATAAAAATGACTGCTTCCTTCCTTCCTCTCCTTCAAAAAGCTGTTAAAAACCACACACACACACACACACACACACCGTACATATGCATACATATACCTATATACATAAATAAATTTTGGATTGCATAGGGAAGGGCTAACACTCCCGTGGTGTTTGCTTTGCTGCCTCTGCTCCTGTTCAGAAGATTTCACCTCATTTTCTGTCCCTGTGATAGCTTTCTCTCACTTCCTGTTGTCTCACCCTGTTCTAAACTATGAATCGGTTGTAAGTTGGATGTTTATAACTTGGTGACTGCCTGTAAACTCTTTCCCTGCCTGGCTAATGGTTGGTCTTCTCTTCACCCACAGTAGCTATTTATATGCTTCAACTGTTTATCCTGATCTAGCCCAGGCCCTCGGGGTGGGAACCATCCCATTAAAAATAGCAGCAAACATTCAATAACATAGAATAGAGTACATTTTTAGACAAGATGTTAACATAGCTGAACTTACAAGAAACGGTTGTTATACAAAGAGTGTAAAACGTAAAGGCTATAAAAGAGTCATGCTGGATCTGATCAAAGACCGTTCTAGCCCACATTTTATTTCCCCAGCAGCCATTTCTGCACTTTGTGCCTCAGTATTATATTCTGGGATTTTTAGTTATTTCTCATTTTTATTTCTGTGCCTAGCCTAAAACGGCCTACGCAGGTGAAAAAGTGAAACGACAACATGCTCATATCTGGCTGCAAAACTTATATAAACCAAGGGACCCGGTAAAAAGGAGGTAATGTTCAAAGACACCTTTGCAGGTTTGTTTCTGAATAAAAGGTCATAAAGAAATTCTTTGGCATCTTTAAGATGCCAAAGAGAAAAAGTGAATGTTTTGCATAAGCATTCACAGACTCCAGGTGACACTAGGTTCTTGCCATTATGCAGACTGAAATCTATGGAAGTTCATACTAAAAACTGGGTTGCTGAGAGTATTCTGGGCTGTATGGACATATTCCAGAAGCATTCTCTCCTGACATTTCACCCACCTCTATAGGAGCCCCCGTGGTGTAATAGGTTGAACCCTTGTGCCAGCAGGACTGAAGACCATCAGGTCACAGGTTCTAATCCAAGGAGAGCGCGGATGAGCTCCCTCTGTCAGCTCCAGCTCCCCATGTGGGGACCTGAGAGAGCCCTCCCACAAGGATAGTAAAATATCAAAAACATCTGGGCACCCCTGGACAACATCCTTGCAGATAGCCAATTCTCTTACACCAGAAGCAACTTGCAGTTTCTCAAGTTGCTCCTGACATGAAAAAAAAACCCCACATCTATGGCAGGCATCCTCAGAGGTTTTGAGGTCTGTTGGAAACTAGGCAGTTGAGGTTTATATATCTGTGGAATGTCCAGGGTGGGAGAAAGTCACTGAAATCCACAAGCATGTGAACAATTTCAACAGAAAGGGAAAAACCATGAAAATGAAAAAGATCTGGCTACCAGTATTAAAAAGAACTCTAAAATCAGGACAGAAAATAAAGAGCAACACTCAGAAGGAATGGGAATTCCAGACAAGGAACAATAAGGGCCAGTTAACACTTCCCAGCAAAGGATTCCCACAGGCAGGAAGCAGCCAGGCTTTGAAACTGCAAGACCATTCAGTGCTAATCAAGCTGGCCAATTACAACATTCCCACTTGCCTCAAGCAGACAAGAGTTCTTTCTCCCACCCTGGATATTCCACAGATATATAAACCCCACTTGCCTATTTTCCAACAGACCTCACAACCTCTGAGGATACCTGCCATAGATGTGGGTGAAACATCAGGAGAAAATGCTTCTGAAACATGGCCATACAGCCCAGAAAACTCACAGCAATCCAGTGATTCTTGCCATGAAGGCCTTCGACAACACATAAAAATTTCATGCTCTCAATTATTCTCATTTTTTAAAATGTAAATTAATTTATTTTAATTTCATCCCATCTTTTTCCCAATATAGAGATACAAGGTGTCTTAAAGAGGTCATATTTGCATAGTACAAAGGCATATTTGTATGGTATATAATACTAATAATACTTTATTTATATATCGCTCCATCTCCCCGAGGGGACTCAGAGCGGTTCCCAGGTAACATCACAAAACATAAGAAGTAAAAAACAACATAACCATAAGATTAACAGATATATATATATATATATATATATATATATATATATAAGCATAAAATTGTTGCCATGGCATATTTGTAATACATATTTATAATATACCATACAAATAATGAAGGCAGTTGGTATGAAGGAGCAAAAGGATCAACTCTATTGAAATACCGGATGCTTAGTCAACACAGCAGAAGGCTATTTTGAGCACTTAATACAGTGCAAATATCTTTCAGAAGCTTTTATATGCACTGGCAGGTAAAAACTAACACGGTGAATAACTTTAAAGCAGCAATCTAGAACTAAACTGCTGTATTAGTGAGGTTTGCCTGTATATCATTTACTTGTATATCATACTGGAGGGTATGATCACACCCATGCCTTGGCCTATGGGTTTCCAAGAAGCAGTGGGCTGGCTGCAAGATGAAGAAAATGCTGGGTTATACATGCTTTTGTTCAGAACCAGTTTGTCTTATGTTTTGAAATAAATAATCCCATTATGCAACTTCAGCCACACAAACTGGAAATTATGAAAGGAAAGGCATTCTAACAAAGAGAAGAAAGTAGACACAGCTGGGTTTTGAGATTCTTAAAGAACATTTAATGTAGCTTCATAGCAACTAACACAACAACATTGGTGTGCTATGCTAATATTATTATTATTACTCACAATATCACATGAGTGAGCCCTGTTAACATTGGCTGGAATCCGATATGGTCGACATAAATGTGTAACCATCATGGTTAAACTGCAATGTACTAAATCCCAGCCCAGTCCACACTTTCTAAGGACGTTATCCCACATGGCCTGGGAGGACCATCATATATCCATGGCATTATGTCCTATTGCAGCCCCTTGGTGGTGCAGCGGGTTAAACCGCTGAGCTGCTGAACTCGCTGACCAAAAGATCAGCAGTTCAAATCCAAGGAGCGGGGTGAGCTCCCACAGTTAGCCCCAGCTTCTGCCAACCTAGCAGTTCAAAAGCATGCAAATGTGAGTAGATCAATAGATGCCATAGGAAGGTAATGGCGCTCAATGCAGCCATGCTGGCCACATGACCTTGGAGGTGTCTATGGACAACACTGTCTCTTTGGCTTAGAAATAGAAATACCACCCCACATCATAGGTTGCTCTTTTTTGCCTTTTCACCCCAAACCATTAATTTTTAGGTTTATCACACAACAGAATGCAGTTCCTACCCACTCCATTAAAAATTGAGGAAATAACTTTGGAGCTATTAGACTTTCCCTTCTAATCCTGCTACTCCTGAGGAGACAGTTAGGGCAGGATACACATGAAGCCTGCAAGATAACAGGAGGCATTGATCTGCACACACACAACCCTTCTCTGGGCTCCTCTCCTTCCTCCCAATCTCATTAGTCTCTAGCCATAGTGCAATTTCAAAAGCCAAGATTACTATGAAGGAAAAATGACAGAAAAACAAAGCGCCGTTATTTTCCCACCAGAGCGGTACCTATTCAAATTTGCATGTTTTTGAACTGCTAGGTTGGCAGAAGCTGGGCTAAAGGCAGGAGTTCATCCTGCTCCCTGAATTTGAACCACCAACCTTTTAGTCAGCAAGTTCAGCAGCTCAGCAGTTTAACCTACTGCACCACCGAGAGCTCCCGGTGAAGTGATTCAGCATGGGCAAATTTGACAGATCCTACCCCATGTGTTTCCCCTCATTTTCCCCAGTTGCAGCAATTCATGAGCTCAGAAAATAATATCTGCTTGTGCCACCCTCCCCTCCGGGTGCCAGGCACCTCAGAGACACTTTTCTGATGAGGCATGATTAGAGGCGGCCCTAGGTAATTTTCAACGGTAAGCAAACAGTATTCCCCCCCCCCCCCAAACCAATCACTGATATATATTTTCTATTCGTTGTGGGAGCTCTGTGTGCCATATTTGGTTCAATTCCATCATTGGTGGAGTTCATAATGCTCTTTGATTGTAGGTGAACTATACATCCCAGTAACTACAACTCGCATATGTCAAGGTCTATTTTCCCCCAAGAACACCTCAAGAGTGCCCCTGGGCAAAATCAACTATGCTGCAAATGCTTACTTTGCGTAATGGGTTGAGCCGCCCCTGGGCATGATGGACACGGGAAACAGGTCCTCCTACGTCATATGATGAGCTCCATTGGACATGGTTTCTATTCTGCATTGAAAATGTTTAGAAATCGGGGAGGGGGGTTGTGGTGCGTGGGACAACATCCTAGGAAGTAGCTGTTGTTATTCATGGGAGTTTCTTCCCTTTTACTTGAGAAACAGCTGTTTACACCAGCTGTTTACATCTCTGATGTAACAGGCAGAAGTAGAATCCCTGTGACAATTCCCTTTCAGAGATTGCTAGCACAAGATCACTTGTTTCCTGAGGAACTGTAGAACAGACCTACATTCATCATAGTAGCTGCTAACTAGTAAGTGGGGATGCACAAGGCCACCATCCCAATCCTAAACTAGAAGCTACATAGGGATTGTGAATATATAACAATCACAATTACCTACAATACATACTCATGTGTATGTTTTTTTTATCATGTCAGAAGCGACTTGAGAAACTACAAGTAGTTTCTGGTGTGAGAGAATTGGCTCACTGCAGAGACGTTGCCCAGGGGACACCTGTGGGAGGCTTCTCTTGTATCCCCGCATGGTAAGCTGGAGCTGACAGATGGGAGCTCACCCTGCCTCGCAGATTCAAACTGCTGACTTTCAGGTCAGCAGTTCAGCCAGCACAAGGGTTTAACCCATTGTGCTACCATGGCTTCTCGTGTGTGTAAGTCTAAACATTTTAATTAAAAAACCAAACCCAAAAACCTAGGATGACATCCATGGGTCAATGCACATATTGTACCTTAACTCCTACAAAAAAAGGACCCATTGCCTTCTTTGTGTAAAGGTGTGGGCATAGTCCATCTCAGGAAACCTAAAAGAAGCACACACACCCCTACACACGCACCCCTTTCTCTCTCCACCATAGTGCAGCTCCTGGCCTTTCTGAATGTCTGGGTGGAGAAATGGTAATGGTTCTTTGGCACTTTTCCTCAAAGGAACACCAAGAGAGGAGACATTTGAGCAGTTCTAAAAATGTATAACGCTTTTTAGACAGTTGACCTTCCCTCAAAGCCTTGTTTATATTACAACAATCATCCCCCATACGTGGTCTGTCACCAATCCCTAATGTACTTGATTCTGTCTTGTGAGATCTCTGCTCTTGTCCCAATGAGGAAAGCAGTGGCTACCTTCATACCATGTGTTGATGTGTTGTTGGGCTTGGCCTTATGTAAGCCGCCCCAAGTCCCCTTGGGCAGATAGTGGTGGGATATAAATAAATTATTATTATTATTATTATTACACCACACCCACCTGTATCTGCTGTGTTGGGATGGAAGAGCGTGTTGGTGTAGGTGACAAACTGCATTTGTCGGTTGAGATTGTCCAGCTGGGATGCCCACATGGCGAGGAGCATCCCACCTTCTCCTTCCACCTTGACACCATCGACTTCTGCAGCCACATCAAAGGTTCCCATTGTTGCTGTCAAGTTCACCTGTCAGAGGAGGGTATTTTTAAAAATTACCGGCAACATCAAGGAGTAATGAGCCAGTATGAAATTCTAAAACTTATTTTATCAACTGTCGACATGGGAAGGAAATAGGACCTTTCCAAAATCCATCTATAGATCACAGATTGTCAGAGTAAGGAGTAAATCCACCACCCCAAAATGGATTCTGGCACATAAAGAAATATGGATATTTAGTACAAAACTGGTTTCCTTCTCCCACCACTCCCACTGCCCTGCTAATACACATTAATGAATTTCAACAAAGTGTGGCCTTTTTGTGGCTAAAGAGCTCAGTTTGTTGAAGGCAATGGATTGAAGATGGTTCTAACAGACTATTGAACTGATGGCTATGGATTATTTGGACGATGACATGAAATGGCGAATTGTTTTTATGTATTTTTTATGTTTTTAATGTAGGTTAAATGTATTTAATGCTGTGTATTGTTTGGCACCGAATGCTGCCTGTTGGTAGCCATCCTGAGTCCCTCCTCAGAGGTGAGAAGGACGGGATAGAAATGCTCTTAATAAATAAATACATACACATTTACACATAGTACCAAACTATTTGTGATTTCATACTGTGGCTCTTTATCAGAGATCTCCCAAAGAGATAATACTGACTGGCTATTTGTTAGAGAAACAAGGCCAGTTTCTGCATTCAGCAGAATCCAGCTGGAAACCACTTTCTTACAGAATTAAGCTGTAAATAAACACAATGCACCATGTCAGGTCATCGGATGGAGTTTACACATTTGAATGCTTTGCTCTCATGTCTGTTACGCGAATCAACTGCATGTAGCAGAATGGAACATATGGAAAGGCGGTCACAAGAACTCCTCTCTCTCTCTTACAGATGCTATATGCAAAGTCCGAAAACAGAATGGCAAATGGTACTCCCTTCTAAAGCCAAAGTATCCAAGGCATCCTGCCTCCACATAGTCCCATTATTTTTGCATCCTATGGCCAGAATTAGCATTCTAGGCCCTTTGGGGACAATCAAAACAGCTGCCTAATTTGGCTAACTCACCCTGTCACCCAGCACAGGGGGTTCTCCATCCCTGGGGAAAGTATGCAATCACACAACCTTCATCTGCAGCCTAAAGGAGTGCCATGCATAAAGTAACAATTGTTTAAAAATATATGGCTGTTAGCAACTAACAAGGAAGAAACACAGCCAACTTGTATTCTCTGTTCTCAGATTTCTGTGCCCCAGAGCTAACTTACCCGATACAATGTCCTTTCAGCTGCCTGCAAGCTCAGGCCTGAGGAATACAAAGGCACAAGTAAGTCAGTGGGTCTTTACTATCTGTGGTGCCACTGTGAGGAGGCACACTGAGTCCAATAACAGCACCCTCCTCTTCCCCACTTACCCTACCCACTTTAGTTGGTCACCACCTTCACAACAGAAAAGTGCACACATGAGGGGAAAAGAGACTCACCTGGGATGAGAATGGTCTGGAGGGGACGGACCTCCACTCCCTGAGCTGGATACTCCAGAGGTGAGTTGGCTCGAACTATGAGGACTTGGTCAGCTGGGGATTGTGACCTGAGAATGAAGTGAAGGAAGAAAACTTTGGGAGATTAGTGCCTGCTTTAGAAAAGGGGCTCCCTGGCATTTAAGAAATACATACCCAGGAAGATCTGGCAAGCAGCAAGGATTCGCCCCCACCCAGTTCAAGATTCTGCCTGCCAAGCATTTCCTTCTCAGGGCAAGTGAAAGCAACAGGTTGGTTGTCTGTATGATTTCACTTGCAGCTTCCACTGTTCATAGACAGAATGTTAAAATCTAAAAACTAAACAGACGACACTTGGAACAAGTCTCATTGCATTTGCATTACAGACCATCCCTGATTTATAAACAACTCATCATTAACAACGGAGATGAGGCAACAGGAAATGAGAGAAATCTACCCCTAGGAAGGGAAATTCATTCCTGGAAGAGCTGTTATGGGGAAAAGGTGTTTCCACTGAAACCCTTTCACCAATCCTTACTTCTATAACAAGCCAAAAATTTCAAAATCCAATTATTAAAGGGACACAAAGTCAGGTGAAATCTTCTGAACAGGGGCAGAGACTGCAAAACAAACACCACATGGGTGTTAACCCTTCCCTTTGTATACAAAGCTAAATAATATATATTTTTGGCTGGAGCTACACTTATAAAAATACCTGTTGGATACAAATTAAGCTTAAGAACAAACCTACAGAACCTATCTTGTTCATAACTTGAGGAGTGCCTGTTTACCTCTAGAAGTATGAGAGTTACTCCCCATCTTTTAAAATAATTGTAATTGAGTATTTATGTTTAAATAGATATTTTAAATAGAAATTTTCAACAGAGAAAAACACAAATAAAGGAAAACAACCATTATTATGCACACATAAACACAAACATACTTAAACAACAATTACATATCAAACTACACAACATACATCTCTAATTACATATAAGTGGAAACTACAAACAAATATACATAAATTGATTTTAAAAATTGATTTCTTGCTTTCTTTTTTTTCAGTTTCTTTATAAAAAAAGTTATTCCACCTTATATCCAATTTAAGTAATTAAGCATTTTCTAATACATGAAAAGATCCAAACACAAAGGTAAATAGGAATAATATAGTAAGAAAAGAACCAGAATAAGAAAGAACAAATAAAAATGCAACTTTTCTAACAAAGGTTAGGCATAATGATAATGATAATAATAATAATAATAATAATAATAATAATAATAATAATCTTTATTTGTATCTCCCCACAAAGAAATGAAGGCAACCACAAAGTGCTAGGCATTACCTTTAAAGCCCTAAATGGTTCAGGCCCAGGCTATTCGAAAAAACTGCATCTACTCTTATAAACCAACTGGGACACTGTGGTCAGTGTAGGCGGCCTGCTTTCGGTCCCACCGCCGTTTCAAGTACAGCTGGTGGGAACAAGAGAGGGGTCTTCTCCATGATTCCCCCTCACCTCTAGACCGCCTTCCCTAAAGAGATAGAAACAGCCCCTCCCTCCTCTCCTTTAAAAAACAATTAGAAATCCACTTGTGCTCTCAAGCATATGGAGAGGAAGAGGACTAGTTAATTACAGTCAACTAATACACCTCTGATCGGATATCACCATTGTACTCTGGCCTGTCGGCTCAGCTGGCACTGAGGACATTATAGCTCTATAATTAATTTAAATCTTTCAATGAACCTTTAGTAGTTTTATAAATTAAGGTTCATGTTTCTTATGTTGAGATTTTTTTTTCATGTCAGGAGCGACTTGAGAAACTGCAAGTCACTTCTGGTGTGAGATAATTGGCCGTCTGTAAGGACATCACCCAGGGGACACCCGGATGTTTTACCATTCTGTGGGAGGATTATCTCATGTCCCCACATGAGAAGCTGGAGCTGACAGATTGCAGCTCGCCCAGCTCTCTGGATTCAAACCAACAACCTTTTGATCAGCAGTCCTGCTGGCACAAGGGTTTAATCCATTGCACCACCAAGGGCTCCTTATGTTGAGATAATTTTTATTGTTTAACTGATTATGTAATTTTAGGTCTTATGTTTATAATTTGTTGTTTGGTGTCAGGTTGCTTTGGGATTTGGGTTGGGTTGTTTAATGTAGTTGTCTTTATTGCTGTCTTAATGCATGGAATATTTGCTTTTGTGCTTTTGTTTGTTGGAATCCACCCTGTTTCTCCTTGGGAACATAGGGCAGAATACAAATAAAGTTTATTTATTATTTGATGAAAGTACTGAAAAAGAATGAATAGGAGGCTTTTTTTCCCCTTTTCTACTGCGCTTAGTTAAGATCTCAGAGTCAAATAGGCTCAATGAAACAGAAGAACTGGTCATTGGCAAAAAGACATCCTTTATCAGCTTCTGGGAATAGGAGAAAAAGCTTGAAAAGGTGCGAATTTAAAGACCGCTCTTTGTATTTCTAGTATACTTGATATATCAAAGGTTTCCTTTTTGTAGAGCTGGAAAGAGCATGAAATGTCTGAGGTGGAACAATGCATGCTAGCTATCTTTGACTAAGGATACTGTATTTTTGAAAGGACAAAGAATGGCAGGCCTGACCCACAGTAATTCAATGTATTATTAAGACATAACCAATAGATCAGATATGGGCAAACCGAGGTCCGGGGGTTGGATGCGGCCTCTTGGCTCTTTTCTCAGGCCCTCCCCTCTCACACAATCCCATCCTTCCTTCTCTCTTTCTGCCCGTCTTCCCTCCCTCCCTTACCTCTCATTTCTCCTTCCTTCCCTTCCACCCTTTTATCCTTCCTTCCTTCTCTCTTTCCTCCCTCCTTCCCTACCTTTATTATCTCCCTCTTTCTCCTTCCATCCTTACTTCCCTTCCCCCTTTCATCCTTCCTTCTCTCTTTCCTCCCTCCTTCCCTACCTTTCTTACCTCCCTCTTTCTCCTTCCACCCTTTCCTCCCTCCTTCCCTCTCTCCCTCTTTCTCCTTGTTTATTGTACCAGCGATAGGAAATGACATCAAATAATATACAACCTTTAAAAGTACAATAAACAATTTCCAATATAAACATTAAAGCATATTAAAACATAATACATCTGAATCAAATCATATTAAATACTTCCTTTTGGATTAATGTGCCATTCCCATTTTATATGGCAGCAAGGCATGATAACAAGCAGAAAACAAGCTCATTCAATTTATATTCAATGAGCCATGAGTAACATCTCTCCTTCCACCTCCCTGCTGTTTATATTTGAAGTGTCTTTGCTGTACACCCTTCCACCCCACCTTTTAATTCCAAGTGAATTCTTTTCAGACTTTCCAAAGTTTATGTGAATGCCTCCTCCTTCAACCAGATAAGATCTGCCTTGTTTCACAATACCTTAGGGTGTCACTTAGCTGATTGGTTTTACTATAACTTTCAGAGAGCTAGCAGGCAGATCCAAAGAGAATAGGTAAATAATATATCCTACTATAACTTTCAGAGAGCTAGCAGGCAGATCCAAAGAGAATAGGTAAATAATATATCCTACATAGAGCCCCCGGTGGCGCAGTGGATTAAAGCACTGAGCTGCTGAGCTTGTTGATCGAAAGGTCACAGGTTCGATTCCGGGGAGCGGCGTGAGCTTCCGCTGTCAGCCCTAGCTTCTGCCAACCTAGCAGTTCGAAAACATGCAAATGTGAGTAGATCAATAGGTACCGCTCCGGCGGGAAGGTAACGGCGCTCCATGCAGTCATGCTGGCCACAAAACCTTGGAGGTGTCTACGGACAACGCTGGCTCTTCGGCTTAGAAATGGAGATGAGCACCACACCCCAGAGTCAGACATGACTGGACTTAATGTCAGGGGACTACCTTTACCTTTACCTTTATATCCTACATATATCCTGCCTTCTTGTCTGCATGGATACAGGAAAAGTGCACACCCGGAAGACCCCATATGTGGTTAGAACTGTGAGAATCTGTTCAGTATCATTGTATTTGACCCAGATCCTATCCCCATTGTCATCTTGGTTTTGTCACTGGCTGTGCTGGCTGGAAACAATGGGAATTGGAGCCCAATATCTCTACACAAAAGAAATTGTATAATGGATTCCTTGTGAACAATTCGCACAAAACTCCACCTGGAAAACTACCGTTTTCCTCTTGGGTCCTCGGTGAATTGAATCAACAATTGATTTGGCAAGGCTAGTTGTGAGACAAATCCAAGACTGACTAGTCAGCAAGTTCTATTAATGGAACTTGCTCTAGGAATAGCTGCCGACTGACTAGACAAATATCTAAAAAGGAAATGCAACCCTAGCCTACTCTGGGACCCTCAGCGGTAGTTCAATCAGCAAGTGATGTTTTTCACAGCACAGATATATAAGCATTGTTACCTATGAATACACTAAGCTACTAGTGAAGGAAGTTATGACAACTAATGGAAGAATTGGCAAGTCAAGGTACTCTTACAGCTATTTTTATTTCAAAAACTGAGCATTGGAAATTGTGGCTGTCAACTTGGGCACCAGAACTGATTCCAGAAAACATCTTGTGCTGGTTCTTTAATGGGACTGTCAGCTCTTTGTGAGTTGCCGAGCTTGAATCTGGGAAGAACTGCGAGAGCTGTGTTACTTACTGAATAACACAATTAACACAACAGGGAAGCATTTTTGGGGGAACGGTGGCAAGAAAAAAGGGATTTTTGGTAGCAGCGCCCTCATTATGGGTTACATAATGAACAAGAAGCATTTAGTGGTTTTGAACAAGGAGCATTTAGTGGTTTTGATGGAAGATCTCAGCTACATGCTATTTTGAATAATATCCCAGGGATTGTTTACAGTATGACTGACCAGCCATGCTACTCAGTTTTGCTTTGTCAGTATTGCCATTGATTTAGAAGTGAGCCAACATTAAGAATTTCCCTGTATTCACAAATAAACAAATGGGATGTGAAACCAAGACAGATGATATTTTATAGAGCCTCTAGTTTTAAAGCATTGCTGAGCTGTTGAATTATTTTAGTTCCTAAGCTTTAATAGTCCATTGCAGTTCTTTGTAGTTTGGGGCTGCAGGCAGTGAGCTGATGCGTCAGCTCCAGTTTTTAGTCCGTATCTGGAAATAACTACCCATTGTTGAACACTATTCCTCAAATAGTTTTGGCATCCTGGATAGATCCTTTGAAGGCTAGATTCACCCCTGCCCCTTCCAAGGACACAACCAGCAATCCAATATAGTCAGAGCTATAATCTGTTGTGAATTCTATATTATTGTGGTGGGGATGAGTTCTACAGCCCATATTTTGTAAACAAGCCAAACAAATTGATATATTTTTTAAAGTTTATCCTGCTTAAGGGAAAGACCCATATCCAAACTCAGTGAATGTTCACTTGAAATCCAAATCAGCCTCCTTTTTCTCTGCAGTTCTGACTTCTGTGGCTGCACTATGTGTACAAAGAGAACACCAATCCTGGAACTCACCTCTGTCGGTAACTGCGGTATTCCTGTTCTCGATTGCTGTTGATTTTGGGAAGTTCAGAAGGCTTAAAGGCATTTGCAAATTCTATAGAATAGACATGACCAAACAGCTGTTTCTGGAATGGGAGGTTGATACTCGGCTCCACCTCACACTTGCAGGAGTTCTTCGGAAGGAGTCTGTGAAGAGAGAGGCCCAGGTCAATATGTTTATCAGAAGGATTTTCAGCACTGGCTGTATGCCTAATCAATTTAAGATATAGGAAACCCATTCTGCTCTGCAAAAGGCATACATCAATGAATCAGTATACTTTCAAGAATAATAAATAAAATGTGTGTCACAAAGGATCTGGATGTTGTTGACATTATAGGACGCCTCTTGCCAAAGATACAGTCTTACATACATACATGTGCATTATTCTCAAGATGAATTCATCTACTGTCATTCAGATATGTAGCTTCTCAATGAAGAGGGGACATGAGAAAAGCCTTCCACAAGGACGGTAAAACACCAAAACATCTGGGCAACATCCTTGCAGACGACCAGTTCTTGCACACCAGAAGCAACTTGCAGTTTCTCAAGTCACTCCTGACACGAGAAAAAAAAGTGGAGAGGGAACTGTAACTGGAAGATTTCTAATGCAGAAGTGGTCAGAAGGTTAAAAGAACCAGCTTAGTGTAATTGTTTGAAAGCTGCATCAGGACTCTGGGGCCCCTTTAAAGCAGATAATGTGGGATTTTATTCTGCAGATAATGTGGGATTATATTCCAGTTTAAAGCTGATAATGTGGGATTTTATTCTGCTGTGTGGGGCAGAATAAAATCCCACATTATCTGCTTTAAACTGGAATATATGGCAGTGTGGACTCAAATAACCCAGTTCAAAGCAGATATTGTGGGATTTTCTGCCTTAATATTCTGGGTTATATGGCTGTGTGGAAGGGCCCTAGAAGACCAGAAACTGAATTTCTGTTCATCCATAGAAACCCACTAGGCAATCTTAGGGTGGCCGTATGCTCTCAGCTTCAGATTCCCCTCAGTGGGAATCTCCAAGAGAGGTCACCACAACTTGGAACTGACTTAAAGGGACAGAGAAACAAAGAATATCTGTGAATTTCCTGGAAAAGAGAAACAATGATTCTAATTTAACTTCTAACAACACCATACAAAAAAGAACGAAAGGGGCAGACATAAATACACCAGCCTACCTATGTTGCTGAAAGGAAGAAGAAGAGAAAGCTTAGGCTAGGAATGTATTTTGTGCATTAGGAATGTTAGCCCCAGTCAGAGCTTGGGCTTAGATTTAATATTATGTCCTTGACATGATGCTCCAATGGGTAGCTCTCAGGGTTCTGGTTTTTTAAAATAGAAAAATCCCCAAAAATATACCTTAACCTGCTGTAGCATAAATAAACTTTTAAAAAGCCTCCCAAAAAGCCTCCCAAAGACAAATAGGAGCCACATTTCATCAGCAATTGCTATTATAAACCCAGGGACTGATCTCCTGGTACTCAGGAGAGCAGTGGACAAGATAGGGAACAGGCTCCTTACTCCAGAATCTCCTCCTTTATCCGAAAAGCAATGTGGGCATATTTCTTCTCCGGCACCAGGAGGTGGCTGTTCAACAGCTGTTCCGGCATCCGGACAGGCCCACGTCTCAGGTCCACTGTGCTATAGGGCTTTGGTGACCACACATGAAGGTAGAGGAATGCCAGAGATGCTGTCAGCACCATCAGCACACACAAGGACTTTTGGACTGGACGCATCCTGGAGGAGAAGGAAGATGGGGCAATGGGAGACAGAGGGAAGCAGAAAGGGATATTAGAATGGTGGAAACACCCATAAACCCAACAGCAAGAAAAGAGTTTTCAATCTCAGTAGGTAAATCTCAGTTTAAACACTCCATCAAGAACAAAAGCAGAGAAAAGAAACAGGGTGATTGGAGTCATCATAGCTAGTATAGATTTTCTGAGCAATCATGCATTATTCTGTTCTCCCTGTTGTAACACAAAGTATTTTGAGATGGTTTGCTCTTGAACAGGCAATTCAGATCCATTCACTTTATAATAGATTTGATGCAGGCAGAAATACAAATTCCTAGAACTAGATTGCTGAAAAAAATCAATATCACTGCTTGCATTTTAAAATTCTTTTTGGTGAGTGGCCCTGGGAAAGTGTCATGGTACAAAACTAACTAAACAAAAAGTTTAGCACTACACACTGTAAGCAGAGTTATGTAAGCATGACCGAGTGACAGCCACACTCAGTTTCCGCCCTAGCTAAGAATGTGTATCTTCTAGATTTACAGATGTTGTTGAATTTCAACTTCCTTCATCTCTTTCCACTTAATATACTGGCTAGGGATGATGGAGGTTTCAGTCACAAGAATGTCTGGCATTGGCCCAGTGCTGACACCAATTCTTTGTCCAAAAGGCTACTACTTTGTCATGGATAATTGGCCTTAAAAGAACACATATGCTTCAGTAATTCATTGCGATTCATGGACTTGAGTCACCATTTTCACCAAAGGAGAGAATAGAAAAATGGATATTAAAATATCATGGAAAAGATTGCTCAAATTAGAATCATAGAATCATAGAATGCTAGAGTTGGAAGAGACCTCATTAGCCATCCAGTCCAACCCCCTGCCAAGAAGAAGGAAAAGCACATACAAAGTACCCCTGACAGATAGCCATTCAGCCTCTGCTTAAAAGTCTCCAAAGAAGGAACCTCCACCATTATTAAGCGTAATTCAAATACTCTAAAGCAGTGGTTCCCAAACTGCATTCTGTGGAACTATAGCGTTCCAAGAAAGCATCACAAAAGAAAAACTTATTTTAAAATGTATATGGAAGTTTGACCATCTTATTGAAATTAAATGTACTTCTGCTGTAAAAACAAAATTGTGATATCTTTATTTCCAAACCTACATTATATTTTAAAAATGGCAATATGAGTAGATGAAAGAAGGAAAAGGTTTGTGGGTTCACAATGCTTAGGGACAGAGTTAGGGGTCTATGGGGGGTCTTCTGAAGGGTTCCATGAGCAAATAAATTGGGGAACCCTTGGTCTTGGAAGCTCAGCAGGGTCAGCCTTAGTTAGGACTTGCTGAAGGCTTTATTTCAGAGAAAAGGACTGTCAAAACCTGGGGAAAAAAACTATAGAATTCACCATAAGTCAGTGGTTCCCAAGTCAGTGGACCATTTTGACCAGGGACCACTTGACTAGGGACCACTCTCCAACATTAGTACCAAAAGGGTTACAAATCAGTTTTTGGTCAACTTTAGATTCAGTTTGGTTATTTGGGGTGCTGATTCGGAAAATTGCATTGGATAGACCGCATCAGCTCTAGTTTCTGATACAGAACATATGCCATTCAGTAGTTGCCATCTGCTCACCCACAGAAAATTATATTTAATAATCTAGAGCCGCAGACCTTATTTTAGGTTTCGCAGCCCACCAGTGGGCCATGGCCCAGAGGTTGGGAACCACTGCCTTATGTCCACAAGCATGCTGAAGATAGACACATATGATAACCTAATGTAAATTGCTCCCTTCTTAGAAAAAAACAGAAAAATAATTATGCATGTCCTTTCAAGTTGGCAGTCAATTTATGGAGAACCCACTGGATTTTCTTAAGCAATGAATAAGGTATACTTCTACCCTTCATGTTCTGCAACTGAGTTAACTAACCCTCACCCACCCCTTAAACCTCTTCAATCCGTCTTGCCTACCTGCCTCCAGTACAGAAAGCTCTGCTTCTCCTCCTGGGCTATCAATGAGCTTTTGCAAAACTTCCTCCCTCAAACACTGTTGCATAAAACACATGTGAGTTATCCAGGGAAAGACACTCATGTTACAATCAAGGAAGTCTTGTGTGAGTCTGGCGATCATTTGCATCTACCCACACACACACACTTTTTCTTTATTCAGCAAAGAAAATTATACAGACGATGGTAGAAAAAAATACAGGATGCAAAGGAATAAATAACTAATATGGAATTTATACCCACAAAGGTGCTCAGTGCAGCATACAAATGGTTAATTTGACAATTCTCTGCTTACAAACTAAAAAAGACATGATCCACAAGGACATTCATGGAGTCCCCATATGCTGACAGATGATTTGACGGCACATAACACACACTCTCACATTGAAGAAAACAGTTTGCTTAGGCATGCAAAATGTGTTATGTTCCTAGTGAATTCAGGGTAAGTTCTGAGGTGCCTTGACATGTTCTGCTGATCTGATAACAGCCACAAACAAATTGATCAAAGACTTGAAAGGCGTAGTCAACCGCTTTTCGCTTTGCTTCAAGCTAGTATGGGTCCAGCTTCTGGATTACACATGTAGAATCTGTTCTTCCCTTCTAACCTTCCTCAGTTATTACCTTCCCCAGTAATGTACATTCAATTTATCTTGTAACAAGCATGCCTTGTCTTTGAGATGGGTATAGCATGTTATACATCATCATTCGTGTTTTTACTACCCTCTTCACTGCTCATGTTAATTTTCTAAAGGCATGATGAGCTTAAAGAGCCAGCCCTTCTCTGTGTCTCCATTAAGACTTGAATCTCCTACAAGGATCAAGCCAGCAGGACCACCAGCGGCTTCCACATGAGCGGCACAACAATTCCATGCCAAGTTTTAGGGTCCTTCCACATAGCCCTATATCTCGGAATATCAGGGCAGAAAATCTCACAATATCTGCTTTGAACTGGGTTATCTGAGTCCACACCGTCATATATTCCAGTTCAAAACAGATAATGTGGGATTTTATTGAGCTGTGTGGAAGGGGTCTTACTCAAAAGTTTAAAGAAGCTGTCCAAGGTACTTAATCTTGTGTTCAACACTTAGGGCCCTTCCATACAGCCATATAACCCAGAATATCAAGGCAGAAAATCCCTCAATATCTGCTTTGAATTGGGTTATCTGAGTCCCCACTGCCATATATTCCAGTTCAAAGCATATAATGTGGGATTTTCTGCCTTGGTATTCTGGGATATAGGGCTGTGCGGAAGGACCCCCAGAATATCAAGGCAGGTAATCCACAATATCTGCTTTGC
Organism: Anolis sagrei ordinatus; assembly: GCF_025583915.1. Taxonomy (NCBI): domain Eukaryota; kingdom Metazoa; phylum Chordata; class Lepidosauria; order Squamata; family Anolidae; genus Anolis; species Anolis sagrei. The sequence continues at coordinate 121,049,602 of NW_026845477.1, read as the reverse complement.
ATTGGGTTGAGTCCATATTGCCATATAATCCAGTTCAATGTGTGGAAGGGGCCTTAGATAGCAGCTTTAAAGTCTGAGCTAAAACCGGAAGCTGATTCATCACTTTGCTGACATGAAAGCCACTATTGGACCATGTATGGGGACTTTTTGATTAGCAAGATGTCACAGTCCATGCCCTCACACACATCAGGATTCCCGCTTTCCTTTTACTTTAGTGGCAGTCATCACCACTAAAATAGATTTTCCGAGCAACAAGAGATGACTGTGAGCTCTGTTGTAATGCAAATTATTTTGACACTATCCAGACTTGAATGGGGAATTAAGATCCATTCACTTTATAAAAGACCCACTCCAGGTAGAGATGAAAAAAAATTAGTCCTGAGAAACTGAAATAATCAATATTGCCACCTGCATTTAAAAAAACAAAACCTTGGTGAATGGCTATGGAACAGAGGCGGCCCTAAGTAATTTTCAACAGTAAGCAAACAGTATTTCCCCCCCCCCCCCCCAACCAATCACTGATATATATTTTCTGTTCGTCGTGGGAGTTCTGTGTGCCATATTTGACTCGATTCCATCACTGGTGGAGTTCAGAATGCTCTTTGTTTGTAAGTGAACTACACATCCCAGTAACTACAACTCGCATATGTCAAGGTCTATTTTCCCCCAAGAGTGCCTCAAGAGCGCCCCTGGGCAAAATCAACTATACTGCAAATGCTTACTTTGCGTAATGGGTTGAGCCACTCCTGCTATGGAAGTATGCCATAGTACAAGCCTGCACTTCAAAATAGTAGCATTACACACTGCAAACAAAGTTCCAATATATCTAGACACAACTGAGTCTCAGGCCCCTTCTACACTGCCCTATATCTCAGGATCTGATCCCAGAATGTCTGTTTTAAACTAGATTATATGAGTCTACGCTACCAAATAATCTAGGATAAACAGATTATCCGGAATCAGATCTTGCGATACACGAGCAGTGTGGAAGGAGCCTCAGAGTTTCCAACTTCAGAGTTCCCACCCAACACATTTACAGCAGAGGGACAAGTTATGTCTTCTCTTTTCATTTGAGGCTGACTTTGTCACAGGAGAGCATCCCAACTGGAATTTGTTCAACATAAGCATGGGCTTCTTCCCATTTGGATAATGGCTGGTGGACTATCAAGAGAAGTCATTGGGGCGCCACCTATCAACAGCAAGAAGTTAACCAAAAAAATAAAATAAAAATAATAAAAATCATTTTCAAAAAACGTTTTTAAAATAGCATTTTATTTGTTTGAGGATTTTGACTTTCACGGGGATCCTGTGAAATGCAAAAAATGCAGAGAGATGATTATACATGAAAGGGGTGCTTCTAAGTTCTATGGTGCCTCTACTGAGGGATCTCTGGCATGAATTTTGACTGGCAAAGCTAATTTCCTGTGATAATATTGAAGTGCTTTTGCATATATTCCAGAAGATAAACTATGCTGTGAAACAGCTTCAGTGCCCAAGTCTCAGTGGATTTGCATCCAGAAGCCGCACTTGGCCTAGCAAACAAACATTGCCTTGCATTGCATTGCATTGTGAGTCTTTATTTATTTATTTTGCCTAAGGCACCTTATGGAAAAGAAATGGCCTAATACAAGTTACACCCAGCAGATCTGGGAAGCAAAACCAGAAAGTCAATCTAACAGAATTGCTAGGCAAAACTAGACCCATTGAATCAGTGGGATTTACATAGGTCAGGCATGTAGCGGGGGGGGGGGGGGGGGCGGCTCGGGGGGCTTCAGCCCCCCCGAAATTTTCATGGTGCTTTGCGAAAAGGCCTTATTGGTGCATTATTTAAACTGTTATGTTTATTCATATCATGATCTGATCACCATACTCAATATATCCCATATGCATGGGGGTATTGGGGTAATGATACAAAAGGTTTGCTAGGCTAGACCCTCTTTTACTCAGACTCAGCCCCCCCCCGAAACTCACCCCCCCCTCCGAAACCCCCTGAAAAAACGGGGAGAAGTGGAGGGGGATGAAAAGGCAATATGAGAGGAAGAGGATGCAAGAGAAAGAGAAGTGAGAAACCCCCCCTGAAAAAAATTCACCCCCCCCCCCCCGAAACGAAATCCTGGCTACGGGCCTGAGTAGGAGTTTACTGCTTAGAATCCTGCCAAGCATAGATTTAGATCCCTCAGATAAAGCAATACTTTGTTCTGAGCTTGTACCTTATTCATTAAACTTATTGCCCATGGATGGGGTCCTCACTGTATCTTTTACTCTGAAGAGCCCAACAGGTACAATTAATAATATTATTCTCAGGGTATTCCCAAGGTATTTTTTTTTGTTACAGGGCATTACCATAGAATAATAGAGTTGGAAGAAACCTCATGGGCCATCCATGCCAAACCCCTGCCAAGAAGCAGGAAAATCACATTCAAAGCATCCCTGGCAGATGGCCATCCAGCCTCTACTTAAAAGCCTTCAAAGAAGGACCCTCCACCACACCACGGGACAGAGAGTTCTCAGAGACATTCATCCTACTTTGAAAACCCTAGGTTTAGTTTCTTCTTTCCCCTTCGTTAGAAAGCTACTTGCATGTAGGGCTGGGAAAGATCTCTATCTGAAACTCTAGCAAGTCCCTGCCAAGACACCATGCTGCATGTATCTGATCTCTTGTCTGATTTCATAAGGTTAACTCTTTGGCCAGGGCTCCCTGTCGGCCGTGGCCACTCTCAACTCCTTCAAGGTTAAGCCAGTCACTTCAAGGATAACATTCATCCATCTTGCCCTTGGTCAGCCCCTCTTCCTTTTTCCTTCCATTTCCCCCAGCATCATTGTTTTCTCCAAGCTTCTCTGTCTTCTCAATATGTGGCCAAAGTACTTCATCTTCCCTCCAGTGAGCAGTATGACTTTACTTCCTGGAGTATGGACTGGTTGGATCTTCTTGCGGTCCAAGGCACTCTCAGAACTTTCCTCCAACACCACAGTTCAAAAGCATCTATCTTCCTTTGCTCAGCTTTCCTTAAGGTCCAGCTCTTACATCCATAGGTTACTACAGGAAATACCATTGCTTTAACTATGCAGATCTTCATTGCCAGTGTGATGTCTCTACTTTTCACTATTTTATTGAGATTGGTCATTGCTCTCCTCCCAAGAAGTAAACGTCTTCTGATTTCCTGGATGCAGTCTGCGTCTGCAGTAGTCTTTGTGCCTAGAAATGCCTCCATGTTTTCTCCCTCTATTTTTCAGTTATCAATCAGTTTGGTTGCTATTATCTTGATTTTATTTATCTTTAACTGCATCCCAGCTTTTGCATTTTCTTCTTTCACCTTCATTAGAAGGCTCCTCGGCTCTTCCTTGCTTTCAGGTGAAAGCCCTGCCGAAACTCCTTTCCCAATCTTGAACCAGACTGTGGTCTGTTCTTACTGTTGCTATTTGGTCATTCTATAGATTCCTCAGGAGACAGGCAAGGTGGCTTGGGATCCCCATACCACCAAGAACTTACCACAGTTTATTATGATCCACACAGTCAAAGGCTTTAGAATAGTCAATAAAACAGAAATAGATGCTCATAAGATGATAATAATAAATAATAATACATTTTATTTATACCCCGCCACCATCTCCCATAGGAATTTGGGGCAGCTTACAAAATAGCACATGATGGTGCCATACCACACATAAAATGCAATACATTAACATATAAAATCACTAACACATTTACATAAAACAAAGCATCTAAAGTTTAAAACATTAACCTCTATGAAATAGGTCAGTATTTCATCAGGAAACTACCAATGAATACAAAGTGAGGAAGGCATCCCATGCGAAATCCTCAGTGCCAATCAGGGTTTACAACTAGATTTAGATGGAGCAGTGAAATCACTCATCCATAAAAGATAACTTCCACTATTTTTATATTCCTATCCATTTTGGAGCAAATCCAAGAGAAGTTTTCTCCTCATATTAATCGTGGGGGTCAGACATGTAGCCGGGGGTGGGGGTGGGGGTGGGGGGTGGTCCATGCGAAGGCCTTACTGGTGCATTATTTAAACTGTTATGTTTATTCATATCATGATCTGATCACCATGCTCAATATATCCCATATGCATGGGGGTATTGGGATAATGATACAAAAGCTTTGCTAGGGGAGATCCTCAGCCCTCCCCTGAATCAAACTCATCCCCCCCCCCAATCAAAATCCTAGCAGAAGTAAAATAAAATAAAATAAAATAAAATAAAATAAAATAAAATAAAATAAAATAAAATAAAATAAAATAAAATAAAATAAAATAAAATAATAAAATAAAGAGGAAGGAGGTTCGTGGACCGGATTTCTGTTCTTGCAACCCAGCAAAGAACTACTGATCTTCCTCATTTCTCCCTCCCTTTATTGAATTAAGGGGGTGCACTTTGAATTCAGTTTTCAGCAACTGACGTAACCTGGGGACAAAGAGGGTTGGGCTGGGTTTCAGGCTCTTTCTACACTGCCATATAATCCAGATAATCTAATCAAATAATTCACACTATCTGCTGTGAACTGGTTTATATAATCAGTTCACAGCAGATAATCTGAATTTTTATATGGCAGTGTTGAAGGGGCGCCACTTGCACTCTCTTCTGCTTTATGATTCCGGGGAAAGTGAGAGGAAGAGAAAGGCAAAGTTCCTTCTCCTCCTCCCACTCCCACCTGCTGAGTTATCAAAATGCAAACTAAATTGAACTTTGAATTCAGTTTGTAGCAATGAGTTAAATCAAGGACAAAGAGGGAAGGTGAGGGGAGAAAGACTTGGACATGGAAAAATCAGCTCAAAAGAGAGGCTTGACGGACAGATGATTACTTGGGGCTGTCCCAGCCAAATTGGGACAGTTGAAAGATATACAAATCTAGAGAAGGCAGTCATGCCAGCTGAAATGTACTATCATTGTAGAGTGTGAAAGGGACCTTTGGTCTTAAACAGAATGCCACAGGACTTCGGCCAGGTGCTGTGCTGTTGTCGCAACCATTTTGTAAGTGAGATGGACAAATTCAGAGAGTTTATAAAAAATGTGATCACTGATGCCAGAAAGCTAAGATGAAAAACAAGTTTGACAGGTTGGAACTGTTGTCCAAAACCAACAAAGAAGAATTGAGAGAAAATGGTACAATCTTATGTTGGAATACACACATCAAACAAACAAGCCAGCAAAACCTAAAACACATAAGTAGAGAAGAGACCTGCTTTGGACGCTATCAGAGTTTGGAAATAACAGATTACAAATCATGCCGTCACCTTTAGTGAACAACCTTTTTCTTGGTAATGATGGGAGAGCATACCCTCCAGTATTTCGCAGATAACAACAACAACTATATAATAACTTTATTTTTGTACCCCGCCACCATCGGGGTGGCTTACATGGGGACAAAGCCCGTTCAACATAGTTAAAATATAGCACAATAAAATACATATAAAACATCATAAAGATATAAACCATCAATAATCAACAACAGTAGCCAAGCACAGTGAACATGTTCAGAATTTAAAAACCAGTACGTACTGTGGCCAAGTCACATAAGAGTGTGGTAAAAAGGGAAAAAAACAAGAAAGAGCATTTGAGCAAGAAGAGATTTGCAGCAGCTTGCTTTTGTTCAGCTTTCTGGGAAGGGCCAGATTCCTCCCTCTCAACTCCTCTCCTCCCTGCTGAAATGAATGTACTTTGTGTACTTTAAATGTAGTTTGGAGCAACCGAAGCAAGTTGAAGACAAATGAAGAAAGAGGTTTGAGAAAAGCAAAACTGAGACATTCTAAAAACAGTAAGGGTAATTATAATGTGGGATGGTAGCGAGTTAATGGGAGTGTTCCTTGCAAATCAAAACAGTTGGAGAGCATTGCAGAGCCAACATTGTATTCTCAAAATTAATTGAGAAATGTGTGCAATAGATTTGGTAAGTCATTTGCAAGAAATGGGAAATAATGAGTAATATTTTGAGGCGTGGTGTCACCAGTATCTGCTGTTATCTGATCTGATTATCTGGATTATATGGCAGTTGCTAACACAGAACTCTATCTAAACAAAAGCACATAATCTTACTCATGAAGTAATATCTGCTGTCACTTGCAGGCCCGTAGGATTTCGTTTCGGGGGGGGGGGGGGGCTGAGTTTTTTTCAGGGGGGGTTGGGGGGGCTGAGTTTCGGGGGGGGGCTGAGTCTGAGTGAAAGAGGGTCTACCCTAGCAAACCTTTGTATCATTACCCCAATACCCCCATGCATATGGGATATATTGAGCATGGTGATCAGATCATGATATGAATAAACATAACAGTTTAAATAATGCACCAGTAAGGCCTTTTCACGAACCACCATGAGAATTTCGGGGGGGGGGGGCTGAAGCCCCTCAAGCCCCCCCCCCCCCCCGGCTACATGCCTGATCACTTGGATGAGGGGCCAAATACTTAATCCAGATAAGATGGGTGTTCCCAGCCAGTCGAAATACAGATCAGGGAATGGGCTTTTCTGTACTGGATGAAGTTACTTCCCCCCTGAAGTTTCAGTCCCACAACTTGTGTGCTCTGGATTCAACTGAGTTTGGGTGGCCAGGTTTCAGTAGTGGCTAGAAGGGCATCTACATGGCTAAAACTTGTGCACTAGATGTGCCTGTTCCTTGAGACATCACATCTGGCTGCAGTCACACATGCCTTGATCACATCTTGGTTGATCAGCTAATTGGCCTGATAAGACAATATAAACAGACAATATAAACACAATATACAACACAAAAACAGTATACAACTAGTCCAAGTAAAATTATAAATGTACAAGCACAGAGTGAAAAAGTGGGTATGGCCAACTTATAACGAAATGTACCTTATTTTTAGGTATATACATCAGTTGTTGTCATCTCCCTTACACGGTATACCAATTTGATCAATATACTCTGATCTCCTTTTAGCTGCTTTAAACAGATAAAGGGCAACTTTTGTTGTTAAAACGGGGTTATAACCAGCTAGTAAAAATGTGGTATTGGTCGCTGTATCTCAGGTGATTTGATTACAAATAAAAGGCCATAAATGTTTATTTATTATTTATTTATTTATTTAAAAATTTTCTATACCGATCTTCTCACCTACAAGAGGGACTCAGATCCGGTTCACAACATGTGTTCATATACAAAAATACAAACCACACAATGCATCATCATTACACAATTAAAAACATATTACAATACAACATCGTCATCATCACAATCACATAGCCACGTCGTCAAAGCATTCCTGGTCATAATTCACAGTTATTCATTCTCCTTCCATATAGACCAAAGTTGACTCAGTTGTCAAAGGCCACATTCCATAGCCAAGTCTTTGTTAGCTTCCTGAACGTCAGGAGGGAGGGGGCAGTTCTAATCTCCTGTGGGAGGGAGTTCCAAAGCCGGGGATCCACCATCTGTCTCTCGTCCCCACCAACCGCGATTGTGACAGTGGTGGGATCGAGAGCCCCCCCCCCCCCCCCCGGAAGATCTTAAAGACCTCGATGGTTGTTTCCTTTCTTTTTTGTACAAACAACATTTGTTTAATATATGGTTCAGGTTTTCAACTTTGGGGGCTCTACAGATACAGTCTTTCATCGGGTGGGACGTGATTGAATTTACGTGTCTCTCCATAGACTCCATTTGTTCAAATCTGGCCTTTGTAAAAGTGATTCTTAAATATCTTGGCATATCAACTTTAAAGTAAAGTGCCCGCTGGAAATTATGTTAGAATGACCTAACCACTTCAAGGAGCCTGTAGTTGACAGAGTGGCTATATCTTTCTGTGTTTCAATACCTAAAATCCTTTGAGATAGTATCCTTTTTTCAGTGTCCTATTATGAGCTACTATGGTAACACAATGTGCCTGCCTTTGGAAACTGTTCAGACACTATAGGTCCAGAATCCTATAGCCAGAATGCTAGCTGGGACTAGCTATAGGATTCATATGATATGACTCCCTTCTTAAAAGAGCTGCATTGGCTACTGGTTTGTTTCCCGACACAATTCAAAATGCTGCTAATGACTTATAAAGCCATATACAGTTTAGGTCAGTGGTTCTCAACCTTCCTAATGTCATGACCCCTTAATACAGTTCCTCATGTTGTGGTAACCCTCAATCATAAAATAAGTTTCGTTGCTACTTCATTTTACTTAGGGAGACGGAGGGGAAACTAACCATTTAACATAATCTACTTGTTTCTAGCCAAAAGGTGAAGGCAAAATAGAGTAGTGAGCCCTGCTATCCAAACTACCAGGAAGGAAGGAGGAAGCTGTGTAAATAAAAATCTTCCTGGAAAATATTGACAAATTGCACACACACAATAAAAAATCAATAAAGCCTTGCAAACTGTAACATGAACATGCTTGATTAGCTGTGTGAGGATTTACATACAGATGCAGGGAAATGACCCAACAAAACAAAACTGCCTCTCTCGAAACTCCCTTTTGATTGACTCATCTGCATGGACAATAGCCATTTATGATTTCCTTTTTCTCGCTCTCTGAGTTGGTCTGGCAAGATGAGTAAGTCTATTTGGATAAGGACATTATAATTGATTCTACAAAGGGCAGCGTTGATCCCCCCCCCCCCCCCCCCCCCCGAGGTCCGTTGCCCTGATCCTGTTTGTCTCTCTCAGCCAAACCCATCAAGGACAGGAAAACCTTTCTTATGAAGATCACACCTAGCTGGCCAAAAGCAATGCCTCACATTCCAGCTGGCCGGCCACCGGTAATCCCATCATTTCCCCATTGTCCGCGATCATCCCGCCTCCTCTCTTCTGATTTGTCAATCTTCAAAAGCGAGAGGAGCTTGCCGATTGGCCCTCCAGAGGCGGAGAAACTTGCTACTTGGCCCAGAGCGAGGCGGGCCGCCAAGCCTCCTCCCAGCTGTTCGGGCTGTCAGCCAATCAGCGCGAAGCCGGCCGGCAAGGGGCGGGCGGGAGATTTGAATTGTTTTCCTTTGTATTTTCTCTATAAATATGTTTGTAAAATCTCTAGCGGTATGCTTGTAGAGGAATTATCCCTACACTTGCATCCGATTGCAGCTGAATCGCAAATAAAACACCTCGGTCACTGAAACTTCTTCCGCTTTGGTGAGGATTTATTATTTTTAATATTTTTATCGCTGAAATTGGCTTCGCTGGCCTCACCAAAGTTCCAGGACTCTTTTTGGTGCGGTCCTCAGGGATCTCCTTGGCTGGGGAGACCCTCCTAAAAGCAGCTCGATATCACTAGAACCTGGTAAATCGAGTGGAAGTGGCAGGATACTTAGGTGAGAGTGACCATGTGCTCCTGGAGTTTGTGATACAGAGGGAAAGGAGAAACGTATAAACTCACATAATCCAGTTCAAATCAGATAATGTGGATTATCAGATTTGATAATATGAATTATATGGCAGTGTAGAAGGATCCTAAGAGAAGTCAGACATTCATTCGAGATTTTAGGAGAGCTGTTTTGACAAAATTTAGGGAAAATACTGAGCACAATCCTATGGATAGGAATACTAAAATAGAAGAGTTAATGATGGATGGGAATTTCTTAAAAGTGAGATACTGAAGGCACAATTGCAAACAGTGCCAACAAAAGGAGAAAACTTTTTTTTTATCATCGAAAGCTTTTATGGCTGGAATCACTGGGTTGTTGTAGGTTTTTTCGGGCTATATGGCCATGGTCTAGAGCAGGGGTCCTCAAACTAAGGCCCGGGGGCTGGATGCGGCCCTCCAAGGTCATTTACCCGGCCCTCGCTCAGGGTCAACCTAAGTCTGAAACGACTTGAAAGCACATAACAACAACAACAATCCTATCTCATCAGCCAAAAGCAAGCCCACATTTCCCATTGAAATACTAATAAGTTTATATTTGTTAACATTGTTCTTCATTTTAATTATTGTGTTGTTTTAAGTGTTTTTTACACTACAAATAAGATATGTGCAGCGTGCATAGGAAATCATGTTCAAATTATAATCCGGCCCTCCAACAGTTTGAGGGACTTTGACCTGGCCCTCTGTTTAAAAAGTTTGTGGACCCCTGGTCTAGAGGCATTCTCTCCTGATGTTTTGCCTGCATCTATGGCAAGCATCCTCAGAGGTAGTGAGATTTTTTATCCCTGTTGGCATTGTTTGCAACTGTGCCTAAAGATGACTGAACGGATGTCCAAAGAACTTTCAAACAGATGTGAATAAAAAATGGAAAGGGGGGGGGGGGTCGCCAAAGAGGAGTACAAACAAATAACTAACATATGTAGGGAAAGAATCCAAAAGGCTCAGGCTTGCCAAAGAGATTAAAAACAATAAAAATTGTTTCTTTGGTTATGTCAGTAGAAACAGGGAAAAACAGTGGCGGCTCTCCATGGAAAAGGTTGTGAAAGAGAAAAGGCAGAACTGCTTAACACCTTCTTTGCCTCAGTCTTTTCCCAAAAGGAAATCAGTGCTCAACCTGAGTAATATGGAGTGAATGAGGCACTAAGGGAAATGCAACCCAAAATAGCTAACAAGTAGCAGGAATACCTAGCTAATCTAAATGAATTCAAGTCTCTGCAGCCAGATGAGTATAAAAGGAAGTTACAGATATCATTTCAGAACCACTGGCAATAATTTTTGAGAATTCTTGGAGAACAGGAGAAGTCCCAGCTTACTAGAGGAGGGCTAATGTTGTCCCTATCTTCAAGAAGGGGGGAAAAAGAAGACCCAAACAATTATAGTCCAGTCAGAAAGATTCTGGAGCAGATCATTAAGGAGGAAGTCTGCAATCATTTAGAAAGGAATGCTGTGGTGACTAAAAGTCAACATAGATTTCTCAAAAACAAGACATGCCAGACCAATCTTATCTCCCCTCTCTTTTTGATAGAGTTGCAAGCTTGGTAGATGCAGGAAATGCTATGGATATAGCATATCTTGATTTCAGTAAGGGCTTTAACAAGTTTCCACACGCCATTCTCACGAAGAAGTTAACAAAATATGGGCTAGACCAGGGGTCCGCAAACTAAGGCCAGGGACCGGATACAGGCCTCCAAGTTCATTTACCCAGGCCTCATTCAGGGTCAACCTAAGTCTGAAACAACCTGAAAGCACACAACAACAACAACAACAACAACAACAACAACCCTATCTCATCAGCCAAAAGGAGGCCCACACTTCCCACTGAAATACCAATAAGTATTTATTTGTTAAAATTGTTCTTCATTTTAATTATTGTATTGTTTTTAAGTGGGGTTTTTTTGCACTACAAATAAGATATGTGCAGTGTGCATAAGAAATCATTCATGTTTTTTCCCCTCCAAATTATAATCCAGCCCTCCAACAGTTTGAGGGACTGTGACCTGGCCCTCTGTTTAAAACGTTTGAGGACGCCTGGGCTAAACAATACTACCATTGGGTGGATTGGGAATTGGCTGACTGGCGAAACCCAAAGGGTGCTCACCAATGGTAGCTCCTCTGGAGATAAGTGTCTAGTGGATTACCGTAGGGCCCAGTTCTGGTCAACATGCTTATCAGTGTCTTGGATGATTGAATATTTATTTATTTATTTATTTACTGTGCTTATATACCGCTGTTCTCAGCCCAGGGGCGACTCACAGCGGTTTACAACATAATAGAAGGCATACTTATCACAATTTGCAAATGACACCAAATTGAGAGGGATAGCTAATACTCCAGAAAACAGAATCAGAATTCAAAACGGATTAGAGAGTAGGGCTAAAACTAACAAAATCAATTTCAACAAGAAAAAATATAAGATACTGGACTTAGGCAGAAAAAAAATGAAATGCACAGATACGGACACCAATCCATGAGATTACTGTCTAGATCAAGGGAACTCATAGTGCCCCTCTTGACTGCTCTTGTCAAACCTCATCTGGAATACTGTGTCCAATAATAATAATAATAATCATCATCATCATCATCATCATCTGTATTTATATTCCGCTCTATCTCCCCCAAACATTCAATGCCTGAATACAACAGCAATACATCCATACTAACAAAATTTATACACAACCCAACCTATAAATACAAATGATAACTTAACAAATTAAAGTTAAATAAAAAGCGCAGTCTGTTATAACAGACATAAGACCAGTTCTGGGCACCACAATTCAACATGAATAGTGACAAGCTGGAATGTACCCAGAGGAGGGCAACTAAAATAATTAAAGGTCCGGAGACCATGCCCTATGAGGAGCGGCTTAAAGAGTTGGATATGTTTAGCCTGCAGAAGCGATGGGTAAGAGGACATATGATAGCAATGTTTAAATATTTGAAAGGGTGTGATAAGGATGAGAGAGCAAGCCTGTTTTCTGTTGCCCTGGAAACGAGGACTTGAAGCAATGGCTTCAAATTACAGGAAAAGAGATTTCATCTGAACATTAGGAAGAACTTCCTGACTGTACGAGAGCTGTTCAATAGTGAAACCGAACTGGATGATCCTTGGGGTCTCTTCCAACTCTATGATTCTATGTTGTCCACTGTGGACACTTATTCTAGCCCAGCTGCAAATTAGAATGTATTTTGAGCATTCTCAATCTGTGAACCATTGCTTCATTTTCCATATTTTTGTTAGAATTTGAATGGATTCTGTCTCTGTAGTTAGAAACAGCTCCATTCGTATATATCAGTGGTTCTAAAAGTGTGCTCTGTGGAGCTCTTAGGGCATACTGAGCAGCTCCATTCTTCCCTCCTTCCTTCTCCTTTCCAAGCTTTTCCTCCTAATTCCTGCTCCTCCCCCTCCTCCCCTCCCTTGCCATCAAGTCTTTTTTCCTCACCTCCCTTGCCACTCAGATCCTCCCTCCCTCACCTTACATGCTTCCAAAATCCTATTTCCCTCCCACCACTCAGGGGGTACTTTGAGCTTTTCCTGCGTGGCAGAAGGGAGTTGGACTGGATGGAGCTTGGGGTTTCTGCTGCTATAATAATAATAATAATAATAATTATTATTATTATTATTATTGACACAAAAACACAGTATGTCACAGCAAACGAGATATATATGCTGGATTTTGTATCACAAGAACACAAGTCAACACTTCCCAAGCATCTAGGACTGTATGATGTATTTTCGAATGATGCGCACAGATCCAAGTAAGGTGGCCTTTTGCAGTTGACAGATTGTGATTTTATATTATTACTATTGGCAGGATGGCCATCTGTTGGAGGTGCTCTGATTGTGCTGAAACATACTGACAACATTCTTACCTAGGATTAGGGAAAGAGGACTAAGGTGTTTTCAGGCAACACACCAATCTGCAGATAGAGCAATCCATACAACAGGCTCGCTTTCTAGACAATACTGTGCAACTGCACAATGGACATACAAGCCTTACTTTTTGTCAGAGACTTACCATGAGATACATCTACACATGAACAGTTTCCACCTGAAACACAGGTTCCTTTTTATCTCTTAGATAGGAACTCAGACTAAAAGGATGTACTCCAAGCATGTTCTTTTGTTGTCGAAGGCTTTCATGGCCGGAATCACTAAGTTGCTGTGGGTTTTCTGGGCTGTATGGCCATGTTCCAGAAGCATTCTCTCCTGATGTTTAACCTCTGAGGATGCCTGCCATAGATGTGGGCAAAACTTCAGAGAGAATGCTTCTGGAACATAACCATACAGACCAGAAAACCCACAGCAACACACACACACACACACAATACATTATACCATTAGCACAGTACAATATCAGCACTATACATCACTATATTGTACTATACAATTATATTGTAATATTATTAGTAATATTACATGCAATATAAAATATATAATTATAATATCATTATTAGTATTAGTATTATACTGTATTACATTATAATATTATAAATAGATACCAATACAATTACATTAATTGAGGCATCAGTCGGTTGGATGTTTTTGAATATTTACATAAAACTGTAATTTAAGATAAGACTGTCCAAGTCTGATTAAACAATTATTTTGACATTCTTCAATGTAAATGTGCTTAGTATGTATCCTTTGAATAATAATAGAGTAAAATAATAAACATAACAACAACAACAATGAAGTAAAATAATAAATGTAATTACAGAGCAAAATAATAAATAACCTTGACTTGAGTATAAGCTGAGGGGGACTTTTTCAGTTTTAAAAAAGGGCTGAAAAACTAGGCTTATACTCGAGTATATACAGTAATCTAGATAGCATTGGTCAGTGGTCAGAAATAGGAGAAGGTCTGGCCCAAAGCCTCTAGAAGGCACCAAGCTATATAACGGTTACACATTAGATGAGCAGAACTGGGAAAACTGAACCCCCTTCTATGCTGCCATATAATCCAAATTATCAAAGCAGATAATCCACATTATCTGCTTTGAACTGGATTATATGAGTCTACATTGCCATATAATCCAGTTCAAAGCAGATAATCTGGATTTTATATGGCAGTGTAGAAGGGACCTGAGGGATCACCAGATTCTGTCACTGAAAGGGGTAGTTTTGTTCATTATTTAACAACATTGTGTCTACTTGCACTTTAAAGATTTACGTACATATTTTGCTTGCTTATGCTGCAACAGATCAACACAGGTACCACTCTGGAAAGTGCTTAACATTTGCATGGAGTTATTACAGAGTTAAGGCATGGCTATTTGACTCCGATGCTATCCTGTATGTGCTTGTCCATCCACAAATACAGACACAAACTCTGCTAGCTAAACACACTTTAAATATTGCATGAACAGATCATAGTTCAAGAAAATGTATAGGCTACAACAGATCTGGTAGAATTTAAAAGTATCCTAGGAGCCCTTACCTTCATCCTGGAAGTCATCTAGCAGGCAGAGGTGGTTGGCTGGCTAAATTTGTTAAAACATTGCAATTACTAAAAAACTCAATATTGTAAAACTACTACATTCACAGCTCACCATGTTGCCATGCCAGCTGGCTCAGAGGGAGTGAGGAACTAACTCAGGAATATCCGCTGAACTTTACTCCCTCCTCCACAGCCATGCCCTTTTCCTTGCGTGTGCCCTGTCTTGTTTAGATTGCAAGCCAGAGGGCAGGAACTATAAAATTAATGGAGAGCCTTTGTGACTGAAGAGCAGTTTGTAAATATTCAAAATAAATAAAATCTGAAAACTGTGTTTACCTTCTAATCTAGGAGAGGCTACCCTGCGCCTTGGGCATGGCTATGGTGGAAGCTGAGAGGCCAGCCACGTGCTGGGAATTGCACTTTCTGACCTCCTCCCACAATGTGACCATTACAGGAAGCCAAGGATGTACAGGCATAACTCAGTTTTAAAGGACTCTGAGAAATAAGCTCCTTTTTACATGGCTTGGCCACCCAGACACCCTTTTCCTCCTCATTTTCTGTCCAGCTACATTTTTAAGTGGTTCCTAGGATACTTTTAAAGATACAGAATGGGGGATGCGTGGCTCGAGAGCAGACTGAGTCTGCTGTGCTTGCTGTGAAGGGGCAATAAAGATCTCCAGCTTGCTCCCAGGACTCCTTGCCTACCTATTACATCGAGCGCCTCCTCCCGTCAAACCGGGGGAGGAGGAGAAAGAGCGAGGAGGAGAAAGAGCGAA
>NW_026845477.1:120878852-121029527 GCF_025583915.1 Anolis sagrei ordinatus | reverse complement strand
GATATTTGCGGTATACAAAAGGAGTAAATAAATAAAATAAATAAATAAATACGTGTGAAAAAGATCTTGGAGTCCTCGTGGACAATACGTTAAACATGAGCCAACAATGTCATGCGGCGGCAAAAAAAAGGTGGGGGGATTTTGGCCTGCATCAATAGTAGTGTAGTGTCTAGATCCAGGGAAGTGATGCTACCCCTCTATTCTGCCTTGCTTAGATCACACCTGGAATACTGTGTCCAATTCTGGGCACCACAATTGAAGAGAGATGTTGAC
This sequence comes from Anolis sagrei ordinatus, assembly GCF_025583915.1. NCBI lineage: Eukaryota > Metazoa > Chordata > Lepidosauria > Squamata > Anolidae > Anolis > Anolis sagrei. Next base: position 121,029,254 of record NW_026845477.1, on the reverse strand, counting down.
AAGCTGGAGGACGACTAAAATGATCACATTTCTGGAGAACAAGCCCCAAGCTTGTTTTCTGCTGCCCTGGAGACTAGGATGCAGAAGAATGGGTTCAAACTCCTGTTTAAGGAGCTCCACTGGCTGCCGTTCATTTTCCGGTTCCAATTCAAGGTGCAGGTTCTCACCTACGGGTTGGGACCCCCCTACCTGCGTGACCGCATCTCTGTGTACGAACCCACACAATCTCTACGATCATCTGGAGAAGCCCTGCTCTCGCTCCCACCTCCATCACAGGCGCGATTGGTGGGGACGAGGGAGAGGACCTTCTCGGTGGTGGCCCCTCGACTCTGGAACTCACTCGCCAAGGACATCATCATCATCATCATCTAGTCTCCAGGGCAGCAGAAAACAAGCTTGGGGCTTGTTCTCCAGACCCTTGATCATTTTGGTCGCCCTCCAGCTTGTCAACATCTCCCTTCAATTGTGGTGCCCAGTCGTAAGACCGAACAGGGTACGGGGTTACAGCCTGTGCTGGACGGGGTCACACTCCCCCTGAAAGCTCAGGTACGCAGTCTGGGAGTTCTCCTGGATTCATCGCTGAGCCTGGAACCCCAGGTCTCAGCGGTGGTCAGGGGAGCATTCGCACAATTAAAACTTGTGCGCCAGCTGCGTCCGTACCTTGGGAGGGCTGACTTGGCCACGGTAGTACACGCTTTGGTTACATCCCGCTTAGACTACTGCAACGCTCTCTACGTGGGGTTGCCTTTGAAGACTGCCCGGAAGCTGCCGCAAGTCCAACGCGCGGCAGCCAGATTACTAACGGGGGCTGGGTACAGGGAGCACACCACTCCGCTGTTACGCCAGCTCCACTGGCTGCCAATTAGCTTCCGAGCACAATTCAAAGTGCTGGTGTTGACCTATAAAGCCCTAAACGACTCCGGCCCTGTTTACCTCTCCGAACTATTCTCCCCTACGAACCATCAAGATTATTAAGATCATCTGGAGAGGCCCTGCTCTCGGTCCCACCGGCCTCGCAAGCGCGCCTGGTGGGGACGAGGGACAGGGCCTTCTCGGTGGTGGCCCCGCGACTCTGGAACTCTCTCCCTCTGGAGGCCAGAACCGCCCCATCCATCCTAACATTTAGGAAACAGGTGAAGACGTGGCTGTGGAGTCAGGCCTTCGATGAATGAGACAACACCATAGGACCCTGGATGGAAGTTGATGTAGATCCATCTTAATAGGACAACTGACCACTGTAGTTTTATATATAGTGTTTTTAAAGTTGTTTTGTAATTGTGATATATGATATTTTAATGAGTGTATATGTTTTTTATGGCTGGAAACCGGGCTGAGTCCCTCAATGAGGTTGAGAAGCTCGGTATAGAAAACTGTGAAATAAATAAATAAAAATAAATCATCATCATCATTATTACTACAGGAACGCAGCTTCCACCTGAATATGAAGAAGAACTTCCTGACTGTGAGAGCTGTTCAGCAGTGGAACTCTCTGCCCTGGAATACAGTGGAGGCTCCTTCTTTGGAAGCTTTTAAACAGAGACTGGATGGCCATCTGTCGGGGGTGCTTTGAATGCAATTTTCCTGCTTCTTGGCAGAATGGGGTTGGACTGGATGGCCCACGAGGTCTCTTCCAACTCTATGGTTCTATCAATATTATAAGGATAGAGGCAGCAGGCTGGCGAAACACAGAGGTTCAGTGTTACATTGCTAAACTGCATCTGCATTAAGACAAGCCTCCGGTGGCGCAGCAAGCTAAAGCACTGCTAAACTTGCTGACCAAAAAGTTGGTGGTTTGAATCTAGGGAGTGGAATGAGTTCCTGCTGTCAGTCCCAAACTAGCAGTTCAAAAACATGCAAATGTGAGTAGATCAATAGGTACAGCTTCTGTGGGAGATGAACACCACACCCCAGAGTTGAACTCAACTAGACTTAACATCAAGGGGAAACCTTTACCTTTACCTACTATCTGCATTAAGAAATGTAATAAAACTTCAGGTCGGAAAAGGTGTGATTTCATGTGTTGACAAAGGCTTTCATGGACAGAATCACTAGGTTTGCTGGGAGTTTTTCAGGCTATATGGCCATGTTCCAGCAGCATTCTCTTCTAATGGTTTGCCTGAATCTGTGGCTGGCATCTTTGGAACCTCTGAAGATGCCAGCCATAGATGCAGGTGAAACATTAGAAGAGAATCCTGCTGGAACATGGCCATACAGCCTGAAAAATTCACAGCAACCCAGTGTGATTTTACTTTAGTTGATCCTACATGTATAAATGCATACACAGAATCAGAGTTGGAAGAAACCTTGTGGGCCATCCAGTTTAACCCCCTGCCAAGAAGCAGGAAAATTGCATTCAAAGCACCCCTGGCAGATGGCCATCCAGCCTCAGTTTATGTATTTGAAGTTTGGCCACTAAAAGGGAAATCATAAAAATGGAGAGTGGTGGAGAAAAAAATCATTCCTGGATGCATTGTGGAAGAAGCTTTCAAGTGGTCTGTAGAAGATTCAAAGTATTTTTGCTGACTTATGCAAGGCTGACTTGAATTTTTTAAAAAGTGTGTTGAAATATGATGAACTACTCTTTCTGGTAGCGTTAAGGAAACTCTGTTTTCCATGTTAATTGGGCCTCTGGTGCCACATTATCTATTAATGAGGTAATGCCCAGGGGCACTGAAGCATCAGAAAAAGGAAGCCATAAGGCCAGTCTTTATTGCTCCAAACCACAGTCTCCCCATGTTTGGACACAACAGGTAATATGGCTTCTCGGAGAATCATGGGGTTTGTAGTTTTGTGAAGCTGTAAAGCTCTCTGAAAGAGAACTCAGTTGGAAATAGCAACTTTCTTCAAGCCTGCACTAGTTGTTTGTTATGTATTGTTTGCAGCTTTTCTTTTGTTGTGGGAGGGGCTGCAGCTTATGTGATCATCTGGGCTTGTTCAGAACTCAGACTCCATTTTAGAACAGCATACTTCAGACTTTGCAGGAACTCTTAGATTTCAGTAGGAACAGTATGCTTAGAGACTCCATTGGACTTTCAGACTAGATAGAGACTCTATTAGATTCTCAGAACAGAGAGATGCTTTAGATCAGGGGTCCTCAAACTAAGGCCTGAGGGCCGGATACGTCCCTCCAAGGTCATTTAGCCAGCCAACGCTCAGGGTCAACCTAAATCTGAAATGACTTGAAAGCACACAACAACAACAATCCTATATCATCAGCCAAAAGCAGGCCCACACTTCCCATTGAAATACTAATAAGGTTATATTTGTGAAAATTGTTCTTCATTTTAATTATTGTATTGCTTTTAAGGTTTTTTTTGTGGGTTTTTTTGCACTACAAATAAGATATGTGCAGTGTTCATAAGAATTCATTCATGCTTTTTTTCAAATTATAATCCGCCCCGCCAACAGTTTGAGGGACGTGATCTGGCCCTCTGTTTAAAAAGTTTGAGGACCCCTGCTTTAGATTATGGACTGTTGATTCTAAGAAGGATGCCCTGTGTTACCTACACAGAGAAACCACTTCAAATCCTATCTGTAACTGGACTTATATGCAAAGTACCTGTATGCTGAATACATGAAGTCTGTGAGTAAACCAACTATGTTACTTTTAAAGAAGACTGCTTATTTTTGTCTTTTGGGAGCATGATTTAAAGACAAATATATTTTAAGAGAGAGTAGATGTTTTGGGGCAATTAAAAAAGAAAACTTCTGAAACTCTGCTGTATATATGTGTGTGTGTCTGTTTGTTTCGTGCATTGGCATAACTTTGTCCCTAACCATTCAAATACATATCTGGGTGCATCAGTTTAACAGCTGAAAAACCTAATTGCCTTGCATGACTGCTATTTTCCCAAAAGGTTATAATGTTAACATACCAAGACTGTATGGCAACATTTTCAAAAAGGTTATGACTTCTAACAAGGTTCAAAGATCATAAAATCTCCAAAAGGCTATGGACATTTCCATTTTCCAAAAAACTCTAGATACCCTTTGAAACTACAAATCCCAGGGAGCCAAAAGATTGACTCCTAGTAGTTGAAATGTTATTAAAATGTTATATTTGTGCATTGTAAAACAGAATACTGACTGCATCTTTAAACCTGGAACACAGATGCAGGCCAAAAACAACATCTGCAATTCATTTTGTTCCACTTCCCATCTGTTTTGACAGCAAGTAGAACAGTATGTATTCATCTCATAGAATTGTAGAGTTGGAAGGGGCTTCATGGACCAACCTCCTACTCAATACAGTATCTCCGTCTTAAGCACCCCCAGCAGAAAGCTGTCCTGCCTCTTTTTGAAGACATCCAGAGAAAGAGGCACCATCATCTCTTTGGGCAATTGGTTCCTTTGTCCTGAATCATCAAGATGTTCCTTCTTAGGGAGGCACCGCTCGGTGCAAACCACATTGGCTGCTTAGCTTTCTTGCTCTGGGAAACATCCAACATATTTTGTATTTTAGTTCCAAACACTGAATGCTGCTTTGTTTATTCTTTGTGGGGAATTATCCAAACCGCGTCTGGAAATGTTTGCTGCAATTTAACTAGCTATTGCCCACATCGAGTACACTGACATTGAACTCTCTTCACATAAATAACAGCACCACAACCTGGAGTTCATTTACTTGAACTCTTTTGGGGTGTGTGTGATATTTTAGATCTTTAATTTAGCAAATATGGGGCCCGTCAGGCCCGTAGCCAGGATTTTGATGGGGGATGCTGAGTTTGATTCGGGGGGGGGGGGGGGGGGGGGGTGATTTGATGGGGGGTGAGTTTGAGGGGGGTGAGTTTGATTCAACAAGGGGGGGGGCTGAGTTTGATTCGGGGGGGGGGGCTGAGGATCTACCCTAGCAAACCTTTTGTATTGTTATCCCAATACCCCCATGCATATGGGATATATTGAGCATGGTGATCAGATCATGATATGAATAAACATAACAGTTTAAATAATGTACCAGTAAGGCCTTCTCGCGAACCACCATGAGAATTTCGGGGGGGGGGGAAGCCCCTCAAGCCTCCCCCCCCCCTTCCTGGGCTACATGCCTGGGGCCAGTATTTCCAAAACAGAAACCACAGTATCAGAAGTATTTGATTTAAGCTTAAAGGATGAACACTTCATCAGAGCCACTTGAGATTTGTTTGATAACCAAGAAAATAGGAGTCACTGGCTAAACCTATGTTTTTGCCGACTACCTGAGAGGTGAGAGAATAATGTAATTGTTGCTAAATTGATCGTTGCATGACTTGCACAAATTTTCTTAAATCTAAGGCTAACTGATGAAAGAATGGAGTGCAGACATAGATTGCCAATTGAAATGCTCATGTCACGATTGCAAGACAGAGCAAGAGATGTTATTGTGCAGTTTGCAAGGTATCCCCATAACATGGCCTTTTTAAAAATGTTTAAATGCTTTGCCTATTCTACAATATAGGAATGTGGACATACAAGTAGACCGGGACCCCTCCGCTGAGACTCATAAGGATTGCAAAGAATTTGTGTGTTCAATGAACAACATCGTAAAAATGTCATTAGTGAATAATAGGAATTTCTGTTATAAATCATCACTCAAAAAGATTGAAAAACCTTCTGTATCTCATATAATAAGGACATACGCTAAATATTCTACCTCCTAAAGAGTTTCAGGAGGTGTTGGTAAGCAAACCCACAAGAAAAGTGACATTGAGGTATTCCCTATATGTTCTCCATTCCTCATAAAATCGTAGAATCAAAGAGTTGGAAGAGACGTCATGGGCCATCCAGTCCAGCCCCATTCTGCCAAGAAGCAGGAATATTGCATTCAAATCACCCCTGACAGATGGCCATCCAGCCTCCGTTTAAAAGCTTCCAAAGAAGGAGCCTCCACCACACTCTGGGGCAGAGAGTTCCACTGCTGAACGGCTCTCACAGTCAGGAAGCATTTTTGCAGACTTAGAGCCGCCGCAAACTAGCGTCTTAGGGGAGAGCAAACTGTGCCAGCACGACCAATGACGTCGAAGACTCCGCCTCTTTCTCCGCGGCCGCGTGGTTTTCCCTTTGCTAGGGCAGCGATGTGAGCGTACTCTCACTGTTGAATTCTGTCAACAGCAAGTATACGCTCGCATCGCTGCCCTAGCAAAGGGAAAACCACGCGGCCGCGGAGAAAGAGGCAGAGTCTTCGACGTCATCGGTCGTGCTGGCACAGTTTGCTCTCCCAAGACGCTAGTTTGCGGCGGCTCTTATGCTTCCAGAGGGGTCTTTGGCTCCACCCCATTCCTTATATCTTTTCCATAATGCTAGAAGGCTCGCTCTTACTGGGTGCCTATTATATTCTTTGTTAGCCTTATCTTTCCTATACCATAAGGAGGCATGCCAGCCGAATCTTAGATTATGCTCCTCTAGGTTGAGTAAAACATGATTTTCTAACTTTATCCTCTAGGCAACTAAAGCCTACAGCTTCATAATAATATCTAAGTTCTAGAAGCACTTCTCCTCCTCTATCTTGGGTATCTATTAGATTTCTATACTCTTTTCAAGCCTTTTTTCCGTTCCATATAAATTTGATCATATCCTTTCTCCATTAATGAAAGACTTTTACTTCCTTGATTATTTGCAAATTTTGAAATAAGAACAGCATTTTTGGTAAAATCCTCATTTTTCAAAGCTGTTATTCTCCCCAATTAGTATAATTGGATCCTTCGCCATATTTCCAGATCTTTTTTGACCTCCTTCCATGCCTTCCAGTAGTTGTTTGTTTTTATTAGTTATCCATATTCCTAGGTTCTTAACTTTCCTTGTGACCGTACATGCTGATAAGCCAGTTTATCAATATTGTTTTTGAAAGGGGGGAAGAGGACAATGGAAATTAAAAAGGAAAGAAGAGCTAAAGATAAATAATTGTTTTATCATCAACTACAGGATATATTTAGGAAACTGAGTTCTCCAAAAGGAAATCGGAGTTGGAGAATATTTTGGAGAATGAAAATAAAGGATTGATCTCCAAGTTATACAAATATATTCTAGAGTATAACCTGGAAAATAACCAAATAAAACAGTAATGATCTCCTAAATAACTTGTCAGTGCATTCTTGTTGAACACTTGGCCTGAAAGGTTCCCACAATGTAGAGGTCTGGAAAGAAAAGAACATTTTGAATAAATATAGCTTAATTATATTACATCTATTTAATTATAAGGAAACCTCTGTGCAGAGTCCTCTGCTCTCCCCTTATGAATCTTTGGAGAAACAGCCCTTTCAAATGAGAACATGCAGTTCCTCACTATTGTAAGAGATCATCAGGTGATACTATTAAAAAGAGAAGTTCCATCCAATATTCTATCAACATTCACTCTCCTTAATGTGTAGGTCTAGTGCAGTGGTTTTCAACCTGTGGGTCCCCAGGTGGTTTGGCCTACAACTCCCAGAAATCCCAGCCAGTTTACCAGCTGTTAGGATTTCTGGGAATTGACGGCCAAAACATCTGAGGACCCACAGGATGAGAACCACTGGTCTAGTCCTTTGCGAATACAAGGGTTCAAGTTGTCCATTCAATTGTTAGTAGAAGATGCGGGGAGAACTGGATGGGACTATCACTATCCCATTTCAGGACCCGGACCTGTATCTCAGGGTCTGGACTAACGTTTCAGATTGAGGAACGAGAAATCCCAGGATAAAAGTGCTGCATTGAAAGTAGTGTTGTGTAGATAGAATGTGTGTGTTTTATTCAAATGGTTTTTAACTGTGACTGGTGCTTAACATATCCTGGCTTCAGCTCCTTTTAATGTCACAGGCCAACATGCTGTGAAATCATAGCATCCTTAAATCTCAAATCCTGGTTCTGAAATCTCAAGGCCCTGGATTATCTTGACCTGGCATCCCTAGCTGTGGTCAGAAGGGTTGCAGTGTGAACTTCTCCACTGCAACATTTTATGAAGACAAAATAAAAAAAACCCAACCATGACCCATTTTTCAAGATTTGCAGTGGCTGACTTCAGCGAGAGATCAGTGAACCATTAACAGCAGGAACGAACAGACAATGCAAACAACTGCAAAACTCACACATTATAAAATCTCCCAAAGTACATAAAGTTACACATGCTTGCTCAAATTCATACAGATCGCAACTTTACCTGGCACAAGCTCTAGACAGCTCTGGTACCAAAAATGTTCATAGAATACACAAAGCCCTGCTATTGCCAGGCTTCCAGCCTGAGAATATCAGATCAGACCTGACAACACCCTAATATTTCACAACCCCCTCTGTACAACGGGGGGGGGGGGGGGGGGGGGGGGTACAAAGCAGGTACTTTTGTTTTTGTGTAAACTTGATCATCTGCACTTCAGTGAGAAAAGGAGTATTTATTTATTTATTATTAACTTAGGGTTGTTGTAGGTTTTTTCGGGCTATATGGCCATGTTCTAGAGCAGTGGTTCTCAACCTGTTGGCCTACAACTTCCAGAAATCCCACCCAGCTGTTAGGATTTCTGGGAGTTGAAAGCCAAAACATCTGGGGACCCACAGGTTGAGAACCACTGTTCTAGAGGCATTCTCTCCTGACGTTTCACCTGCATCTATGGCAAGCATCCTCTCTAGAACATGGCCATATAGCCTGAAAAAACCTACAACAACCCAGTGATTCCGGCCATGAAAGCTTTCGACAATACATTATTAACTTAATTTTCATCCCACCCTTTCACCCCAGTAGTTACACTGCCCTCCAGTTCAGCCTCAGCTTCACTCATTTTCAGGTTTCACCCCAGTCATCCCTCCACATTCACTTGGGATTGATCAGTAGTTCTTAACCTTTGGTTCGCCAGGTGTTTTGGACTTCAACTTCCAGAAATCTCAGCCAGTTTTCTACCTGTTAGGAATTGTGGGAGATGAGGTCCAAAACACCTGGAGAACCAAAGGTTGAGAACCACTGGGTTAGACAGAAACAAGAGCCCTGTGAAAGTGGGGAAAAAAACCCCTCTCTCTTGCCTGAGAGAACACTTCTTTAGTGCTTTCGAGGTCTTCCAGCATGACTCCATGGTCAATTTTGACTGAAAACTGGGCACATAATCACATTGGAGAACTAGTCTAGTAACATTTCAGCTGTAACAGAGTGTTGCCTTGCGGGGTCTACATCATCCGTCTAATTTTAAGTGCTGCAGCCAAAACTTAGCAACACTAAGTTCTTGTAGTGCTAGAGTCCAAAAGCAGCAGAGTTGAGCAATATTTTTCACTGCGCCCTGAGTATTTTAGAAGCCATGGTTTAATGAGATTAGTTCTAAGATCTCTATAGCACATGCATTGAAGGAGAACGTGCCGAGTTGTTTCTACATGTCCGGACTCACAGGGGCATAATCTCTCCTTGAAGGGGTTTTTCGGATATCTCCCCTCCGATGGGAGGGCATGGCATCTTGCTAAGATAAAAGTCCTTTGGTGTTTGGGCACTCCAGGTCTGTTAAGTATGCCATGGGGGCAGTGAGGTATCTATGGACTAACAATAAAGACTGGAAAACAGCTAGGTCCAATTGGCACTCTATGTCCAGGATCTGTTGCATAATGAGATCCTTGGGTTGATCCCATCTCATGCTTAGCAGTTGTCCTTGGGAGAAACCTAGTGTTGTGATCTTTACTGTCACTGTCCATGTGGACTGGAAGTCGTCCTCATGGTTAGAGGGACAAGACAACATGGGGAGAAGGATAGACATAGCCAATAGTTCAGAATGGTTATTCATCCTCTTGCCTCCACTTTCACAAAGCCTGTCTCCAATTACAGGGTGGCATTAGAGACACACGTGGGAGCCTGTAGACCTGCTCTTAGGAATTTTGACTGTGGGGCATAATTTGAAAAGGGTCCAAGCTGGGCTCCATACAGCCTTTGTGCAACTGTTTTAGCTTTGAAAAGTTTAATTGCCACCGGTATAAAGTGACATCCATATGGTTGCTCTGGAGGACTGAGAGATTCCCTGAGTGGATATTTTAAAACAAATCCATGCATAATCAAATCTGCAAACATCAAAATCACAAATGTGGAAGGACAGCTATACTCGGCTCACTCTCTCTACACCCTACAACATTTCTAGCCAGGGGCCCCAACAACAGAGAGGTGTGGCAGCAAAATATTTGGAGTTCTGTGTGGAGCAACAAAATAACCCCTATAATAGAAGCACTCCCTCTCTGGTTAAGGAGTAGACAAGCACAAGTTGTCTTGTCAGTCAAAAAGAAATATTTACATATGTGTAGCAGAAAATCTTGTCTCTTCTTTAGCCCTTCTTCCTAGCTCATACCTTCTTCTTTGCAAAATGCTCTCTCTGGTTTTCTTCACCAATCTTTCAGTCTCTTGGCAGCTTCATCTGGAACAACACACAACAACTCTATTCTCTCATCACCATGGAAGCCTGCGCTTCTTTAGCACACTTACAGCTACTCCACCCTGGCTGTAGATTACTCAATGCTAGTCAGGTGGTTTGACTTTTAATGCTTATTGGCCCTGATCCTTACACTTACTTGCTGTCACTTAAGAAATGATTTATTTATTTTTAGTGTCAGGAGCAAACCAAACAGTTGTATTGCATTTTTAACAAACAAAACACAAAGTTTGTAAGCTTGGTAGTTGATTAAATGTCCTTTGACCAGTAGCTGGCCACTTGGAGTGTCTCTGGTGTTACTATAAGAAGGTCCTCCATTGTGCATGTAGTAGGGCTCAGGTTGCATTGCAGCAGGTGGTCTGTGGTTTGCTCTTCTCCACACTTGTATGTCATGGATTCCACTTTGTAGCCCCATTTCTTAAGGTTGGCTCTGCATCTCGTGGTGCCAGAGCGCAGTCTGTTCAGCGCCTTCCAAGTTGCCCAGTTTTCTGTGTGCCCAGGGGGGAGTCTCTCATTTGGCATCAGCCATTGATTGAGGTTCTGGGTTTTAGCCTGCCAGTTTTGGACTCTCGCTTGCTGAGGTGTTCCAGCGAGTGTCTCTGTAGATCTTAGAAGACTATTTCTTGATTTAAGTCATTGACGTGCTAGCTGATATCCAAACGGGATGAGCTGGAGATGTCACTGCCTTGGTCTTTTCACTATTGGCTGCTACTTCCCGGCGGATGTCAGGTGGTGCAATACCGGCTAAATAGTGTAATTTCTCCAGTGCTGTAGGACGCAGTCACCCAGTGATAATACGGCATGTCTCATTAAGAGCTACATCTACTGTTTTAGTGTGGTGAGATGTGTTCCACATTGAGCATGCATAGCAGCAGAGTAGCATAGCGCAAGGCCAGATGTCTTCACTGTATCTGGTTGTGATCCCCAGGTTGTGCCAGTCAGCTTTCATATGATATTGTTTCTAGCACCCACTTTTTGCTTAATATTCAGGCAGTGCTTAATATTCAGGCGCACCCAAATACCTGGGAGTCACTCTGACTCCCAGGTATTTGGGTGCGCTGCAATGCTCCAGTGGTATTCCTTCCCAGGTAATCCTCAGAAATGATAAAATGTAAAAACTCTGACAAGAGGTCCTGCAGATAGATCCCCATTTGGGCAACCATTTTTTCTTCTTGGAATTAGTTACCTACAGCCAGCCATGACCACCAGAAGCTGGATACACAGTATGCTATGGTGAAGAGCACAAACACAGCAACAATAACTCAAGATGACCAGCTGGCTAGAAGCCTGGGTTTACACATTTAAGAGAAAAACACAGCTGGAAGTAGAATAGCAAATGAATGTATTTAATGGAACTACTGAGGCCCAAGTGGAATATAAAAAGGATACACAACACATCCAGCCTCAGCAAGTCCCCATTCTATCAAGGAAGAATTATCTCAGAAGAGCTGGAGTTAGTATTTTATGAGTGATGATCACTCGTTGGCCTGATAGGTGTCTTGTGTCCAAATTTGGTGTCAGTTCGTTCAGTGGTTTTTGAGTTATGCTAATCCCAGAAATGAACATTACATTTTTATTTATATAGATTGTTGGTTAACAATTATAGATCTACAGAATATATGCAGATGTTTTTGTCCCTGATCAAAAATGGGTGAACTGACAGGCGGAAAAAAAACCTGTCCCAAAACAGTCAAAACAACATGAGATTTTGAAGTTTGGCATGTTGAGACTATTTTTGGCTTAAACATTTCCTTGAAGGGATGATAAAAAATGATTGCGGTAGAGAGATAATAGAGATAATGACAGCAGTAGAGATGCTAGAGAGGGATACAATAAGAGATAAGGATGGCAGAGATAGTGTAGGTGCAAGATGGAAAAATAATAGGAAAGATGATTCTTCAAGAGCTTGCTTGCATTCATATTTAGAACTCTGCTGATTTAATGGGTTTTCAAATATCCATCATTTGTATGAACATGTAATTCCTACCCCTGATGTACATTAAATGTAGATTTTTCTCTTTATAAATCTCACCCTTAAATGTCATCTTTATGGGCAGTCTAATTCTCCATTTTCCAGTTTATTTTCCCCACAAAACAATGGGATTGTTAAAGTCGGTGCAGCAAATTTCTTTGCTACAAGCAGAGGTAAATAACCTATGACTTTTCACATATTTGGGTCCACAGTTCCCATCATCCCCAGTCACATGGCTAAAGGATCTGTAGTCCTAAAAAAGTGGCTGTCCAGAAGTTTCAATGTGATTCATTTGCACACAGTTTGTTTCCAAAGCAGTTTCATTCTTCAATAGCCATCTAGGTTGGCTATTTCAAAATTTAAAAACAACACTTTAACATTTTAAAATATCTAACATGCCAGTACTTTAGAAGACCTGTGAAAAATGATGTCATCACTAGACCATGATTGGTATTTTAATTTTTAAAAATTAACCCATTTGACATTTTTGAAAATACAAAACTGCCCCTTCTTATAAATCTCATTTTTATAAAAAATAAACCATATTCATAGTCATTACACTTTCTAATGCCACAGACTTAACTCTACAACAAAAGGGAATAAGAAGAAAAATAACAATTACTTGCTTATTACACATTTCAGCTGCCTGTCAAATTGAATCCTTATTTCTCCTTTCCTGACTTGGGAATTTGGGTGGCCTACCCTTTTAGACCTTAAATGTTTGCAAGTGTACATGAATGTTTAAATTACATGCAGAGGTAAATATTGTTTCTGTATTACAGTACTGTCTCACTTACATTAAAGTAATTCCTATTACAATGCACACGAAACTGGGCTCAGTTCTTGTTACAGAGATCTGAAAATAGTCACTGATATAGTCAAAACCTGTATTAAGTCCTTCTGGAGTTGAACAATGTGAGTTTTAGGACCTCATCACACTAGAGAATGAATCCACTTTAAATCCGGTTCCTTCCTCCTGCAGAATTCTGGGGTTTGTAGTTTAGGGAAGAGCCTTTAACAGCCTCGCTAAACTACAAACCCCAGAATTATGCAGGAGGCAGAATCCGGATTTAAAGTGGATTCATTTTTTAGTGTGATGAAGTACTTAAAAGCCAAAGAATGAGAGGTCTCACAGCCAACTTTTTGCAGTTTTGCTTTTTCTTCCATCGAGAAGGATAATTCTGAAATGGTAAACAAGAAACATGTGATTCTCCAGCTGCTGTTGGGCTGCAAAATTAGATTTCGTTTCAGAGCTCCTTGGGAGGATATGTACACTCCGCCAACTAATTTTCAATCTCACAGGGGAAGAAAGTCCCCTCCTGACAAAAACCTGTCTTGGAGATTTCAGTCAACCGGAAACATTACTCAAATTTAAGGGTAAAATGTAATTCTCAGAAAACTCTTCCCACAGAAAGGCTGTAACAGGAAGACGGGTGGCATACCCTTTGGTATTTCAGCTAAATAAACCACCCACTGCCACCAACTGCTCTCTTCCTCTGTTTCAAGGATCTCCAAAAACAGCCAAATCATAATCTCTGGAAGGAGCCAAGTTCCCTCAAATCAAGCTAACCAGCCTTTCTTAGAAGTCAGCAACTGGCAGCTTAAGAGGTTTATCTTTCATGAAATGCTTGTCCGTCTAAACTCCAACCCGAAACCACCATTGCCACCCATGGTTTTTATCCTTGTCTTTTACATTTAAATAATTTAATGTAATTCTACCGATGGCCGAATCGTATTGCAACTATCTCTTTTTTTGTAATGGGTTATTGATGTGTGTTTTATCTGTACTTGTTGTCATGGTTTAAGCTTCCTTTGCGGGAGGCAAGGCAGGATGCAAATGAGTAATGCATTCCTTGGCTATTTGACAAGAAATCTTCACCTAGGTTCCCAAGGTAGAAGCCAAGGCATGGAAAGGCATCTAAAACAGGTGAAGGCATCTAAAAAGGTGTTGAAAGAAGGCATCTACAACAGGTAAACAACCTTTGCCTAAGGGCCTTTCCAGACAGGCCATATTTCCCAGGATCAGATCCCAGGTTTTCTGCTTTAAACTGGATTATATGACTCCACACTGCCCGATAACCTGGAATAAACAGAAAACCTGAGATCAGAATTCCTAGATGTGGAAGGTTGCTGTTCTTGAGGGTATCATCATAAGCCTCTCTCTCAAGAAAGAGAAAAGGCAGGAAAATTGTAATATGTATGTGTGAACTTCTTACATACTTAAATCATTAGGAGGAACTTGGCTGGTAAACAAAGTATGCGAGCTTCAGAACTAGGAAGACTCTAAGAACAGATTCACTATTCTGGTCAAACCACAAACTTTATGTGTTGGTACAGCTAAAAAAATACAAATTCCATTATGCAAATATTTTTACTGCAACTAAAAGATTGCACATACCTAAAAGTGCAAGCTAGTCTAGATATCTTAATCAGTCAAGATATTACAAAAAGCTGTATTTAGACACGGTAGAGAAAATTGAGTCCATATACCCTAAAGGCATCAGACCCATTGTGTTGGTGTGTTCTCTTTGACAAGTGATGAATCAGCCCCTTTCAGAAGGAATTTGTGAGCTGACCTAGCAAGCAAGTCGGTTTCTGCCTTCACTTCCCAGCACTTCCAGATAGGAATCTGAAACCCTGAAAGATGCTTCCTGTTAATATAGGTCAGGGTGGGCAGAATACTGTCCTGAGGCTAAATGTGTGTCTCTTTTACAGTAATCAGCCCTTCCCAAGACTGTAGTTCTCAACCTCTGGTATGGGGATTTCAAAATCCCCAGCCTGCACAACAAATAGCGAAGGATTCAAGGGGCTGAAGTCCTAGACATCTGGAGGACCAAAGGTTGACATCACTGGTCCAAGAGGCAATATGGGACTATCTGGGACTAACTTCTCAGCATGGCATAGTTGTTTCGACACTTGAGAACAGCTCAGAAATCCTCACTTGGCCCTTTAAACCCATTTGGGTACCCTTAGGGAAGTCACACCCTATTATCCTCAGAAAACCCCATGACAGGGTCATCACAAGTCATGAACTGATGACACACACAACAACAACAACCTTCTCTGGAGACACTGGAGCTCACTTTGAGATAAAAGTGAGTAGGTCTAGGCTAAATCTGCCCTAAGAATGGTGTGCTCTGCATGCGTAGTGTAAGAGCATGCAATCTGCATTTTATGGACTGCTGCTTTGTGGTACAGAAGTTCCCATGACTGAAACCTGAGGTCCTCCAGATGTTGCTGGTCTGTGCTGATATGGGCTACAGGGTGCTGCAGTCCATCAGTATCAGGTAGACTGCATATTCCCTAACCCTGGCCAAAATCCAGTTGCTAGTTCAACTAGATTTGATCTAATGAAGAAAGGGATTATACATACATTTTTATTCACCATTCAGCAATGGATTCATTGTATCTGCTCTAGCTGGACTCATGATCAGATTTAGGTATTATTATTATTATTATTATTATTATTATTATTATTATTATTAACTTTATTTATACCCCACCTTTCTTCCCATGGGGACTCAGCAGCTAACCATCTACATTAGATAAGTTTAAAAAGTGCAATACAAACATTTAAAAACAATTAAATAATAACATTGTGGTAAAAACAGAGTCCCCAATGGTGTAGTGGGTTAAAGCGCTGAGCTGCTGAACTTGCTGACCGAAAGGTCGCAGGTCCGAATCTGAGGAGCGAGGTGTCTATGGACAATGGCAGCTCTTCAGCTTAGAAATGGAGATGAGCACCAACCCCCAGAGTCAGACACGACTGGACTTAATGTCAGGGGAAAACCTTTACCTTTGCCTTAAAAACAGAATTAAAATACAATGAATACTAGGGATAATATATACTTGAAAGCCTTCGACAATACTAGGGATGTATCCATCAAAATGGTTCACATCACTGGTCCAAAGACATTACATCACTGGTCAAAGGTAATTACAAAACTAAGGCAGAGGGGCATGGTAGTGCTTTGCTTTTAAAGTGTTTGTAAAGTATACTTAGTGAAAATTTTGTTACTATAGCAAGACTAATGAAATTTCATTACTTTTTCTTTACAGTAATTGTGCATGCACATAATTAAATTGCTATAATTCGTGAAACTTCAGGGGCTCTTATCTCTCTCATTTTTAAAGCTATTGGGGTGAAAGTTGCTGCAATGGTAGAACACATTTACCACTGTTAGCCTACCCAATTTCAGAATGTTTCACTTATCCATGGATTTTTGGCAAATTTCATTTTTTTAATAAACAACATTTTTTTAATCATAAAGAAAATCTGTTTCTAGTTTCAAAGTGTTATTTCCTGTTTAATTGTGTAGTCCTTACTTTGAAAGTAGTTGTTCTACTCCAGAAACTTTGCTTTTGTGGCAGAAACTTCACTAAATTGCTAGAGACTCAACAAAGCAAAATGTGCTATATATAGGCCCTTATGCAAAGACAGCATTTTTGCAGTGTAGTAAACTTTGCCATGTTTTTATGACAGAAACAATAACAAATTGACATTTATAACCCAGGAACAGAAATCATGGTGCAAAATACTAACAAATTTATTGGAACTCTAGCTGGCTACAGATCAATCTCTTCTCCTAATTGGGGGTTTGTGATGCTAATACAGACTGGAAAATGTAGTTCTTTTTTTTTAAATAAACTTTATTGTCATTTTCGAAAATGTAGTTGTGGGCAGAGCCTTTTGAATTATTTGGCATAGGGCTCCCCAAAATGCACTACTACCTCTTTCCACCACTCCTAATGTTGAGACAGGACTCCATTAATTCCAGAGAGGGGAATGACAAGGAAAGCACTAAGGCAGACAGGTAGGTTTTTTGGCTTTGCTTCCTTGCACTGAATATGAAACTGACTTTGGGAGCCTTCTGAGATTTGCAATACTAACATGAAAAAGTATGGGATAAGTTTCAATTCTAAAATATTTGCTGTGGGCCATGCAAACGCTTTGGATATGGGTTGTTGTAGGTTTTTCCGGGCTTTGGATATGGCTTCTGACTTACAAAACTTCCAATTTTCTTATGATTTCCAACTCTTCCGATTTTTTGCACATGCCTAATAAATACACTAAAATGGCCTTTAAAAACTCACACACCCCCAATCCCACCCAACCTCCCCAAACCCTGCCCCTTACCCTTCATCATGTATGAACTTGAGGACTGGATACAATAATAATCTAGCATCTAACTCTATCCTGCGCTCCAAAGTGCCAGCAATGGAAAACTAGATACATTATTCCTATTATGGCTATTTGCATGTATTTGCTTAACGGGAACATGAAGCATCTGGCTCAGATTTTATTTTTATTTTTTGGCTTTTAGACATGACAATTAAGACTGATGGTTTCTCAACATTTAAATTGGGATTTAAAAATTAGTACTTGAATGGGAATCTATTGAAATAACAAAATAAATATACACCTGCTTATACCTTTACCACCCATTGTATATGTCCACACACATACATTCCCCAGTTCAAATAAGGTACACAGAAAAAGCTTCCACAGAGGTATTTCCAATATGACACAGACCTGTAGCACTACAATAATGTACAGTGTTGCTAAGTTTTGTGCTGCAACATTTATAATTAGATGATGATTGACCCCCGCAAGGCAACACCCCATTGGGAATGTAGTTAGAGCAACATATTACAGCTGAAATGCTACTAGACTGGTAATTTGCCCCTCCCATCCCCTTTAGTGCCCCCTCCCAGTGCTTTGACCCCTCCTATCAGTCTCCCCCTCCCCTTGGTTCCATACCTGTTACATTAACCTGTGTTTTCAAACTGTGGTTGTAAACTGTTTTCTAATCTGTTTTTCAAAAACTGCCTCACTGGGGAGCTGTGTTTCCCCTTCTCAGGGAACTTCTGCCCCGCTTTGTGCTGGTCAGTGACCATAATAAAGTTTTCTATTGTATTGACAGACCTGTATGCATAATTTGGAACTGTGTCCTAACTTCAACCTTGTATCACAGAGGCTGTCTGTGATACAGATGTACACCCAACCCCCCTGCTTGCATGACCTCTGGACCATACCCAGAGCCTTTAAGTAGGAAGAAAGGCCTTTATTTTAAGGTCACAGAGCCCTAAGTTATGGGAAATGGCTGCACCACAAGCTTCAGTAAATGGTTTCAGGATACAGGAGTTGGTAGGGTTCAGGGAAAGGGATGAGGAGCCCAAACACGTCTAGGCTGGGAGTGTTAGTGACTTAAGGAGCAGGCAAGACCACAAGCAAGAACAAGAAGATATCTCTGCTAAGACGTAAAAGGGATTTCATTGAAACTACCCAAGTCCACTGCTCGCCTGATTAACCTGTTTTGCCTTCCCATTGGTAGAAAGCATGTTCTCATCTCTGTCCAGGTTTCTCTGGAGTCTCACCTTTTTGGATGCTCTGCCAAAAAGTCCTCAGTCCAGCAGTTGCTCAGGTCTTTTCTCACAGCTCCCACAAACAAATGCAGGTCTAAAGAAGGTACTTGCACACTTTCTCCCTCTCGGGCAGTGTTTGACTCTCATTTCCCTATCCACTGTTGATCTTTTTCATCCCTCCTCACTCCAGAGGCTTTATCTGGGCCCGGAAGCTGGTTTTTCTTTCCTCTTGAGACCAATTTGCAGAGAACAGGCCAGGCAAAGCCTATGGGGAGACTTATTTTTCTATCTCATCCAAGCATCGATTTGACTTTTTGGCTAAAAAAACGAGGACCACATAAAGAAAACAAAGATTGCATGGATGCCACAGGTACAGTCCTGGGAGTATCTCACCATCCTTTCTTGTTTGCAGGAGTGGGACTAACATAACATGTGCTATCTTCCAAGAAATAGTTAGGATGTATAAATAAAAAAATTATAGTGTTCTTGGAGAACACGCTGATTATCTGAATCCAGCGCAGTCTGGCTTCAGGCTGGGACATGGCAATGAATCTACACAGGGAACTGGACAGGGGGAGTGTGTCCCTGTTAGTTCTCTTGGACCACTCAGCGGCTTTCAATACCGTAGACCAGTGGTTCTCAACCTGGGGTCCCCAGATGTTTTTGGCCTACAACTCCCAGAAATCCCAGCCAGTTTACCAGCTGTTAGGATTTCTGGGAGTTGAAGGCCAAAAACATCTGGGGACTCCAGGTTGAGAACCACTGCTGTAGACCATGGTATCCTTCTGGGACACCTCATGGGAATGGTATTTGGAAGTACTGTTTTACAGTAGCTCTGGTCCTTCCTGGAGGGTCGATCCCAGAAAGTCTTTCTGGGGGACACCTGCTTGGCCCCACAGCCTTTGTCTTGTGGGGTCCTGCAGGGCTCAGTATTGTCCCCCATGTTATTTAACATCTACATGAAGCCACTGGGAGAGATCATCCTGAGTTTTGGAGTTTGATGCCGTCTGTATGCAAATGATGTCCAACTATCACTCCTTTTCACCTGCTACTAAGGAGGCTGTTGAGGTCCTGAATTGGTGCTTGGTGACTGTGATGGACTGCATGAGGGTGAATAAACTGAAATTAAATCCAGATGAGACAGAGGTACCCTAGTCAGTCGGAAAGCCGGACAGTATATAGGGTTACAGCCTGTGCTGGATGGGGTTATGCTCCCCCTGAAGACACAGGTTCGCAGCTTGGAGTGATCCTAGATTCATTGCTGAACCTGGAACCCTAGGTCTCAGTGGTGGCCAGCAGAGCTTTTGGATAATTAAAGCTTGTGCACCAGTTGCGCCCTACCTTGGGAAGCCAGACTTGGCCATGGTAGTCCACACTCATGTTACACCCCAAATAGACTACTGTGACACGCTCTACGTGGGGTTACCTTTGAAGACTGTTCGGAAGCTTCAAGTGGTTCAACGGGTGGCAGCCAGATTCCTCACTGGAGTGACGTACGGGGAGCACACAACCCCCTGTTATGTCAGCTCCACTGGCTGCCTGTCTGCTACTAAACACAATTCAAAGTGCTGGCTTTAGCCTATAAAGCCCTAAATGGTTCTGGTCCAGCTTACATGTCCGAACATATCTCCCTCAATGAATCACCTCAGAGATCAAGATCTTCTAGGGAGGCTCTGCTCTCGGTCCCACCTCTTTTGCAGGAACGATTGGTGGGGACGAGGGACAGGGCTTTCTCAGTGGTGGCCCCTCGGCTATGGAACTTTCTTCCCAGTGAGATTCATTCAGCTCCTTCCCTTCTGGCTTTCAGAAAGAAAGTAAAAACATGGCTATGGGACCACGCCTTCGGATAGTAACTGTAGTGCAATAAATGAATACAGAATTTGTGCATTGACAATTGGAATGGCTCTCAATTACAATCTTGGACTGCGTTGTTTTTTAATAATTGGTGTAATGTTAGATGTTTTAATTTTTTGGTTTAAATGCAATTATTATTTTAATTGTATGTTGTTTTTATGGCATTTAATTGTTGCCGACATATAAGGCTGCTCTGAGTCTTCCTCAGGGTGAGAAGGGTGGGGTACAACTATGGGAAATAAATAAATTATAGTAATGATAATGATGATGATGATGATAATAATAATAAGAATAATAAGAATATGTACATATTTATTATTATTATTATTATTATTATTATTACTACCATAACTGTTTTATTTATATCCCACTTTCCTCCCTGAGGGTACTCAAAGTGGCTAACACTCACACACGTTGATCAATTTAAAATAAAGCAAATACAAAAATTAAAAAATAAGTGGTATTATGTGGCTGGTTAAAATTGCACCTAATTGTACACCTTCCGAGCATTTATAGGTGGGTGTGCTTTGTTTTAGAAATGTACCCAGAGTTTTGCATCACAGATTTAACCATCTATGGCTTTAAAATAGCCCTAAAAAATCCCCCAGCGCGAACATTGCTTTTGTTGTTATATAGGTAAAGGTAAAGATTTCCCCCTGACATTAAATCCAGCCGTGTCCGACTCTGGGGTGTGGTGCTCATCTCCATTTCCAAGCTGAAGAGCCAGCATTGTCTGTAGTCACCTCCAAGGTCATGTGGCTGGCATGACTGCATGAAGTGTCATTACCTTCCCGCTGGAGCGGTACCTATTGATCTACTCACATTTGCATGTTTCCAAACTGTTAGGTTGGCAGAAGCTGGGCTGACAGCGGAAGTTCACGCTGCTCCCTGGTTTTGATCCTGCGACCTTTCAATCAACAAGCTCAGCTGCTCAGCGGTTTAACCCACTGCACCACCGGGGGCTCCTTGTTGTTAAATACATGTGTGTGTGTGAATGATTCTGTTTTACTACACCATTGTATATAATGAGTGTACTTGGATTTTGGAACTTCTGAAATCAAATGCCAATAGATACCGAAGGCCCACTGTATTCCCCCGATTGCTACAGACACATACAAGACCTGACAAATGCCATTCTACAATACAGTCAGCAAAGTATGTGTCACAACAGATGGATCGGCCAGTCCATTCATGTTTATTACCTTTCCTCCTTCAGGTTTGCAGACCTGAAATGACAGCGAAGGAGGGGTGCCAGCTGACCATGTGGGGTGAGAATGCATTCAAAGGAAATGCCTGATGTCAAGCTTCCATCTCTTCAATGCTTAGCAGGCTTCACCTGCAGTGTAGTTCTCATTTAGGGAACGAACCCCTCCTCAGGTGAGCTGTCTCCAAAGCCAGAGAGAACTAGCAAAGGTGAAGCAAATTATATCTGCCTAATAGGAATGAAAGCATTGCCATGGTAAATGAGCAGGTGATGCAACACTTGGGCTCCAGATGACGTGAAGCAGGCTGGCAAGAATATTTACTTCCCAATGATTGACCAACAGAAGCAACAACACAATGATTGCTGCTAGGTTTGTAAGCAGAGGCTAAATTGGCAATCTATCAGGAACGTTTTGATTGTACAGTATGTTCCTGCATGATACAATGGGGTTGGACTGGATGGTTCTGGTTTTTCCAACTCTATGATTCTATTATTCGAAAGTATCCAACATGAAAAAAAGCCAACATGAAAAAACAAATCTTGACTGGAGGAACTGTGGGTTCGGTTGAGTTCTGGGAGTAAAAACTGATTCCTGCACACAGTCCATGCCTTTAGTGCCAGGCGATGAGTGGGTAAGTGTCACCAATGATTTAGGGATCTCTCTCCTGTTGTTGTTGTTGTTGTTGTTTAAAAAGCAAAGCAGACTCTACAAGATGGGACCTATAATCTAATTTAGAACCAATCTAATCTTGGAAGCTGAGTAAAGTCAGTTGGAGACCGCCAATGAACATCAGATTATATTACAGAGGGAAACAGTGACAAAATCAACTCAGAGTATTCCTTGCAACAAAAAAAATGCTATGAAATTCAGGATGAGGATACATCAACAGATGACAAAAATGCACATATAGACAAGCATAGGCTCTTCACATCTAAAATGAGTATAAGAAACTTCAGATGCCTCTATATAGTAGAATGAATGCAGTTTGACACCATTTTAACTGTTATGGCTCAATGCTATGGAATCATGGGATTTATAGCTTGGAACTCTTTTGCAGAGAAGGCTAAAGACCTTGTGAAACTACAGCTCTCATGATTCCATAGCATTGAGCCATGGCAGTTAAAGTGGAGCCCTTCCACACAGCCCTATATCCCAGAATATCAAGGCAGGAAATCCCACATTATCTGAGTGTGGACTCAGATAACCCAGTTCAAATCAGGTATTGTGGGATATTCTGCCTTGATATTCTGGGATATAGGGCTGTCTGGAACGGCCCATGGAGTAAGCCACATTAATTTGACAGTATAGAAGAACCTGTATTCATATCTCACCTTGGCCTTGAAGCCTCCCCAAACTACAAACATAGTATAAAAATGTACCTACCGTTGTTTTACAATTTGCCTCACCCATACAGCATGAATTTACGGGCCCTTCCACACAGCCATATAACCTAGAGTAATCAAGGCAGAAAATCCGGCAATACCTGCTTTGAACTGGGTTATCTGAGTCCTCAATGCCATATGTCCCCTTTCAAAGCAGAAAATGTGACTTTTTATTCAGCGGTGTGGAAGGGGCTTCAGAAGTGAAAAAGATATTTGCAACCAAATTCTGCCTGGGGAGATTAATATTTCCATTTAGAAGCAAGCTTTACGGCATTCACCTCACTGGGGGCCCTTCCACACAGTCCTATATCCCAGAATATCAAGGCAGAAAATCCCACATTATCTGAGCGTGGACTCAGATAACCCAGTTCACCCAGGCTTTGGAGACAGCTCTTATCTAAAAAAAAAAAAAGGCAGCTTTATAGTTTTAGAAAATGGCAGACTGCATATTAAATGTCTAAGGTTACTTATGACATGTCTTGTGAATGGACAGTGGTAATTATTGGTCAGTGCAGTGTCTGGAACATTGTGCCTAAGTTGGGATACGTGCAAGTGAAAAGGGATTTAGTAATATTTGTAGTAAAAAATATATAACTATTATATATTTACAACTTGTAAAATGAGCACATGCACCTAGCAATCACAAAAAGACACTTCGTGGAACTTAATAATCTAAGATGAGGATGAAAGCAATCCCCCCTCCCCATGTCTTTGGGTTGCAAGTCCCAGCAAACCCCATCCAACATAGACTATGATGATGAATTTGGAATTGTGTCCTGACTGCAACCTTGTATCACACAGAGGCTGTCTCTTTCATGGGAAGATGTACGCCCAACCCCCCTACTTGCTTGACCTCTGGACCATACCCAGAGCCTCTTAAGTAGGAAGAAAGGCCTTTATTTTAAGGTTATACCCACTTCCCACAAAAGCAAACTGGCTTATATGTACTTTATTTTATATGTATTTTAATCTATTGTCGTTGTATGATGTTTTAGACTATATTGTGGCACTGAATCCTTGCTGTTAGCCAGTCTGAGTCCCTCCGAGGAGGTTGAGAAGTTTTAAATAAGTTTTAAATAAATAAATAAATAAATAAATAAAACGCTTGAATACAGTAACCTAAAGGCACCACACCCTACCTAATATTGCAAGGGAAGAAAGGTCAACCCAGATTAGTACTTGGATGGGAATCTGTTGAAATAAAATAAATATACACCACAGACACACACATTCCCCAGTTCAAATAAGGTACACAGAAGAAGCTTCCACAGAGATATTTCCAATATGACACAGACCTGCAGCACCACAATAACGTACAGTGTTGCTAAGTTTTGTGCTGCAACACTTATAATTAGATGATGATGATTGACCCCGCAAGCAGAGGTGGCCCTAGGTAATTTTCAACGGTAAGCAAACAGTATTTTGGTGCCCCCCCCCCACCAATCATTGATATATATTTTCTGTTTGTCGTGGGAGTTCTGTGTGCCATATTTGGTTCAATTCCATCATTGGTGGAGTTCAGAATGCTCTTTGATTGTAGGTGAACTATACATCCCAGTAACTACACTTGCCGCATTTGCTCCCTTGCCTGGCCCGCTTTGGGTCCGGAGGAGTGCCTGAAGACCCCGGCGTGTGCACCAAAAGTCACCTCTTCTCCTGACTTTCTCCTCAGCCATTGGGACCAAGAGAGAGAGAGAGGTGGAGATGCCCACCTTTCCTGAAGGTAGGCGCAAAAACAAAGGAGGGAGCGGAGGTGGGAGATACCTCCAGCCGGAGGGGCTCTCTCTCTCTCTCTCTCTCTTGGTCCCAATGGCTGAAGAGAAAGTCAGGAGAAGAGGCGACTTTTGGTGCGCATGCTGGGGTCTTCAGACACGCCTCCGGACCTGAAGCAGCCGCGGTTTGGGGAGAGGAGAGGAGGCGGGTGGAGCGCCGGGGGATCGGGAAAGGTAGCCGGTCATGGGGAAAGGGATCGAACGTGGAGAACGATTGAGCGCCGGCTCTGCTCGCGCACCCGGTGGCCGGGTGGAGCAGGAACGAGAAGGGCTAGGCGAGGCTCAAGGGCCCGGCCCCTTTGGAAAGAGGATCCCAAGAAAGCCGAGGCTCCCCCCGGACTGCTAGGGCTGTTGTGAGCTGAGGGGGCGCTCCTCAAGTGGCGGTCGAGGGGCATTTACAGAGGCACCTCTGCGCCCCTGGCAAAAAAAGTGTTCTGCGACCGCTTACTTCGCGTAATGGACGAGCCGCCCCTGGTCAGAGGGGTCACCAAAGACCATCAGAAAGCACATAATACAGCTGAAATGCTACTAGACTTGTAATTTGCCCCCCCCATCCCCTTTAGTGCCCCCCCCCCCCGTGCTTTGACCCCTCCTATCAGTCTCCCCCCCTCTCCTCGGCTCAATATCTGTTACATTAACCTGTGTTTTCAAACTGTGATTGTAAACTGTTTTCTATTCTGTTTTTAAATAACTGCTTCACTTGGAGCGGTGTTTCCCCTTCTCAGGGAACTTGTGCCCCACTTTGTTCTGGTCAGTGACCATAATAAAGTTTTGTATTGTATTGACAGACCTGTATGCATAATGAGAATTATTTCCCAATAACTCTAGTAAAGTAAAGGTACAGGTTTCCTCTTGACATTAAATCTAGTCGTATCTGGCTGGGGGGTGTTGCTCATCTCCATTTCTAAGCCGAAGAGCTTAGAAATGGAGATTGTCTGTACATACATCCATTATAATGTTGCCAGCATGACTCCATGGAGAGCCATTGCCTTCTTGCAGGAGCGGTACCTATTGATCTACTCACATTTGCATGTTTTTGAATTGCTAGGTTGGCAGAAGCTTGGGCTAACAGTGGGAGCTCACCCTACTCCCTGGGTTCAGTCAGCAGCTCAGCAGTTTAACCCCATGGACCACTGAGGGATCCAAAACTTTAGAGGAATTTGTAATTTCTGCTCCAATCTAAATATGTATGTATCCTCTTTTAAATGTTCACCCTCTTTCGTTGTACTTAAGATATAACCTGATAAAAAATTATTCAAAAAAAAATAAATATGTATGACCAGGCCCGTAGCCAGGATTTCGTTTCGGGGGAGGGGGGGGCTAAAAAATTTTCAGGGGGGGTTTCGGGGGGGGACTGAGTCTGAGTGAAAGAGGGTCTACCCTAGCAAACCTTTTATATCATTACCCGAATACCCCCATGCATATGGGATATATTGAGTATGGTGATCAGATCATGATATGAATAAACATAACAGTTTAAATAATGCACCAGTAAGGCCTTTTCGCGAACCACCATGAGAATTTCGGGGGAGGGGGGCTGAAGCCCCCCGAGCCCCCCCCCGGCTACATGCCTGTGTATGACAACTTGTCACCACTAGTAAACCCAGAATAACAATGGTGTGTATGTCCCATGATTCTTCAAATTTATAAGAAATAAAAGATATTTACATTAATGTTATATGTAACTAAATTACTCTTAAGACAACATTACAGGACAGTCTTGGGCAGGTTCATTGAGAAGTGTTACTGGGACAAGGATGCTCCACATAGATCAGTTGTTCTCAGCCTATGGTCCCCCTGATGTTTTGGCCTTCAGCTCCCAAAAATCCTAACTAGCTGGGATTTCTGGGAATTGTAGGCCAAAATGCCTGGGGTCCCACAAGTTGAGAACCACTGATGTAGACCAAAGTCTATGAATGCTCTACTTTACATGTGTTCAACGCAAGGCCCATGGGCCAAATCCTTCCTGCCACATAATTTTATATGGCCCACTAAGCTTTCAGTGCCAGAGAACATTTACACAATTACATTGATACAGTCTTACTATTACAAACAGGCCTTTGACTGCAAACATAAAGCTTATGTGGCCCTTGATGAAAATGAGTTGGACAGTTCCTGATTTAGCTCTATTACAGCAGTGGTTCGTAACCTGTGGGCCGTGGACCGCCAGTGGGCCGCAAGGACTAAAATCTGGTCCTTGAGCCTCCTTCCTCTTTATTTATTTATTTGTTTTATTTTATTTTATTTTCACTCCTTTAGTGCTGCCTGCCACCTCTTCCCTGTCGCTGACCATGACATATGATCTGTATCAAAAACTAGAGTTGATGTGGTCTATCCAATGCAATTTTCTGAATCAGCACCCCAAACCAAATCTGAAGTTGACCAAGAACTGATTGGTAACCCTTTTGGTACTAATGTTGGAGAGTGGTCCCTGGTCAAAGTGGTCCATGGTCAAGAAGTCAAAGTGGTCCCTGGTCAAAAAAAGGTTGGGAACCATTGTATTACAGTATATACAATGGCATAGTAAAGGGTACATGGAGAAAACAACTCCTATGTTACAGCAGCTTCACTGGCTGCCCTCTGTTGTTTTGCTGTTATAATTTTTGAGTTTTTTGATACTGGTAGCCAGATTTTGTTCATTTTCATGGTTTCTTCCTTTCTGTTGAAATTGTCCACATGAAGAAACCATGAAAATGAACAAAATCTGGCTACCAGTATTAAAAAACTCAAAAATTACATCAGCAAAACAACAGAGGGGAAACAGAGGGGAAACAAACAGGCACATAAAATCACTCTCAACAAAAGATTTCCCCCAGGCACTTCCAAGCCATTGAATGCTAATCAAGGTGATCAGCTGAAACATTCACAGCTAACCCCAGCAGACAAAAGTCCTTTGTCTCACCCTGGTCATTCCACAGATATATAAACCCATTTTTCCTACTTCCAACAGACCTCACTACCTCTGAGGATACTTGCCATAGATGCAGGCGAAACGTCAAGAGAAAAATTGCCTCCAGATCATGGCCATATAGCCCGGAAAAACCTACAACAACCCGGTGATTCCGGCCATGAAAGCCTTCGACAATACATTAAACCATTTTATATTTTGATACCTTTTTAGCATAATTCATAAGATTTCATCATGTTGTTAAATGTGTTTGATGTTATATCATGTTTATCTATGTTCTAATTAGTTACTCTTTAGCCAGTCTTATATCGTTTTAGGTTGTCTTATTGTATTTGATTTATTTAATACTTGCTTGTTTTGGCATTGAATGTTTGCCACTTTGTTCCATTGTCAGAAACCACTCTGAGTCTCCTCGGGGAGATAGGGCAGTTTATAAATAAAGTATTACTACTACTACTACTACTACTACTACTACTATGTGGTGCTCCATATATAAAATGGCAAAATCAAGGGTTTCTTTTTGGAATTTTAAGAGAAATATTTTCAAGTTGTAGATGGCTGAATCTGTGGATGTGAAGGGCGAATATGCCTGTACATTGATGAAATCTTTTTTCCCCAAAGAGAAACACCTTTAATGGAAAAAAATTCATTTCTGAACAGTTGAATATGTGAGGCTCATGCCTTAACACTGTATTTCAGAGGGAGGTATGGGCGCTCTTTCCGCTGCTGGTTTTTTTTGTTACACTGATGAAATCTTATGAGAGCTATCAAAATTATAAATTTAAGATTTTGGGATGCTATTTTTTAAATCCCACTTTAAATGTTGAGAAACCATCAGTTCTAATTGTCATGTCTAAAAGCCAAAAACTAAAAATAAAATCTGAGCCAGATGCTTCATGGTCCCACTAAGCAAATAGGCATATTAGGAATAATGTATCCAGATTTGCATTGCTGGTACTTTGGAGCACAGCATAGCGTTAGATACTAGATTATTATTGTATCCAGTCCTCAAGTTCCATTGATGGTCATTTATGATGAAGGGTAAGGGGCAGGCTTTGGGGCAGTTGGGTGGGATTGGGGGGATATGAGTTTTAAATGCCATTTTAGTGTATTTATTAGGCATATGCAAAAAATCAGAAGAGTTTGCTTTGAACTGTGTTATCTGAGTCCACACTCAGATAATGTGGGATTTTTTGCCTTGATATTCTGGGATATAGGGCTGTGTGGAAGGGCCCCCAGTGAAGTGAATGCTGGGATTTCCTTATTATCCAGCACTGAATCATGTTACGTTACATCCATATCACTGGACTGTGATCCACATACACTGAGACAGCAACTAAGGCCCCTTCCACACTGCTGAATAAAATCCCACATTATCTGCTTTGAACTGGAATATATGGCAGTGTGGACTCAGATAACCCAGTTCAAAGCAGATATTGGGGGATTTTCTGCCTTGATATTCTGGGTTATGTGGCTGTGTGGAAGGGCCCTAAGGGTCCTTCCATACTATCCAACTAGCATTCTGAGATCACTAACTGCCATGACTGCAAACTGCAGAATCCTGGGATTTATAGTTTCACAAGTCACTGGAATTCTCTGGCAGAGAACGTCCCCTATGCTACACACCTTAGGATTCCATAGGGGGCAACATGGCCATCAAAGGGTCCTTCCACTCTACCACATAACCCAGAATATCAAGGCCGATAACCCACAATATCCACTTTGAATTGGGTTATCTGAGTCCACACTGCCATTTAATATAGTTTAATGTATTAAGTTTATTATTATTATTATTATTATTATTATTATTATTATTATTATTAATGTGGATTTTATACAGCTATGTGGAAGAGGCCAAAGTGGTATCAAACGACTGCCATTGCATAGTGTGAAAGGGCTCTGGGTTTATCGTTTCTCAAGGTAAAAATACATCGTTCTGGAGTACCAAGGCTACACCTGAAATTGATGCAGCTTGACACTGTTTTCACCACCATAGCTCAATGCTATGGAATTAAGTGATTTCTAGTGAAGCCAAGGAGTGCTGGTGATTCACCAAACTACAAATCCCAAAGTCCCATTGCACTGAGCCATGGCAGTTCAGGTGAGGTCAAACTGCATTCATTCTACAGTGAAGATACCCCACTATTCAGTCATACTTATCTCATATCCTCATGAGGAGGCATTTGATTTTTACGAAACAAAAACCCAAATCCGCCCAGACTGCAGTACAAAGGCTACACAATCAAACCTGGCACCAGGCATTTCTTATTTCGGAGAGTGATGCATTTTAATTTTTATGCCACAAAACAAACAAACAATCCTTCCAGAACTTCCTTTCGCATCCGAGATTCCATATCTGTGCCATTTGGACCGAGCCTTGATCTAGGAGGGTGACTCAGAGCACATCTGCCCTATAGAATTAATGCAGTTTGACACCACTTTAACCACCATGGCTGAGCCCCCAGTGGCGCAATGGGTTAAACCAGTAGTTTTCAACCTGTGGGTCCCCAGGTGTTTGGGCCTACAATTCCCTGAAATCCCAGCTTACCAGGATTTCTGGGATTTGAAGGCCAAAACATCTGGGGACCCACAGGTTGAGGACCACTGAGTTAAACCCTTGTGCCGACAGGACTGCTGATGGTTCGAATCTGCAGATGGGGTGAGCTCCTGTCTGTCAGCTCCAGCTTCCCATATGGGGACATGAGAGAAGCCTCCCACAGGATGGTAACATATCTAGGTTGTTCTTCTGAATGGCCAGCTCTCTCACACCAAAAGCAACTTGCAGTTTCTCAAGTCGCTCCTGACATGAAAAAAACCCATAATGCAGTGGTTCTCAACTTGTGGGTCCCCAGATGTTTTGGCCTTCAACTCCCAGAAATCCTAACAGCTGGTAAACTGGCTGGGATTTCTGGGAGTTGTAGGCCAAAACACCTGAGGACCCATAGGTTGAGAACCACTGCCATAATGTCTCAATGCAATGGAATCATCGGAGCAGTATCATAGAATCATAGAATCAAAGAGTTGGAAGAGACCTCATGGGCCATCCAGTCCAACCCCCTGCCAAGAAGCAGGAATATTGCATTCAAATCACCCCTGACAGATGGCCATCCAGCCTCTCTTTAAAAGCTTCCAAAGAAGGAGCCTCCACCACACTCCGGGGCAGAGAGTTCCACTGCTGAATGGCTCTCACAGTCAGGAAGTTCTTCCTCATGTTCAGATGGAATCTCCTCTCTTGTAGTTTGAAGCCATTGTTCCGTGTCCTAGTCTCCAAGGAAGCAGAAAACAAGCTTGCTCCCTCCTCCCTGTGGCTTCCTCTCACATATTTATACATGGCTATCATGTCTCCTCTCAGCCTTCTCTTCTTCAGGCTAAACATGCCCAGCTCCTTAAGCCGCTCCTCATAGGGCTTGTTCTCCAGACCCTTGATCATTTTAGTCACCCTCCTCTGGACACATTCCAGCTTGTCAATATCTCTCTTGAATTGTGGTGCCCAGAAATGGACACAATATTCCAGGTGTGGTCTAACCAAAGCAGAATAGAGGGGTAGCATTACTTCCCTAGATCTAGACACTATGCTCCTATTGATGAAATATTTTTTTTTGTCGTGTCAGGAGCGACTTGAGAAACTGCAAGTCGCTTCTGGTGTGAGAGAATTGGCCGTCTGCCAAGGACGTTGCCCAGGGGACGCCCGGATGATTTGATGTTTTATCATCCTTGTGGGAGGCTTCTCTCATGTCCCCGCATGAGGAGCTGGAGCTGATAGAGGGAGCTCATCCGCCTCTCCATGGATTCGAACCTACAACCTGTTGGTCTTCAGTCCTGCCGGCATAGGGGTTTAACCCAGTGCGCCACCGAGGGCTCTTCCTAGTTTGATAAGGCACCAGTTCCCATTAACAGAGGGAGCTGTAGACCTTGTAAAACTACAGCTCTCATGGTTCCACAGCATTGAAGTGATGTCAATCAAACAACATTAATTCTATGGTGTGGATGCATCCTCAGGCCATGAGCATGGCAATGGTTGCCCACATCTTGCCTGCCTGCTGCTGTTGCAGGGAATCCTTCTCAGCTGAGAACATGTCTGCACCTTGGGCCCTCTTTGCCGGGTTCCTCCAACCTCTGATGGCAATCGTTGTCCAACAAGGCAACTATTGCATCCTCAGGACGTAAGCATGGCAATGGTTGCCCACATCTTGCCTGCCTGCTGCTGTTGCAGGGAATCCTTCCCAGCTGAGAACATGGCTGCACCTTGGGCCCTCTTTGCCGGGTTCCTCCAGCCTCTGATGGCAATCGTTGTCCAACAAGGCAACTATTGCATCCTCAGGACGTAAGCATGGCAATGGTTGCCCACATCTTGCCTGCCGACTGCTGTTGCAGGGAATCCTTCCCATCTGAGAATATGGCTGCACCTTGGGCCCTCTTTGCCGGGTTCCTCCAGCCTCCGATGGCAATCATTATCCAACAAGGCAACTATTGCATCCTCAGGACGTAAGCATGGCAGTGGTTGCCCACATCTTGCCTGCCTGCTGCTGTTGCAGGGAATCCTTCCCAGCTGAGAACATGGCTGCACCTTGGGCCCTCTTTGCCAGGTTCCTCCAGCCTCTGATGGCAATCGTTGTCCAACAAGGCAACTATTGCATCCTCAGGACGTAAGCATGGCAATGGTTGCCCACATCTTGCCTGCCGACTGCTGTTGCAGGGAATCCTTCCCATCTGAGAATATGGCTGCACCTTGGGCCCTCTTTGCCGGGTTCCTCCAGCCTCCGATGGCAATCATTATCCAACAAGGCAACTATTGCATCCTCAGGACGTAAGCATGGCAGTGGTTGCCCACATCTTGCCTGCCTGCTGCTGTTGCAGGGAATCCTTCCCAGCTGAGAACATGGCTGCACCTTGGGCCCTCTTTGCCAGGTTCCTCCAGCCTCTGATGGCAATCGTTGTCCAACAAGGCAACTATTGCATCCTCAGGACGTAAGCATGGCAATGGTTGCCCACATCTTGCCTGCCGACTGCTGTTGCAGGGAATCCTTCCCATCTGAGAATATGGCTGCACCTTGGGCCCTCTTTGCCGGGTTCCTCCAGCCTCCGATGGCAATCATTATCCAACAAGGCAACTATTGCATCCTCAGGACGTAAGCATGGCAGTGGTTGCCCACATCTTGCCTGCCTGCTGCTGTTGCAGGGAATCCTTCCCAGCTGAGAACATGGCTGCACCTTGGGCCCTCTTTGCCAGGTTCCTCCAGCCTCTGATGGCAATCGTTGTCCAACAAGGCAACTATTGCATCCTCAGGACATAAGCATGGCAATGGTTGCCCACATCTTGCCTGCCTGCTGCTGTTGCAGGAAATCCTTCCCAGCTAAGAACATGGCTGCACCTTAGGCCTTCTTTGCCGGGTTCCTCCACCCTCTGATGGCAACCCTTGGCCAGCTATGCCACTATTTGGTTCTCTATTATATCCCAGACATGAAAAAGCAGGATGGAGAAGAGGACGCAGTGAGGTTTCTTAAAAGGAAGATCCCTCCAGCATCCCTGAGCCAAAACAGGAGCAGCCATTAACCCTTTGCTCCCCTCTTGGGAGAGAATAAAGCC
Organism: Anolis sagrei ordinatus; assembly: GCF_025583915.1. Classification (NCBI taxonomy): domain Eukaryota; kingdom Metazoa; phylum Chordata; class Lepidosauria; order Squamata; family Anolidae; genus Anolis; species Anolis sagrei. The sequence goes on along the minus strand of NW_026845477.1, from coordinate 120,995,877 downwards.
GAGGAGGAAATCTCCTTTTTTTCCTGGAAGTAGGAGAAAAGAAACAAAGGAAAGGTCTGGATCCAGGCCTCTTTTTCTCCTTTCCACCCGCATTTTTATTATAAAGCCTGCATTGGTACCAATCTTTCCCTATCATGTTGTTTTCCTTGGTACCTGTCATTCTGCATCATGGATCTGATCGGTTGTGTCTCCACCCCAATCGGCGATGAACAAAAGAAAGGCGAGAATCCCCCACCTCAATCCTGAATAGCAGAGCAAATGGAGTTGGAAGGAAGGAGCCTACCTTGCTTCGGAGGAGGAGAGCAGCTCCCCATTCAACATTGCACCATCTTCCTTCACCGGCGCCTGGGACTCCTCTGTGCCATTGTCACATCTTGGTGCCTGGGTAGCTCCGCTGGATCTCCTCCCAGCTCCCTGCTCCCCGCCTTCCTGGCGTTTGGCTTCTCCCCCTTTACATAAAGGGAAGGATGCTCCAGGATCTATAAGCTAAAGGCATCCCTATGGATGAAGGAGAAAAGGGAGGAGGGAGCCCAGCCTGCGCGCTATTATAGGGTCTAGACTAGAGGGAAAAAATATAATTGGCTCTATTCTGCCCCTAGTGGCCAGAGCTGGAAGCTCACATGGAGAGGTGTGCGGCGGAGGGCGGTGATTGCCTTTTCCTGCCAAGATTCGGAAGATACCACTTCTGCAGGGGAAAAAGGGAGGGGGGGGGGCGGTCCATTGTCTGAAGCGCAGCCCATCAAAGGGATAGTCTCTTTGTCGCAACGTTCCCCCCTCCCTTCCGACAATGCAGGAGGCTATGTTGGCTGATTGCTTACTCTCCAACTGTTTGGCTAGGGGTGCATCTAATTGCAAACGTTAATACAGTTTGACACCACTCTAACTGTCATGGCTCCATGCTATAGAACTATGGGAGTTGTAGTTCTATAAGGACTTGGTCCTTCTCTACCAAAGAGGACTGGTGCTTCAGCAGATTACACATCCCAGTATTTCATAGCAGTAAGGGTGCATCCTACACTATTATTTTAATTATTTTATAAAATTATATTATCAAAACAATTATTTAATTGGGTTGTTGTAGGTTTTTCCGGGCTATATGGCCATGTTCTGGAGGCAATTTTTCTCCTGACGTTTCGCCTGCATCTATGGCAAGCATCCTCAGAGGTAGTGAGGTCTGTTGGAAGTAGGAAAAATGGGTTTATATATCTGTGGAATGACCAGGGTGAGACAAAGGACACCTGTCTGCTGGGGCTGAAGTCTTTAAAGAGGGTGGAATTGAGCTGACACAACAACTCCTCCAGCTCATTGAAAAAGTGTGGGTGAGCGAGAAAATCCCAGCAAACTTCAAAGACACCACCATCATCACCCTTTAAAAGTGGGGGGGGGGGAGAGAGAACAAATGGTGGAAACTATCAATATATCACGCTTCTAACCTCTGCTGGGAAAATCCTTGCAAGAATCCTTGTAAACCACCTTCTGCCTGTCTCAGAAGACACCCTCCCAGAATCCCAGAATGGCTTCCACCCCTCCAGTGGACATGATCTTCACTGCATGACAGCTCCAAGAAAAATGCAGGGAACAAAATCAACCTCTGTACATGGCATTCATTGACCTTGCAAAGGCATTTGATACAGTGAATCACAATGCTCTGTAGACCATCCTCCAAAAAATCAGGTGCCGTGACAAATTTGTGAACATCCTGTGGCTCCTCCATGATGACATGATGGCAACAGTCTTGGACAGCAATGATTCCCAAAGTGATCCATTTAAGGTGGAATCAGGTGCCAAACAGGGATGTATTATTGCTCCAACCTTATTTTCTATTTTCATCACTATGATACTTCAGCTTGTTGATGGGAAGCTTCCCACCAGAGTGAAAATAATCTACTGGACAGATGGCAAGCTATTTAACCTCAGCAGACTGAAAGCCAAAACCAAGGTCACAACAACATCTGTTATAGAACTCCAATATGTTGATGATAGCATTGTTTGTGTGCATTCAGAAGAAGACCTACAAGCCACACTAAACACCTTTGCAGAAGCATATGGGAAGCTCAGCCTTTCGCTGAACATTGAGAAAACCAAAGTGCTCTTTCAGCAGGCACCAGCTAATCCCCCTCCAAAGCCAGAAATACAGCTTAAAGGTATAACGTTAGAAAATGTTGATCATTTCCGCTACCTTGGCAGCCACCACTCCACAAAAGTCAACATTCACAGTGAAATACAACAACACCTAAGCTCTGCAAGTCCAGCATTTTTCTGAATGAAGCAGAGAGTGTTTGAGGGTCAGGACATCTCTAGGGATTCCAAGGTGCTTGTTTTATAAAGCTATTGTCCTCCCAACCTTGCTATACACCTGCAAAATGTGGACCGTTTACTACAGACGTCATACTCAACTCCTGGAGTGATTTCATCAGCATTGCCTCTGAAAAATCCTGCAAATCTCTTGGGAAGACAGATGGACAAATACCAGCATGCTGGAAAAAGCAAAGACCACTAGCATTGAAGCAATGCTCCTATGTCATCAACTCCATTGGACTGGCCATGTTGTCCAAATGCCTGATCACCGTCTCCCAAAGCAGTTACTATACTCACAACTCAAGAACGGGAAACATAACATTGGTGGACAGGAAAAGAGATTTAAAGATGGGCTTAAAGCCAATCCTAAAAATTGTTGCATAGACACAGAGAAGCGGGAAGCCCTGGCCCTTGAGTGCTCTAACTGGAGGTCAGTTGTGACCAGTGGTGCTGCAGAATTCGAAGAGGCATGAATGAATGGCGAAAGGGAGAAATGTGCCAAGAGGTAGGCGTGTCAAGCCAAACCTGACCAGCACTGCCTTCCACCTGGAAACTGATGTCCTCACTGCGGGAGAATATGCGGATCAAGACAGCCACCTACAGACCCACCGCCAAGACATTACACTTGGAGGACCCATCATACTTGGGTTATCAGGGATCGCCTAGGTAAGTAAATAATCTGCAATCTTATTGTTTATAATAATCAAGAACTTTTGGGTGTGGCATGGCCTGCTTGACTTAGAGACCAGCTAATCTGCAATTTTATTGTTTATAATAATCAAGAACTTTTGGGTGTAGCAATGGCTTGCTTGACTTTGAGACCGGCTTATTTGCAATATTATTGTTTATAATAATCAAGAACTTTTGGGTGTGGCAATGGCTTGCTTCACTTTGAGACCGGCTAATCTGCAATCTTATTGTTTGTAATAATCAAGAACTTTTGGGTGTGGCAATGGCTTGCTTCACTTTGAGACCGGCTTATTTGCAATATTATTGTTTATAATAATCAAGAACTTTTGGGTGTGGCAATGGCTTGCTTCACTTTGAGACCGGCTAATCTGCAATCTTATTGTTTGTAATAATCAAGAACTTTTGGGTGTGGCAATGGCTTGCTTCACTTTGAGACCGGCTTATTTGCAATATTATTGTTTATAATAATCAAGAACTTTTGGGTGTGGCAATGGCTTGCTTCACTTTGAGACCGGCTAATCTGCAATCTTATTGTTTGTAATAATCAAGAACTTTTGGGTGTGGCAATGGCTTGCTTCACTTTGAGACCGGCTTATTTGCAATATTATTGTTTATAATAATCAAGAACTTTTGGGTGTGGCAATGGCTTGCTTCACTTTGAGACCGGCTTATTTGCAATATTATTGTTTATAATAATCAAGAACTTTTGGGTGTGGCAATGGCTTGCTTCACTTTGAGACCGGCTAATCTGCAATCTTATTGTTTGTAATAATCAAGAACTTTTGGGTGTGGCAATGGCTTGCTTGATTTAGAGACCGGCTAATCTGCGATCTTATTGTTTATAATAATCAAGAAATTTTGGGTGTGACAATGGCTTGCTTGATTTAGAGACCAGCTTATTTGCAATATTATTGTTTATAATAATCATGAACTTTTGGGTGTGGCAATGGCTTGCTTGACTTTGAGACCGGCTAATCTGCAATCTTATTGTTTATAATAATCAAGAACTTTTGGGTTCGGCAATGATTTGCATATGTTTGTGCTCACAAAACTCAAAAAGTAGTCGGTTGATTGACTTGACATTTCAGGTGCTGTGACAAGCATTTTTTAAATAGTAAAATGAAATTTTAACACAAAGTTGCATTCAAATACATGCGTGTATTTAGCATAAAACTAGCAGTCTGGAAATAGACAAAGTGGAATCTGTGATGCGCCAAAGCAACCACTCACAGCCTAGCTTTCATTTTGCCTCAGCAGTATAAGAAATAAAAACTGAGCTCTAGCAACCAATTGTGGCACAGCTTTCCTTTTACCACAGCAGTGAAAGAAACAACAACCTATCACTGAACAGCTTTCTTTTTACCTCAGCAGTAGAAGAAATAACAACCAATCACAGTGCAGCTTTCCTTTTACCTCAGCAGTATAAGAAATAAAAGCTGAGCTGTGATTGGTTGCTATTGGCATACCACTCATTTCTACCAACATGGCATTTGAGTACTAACAACTTCAATTTTCAATACATCTTGTGGTCACTGTGACTATCAATAAATTGCAGGGGAAATCTTTGCAAGTGTGGTTTGAATTTAGAAAACAATTGCTTCCCTCATAGGCACTTATGCATTGCTTGCTCCGGAGTCCAATATTTATGTTTCTTCAGAAAATGGATAAACCAAAAATGTAATCAATCTACTAGCTTTACAATTTTAAAGAATTTCTGTTAAAAACCTCTTAATCTTTCTTTCTTTTCATTCCACATAGACATAGCAATGTAAGGCAGGCTATTGAATTGAATGATGTGTTTTCTTGGTGAATCTATGTTCGCAGCAATACTTCTATTTACTATCTCATTCATTTCATATCAGACTGAGCCACAGCGAAGAGTGGTCAGGTCTAGCTAGTAAATATATGATTTTTTCCTTTTTTTTTTTTTTAAAAAAAGACCCTTTCTGGACTTGCACAAGTTCAAAGCATCTTAAAATCGAGGCCAAACCAACAGCAACTATAAACCTCTAAATATCGTATCTAACCCTTTAGTAAATTATATCTATTTTTTCATGACTTTTGTATAACTTGTATCTTTTTGTGAACTGCATCTATTTCTTGTATATAAAATGTATACACTTCTTTACCAAAATGTAACCAGATAAACTAAAGATAGTCACTTTTTCTAACCCTGCTGAGGAATTTCTTGAAAATAAAAAGGTTGAGCAAACCCCTCGGGTTCTTTCTCAACCAGGAAATCATCACAATCCATTGTTTATGTATATACAGAGATAGTGACTTCCCTGTCAGCCCAGATAAAACCAAACCTGTTTGTCTAATTATATGGTTCATTTGAAGCTGAGAGATTGCATCCTGTAGAAACAGAGGTTCAGAGTGTGTACATTTGTTAAATCTCTTTATTGATGACCAAGCCCTTGATTATCCAATATCAGCATCTTTGTCCTTGGTCTTGCACCTTTGTTTCCTAAGATCCATACCTTTGTTTGACACAGAACTGGACATTTTTGCTAATAAAAAGCCCATAAACGTATCTTTACCATTTGTTTTCCCTAGACTGTGCCCTCCAAGGGGGTGCTTCTGCAGCTGATTGATCCTTCACTCTGACCAATCCCAGGCTGTCATTCTCCTTCCCAGCCAATCCCGGCACAGATCCTAACTTCTTTTCTGGCCAATCAGGGGAGAGGGTGGGAAGTCTGAATAGCTGTTAGAACTGTATAATATGTCTTGTATTTCTCTGTATGTATATGTTTGTACATTTTGAAGCAAATCGCTGTACTTGCATCCTTTTTGGCCAAATCGTTATAAATCTCTGTGTCTTGTCTTCAGCCTGGTGAGTAGGTTTCTCTGTCCTGGCCTTTCTGGCTTAGCATATGCTCGCCAGGCATGGATCCTCTTATCCATGGTCCTAATTAACTAATAGTAGTAATAGTACTAATAATAATAATAATAATAATAATAATAATAATAATAATAATGCCATCAAACCAGAATTGAAAAGTCGACAACAGATCTCATATGTAGACTCTGCAAGGAAGCAGATGAAACAATAGATCCTATCCTCAACTGCTGCAAGAAGATTGCACAGACAGACTACAAACAGAGGCATTAACACCGTTGCTCAGATGATTCATTGGAACTTGTGCCACAAATACCATCTGCCTGTGACAAAGAACTGGTGGGATCACAAGCTGGAAAAAGTTACAGAGAATGAACACAACAAACTCCTCTGGGACTTCTGAATTCAGACAGACAGAGTTCTGGAGCATAATACTCCTGACCTTACAATCATGTTAAAAAACAAAGTATGAATTGTTGATGTCACAATCCCAAGTGACAGCAGGATTGCAGAGAAACAACTGGAAAAGCTGACACAATATGAGGATTTAAAGACTGAACTGCAAATACTCTGTCACAAGCCAGTAATGGTGGTCCCAGTGGTGATCGGCACACTGCGTGCCGTGCCTAAAGACCTTGGCCTGCACTTAAACGCACTTGGCGCTGACAAAATTACCATCTGCCAGCTGCAGAAGGCCACCTTACTGGGATCTGCACACATTATTCTCTGATACATCACACAGTCCTAGACACTTGGGAATTCAACAGCCAGTGGAGCGTCTGCTGTGGACTCATATTGTTGTGTTTCAAATAATAATAATATAATAAAACTTTATTTGTAAACCACCCTATCTCCATGGATGTGGCAAACATTCTATGCCAACCAAGAAACATATGAACACTACTCCCCAAGCACCTCCATCTAGTCTGAAATTGCATCTCAGTTAATCTTATTTAGACTGTATCTACAATATAAAATTATGCGGTTTGACCTTCCTTTAATTGCCATGGCTCCATACTATGGAATCCCAGGAGTTGTGATTTCAAAAAGCTTTCTCTGCTAAAGAGTGGTGAAGCCTCACCAAATCACAAATCCCAGAATACATACCAAATTGCATTAATTCTACCACATAGATGCATCCCCAGTCTATTAAGACAACTAGCCGCCTCGAACCCTCATTTTCAGCAGTTGTTACTTTCGAAATGCTGATCTGTCACAAAGGAATTGGAACAAGGTTTCTGAGTCTTATTAGGTCCCTTAATCTGAGCCAGACATGGTCTGATCCATCCTTCTCAGCCTTTAATTGTATTAAATAAAATAACCCTAATGGTCAGGATTTCTACAGTTGCTAGTAACTAGCTGAGATTGAAGGATTTGTGCATTTAAGCTCAGATACAATCCTCTCCCCTGCCCGTCTATAAAAATACAGTAATGTCTAAGCAAGGAATCGGGTGTCCATCCAGATGCAGGCCTTCTGCTCCATCCCACAGACCTTAGCTGCAGCAGCTATTATAGCGCTATGTATCAGGCGCTCAGAAGAACAGTATCTACCACTTTAATAGGGCACAATGCTTTCCATTATCTCCAACGCAGGACTCCTGATGAAACCACTCTGTGCTGAGGGCTGATCGGGGGTGGAAGACTTTTAGTTTGAGACTCAGTACAATGCCTGATTCACAACAGCCAGTAAGTGGCTCTCTTTTAGCTCTGAAAAGGGGGAGATTTGAAACCCCAAGTGGATTGTCGAGGGATTTCTACAGGATTTGAAAATACATCTTTCACAGATGATGCTGGCCATCCAATCATGGCACATGATAGAAGTGCTAGAGGACTAAAAGACCATCTGCCCTGGGGAGGAGGTTTAATTGACTTACCATTGTTGTGTAAATTCAAGTCATTTTTGAGTTATGAATGTGGTTTATCATTGGCTTTTCTGTAGTGAGTGTGTAATTTGCTCAAGGTCACCCAGTGGTTTTCCAAAGCTGCGCAGAGATTCAAACCCTAGCCTCCAGAGACATTGCCCAACACTCAAACCACAATACCACATTGCTAAATTGGTAGTTGGAGAAAAAGAAGTAAAAGTTGAGACCGTGATATTTGAGGGATCTCTTTTCCATACAAACCAACCAGTGTCCTTCACACCTCAGGAAATTATTTTTTATGTATAGCTACCAGAACCATGCACCCAGGAATATGTTTCACCAATTTCTATCTCTTCCTTTCCTTTGCACTCCAGCAATAACTTATTATTAAGAATTAATACTCATAATTTCAGTCAATTTTCCTATAGTAGAGAACATACCCAGTGTGGTTCAACCTCGAAACCCAGCTGCTGTTGGGGTAGGATTGGTGTCTGACATTGAACCTGCCATTGAGACTTTGCTAGATGACATAACTGGCATGCTCACTTAAGGCATTTTCTGTTTGAAATTTAGGGATGGGCAGGGCAGGGTTGTGGACAGCAAATCAGAAGTGTTGATTAGGGAAGACCAAAGAGTCATCAAAATTCAGGATACAGAAGATAGTACCAGAAAACAAAGCAGAACATGGGACCAAAGAGCATCATGAGAGATGAGTTGACATAGACTTTGTTGGCAAGACAGGGTTCAGATTGTCAAGGAAACTACTCCATATATTTTTCTTCCAGATATAGTTGCCAGGTTGAGCCATTCTGTTGGCACCATCATTAGAGTCGGGCAGTTGTTTAAGGAGGTGGATACTTAGGGCTGCAGAATGGAAAGGGATATGTGTGTGCCCCTTACCAGCTCTTTATCATCTAAGACAGGGGTCCTCAAACTTTTTCAGTAGAGGGATGGTTCACAGTTCTTCAGACTGTTGGGGGGGGGCATACTATAGTTTGAAAAAACGTGAATTCCTAAGCACACTGCCCATATCATATTTGTAGTGCAAAAACCATAAAAGAACAATCTATATAAATAAAAATGTAATGTTCGTTTGTGGGATTAACAGAACTCAAAAACCAGTGGGCCAGTTGACACCAAATTTGGACAGCATATACCTAACAACCTAATGTATGTCCTTCACTCAAAATATTTTGATTTTTTCATTTGGGAGTTGTAGTTCCTGGGATTTTATAGTTCACCTACAATCAAAGAGCATTCTGAATACCAATTATGGCATTGAACCAAACGTGGCATACAGGACTCCCATGACCAACAGAAAACACTAGAAGGGTTTGGTGGGCATTGACCTTGAGTTTGGGAGTTGTAGTTCACCTACATCCAGAGAGCACTGTGGACTCAATCAATGATGGATCTGGACCAAACTTGGCACAAATATTCAATATGCCCAAATATGAATACAGATGGAGTTTGGGGGAAATAGACCTTGACATGTGGGATTTGTAGTTACTGGGATTTATAGTTCACCTACAATCAAAGAACATTCTGAATCCCACGACAGAATTGGGGCAAATTTCCCACACAGAACCCTCATGACCAACAGAAAATACTTAAGGCCATCCAGTCCAACTCTCTTTATCAGGGCAAGAAAATGTAATCAGAGCCCTCCTAACAAAGAGCCATCCAGCCATAGATTAGATAGATAGATAGATATGATTCACACACACACACACAGATATAGTATCATAGATTTGAAAGGGACCCCTAAAGAAGGACTATGATATGTCCCATATTCCAGAGTAGGCAAACCAGACACTCTCCACATCAACACTGACAAAGAAGCAACAAGAAATATTGTTTACTCACAAAGCATAAAGAAATTACTTATATTAGAAACCAACACTTTCGCATTACTTTATTTTCCAGATCACCAGACTGAGCCACAGCAACGCGTGGCAGGGGACGGCTAGTATGATATTAAAAATAAAGAACAATTTTAACCAACATAAACTTACCAGTATTTCAATGAGAAATGTGGGCCTGCTTTTGGCTGATGAGATAGTCAAGTTAATTCAGATTGTTCTTGTTGTTGTGTATCTTCAAGTCATTTCAGTTTAAAGTTTAAGGCGGGGCCTGCATAAATGACCTTTTAGGGCAGCATCTAGCCTGCAGGCATTAGTTTTGGAATCCCTGTTCTAAGCTTTTAGCTTCAGAGGAGGACTATGTCCTATCATAACTGTGATTAATGTTTATTCACAGAAAATGAGTGAGACAAGGAAAACAGCACAATGTTTGAGCCACTATGCTGACAGTTATTGCTCCTTGCCAAATTTGGGCCAAATTGACAGCTCTCATAGAATCATAGATGACTCCTATTTTTCCTTCTCATTGGAACTGTTTGAAATTGTACATCCAATCTCACTTTTCAGAAACTTTCATCCATTATGAATGCTTTTCAATATTCCTGATTATGTCATCACACACAGTTTTTCCCCTAAGTTTACTGAGGCCAGCTGTCTTAAAATCCGAAATGCACGTCTTACTATGCTTGACTTCCCCTTTCCACTGTATAACAAACTCCCTCCCTTCAAAGGAATCTGGCAATTCTACAAAATTAACCATGTTGTCAGTGTAGGTTAGGATCAGATCTAAAATAGCTGATTACCTTGTTGATTCTTCCACCTTCTGGATAATGAAAATTTCTGCAGGTTAAGTGAGGAATTTGTTGGACTTGACATTCTTGGCAAAATTTATTTTCCAACAAATATCAGTTCCAAAGTCCCATTACTACTCAAAAACTGCCACCTGGAGTAAATTTTTTACAAAAGTTAGGCATAGTTCTGCTTCCATAGAGAAGCTGCTACAATTATGGTAGTTTAGAAACAGATACCCAGGGGGAAGAGATAGAATCTCATTCAACCTGGGCAAAATTGTGCCATAGATATTTTTGAACCAGGAATGAGAGCTAATTAACAGATAAAATCTGACAAAAGCAAAACATGGGAATTACCTTCTCTTGAGTAATTAAAAAATAGCAATAGTGTGCTAATTTATGGTTTGCAGTCACAAATAGAACATAATGGACACCTTAGGTAAAGGTAACGGTTTCCCCCTGACATTAAGTTCAGTCATGTCGGACTCTAGGGTTTGGTGCTCATCTCCATTTCTAAGCCGAAAAGCCGACGTTGTCCATAGACACCTCCAAGGTCATGTGGCCAGCATGACTGCATGGAGTGCCATTACCTTCCCGCCAGAGTGATACCTATTGATCTACTCACATTTGCATGGTTTTTGAACTGCTAGGTTGGCAGAAGCTGGGGCTAACAGCGGGAGCTCACACTACTCCCTGGATTCAAACCTGTGACCTTTTGGTTACTAAGTTCAACAGCTCAGCACTTTAACCCACTATGCCACCGGGGGCTCCAATGGACATTTACTAGTTCATTATTTTTAAGTAGGATATTGTGGATTTTGTGGATTATTGAGGATTACTGGATTTTTAGTCCCAAGAAAGCAAAAGCAGCATTTCAATTTTACACATGGGAATGTGTAGATTAAAAGAAAGTGGTGTCTCATCACCAATAGGCTATTTATTTCCATCAGTGTTGGTTTATATAAATTAATATGTTTGTCCATAGAAGTATTTGTTTTGTTATGCAGTCACTGCCTAATGGTATTACACACCAACCTGGCCCCAGCCAAAAACATAGAAAGACAACACTTTGTCCCTTTATTTTTATTTATCATGTCAGGGGCAACCAGACCATTGTATTACATTTCTAAGAGAACAAAACAAACAAACAGACAGACAAAACACAAAGTTTGCAAGCTTGGTAGTTGGTAGGTGTCACATATGCCACTTTGTCCCCGAAGAGGAATGATAAAAATCTAAAGGAATTTATAAAGGGTGAAAAGAGGGGGGGATCAACTGAGGCCCCTTCCACACAATGTAATAAAATCCTAGAATTATATCAACTTTGAACTGGAATATATGGCAGTGTGGACTCAGATAACCCAGTTCAAAGCACATGCGGTGGGATTTTCTGTCTTGATATTTTGGTTATATGGCTGTGTGGAAGGGCCCTGAGTTCACACTGCCATATATTCCAGTTCAAAGCAGGAACGGTGGGACTTTCTGCCTTGATATTCTGGGTTATATGACTGTATGGAAGTGCCCTGAGGAAAGGGATCTAATGAGGAGAAGCGGAACAAAACAAGATAGCAGTGAATCCCTGGTATAGCTGACAGTTTAGGGAAAGTGTCACATATGCCACAGGTCTGGGCTTATTGAAACTACACAGAGAACCTAATAATGTGTGCCTAAGGCCCTTTCTACATAGCTGTATAAAATCCAGATTATCTGCTTTGAATTGGATTATATGGCAGTATAGACTCAGATAATCCAGTTCAAAGCAGATAATGTGGAGTGTCTGTTTGATATTCTGGATTATATGGCAGTGTAGAAGGAGCTCAAGACAATTCTGGATTAAGTCAATAGTAGCTGGTTCCTATGTAAACAACAGGCCAGTGATCTTCCTTTGAGCTTTAGTTGGGACTATAAAAGGATCTATCCAAGGTGCTGAATCCAATCACTTCAAAATAAATTCAGCATATTGGATATCCCTTTTAAAATTTAGACCAAACCACAGAAGGGGCTCATTACTCCAAAATATCAGGGTGACCAGCTGCCAGTGTGCCATTGGCACAAATAATAAGTATTTACGTAATTACAACAAAAAAAATTAAAATAAAATAACAAGAAAATACCCTGCTCTGCTCAAGGGAATGTTTTTCTTAAAAACCAGCCCTAACTGTAATGGCATAAGAGGAAATGCCATAAACAATAATAGCTATACTAACAGCAGTGGCATCTTTCCTCATCATAAGGAGACATGAGCATGAGAGGCAATACATTTAGACACAACAAACATCACTAAAGCTATGACTCAAAAGAGCTATGAAATGAAGAATGTGATGTAGTTCGGATCTCTGGGTTGGAAGTCTACCACAATTATATTGCAGGACTAGCATATTAATGTTCTAACATAATCCTGTAAACATAACCTTGCCCTGAATGTAAAAAAGCATGATAGTTATATTTTACATATTACTGAGTAGTCCATAATTTCTAAAATTTATCTAAACGTGGAGACAGACTGGTTCTAGAACTGTATTAGTTACATTTTTAAAATATTAAAGCAGCATAAAAGGGTTGCTCAGTGCATTTTCTATTTATCAAGGAGCCTGACTTTGCAGATCTGAAAAAGTAGCTTGTATTCATATGTGGTGGTGACTCTTCAAGTCATTTCTTACTTATGGTGACTCTGAGATAAAACTGTCACAGGCTTTTCTTGGTGGGATTTGTTCAGAGAGGGTTTGCCATTGTTTCCTTCTGAAGTTGAGAAGCTGTGACTTGACCAAAGGAAGTCATCCAGTGGGTTTCCATGGCTAAACATTGATTTGAACCATAATCTCTCCTTGTCCAATGCTCAGATGACTACACCACACTAGCTGTCTTATATTTATTTGTAGTTTATATGTATTCAGCACTTGGAACTTATACTAATCTTGTTTTGTGATGCCTTGTGATTGCAAAGTAATGGAATAATTGAGAAGTGATCTCAGGGTGATCCTTACATAAATAATTATGGAGTGACCATAATGTGATAGAGAAAATTCATGTTCCTTTCATCAAAGTGATGCTAATTCTTCCTTTGCCCACAGCAGAAAGCGAAGCACCCACCTGTACAATGTGAACAGACAGACAGCTGCTCAGCTCCACCATGTGCACCAGAGAGGAAGGTATTCCCTCAACATAGGAAGCAACAACAATGAAGGTGGCTCCTCCTAACCTAGTCCCTGTAGTGGAGGAGGAGGAATGTAGTCTGCTTAACATGCAGCTGACTTTTTCTTGGATGTCTGGTTCCCTGGGTTGTTCAAAGCTTAAGAGACAAAGGGAAGTATGGCCAGGAAAATCCCCTGTCACTTCTTCCAGAATGCCTTGGAGCTAGGCGGTCAAGAAATAGCCAGCTTTATATAAAGCTGCCACCTTGTGGTGGGTGGCAGCAACCCTCTCTCTTCCTTTCCCTATAACAGTCGGATTGGTTTGTTGTTTATTCATTCAGTCATTTCCAACTCTTCTGACCTCACGGACCAGCACACGCCAAGGATAACATCCATGCATCTTGCTCTTGGTCAGCCCCTCTTCCTTTTTCCTTCTATTTTCCCCAGCATCATTATCTTCTCTGTAGCCTTCGGTGTCACAATGGGTTAAACCCTTGTGCTGACAGGACTAAAGACAGGTCAGAGGTTCAAATCCGGGGACAGTTTGGATGAGCTCCCTCTGTAGGCTCCAGCTCCCCATGCGGGGACATGAGAAAAGCCTCCCATAAGCATGGTAAAAACATCCGGGCGTCACCTGTTCAATGTCCTTGCAGACGACCAATTCTCTCACAGCAAAAGTGACTTGCAGTTTCTCAAGTCGCTTCTCACATGGAAAAAAATCTTTTCCAAGCTTTTGTGTCTTCTTATTATGTGGCTAAAGTATTTCATTTTTGCCTCTAATATCCTTTCCTCCAGTAAGCAGTCGGGCTTTACTTCCTGAGTATGGACTGCTTTGATCATCTTGCAGTTCAAAGCACTCTCAGAATTTTCCTCTAACTCCACAGTTCAAAAAGTGTCTATCTTCCTTCGCTCAGTCTTCCTTATGGTCCAGTTCTCACATTCATAGGTTACTATGGGGAATATCATTACTTTATGCGGAGCTTCGTTGCCAGTGTGATGTCTCTACTCTTCACTATTTTATCGAGATTGGTCATTGCTCTCTGCCCAAAAAGTAAACATCTTCTGATTTTCTGAATGCAGTCTGCATCTGCAGTAATCTTCGCAACTAGAAATCAAAGCCTGTCACGGCCTCCACGTTTTCTCCCTCTATTTCCCAGTTATCAATCAGTCTGGTTGCCATAATCTTGGGTTTTTTTATGTTAAACTGCAACCCAGCTTTTGCACTTTATTCTTTCACCTTGGTGAGAAGGCTCCTCAGCTCCTCCTCGCTTTCAGCCATCAAAGTGGTATCATCTGCATAACTAAGGTTGTTAATGTTTCTGGCATCATTTTCTCACTCAACCTTCCCATATAGTTTCAAACCAGGTCTTTGAATTTCATCCAGCAGCCAGTGGAGTTGGGTTTTCCCTGTAGCAAACAAGCAAACTGGCTGAAGTTTTTTGGACCAGCGGAAGTTTCCAAACATTCTTCAAAAGCAGCCCCATGTAGAGCGTGTCACAATAACCCAGCTGTGATGTAGGCAAATCCTGTGTCACTGTGGCATCTGAAGGAGGAGATCCAGCTGGCAAGCAAGCATTAAATGTGCAAATGCACTCCTGGCCACCACTGAAACCTGAGCTTCCAGGCTCAGGGTTGAAGCCAAGAGTACACCCAAGTCACAGACCTTGGCTGGATTAAGTTTCAATTTGTTCACATCCATTATGGGCATTACAGGTGAAAGGAACAAATTTGGGACAAAAACAATTTCCTTGGATTTTGATAGAAAGGAGTAGTAGATGTTGGGTGCTATCCACATACTGTTGACACCAAACCCCAAGCTCTGGGCAACTTCCCATGTTTTGTGTATTTATTAAATAGCATGGAGGACAAAGTGAGTCTGAATGATCCCACAGGCCAATGGCCAAGGGGACCTGGAGTTCTCCAGCACCATGTCTCCACTATCTTATAACAGCCTTCTTCAGGCAAGTTGGAATTCTGTCATGTTTTAGCATGACATTGACCACTCCGTCTATTTAGTAAATGAATAGCCTTTTTTTAATAACCCAAGAAGGCCAAGTCTCTAACGCACATATGGCGGTTCGTATCTCTCCAAGAAATCTGTCTACATTCTTGGGTGGCTCAAATTAAAAAGCAATCATCAACAAGTTAGAGTCAAAGTTACATCCACTGCATCTGTACCAATTCTAGTGTCAAAGTCAGAGGGGATATAAGCAATTTCATTTGCCAAATGCCAGATAAACTATCCATAGCAAACTGTTTATGTTCTATGAGTTTCTTGGAGATCTTTTATTCAGAGTGTTCCCCATAGTCATAGAATAATAGAGTTGGAAGCGACCATATGGGTCATCTAATCCAATCCCTTACCATGCAGGAAAAGCACAATCAAAGCACCCGTGACAAATGGCCAACCAGCCTCTGCTTAAAAGCCTCCAAGGAAAGAGCTTCCACCATACTCTGAGGCAGAGAGTTCCACTGCTGAACAGCTCTTACAGTCAGGAAGTTCTTCCTAATATTCAGGTGGAATCTCCTTTCCTGGCATTTGAACCCATTGCTCCTAGTCAGGGTAGCAGAAAACAAGCCTACTCCCTCTCCCTTCTGACATCCTTTCACATATTTAAACATGGTCTTCTCTTCTGCAGGCTAAACATCCCCATCTTTTTAAGCTGCTCCTCATAGGACATATTCTCCAGACCTTTGATCATTTGAACAATTTCCAGTTTGTCAATATCTCTATTGAATTTTTGTGCACCAGCTGCGCCCGTACCTTGGGAAGTCTGACTTGGCCACCGTAGTCCACGCTCTTGTTACATCCTGTATAGACTACTGCAATGCTCTCTACGTGGGGTTGCCATTGAAGATTGTCTGGAAGCTTCAACTGGTCCAATGGATGGCAGCCAGGTTCCTAACTGGAGCGGCTCTCAGGGAGCATACAACCCCCTTGTTTCGCCAACTCACTGGCTGCCAGTCTGCTACCAGGCGCAAGTCAAAGTGCTGGCTTTGGCCTATAGAGCCCTAAACAGTTCTGGCCCATTTTACCTGTCTGAATGCATCTCCCCTTATGAACCTTCGAGGACTTTAAGATCGTCTGGAGAGGCCCTGCTCTCGGTCCCGCCATCATCACAAGCATGGCTGGCGGGGATGAGAGACAGGGCCTGCTCAGTGGTGGCCCCTTGGCTATGGAACGCCCTTCCTAGGGAGATCAGATTGGCTTCTTCTCTTCTAGCATTTTGGAAAAAAAATCAAGACATGGCTATTTGAGCAGGCATTTGCGAATACTGAGTAACGGACATAAGAATGGAACAACTACATGATGGGACTAGACATTGTTTTAATGAGTATTTTTTGAATTATGTTTTATTACAGTTGTTATGATTTTATTGATGTTAAGGTTTTTATATTGTAATTGTGTTCTTGGTGGCATTGAATTTTGCCTTGTAAACTGCCTTGAGTCGCCGGAAGGCTGCGAGGGACAGTACACAAATACAGTAAGTAAGTAAATAAATAAATATTCTAGGTGAGGTCTAACCAAAGCAGAATACAAAGGCACCAGGACTTCCCTCGATCTACATGCTATACTGCTTTTGATGCAGCCCAAAATCCCATTGGCTTTTTAGTTGCTGCGTCAAGGGTCTGGAGATCAAGGGTCAAGGGTCTGTAGAACAAGCCCTATGAGGAGCGGCTTAAGGAGCTGGGCATGTTTAGCCTGAAGAAGAGAAGGCTGAGAGGAGATATGATAGCTATGTATAAATATGTGAGAGGAAGCCACAGGGAGGAGGGAGAAAGCTTATTTTCTGCTTCCCTGGAGACTAGGACGCGGAACAATGGCTTCAAACTACAAGAAAGGAGATTCCATCTGAACATGAGGAAGAACTTCCTGACTGTGAGAGCCGGTCAGCAGTGGAACTCTCTGCCCCAGAGTGTGGTGAAGGCTCCTTCTTTGGAAGCTTTTATACAGAGGCTGGATGGCCATCTGTTAGGGGTGATTTGAATGCAATATTCCTGCTTCTTGGCAGGGGGTTGGACTGGATGGCCCATGAGGTCTCTTCCAACTCTTTGATTCTATGATTCTATGATCACATTGTTGGCTCATGTTCAACTTTTTGTTCACAAAGACTCCAAGATCCTTTTCACATAGACTGTTATTGAGCCAGGTATGTAGTTTATTCAGCACGAACAACTGTTAATGCAGAAATTCAGTTGGATATGATCTCATGAAAGCAGTAATCAAAGGGATGAAAAAGTCAGTGGTGACATATTTGAATGACTGGGGATCCTTGTTGATGGAAGTGTTAATATAGAGAAAAGAAAATAATGTAGTAACTGTTACCAAACATGACCCCCTCTTATTACAAAGCTAATTTATAATAAGGGAACTTATAGTTTTATTATTATTATTATTAACTTTATTTGTACCCCGCTAGCAGGCCTGTAGCGAGGGGGTGGTTTTAGGGGTTCAACCCCCCCCCAGAAATGTTTCAGATTTTTTTAAAAAACCTGGTTTACTCATGAATTTTAACTGGTTAACCAAATCCCCATGCTAAGTCTATGAGATGCAAAAAATTAAGAGTCCCTCCAGAACTGCAAGCACTATCTCAAGCAAATATTGACAATTTATTCACACTGTCATTACTTGCAGCAATAACCGATGTAGTGAAGCAACCAAGTTGGGTATGTGTGTGTTGAATGCTCTCATTAAGGAGGCCAGACTTGGTGGAGGTGGTTGACAGGGGTGGAGCTGCAGGCTATTGAAGGTTGCTCTGCCCCCTGCTGTGCTCTTTGCTTCAGCGTGAGCTAGGCGGCTTGTATTTTTCACACCCCCCCCCCAAGTTAGAAACATTATTATTAAACTTTATTTGTACCCGCTAGCATCTCCCGAAGGACTCGATGCGGCTTACAAAGGCCAAGGCCTCAACACAACAACAGCATAACAAAACAACTCAAAGCAAAATCAAAAACATAAAGCAATAACAACAAAACATTACACCATAACACAGTAAAAACTAGGGCCGGGCCAAGTAATGGGTACAGAATTAAAAAGTGCTGGGTGTGACAGGTGGTATGTTGGATTTCAGGGCAAGTGCAGTGTGCAGTGTGCGGCAATCTTAGTTCTACTAAAGTGCTTCTGGGACTTGGTATTGGAGATTTCCTAATCGGGAAAGGCACATCAGAACAGCCAGGTCTTCAAGTTCTTTCTGAAGACTGCCAATGTAGGGGCCTGTCTAAGATCTTTGGGGAGGGTGTTCCAGAGTCGGGGGGCCACCACAGAAAAGACCAAGGACACCTTTTTGGCCAAAAGAGCGCTGGTGTCTCATCAAACTACAACTCCGATGTCATAGAAGTTGGCCAGGGAAGGTCAAACAGCGTCAAACTCTGCCCCTTCCAGACAACTGACTAAAATCCCACACTATCTTCTTCTAACTGGAATATATGGCAGTGTGGACTCAGATAACCCAGTTCAAAGCAGATATTTTGGGATTTTCTGCCTTGATATTCTAGGTTATTTGGCTGTGTGGAAGGGCCCTGTATTAATTCTGTGTTGTAGGCGCACTCGCCTTCTGGCACCTTTCCAGTAGGGCAGCCGCTTGCCACTCTGATTGGCTGCTTGGATTGCCTGAACTTCAGCCAATCGGTTTCCACCAGGTTTTTTTAGCCGCGGCTTGTGCAAGCGCTCGCTCCCCTGATTGGCCCAAGGAGTGAGCCAATGGCGTTTTACCAGGTTTTTTTCCCCCCACCGAAAAGACTCACTCTCCCCGCCCCTTGGAATCAGCCAATGGTAAGCGCCCTCTGCGATAATTGACACCTCACCGGGACCATTCTCTTCCCTGGGTCAGAATGCGAAGGCAGGGCGGAAGTGGCCGTTGCCTAGGAAGGGCAGAAACAGGCGGAGGGGGCGGCCGTGCGGGGAAGATGGCGGCGAGGTTCCTGCTTTCGAGGTTTTGCGGCCCGCTCCTGCTGCTGCTCTGGGCAGCGGCGCTGGGAGGCGGAGAGGCGCTGGGCTCCTTGAACCTGCTGGAGCTCAGCGAGCTGAAGTACGGGATCGAGATCGGGGCCGAGCCAGTGATGGCCGGGCAGGTAGGCCCGCCTGGATGGGCAAGAGAGGGAGGGAAGGAAGTGTCATCCACACTGGAGCATTAACGCTTAACGCTATATCACTTAAATTGCCATGGCTCAATGCTGAGGAATCCTGTGAGTTGTAGTTTCACAAGATCGTTAACTCTGCTTTGCCTGCCCAAACCCCCGACTCCCATAATTGCATAGCACTAATCTGTTGCATTTCAATATGGGCTCAAACTGTGTTGATTCTACAGTGCAGATGCCCCTCCTTCCCCCGATCTGATGCAACTGTAATTTAACTTGATAAACAAAATCAAGGGTGTAATTGTAATGTTACTTACCGTATATTAAAAATTTAGTGACAGGAAATATAATTTTTGCTACAGAAATGATTAAGAGTAAAATATATTTAGAATTATTAATGTCAGAATTAAATATAGTGGTAGGACCTGATTATGTAAAGGAGACGCTTACTTCTTGGGAGGAGAGCAATGTCCAATCTTGATAAAATAGTGAAGAGTAGAGACATCACACTGGCAACGAAGATCCGCATGGTTAAAGCAATGGTGTTCCCCATAGTCACCTACGGATGTGAGAGCTGGACCGTAGGGAAGGCTGAGTGAAGGAAGATAGATGCTTTTGAACTGGGGTGTTGGAGGAAAGTTCTGAGAGTGCCTTGGACCGCCAGAAGATCCAACCAGTCCAAACTTCAGGAAATAAAGCCTGACTGCTCATTGGAGGGAAGGATAGTAGAGGCAAAGATGAAGTCTTTGCCACATCATGAGGAGACAGGAAAGCTTAGAGAAGACAATGATACTGGGGAAAATGGAAGGAAAAAGGAAGAGGGGCTAAACAAGGGCAAGATGGATGGATGGTTTCCTTGAAGTGACTGGACTGACCTTGAAGGAGCTGGGGGTGATGACGGCCAACAGGGAGCTCTGGCGTGGGCTGGTCCATGAGGTCACAAAGAGTCGGAAATGACTGAACGAATGAACAACAAATGTAAAATTTAAGACATTGCTTTTACAAAATGAACAAATGAAGAAACAGCCAGTTTACCAGCAGTTAGAATTTCCGGGAGTTGAAGGCTAAAAACATCTGGGGACCCCAGGTTGAGAACCACTGATTTAGAACCGCATACTTGGAATACTAAAAAGGATTTTGTTAAAATTCAATTCCAACATGGAGAAATACAGCGCATAGCTGGCCAGGAGAGTGCACTAACCGTATTACTGGTATGATATTTTAAAGGTATGCTCGCCAAGAGCTACAGCTTCCTTACATGTTTTATTACAGTCCATTGTGTGGATTTGCAGCGTACTGTTGTTGATTATTATATAATTGTTATATTTAGTGTAAAGAAAAACAAACTTAATTCAAAAAGATGCATTTGTGATTTCAAAATAGAACGTATTTTGATCTCAAGTGGAGGCGTTTGGGACCAACCTGTGTGTTTGAGCCCTTAAGCTGAAGAAACAAAAATATCTGTGAAGAAATGAAATGGAGAACCACAATGCATGATGATATGGTGAATTGACAAGTGAAGTGAGGATTCTCAGAGAGAGGAAGTATGAAATTCAGAATTGCTGCATGTTATCAAGTAAAGCGGGGGGCCCGGTGGCGCAGTGGGTTAAACCCCTGTGCCGGCAGGACTGAAGATTGACAGGTCGCAGGTTCGAATCCGGGAAAAAAGCGGATGAGCTCCCTTTATCAGCTCCAGCTCCTTTTTTTTTTTTGTCATGTCAGGAGCGTCTTGAGAAACTGCAAGACGCTTCTGGTGTGAGAGAATTGGCCGTCTGCAAGGACGTTGCCCAGGGGACGCCCGGATGATTTGATGTTTTATCATCCTTGTGGGAGGCTTCTCTCATGTCCCCGCATGAGGAGCTGGAGCTGATAGAGGGAGCTCATTTGCCTCTCCCCGGATTCGAACCTGCAACCTGTCGGTCTTCAGTCCTGCCGGCACAGGGGTTTAACCCACTGCACCACCGGGGGCTCATGCAGGGACATGAGAGAAGCCTCCCACAAGGAAGATAAAAATATTAAATCATCCAGGCGTCCCCTGGGCAACGTCCTTGCAGACTGCCAATTCTCTGCAGTTTCTCAAGTCGCTCCTGACACGGTTTTAAAAAAATCAAGTAAAGCCACAGGACTAGTCAATATAGGAACTTTAAGAGATAACAAGAAAACATTGTTCATTATTACAGTTCTTTGTAAAAACAACACATGCATGCAAATAACAGAAGTTAGAAGGTCTATAAAAAGACTGTCCAGAGAAAGTGTGTGCAAGAATAGCGGTGATCAGTTCTCAACCGGTGATGAGAACTAGTCAACTCAGCATTCAGACCTTTTTGTTGTGAGTATGAAGAATGATTGTATGAGTGAATGAAAACCTGACATCAAGAATTGTATAGTGAAAACGGAGCAATAAAAGTTAAATGTAAAGTGTTTGAAATCCAGATCTGGTGTCTGGGAATCATTTTTCAGATCTATAGTCTTGGGTAAACAGTATTCAGTTTCCCCACTTCTCTGGATCATAAGACCAAACTGCTTTGGGTTGCATTTGTCACTTGCATAACATGAAATGCTGCTGGTATAATGTATTCTATGCTAGTGAGACTTTCTGCCAGGGTGGTTTAGTTGGACCATGGTTTTTGTTTTTGTTGATAAGCATTCCAAGTGCAGAACTTGCTTATTTTTTGTTTATGGTATTCATTTATCGAGAGGCAGTGCACAGTAATGGAACTATCAGAAGCATGCTAAGCTGGTGTTCCTCATAGGGTAGTAAGGATGAGCTTTGTAAAGGAATGTCACAGCAGGCTGCTGTTGTCTGCATTACTTGGCAACATGACGCTTTTCTTCATTATCCTTTATATATAGATCAGTCAGCTTCCAGCAGAAGCAATGTTGTATTGACAGAGATATTTTAGAACAGATCTAGGGCAAACACAACTATGGGAAGAGATTTTGAAAATTCATGAAGCTTTATGGGAGGGGGAGGAGAAAAGCTGCATTGGAATATGTGAGAGTGATTCTGAACTAATTTGGTAAATGGTCATAAAATAAAATTCATAAAATAAAACTGATCATGTTGCTATCCCTTAACACGTCCCAGAAATTATAAGACCTAGATCACTGGAGGTGGAATTGAGAATATAATTGACTTCCTTTACAAGAGAGTTAGAATAGATATGTTTATGCCAAATCAATATAGTTGTATTATAGCATGAAAAGTTTTTGTTTCATTTACTCTTTAATATACACCTCCATTCTAGATGTATAGTATTGTACACACAGTTGCAGGACCAAGCTTACTTCCATGATGGATCAAAATGGAACATTTGTGCTCATGGTGTATAATAACGGTGTCAAAATGTCTTAAGTGTCTACTACCACCCCCTGCTATGCCAGCTCCACTGGCTGCTGATCCGTCTCCGAGCCCAATTCAAAGTGCTGGTTTTGACCTATAAAGCTCTATCCAGTTCTGGTCCAGCTTACTTGTCCAGACACATCCACCCCTACATCCCACTTCGTAATCTAAGATCATCTGGGGAGGCCCTGCTCTCGTTCCCGTCAACAGCACAAATGCATCTGGCGGGGACGAGAGACAGGGCCTTCTCGGCTGTGGCCCCCTGCCTATGGAACACACTCCCAAACAAGGTAAGATCTGCTCCCTCCCTCCTTGCTTTTAGAAAGAAATTAAAATCATGATTTTGGGACCAGGCTTTCAGACAGTAGATGTATATAGCACTTTAGAGGGACATTGACTGGAACGGCGATACGGCTGATGAGACTGTTTTACTGATTGCTGGTGTATTGTTTTAATTATGATTTATGTTAATTGTGGTTTTATTATTGTAATTGTTATGTAGTGGCATCGTATCGATGCCCCTGGTAAGCCATCCTGAGTCCCCCTTCGGGGGTAGAGAAGTGATGGAGTAGAAATACCAGAAATAATAATAATAATAATAATAATAATAATAATAATAATAAGAAGAAGAAGAAGAAGAAGAAGAAGAAGAAGTGTATTATGGTAAAATGCTTTTAGTTGTGTGCTTTCTAGGCACCAGAGACTGCAGTGTGTGAATGAAGATGTATGGTAACTGGGTCAATTTAACAAGCTTGGAATTCCGGTTTCTTCCTTTTTTTAAAGGGACAGTGTTCCACACTTTCAAAAGGGGGGCTTGGTGAATTTCTAGTTTCTCAAGTTGCTCCTGACATGACAAAAAAACAAACAAACAAACTACATTCTAGTTACTCATAAACATCCATTTATTATTTATTTAATGATGCATATTGCATAATGATGTTTCCTGAGGGGCAGCCATGTAAGGAAAAACAACAGTCTTGTGGCATCAATGGCTCTTAACTTTTGTAAAGCATGAGTTTTTAACTCGGCCCATTTCATCAAATTTGTGGATTATTATAGAACTTTGTGATTATTATATAATGCTTGAATTAATAGGAGTTATAAAGGATTTGCTGTCAAACGTCTGTACATTGTTAATACTGTGAAGTTCTTTTAAAATATTGAAGAAGGTGAATGGTTGCTCTTAAATTTCTCTCTTGGGTTATGCAGGAATAGTACAATCAAAATGTCTCATAACAGAATAAACAAGCCACCAGTTATCATTGTGAGTGGGAGGAACCATTTTTAAATGCAGGAATTGTGGTTGTCAAGGAAGTTGATGCTTTAGGTGTGTGTGTTTTTGTGTGTATGTGTGTATCGTATATACTCGAGTATAAGCGAGCCTGAATATAAGCCGATATTAATTTTACCACAAAAAAAGTGGGGAAACATATTGAGTATAAGCCATGGGTGGGAAATGCAGCAGCTACTGGTAAATTTCAAAATAAAAAATAGATACCAATAAAATTACATTAATTAAGGCATTAGTAGGTTAAATGTTTTTGAATGTTTACATAAAACTGTAATTTAAGTTTTATGTAATATTCTGATTAAACCATTATTTTGAGTCGAGTGTAAACTGATTTGCAGTTCACCCACATCCAGAGACCATTGTGAACCCCACTGACAATGGATCTGGACCAAACTTGGCACACATAACCCTCTTGACCAACTATAACTGTTGACCGAGTTGGGGGGGGGGGTTGACCTGGGATTATGCGAGTGGTAGTTTACCCATATCCTTATGCATTTTCTAATGGAACCAGCCATAAAATCCAAAAACAGTTATTTCTTCTAACAAACAGCACTACATATTACGTAACCTGGGCATCACCAGGTACCTTAGCTAGTCTGTATATAAAAATGAAAGTATGTCTGTCCATACATACACCCATCTGTCTGTACTACAAAGGCTGTTGCTAGGCAAAGTGGTCCCCTGTGATGTCACTAGAGATGAAAGGTGACATGTATATTAGGGGAAGCGAGAATGGAAGGAAAGAGCCACAAAGAAGACATTGTAGGGTAGGTCCTCTCAGAGCTGGAGAAGGGAGAAAGGGGAAGGGAAAGAAAGAAAAAGATGGGGAAGGGAGGGACAGAAAGGGGGGTGAGAGAAAGGAAAAGAAAATAAAGGGGGAAAGGTATGAGAAGGAGAGAAAGTGAAAGAAGGAATGGAAGCAAGGGAGCAGTAGTGCCTCCTCCTGCACATGGGCAATTCCAGGTAAGCCCAAAATCCTTGGCCTGTCCTTGACAAGCGGACTTTAATGACTCTGTGTTTACAACTTCAGCAGGAGTTGCATCATCCTATGTGAAGCTTGCACCATCTAAACTTTTTATGACCCAGGGGAAATTGAAGATTTATGTGTGGCTTTAGGTGCTTTTGCTGCCTTTTGGATTGAAAAGGACTGCCCTATGGTTTGAGAGAGCCAAATGGCTCTTTCACTCATTTTCTTCTTGAGTTCTGGCCATACTTTGCAGAACAGGCAACTTAGTCACAAAGGAGTTGCCCCTTTTACGAGAAGGCACAGTTGCTTCTATAGTAGTGAATTCACAGTTTTGCATAGCTTGAAAAATTAGAAGGTAGCAGGATTTGAATATGTACAAAGTTCTTTCTGACAATTTGTAGGAAAAAGAAGAAACATTTTTAGGAGCTCGAGGTTTCCCTTTAAATGCATTTGCTTTTTCTGTGGTGCTACAATGTCACCTTCATATGTTAAGAGATGCTTTGGTCTTGAAGATTAAACCAACACGGTTCCATGTTGGGGAAAAACTGTAATATAAATCAATAAAATTAAATTGAATTTAAAACCAAATTGTGCTTTATGTTTTTCACCACTATTTAAGTCAAGAGTAAGTTTTAATCAATTTTTATTGGTCAAATGCATATCTATAATAAGGACATGCCTACCGCTGTTTTGGGTACCTTTTCTGCAGAATCATCCAGCAAGTCAACTTATGAAGTCAAAACCCAAACTGCTTTAGTTTACAAGTGCTTCCTTTTCCCTCTGAATTATGATTTCTCCCTCTTCTTCATATTATTCACTAGCATTTGATTCAAATGTTCGATATACTGTTGTACCAATAATTCTGGACCCACCGAGGCTTCGGCTGCATGGTGTAAAGAAGACAGGGGAGTGTGTCCCTGTTAGTTCTCTTGGACCTCTCAGCGGCCTTCTGAGATGCCTCATGGGAAGGGGACTTGAAGTCACTGTTTTACATTAGGAGACTCTAATTTTTATGTTTTTGTTGATTTTGTTATGGTTTTATTATCTGATGGTTTTTATTGTATTGAAATTGTATTTTATGGTCTTGGCACCAATTGTAAACTGCCCCCAGTTACCTGCGGGCTGAGAGGGATGGTATATAGTAAATAAATATAGTAAATAAATAAATACAGTGGCTCCGGTCCTTCCTGGAGGATCACTCTCAGAAGGTGTTGCTGGGGGACACTTTCTCGGCCCCACAACCTTTGTCCTGTGGGGTCCCGCAAGGCTCAGTATTGCCCCCCATGTTGTTTAACATATACAGAATTCGATGCCATCTATATGCAGATGACGTCCAACTCTATCACTCCTTTCCACCAACTGCTGAGGAGGCTGCCCAGGTCCTGAACTAGTGCTTGGCAGCTGTGATGATCTGAATGAGGGTGAACAAATTGAAATTGAATCCAGACAATACAGGTACTCCTGGTCAGTCGAAAGGCCAAACAAGGTATAGGGTTATAGCCTGTGCTGGACAGGGTTATACTCCCCCTGAAAGCACAGGTTCACAACTTGGGAGTTCTCCAGGATTCATCGCTGAGCCTGGAACCTCAGGTTTCAGTGGTGGCCAGGGGAGCTTTTGCACAATTAAAACTTGTGTGCCAGCTGCATCCGTATCTTGAGAAGCCAGACTTGGCCACAGTAGTCCATGCTCTTGTTACATCTCGAATAGACTGCTGCAATGTTCTCTACATGGGGCTGCATTTGAAAATTGTTCAGAAGCTCCAAGTAGTACAATGGGCGGCAGCCAGGCTACTTATTGGAGCGGTGTACAGGAAGTCGACACGCCACCTGTTATGTCAGCTCCACTGGCTGCCAATCTGCTACCGATCATAATTCAAAGTGCTGGTTTTAGCCTGTAAAGCCCTAAACAGCTCCAACCCAACTTACATGTCTGAATGTATCTCTCCCTATTAACCAGCTAGAGCATTAAGATCTGTTGGGAAGGTCCTGCTCTCGGTCCCACCCCCTTCGCAAGTGCGACTGGTGGGTACAAAAGACAGGACCTTCACAGTAGTGGCCCCTCGGCTGTGGCAATCCCTCCCCAGGGATATTAGGTCGCCCCCTACTCCTGGTTTTCAGGAAAAAAGTGAAGACCTGTGTACTGAACCAGGCGTTTGGGTTATACTAATACGGAACTGACATAAATGTAGCAGCAGAAATTATTACTATGGAACTAGACTATATTTTAATAGTTTAACTGTATTTATATCTTTTTGTTTGTTTTTATTGCTTAATGTGTTGTATTTATGTTTTTGTATTGCAGTGTGGCATGGAAATTTGCCAAACTGTAAACCGTTCTGAGTCCCCTCCGGGTTGAGAGAGAATGGGATAGTAATATAATAAATTAATAATGAAAGAAACAAAGAAGAGGGTAAAAGACCAAAAGGGAAATAAAATGAGGTTGAAATTCAGAAACAGTAAGGCAGGTGAAAGGGGATGGAACATTGCTGTAAAAAGTCACAAGATTATCATTTTTCCCTCCATTCCCTCCATCGCATTATGCACAAAATAATTTTTGAGAAATAGAAAAAAGATGATTGTGTGTTTGTACACAGACTGCTTATTTTGCTGAAATTGTTACTAATGAAAAATGATAAAGCAATGAAGCTTCCACTGTGTAGCTTGTTAGTGGCATGTTGCTTCTCCACAGAGAGATTAAAACAAGAACAACAGCCCAGTTAAATAGCTTCTCTAAGCTAGTAATTTAATTAAATTTGTCTTTCAGACTTGCAGTGCTCCAGTGGCTTTTAAGGCAAAGGATAGTGTCTTCTAAACTGTAGTCCTAAGTAATGTTAGACTATCATTCCTGTCATCTCTCACCATAAGCCATGGTAGTTAAGATTGGGGGGACTCATGGGATACTGCCGGCTAGCATTACAAGCAGGTTTTTCTTTTTGGGTCGTGTCAGGAGCGACTTGAGAAACTGCAAGTTGCTTCTGGTGTGAGAGAATTGGCCGTCTGCAAGGACGTTGCCGAGGGGATGCCCAGATGTTTTTACCATCCTTGTAGGAGGCTTCTCTCATGTCCCCGTATGAGGAGCTGGAATCGATAGAGGGAGCTCATCCGCCTCTCCCCGGATTCGAACCTGCAACCTGTCGGTCTTCAGTCCTGCCAGCACAGGGGTTTAACCCATTGCGCTACCGGGGGCTCATTCCAAGCAGTGAGCATAAACAATGTTAAATGATGGTTTTCAAGTGACAGATCCTGGTATCTTAGGATATATCTCCACTGTAAAATTAATGCTGTTTGGCACCACTTCAGCTGCCATGGCTCAGTGCTATGGAAGTGAGGGATTTGTAGTTTGGTTAGGCCCCAGCACTCCTTGGCAGAAGAGGCCAAAGGCATTTGAAACTACAACTCCAGAATCCCTTAGCAGTGGGCCACAGCAGCTAAATTGATGTCATACTGTATTAATTCTGAGGTAGAGATACAACCTTAATTTAGACTCATGAATCACCATTCACCATATCATTGCTATAAGTAAGCCCAAATATACATATATGACTTTGCATGTAAATTCAGTGAGATTTATATTCAAGTGAGCTAATCTAGGATTGCTATCATCTTTATATGGCCTTGCCTAGGGGGATTCTTTAGGTCTGTTTCTATAGGAAAGGGTGGCATGTGGGAGTTAATCATTATTCAGGAATTCCTTTGAATGTTTGACATGCAGCTGCTGTAAACAAGGAGAGATAGGAGCTTGAGCTGCATATGCATGTAGATCTCTGAATGATTTGCAGTTAATTAGCAAGATTCCCCAACTCGCAATTAACTAGAGCAGTCAACAGCTCTGTCTTTCCTGAAATGAAAGAGTCAGGAATAGACTTCTCTGTGGAAGAACTATGTGATCTGTTCAGTTCTGACATTTCAAACAAATCTTTAAGATTAGCATTCTTGAATGTACCGACTTTTGTTCTGGTTGGGGATTTTGAAATGTTTATTTTTTAAATAAACATAAACAAGTTAGAACTCACATGCTTGACATTTTATTGAAGGCTAGGTAGCTTATGTAAGACGGAAGTGGCACTCCAGTTCTGGATTGGTAATACACTAGCTTCTGACAGCTTAACTCTTGGTGCTGGCAACATAAATGGGGACGTCCTGTTCTAGACCATGTGCTATATGTCCTGGGCTTTCTTTCTGGTTTATTGGGGATCCTGTGATGGATAGAGCAGTAAGGCTAAGTCAGTTGTTCCACAGGGCCACTTTTTTCTTATACTTCAGGTGCTGCTGAGCAACTTTGGGAGCCCATGTACAGTTTGGGGAACAGTTTTGCCCAGTGGCTTTCTTGGCATCTCTTTCAGTCTGAGGATGAACTTTAGATTCCATTGGATTGTTCCAGAATGTGACAAGCAAATAGTGTCGTAAAATGGAATTTGAAAGTAATGTTTGATCATTTTTAATAATATAAAAATTGCTGAAGAAAAATAATCCATGTGCTACTACCAACCACTCAGAGGGATTCTTTAAAGTATTCTTCTAGTACTACTCGAGCCATAGATCACTATCACCATACACTAAGTGTACAGCACTGCAATGTTATGCTGCTCAAAAGTAATTTCCATGGAATTCACTGGGACAAACTTCTGGGAGAGTAGCTATACATTAGCAGTGTAGGCCAGCTGTAAGTCAAAAGGGGTTTATGAGAGACCGCTACTAGACCTCTGACTGAAAACTATTATTGTATTTGGGCTTGGTTAAATAATGTTAGCTCAGTTAACATTACTGACCGCATAATCAACTCACATATCTTTGTGAACCTTCATTGGCTTCTGTAAATTAATGCGGATGTTTTATGTTTAGGTTTTATGCTGGATATAATTTTTGATAGGTTATGTTTTATTTAATTAATAGATATCATGATATAAATTGTTTTCATATGTAGGGTTAGTTTGGGTCATTATGTTTGTATTTGTTGTTATACTGAGGCACTGAATGTTTGCCTTTTTTGTTTGTTGGAGGCAGATGGTATTTGTGGCACAAGTTCCAATTAATGATTTGAGCAACGGTGTTATGCCTCTGCTTGTAGTCTGTCTGCGTGATCTTGCAGTAGCTGAGGCTGTGATCTATTGTTTCATTTGCTTCCTTGCAGAGTCTACATTTGGGATCTGTTGTCGACTTTTCAATTCTGGCTTTGATGGCATTGGTTTGAATGGCTTCTTCTTGTTGTTGTTGTTATTATTATTATTATGTGGCACTACATTTATTGTGGAAATCAAAAGAAGGATATTAGAGTTCTTGTGCAGGATTCAGTGGGGCATTTTTACTGATTCTCCTTTGCCTCGTGATGTTCATCATATGGCATAAAAACCTCACTCTTCCCTAATAGGTTTTTGGTGCCATGGAAAGATCCAGGGAGGAGTATAAGTAGAGAAAGTGTTACCTTATTAGCTTCAGTTCAGGCATGTGGTTAAGTTTTAGTGTGAGATGAGTATGTGTATGTTTGGGCAGATGTACTGCCAATTTACAGAAGTGGTAAAAAGCCATTAAACGCCTTAATGAGCACAGACATTAGCTTCCTGAGAATCTCAATTTCCGAAGCAAGAAAAAGAAACAGTTTAAGCAAATGCTGCTAAAATAAAAAACAAAAAAAGTTCCTTTTGAGTAAGTCTTCTGGTCTTTTAAGCTGCAAACATGTATCTCTTCATATATATTAGACCTTAAAGAAATGCAGTACAGGAGTTCCCAAGTTATGAACAAGATAAGTTCTGTAGGTTTGTTTTAAAGTTGAATTTGTATGTAAGTCAGAACAGGCCCATTTTTAAGTGTAGCCTCAGCCATTCACTTTAGATAGCAGATTGAAGGTGTTTGTTTTGCTGTCAGTGCCCCTGTTCAGAAGATTTCACCTCACTTTCTGTCCCTCTGAAAATTGGATTTTGAAAAATTTGGCTTAGTGGAAAAATAGGATTGGTGATAAAGCTTCAGTGGAGACACTTTTGCCCCATGATAACTCTTCCAGGAGTAAATTTCCCTTCTGAGGGATAGACTGCTCTCACTTCCTGTTGTCTCACCCCTGTTCTTAACTAGAAATCATTTGTAAGTCAGATGTTTGTAACTCAGGGACTGTCTGTACATGTATTTGAAGGTCAGGGTGTCCTCCCCCCCCCCCCCAATTCTACTTTGGGAGTCAGATACTAAGATAAGGCAACTCCAGTGGAATCTGGACAAAGTTAGGGTTCCTGAAAGTGAGCAGACTCATCTAGTACCAGTTTAATCCTTTTTTTAAAAATAGAATGCACCCTGATTTTAATGGGACCTTGACAGCTGTCAATTGAAGCTGTCATTTGATGCTAGCTCTGCTTTAGTCTGTTATTAGGGCCGTTGTTGCTTTCCATACAATTAAGGATCCTTTTCTATTTGGTTTTCCTCCCTGCTGTATTTCGATGCCAGCCATCTCTGCATGCTTCGAGTGGTTGAAAAACAAATTATCTGGGTCGACATATCCATGGGTCATTCTAAGTAGTCTGGTGTGATTTTAATAGTGAATGCAATGTTATATATGTTTTAATGTGCATTTAATTCTAATTTTTAACTTGAGTGTATTCTAACTGTTTATTGTCCAAAGGCATTGAATAGTTGCCATATATAAAGCTGCCTTGAGTCCCCTTCAGGATAGAGAAAGGCAGGATACAAATAGAGTAAATTATTTATTTATTTATTTATTTCGGTTTCTTCTACCCCGCTCTTCTCACCCCGAAGGGGACTCAGGGCGGCTTACAAAGGCACAATTCGATGCCAACATCACATAACAGTAGTAACACAAAATAACATGAATTAAACAGTTGAAACTGTTAAACAACAATTCCTGCATTATAGCCCTAAAACCAACAAAACCAGTAAAACCAATAAAATGATACAAACGTAATTACTCCTCATAGACAGTCAGCGTTCGCTATCTCATAGTCCAAATTTCAATTCCACATTGTCAGTCCTGTCAGTCCTAGTCATTTGATTGTCCTTATCTAGTTGTCAGATTGCCCAAAGGCCTGGTCCCACAACCACATCTTTACTTTCCTCCTGAAGGAGAGGAGGGATGTTGATGCCCTAATCTCTCCTGGGAGTGAGTTCCACAGGTGAGGGGCCACCACCGAAAAGGCCCTGCTCCTCGTCCCCACCAACCTCACTTGTGATAGCGGTGGGGTCGAGATCACGGCCTCCCCAGATGATCTCAGACTCCGGGGTGGGACGTAGAGGGAGATACATTCGGGCAGATACACTGGACCGGAACCGTACAGGGTTTTGTAGGTCAAAACCAGCACCTTGAATTGTGCCCGGAACTGAACCGGCAGCCAGTGGAGCTGACACAGCAGGGGGGTGGTGTGCTCCCTGTATGACGCTCCGGTGAGTAATCTGGCTGCCGCTTGCTGGACCAGTTGAAGTTTCTGAACAGTTTTCAAGAGCAACCCCACGTAGAGTGCGTTGCAGTAGTCTATTCGGGATGTATCTTAACTCTTGTAACAAAAACAGAAACCATCATATTCTTTGTGTAATGTGGCAAAAGGCAAGATTTTAATCTGTCCTAGGAGAACTAAGAAGAATCACTTACCCCCTCTACTTTCTTCATTACAGTGTCACTTCTGGCTTTTTTGAAAATCTGGGGAAATGGCAGGGGCAACTGACCCGTTGAAATGGTACTGACCTTTTTTCCCTTCTCTATGGGATAGCTCACATCTTATCCATGGGTCATATAAAAATCCGGAATTTTGACCCCAAAATCTGCCCTCAACTAATACATGAGGTCTACTTATACATGAGAATATCCAGTAGACAGTATGGGATACCTTTTAAAGGATGTTTAGGGATCTTATTCCAAAGCTTAGAAAGCTTTTTGTTTACACTAAAACCTGCTGAGCAGCAAGCAGGTTTTCCAGGCTCTGCTTCTTCCTAGTTCAAGAATCTGTGCAATCTTCATGGTTTCTTAGTTTGGGTATATCGACTATCTCTGAAGTACATGTGGTGATAAAACAGCTCTTCTGCATTTAGGAATAGGTACCTACTTACTCCATTGCTGTGAACTTGCTGCTTACATTGTGGCTGACAGCTTTCCATTCCCTGTAGGGCTGCAAAAATAGAGTCCATCTCCTCTCGTGTTTAATCAATTTCAAAAGGAAGTGATGGAATACATTAATGGGTTTATGGATTTTTGCCAAATTATTTGTCAGGGAAAGGCATCCTTTTCTGTAAGTAGATTAAAGCTGCTTCCAAAATTTGATTTGCTGTTGGAGTAGCTGGGCAGTTTGAACCGAGCACAAGGTGACCTCATTTTAGTGCTGGCCTTCCAGTTTTCTTGTGTACTCACTGCTGACCATGTATTTAATCTTGAAAGACCCGATAACAAATGACACAATTTTTCCACTGATGTAAATATATGTTATTCCTCTCTCTCTCTCTCTCTCTCTCTCTCTCTCTCTGTGTGTGTGTATTATTAAGATTCTATCTGGAAACCTTGCTATCCTCCATTTCTCCAAATACCTAGAAGTTCACCTTTATATTCAAGGTCACTGATATTCATATTCTGAATACATAAAAACCAATATTTCACAAGTGAATGAGTGAAATATTCATTATCCTGGTGTGGGAAACTCTACTACTCCTACTATGTATTTAAAGGGAACCTACATTTCATCTCTCTCGTCTAGGTGAAGAACTTTTGACTGTCCAGGTGTTTTGGGGCCCTTCCAGACAGACCCTATATCCCAGGATCCAATCCCAGGTTTTTTTTTTTGTTTTTTTCCCCTTTAAACTGGATTATATGAGTTCGCATTGCCAGGTAATCTAGGATAAACAAAAACCTGGGATCAGATCCTGGGATCTAGGGCCTGTCTGGAAGGGTCTTTGGAGTACAGCTACTCTTATCATCAACTGTGGTGGCCGGGACTCCAGCAACCCCACCCCTTTCTGAACCTTTGAAGAATAGCAAGAAAACAGTACACTAACAGTACACTAACAGTACACTTTACAAGGAATTGATTTGTAAAGGAGATAGGAGGGCTGGTACAGTGAGGGCTCCTCTCTCTCTCTCTCTTTGCTGTGGGCCTCCAGAGGAACTATATTGACTGCCATAGAGGAGACACATGGGCAAGCTGTTGAATTTATAGGCAACCCCTCCTCCATCTACAGAATAAATGGGTGGATACAAAATAGAAGAGAGTAGATTCACATGATAGACTCACAATATAACTTCTGAAATGCTGCCAAATTAATTTTCCTTAGGGAAAAAACAAATAGCAAATCTTCTCTCATTGCAATCACTGTGTCAGAAGCTGTAGCTGATGATAAGCATGCCTCAGTTCCCAAAGGCTTTTACAAAGTCTTCTTATGCCTGTCCAGTATCGCCCTTTTTCCTCAACCTCTGTCTAGCTAATACATTTTAGCAACATTGGCATTGGGGAAAAGGTGAAGGAAAGCTGGGAAAATACAGATTTTCATTTTCAGGTTTTATCTTATTTACATTATTTCAACCCGCCTTTCTCCCGATATAGGGATTCAGATTGCAGTAGTATATTTGCAGTAAACAATGTAGTGACACTTAAGGAGGATAAAGTAGGATTTACTCTAGCCAATCCTACTGCAGCCATGTGTGCCTGTCTGCAATAGGGAAGGTATAGCAGCTTAAGCTGTCATACATAAAAAGTGACAAAACCAATATAGATATTGTACAAAGATTAATTAAATCATGTTCATGGTTAAAGATAAAGATATAGAGAAAAATGTGGTAGGGATATGAGTGGTGGAGAGTGGGGGCAGAGGAGAGGAAAAAAATGTGTAAAAGAGATGAATACATAATATAGAAATACCCCATTATTTAAAATGTATATATGCAATAGCTGTCTATTACCTATTCACAGATTGTGTTATTATGTACTTAATTTAAAAAACCAATGCCGCATAAAACAGATATACAAATAGAATAAACAAATGCATTAAAAAACCATAAAGTTTGTTTGTTTATTTATTTACAGCATTTATATTCCGCCCTTCTCACCCTGCAGGGGACTCAGGGCAGATTACAATGTACACATATATGGCAAACATTCAATGCCAATTAGACATACAACGTATATAAACATACACAGAGGCTATTTAACTTTTTCTGGCCGCCAGGGGAGCTGTCGCTTTCATCGTCCATCTGCAACACTGATGAAGTATTTCCGCATTCCCCGCTTGCTTTTGCTGGAGTGCTTTTTGCTGGAGTCTTTTTATGGTCTCATAAATTAGTTAATTAGCCTCCCCACACATAGGTGGTACCTAATTTTCCTACTTGACAGATGCAACTGTCTTTCGGGTTGCAAAGGTCGACAACAAGTTACACAAAATTGGCTGGAAGCTCATTCCGACCCAGGCTGGCTTCGAACTCATGACCTTCTGGTCGGAGTGATCTTAATGCAGCTGACACTCAGCCAGCTGCGCCACAATCCCGGTGCACAATCCCACCTAAATATTAAAACCAATAATTAAAAACCACACAATCTAAAATCATAGTCCAAGAGCCATTCTGGTTGTGATTGCACTGGTTCCATATCACTTATTGCACTGAGTTTATTGTCCAAAGGCTTGGTCCCACAGTCACGTTTTTAATTTCTTCCTAAAGGTCAGGAGGAAGTTTTTGTCAAAGCAGTCACTCTTGGGAGCAGTTCCTTAACTGAAATATGCCTATATTATATTTTCATTTAAATGTTCACCAATAGTTCCCTTACTTCTATTTTCTCAGAGTAAATCTGCCGATGTGGTGACCATCTCCTCAAAATACAAGCAGAAATATGAGTGCCGGCTGCCTGCTGCGGCTGTGAAGATACATCAGGACAAAGAGGAAGATCCACAGAGCTATACTGGCCTGGGAATCTCAGAACTGCTGAAGCCCATGGAAGCCGCACCTTGCCTTATCAAGGTACTTTTACACTATGTTTGGAAGGAAGGAGCCATTGGAATCTGAGGTGCATGGCGTTTGTAAACCAATCTTCTCTGAGGTGTTTTTCCTCACAGAGCTCCCAGAGGCATATAAAAAGACAATGCCAGATAAGCAAAGTACATACTCATTTCAGTAATTGTCATAAGGACTCTTGGAGGCCAATCACTATCCTTCCCATTTCACAGCTATGGGGACTGAGGTTGAGGGACTGGCTTCAACAGGGCTGCCCTGATGTTTGTGGAGACCCAGTGCAGGTACGATGTTGATGAACCCTGCAGAGGTCTCCCTATGAGACATGTGAAAGGTCAACAGTATGGCAAGGTTACATGGGACCTCTTGTGTTATATAGGCCAAGGCTGCAGAATTTGGGTGGTGGTCCTTCAGGAGAGGTCTAATTCAAGAGGCAGTTTATCCAGGTTTTGAATCAGTGAAATATCCTGGACCTTAACCCTTCTCCTTTTCCTCTCAGACCAAGGACTGGTGGACCTACGAGTTTTGCTACGGGAAGCACATCCAGCAATATCACATGGAAGGTACTTTCTTCTCCTTTGCCACTTGGCTGCCTGCTTACCTGCCTGGTCTACGTTTAAGGAAAAGTTAAACTGGGTACATCACAAATGCTAAGTTCTGAAAGGTTCGAGAAAGCTAAAACGAAGTCATTCTGTACAGAATGCTTGGCTAATCTATGAACTAGACCAGGGGTCCTCAAACTTTTTAAACAGAGGGCCAGGTCACAGTCCCTCAAACTGTTCAAGGGCCGGATTATAATTTGGAAAAAACATAATTTGAATTCCTGTGCACACTGCACAATACCTTATTTGTAGTGCAAAAAACACTTTAAAACAATACAATAATTAAAATGAAGAACAATTTTAACAAATATAAACTTATTAGTATTTCAATGGGAAATGTGGGCCTGCTTTTGGCTGATGTGATAGAATCGCTGTTGTTGTTGTGTGCTTTCAAG
Organism: Anolis sagrei ordinatus; assembly: GCF_025583915.1. NCBI lineage: Eukaryota > Metazoa > Chordata > Lepidosauria > Squamata > Anolidae > Anolis > Anolis sagrei. The sequence goes on along the minus strand of NW_026845477.1, from coordinate 120,958,807 downwards.
TCGTTTCAGACTTAGGTTGACCCTGAGTGAGGACCGGGTAAATGACCTTGGAGGGCCATATTATCTGCAGATAATCATAGCAAACATGAATCGTCTAACTTTTCTTTATTTTAAACTGGCATAAATATGGGTTTTCTTCGCCCAGCTGTTCTTCTTGAGGTGGGAAGGAAAATTAATACACCAGCATCCTTTCTTTTTGCATCAGTTCACAAAATTAAAACACATCCCTTGGTACCATAATTTCACTCACCCAAGTCCCTAATTTAAGATCACAGACTTGATGCCTGTAGAAATAGACCCTTCATATCTTGTAGTTTTGTTCATATTTGGGATTTTAGTGTATCATGGTTTCCTTGGGGAGTTTGTGATGGGAGAGCTTACTTAGACCTCTGTTGGGGTTCAGCCTGAGTTTGAACCTGATTCTCTGTTTGTACCTCCTGATGCTAATGAAAATGTATTTACTGATGCTAATGAAAATGTACTTCCTGATGTTAATGAAAATGTAATTCTTGATGTCAATGATCCTGAAATTAGTGACAATGCTCCTGAAATTAGTGAGGAAGAAACTTCTGTAGATTTGGAAAATGAAAGTACCAGTGTTCATGAGAATGTTTCAGAGGGAAGCAATGACCTTTCACTCCCTTCTTCACCTGGGAACCTTAATGAGAATAGAAGGGGGCAGATCTGGCAAGACAGGAGTAAATCACTCAGCTTGCGAAGGTCTTCGAGATTAAAAGAAAAACAAACAAGGGCTTCAAAGCAGGGAGGCGTATCATGAAACCAATTCCTCGGCTTTAAGTGCCTTCCGCCAGGCTGACTTTCTCAGTTCAGGCATCGTTTTAGATTGATGAAGACCTTGGCAGTTCTACCGGTTCCTCTGGCCATCGGCTTGAGAGATTTCTAGGACACCAAGTACGGTTAGTGGATTGCTAACAGGTTCCAGTATTTTACAGTGTGGCTTTGGGTTTTTGATCTTGTTCATGGACATTCATGTTTGCTGATTTTGCTGTGGCTTTTGACTTTGCATTTTTCCTTTATTTTGTAACCATTTTTCATCAATAAAAAAGGATTGTTTTTTCCCAGTCAAGTGTGGTGGATGGTTATCTTAGGACCTCGTTTCCTGCTCTGGATTCCAACAACCTCCATTTCTTTTGAACAATTTGCTTCGATATGTTTAAAATAAAACTTTTGGTATTGTTCCCAGGCCATTGATGTATGTGTGTGTATGTGATTGTAGCTGGAATGGTGACTTGAATTTTGATCCTGGTGTGTAACTCATTCTAGTTTCTTTGTCCTATGCTAACATTCCCTCCCACCATGAACAGTGCCATCAAAAATATAACAAAACAACAGGATCTTGCAGGATTACACATCCATGCACGTAATAAAAGTGAAAATTGTATGTGTGTGTATGTGGCTGGGGTGTCTACTTACACAGACAGGCTTCTACTTCCAAATAGCTATAGCTTCCACTACTCAGGAGACACCAGTGGCCCTCCCCTCCAATGATATTGCAGGTTATAGTGAGTGCCATTAACATGTCCAAAGGCCCTGTCAATGTCCTCCAAAACATCATACTGCCACCACCCAAGTGAAGGCTTTCATATGGGGACCATTTCATCCTAGATTTTATATGTTTCCTCCACCACAGGCATCCCAGGGCCCTTCTACACAACCCTATATCCCAGAATATGCAGAAAATCCCACAGTATCTGCTTTGAACTGGGTTATCTGAATCCACACTCAGATAATGTGGGTTTTTTTGCCTTGATATTCTGGGATATAGGGCTGTGTGGAAGACCCCCCAGTGTTTCTTCTCTCTCCATTGGTTTGGGATTTGCATGACTCCGCCTACTGCCTCTCCCTTAACATTTTTCAATTATTTTCTATGGTACACGGCCAACAGAGGAATTGATCAGCAACTGAACATGCTAGAGAGGTTTGGGGAGAATTCACAATGATTTATAGGAGTTGTTGGTACTGGGATGTATAGTTCCCCTGCAGTCTAAGAGCACTCTGATCTCCACCAACGATGGACTTGGAACTAACTTGGTACACAAACCCCCATGACCAACAAAACGTTCTGGAAAATAACCCAGGCAGTGCTGGGTACCCAATTTATAATAAATGTAATGTGTGACTATAATTTCTAACATGTTATTTATAATAAGTGTGTAGCAAATTCATTCTGGTCTGAGCTTTTATGAGCCCAGTCTGCTTCATTAGGGGCAAGACCTTGGCTCCTAGGTTACTCACAGGTTATTTATGCCTTCCCATCTGTTGTCTCCCCAGAATCTGAAATCAAGGGCGATATCTTATACCTTGGATATTACCAATCTGCATTTGACTGGGACAATGAAACGGCAAAGGTGAGTGTTCGAGCCTGAATTAAGGTTTCCTTTTGGAAATAACAGAAGAAATGACACAGGAAATAGCTTCCTCCTGCCCCCCTTTCCAACTGCAGTGTTTGAATTTGAGAAATTTCAGGAAGAGGCTTTTTACAAGTTTTTTCTTCTGCATCATAACCAGACAACAGTGAAAATTATTCCAATATTTATGTAGTATTTTCTCCCATTGTGTCTTTGCTTCTTTTTTCTCCTCTTCCTCCTCTTCTTCCTGTTACTGTAATATCAAACTGTTCTCTCAGTCTGAGGCTTGAAGTGACTTATAAAAGTTAAAATTGCTACAACTAAAAAATCCACATTGTGAAAAAGGTCCAAATAGTATTCATTTTATTAATATGGCCATTAAATAGAAAAAGAAAAACTATGAAAACAATCCAACTTATTCTCCCCCAGCCCCTTGTCCAGCAGTTGGCTTCCAAAAATCTCCCAAAACATAAATGTTTTCGGCTGCCTTCAGAACAGATATGGATAAAACATCTTGTTCCCCTGTCTGCTTAATTGAAATGTTTTTAGCATATTTAGATGCTATTACATAGTTGAATATATATTTGAACGTTTTATTTTCATTTTAACTGGTCTATGTAAACGTTAAGATGCTTTTCTAAATGAGTTGTATTGATGTTTGCATTGTTACCCTGTTGAAGAAGGCCGCAATCTTGGAAAGTGATTCAGAAATACGTTTAAAGAAAATCTCCTGTTACAGTGACCTGCCTTGGAGTACAGTGAGGCAGAGAGAGATTCCCTTCTGTGTTTTCTTGTTTTGATTTGTCTTGTTCTGGCTAGGAAATGTATTGAGCAAATGTGGTTCCTGCCACTTGGCTATGGAGGACTTAACCCAGAGCTTTCCTTTTTGCATTGGTTTGAAGGCTCATTAAAGAAAAGGTTGAAGTGACCTTTAGAGACTTAAGTTTCTGCTCTCTTAATGACCTTTGTCAGACTTTTAGCTGCCTCATGTGGCAAAGCAGGGACCTCATAGATTCAAAGAGTTGGAAGAGACCTCATGGGCCATCCTGTCCAGCCCCCTGCCAAAAAGCAGGAATATTGCATTCAAAGCAACCCTGATAGATGGCCATCCAGCCTCTGTTTAAAAGCTTCCAAAGACGGAGCCTCCACCACACTCCGGGGCAGAGAGTTCGACTGCTGAATGACTCTCACAGTCAGGAAGTTCTTCCTAATGTTCAGATGGAATCTCCTTTCTCGTAGTCACTTTCTTTCTTCCAATCCCACTGAAAGTAGTTTCTTTCTTGGATATTTCCAGAGTGCTCATGGTGGTTGTTCCCATGTTATGCTAGAGATAAACTGCAACTATTGCCTGTATCTAGGATCAACCGTAATCGAATTTATCTGTGGTGTCTGCTTATAAAGGGGCTTTCTAATTACTCATAGGAAATTGAGGGAGAAGCTGTGATAATTTCCAATGCTCCTTTACATTATTTTCAGAATTTCCTGGTTCTTCTTTTCCACTGCAGGCTTCTAAGCAACACAAATTGAAGCGTTATCACAGCCAGACCTATGTCAATGGTTCCAAGTGTAACCTGAATGGGAAGCCCAGGGAGGCTGAAGTCAGGGTAAGGAAAGGGTCTTTCTGGCTCCTTGAGAGCATCTCTTCTGTCAGCAGCTGTGATGGAAAGGGAGTTGGTCTTTGTGGTCACAGAATGGTAGAAGTGGGAAGCAGCTCTTGTACTTCTGTAATTTTAACTGCATGTGATCTCTTCACCAGTGTAAGACTCCCTTTCATGCTGGCAAACTCAACTGGATATAATGCATCATCCTTTTGGAGAGAGGCACTTCCCACTCATCCCCAGCTCATAAATAACTATCCAAGTGCTTTTAACAAGGATGCTAACAGATTTCAAAGTTATTACTGTTAGTTGCTAGGGCTACCATTTGTGGGGGTGGAAGCCAGGATGTAAATGTAATCAGAGCTTTTCCACATCCTTGTTCCAGTTCCTGTGTGAGGAAGGTGCAGGTGACTACATTGCCCGTGTGGATGAACCTCAGTCCTGCTCCTATGTTCTGACCGTCCACACCACCCGCATCTGCCATCACCCATTCCTGCGGCCTCCATCCACAGCCTCCCCTCAGACCATCCACTGCCATCCAGCTTTGAGCCCGACTGAATATGTGGAGTATGTCAAGGCCCAAGTGTGTGAGTACCTCAGAGTTGTCTTGTCTTAGGACGCCTGTGTCAAATTCAAGACTCATTGGTGAATCCGACTCCCGGTGCCATTTTATGTGGCGCTCCAGATTCTTAACTACAACTCCTGTATTCCTCATCATTAGGCATCATTTGTTTGATGTTGTTTGATATTTGTTCGTTTTGGCAATGAATGTTTGCCACTTTGTTCTTTTGTCTGTAAACCTCCCTGAGTCCCTTTGGGGAGATAGGGCAATATATTATTATTATTATTATTATTATTATTATTATTATTATTAATAATAATAATAATAATAATAATAATAATAATAGGAGCAAGCCATCAGAACCAATGCAATTAAGGCCAGGATTGAAAAATCAGCGGATGACCCAAAATGCAGACTGTGCAAGGAAGCTGATGAAACCATAGATGTTTTCCTCGGCTGTTGCAAGAAAATTGCATAGACGGACTACAAACAAAGACACAACTCTGTGGCACAGATGATTCACTGGAACTTATGTCAGAAATACCACCAGCCAGCAGTAAAGAATTGGTGGGATCATAAACCCTCAAAGGTCATGGGAAATGAACATGCAAAAATACTGTGGGACTTTCGAATCCAGACTGACAAAGTTTCGGAACACAATACACCAGACATCACGATTGTGGAAAAGAAAAGAGTCTGGATTATTGATGTCGCCATACTGGGTGACAGTCACATTGAGGAAAAACAACAGGAAAAACTCAGCCGCTATCAAGACTTCAAAATTGAAGTGCAAAGGCTCTGGCATAAACCAGTACAGGTGGTCCCAGTGGTCATTGGTGCATTGGGTGCCGTGCCAAAAGATCTCAGCCGGCATTTGGAAACAGTAAACATCGACAAAATCACAATATGTCAACTGCAAAAGGCCACCTTACTTGGATCTGCGCATATCATTCGAAAATACATCATACAGTCCTAGACGCTTGGGAAGTGTTCGACTTGTGATTTAGTGATACGAAATCCAGCATATAGATCTCATTTGCTGTGACATACTGTCCTTTTGTGTCAATAATAATAATAATATTAATATTAATAATAATAATAATTGTTATTATTATTATCACGACAACAGCTGATGAGAGTTGTGATACTGTAACACCTAGAAGGTTGCAGTTTCTTCTGCTGGGTCAACATAGCAGAGTTTGAATTTAGATACAAGGCTTGAGGATATATGCTGTTTGACTTTAAAATGTCCTCTAACCTTTCCCCAACCTCAGAACCACAGTGCTGTTGAGTTGCAGTTCCCATTATTCCAGTCTACATGTCAGATAATAAGTTGATGTTCAATAACATTTGGGAACCTAAATTGGGCAAATGCTAAAGAGCACCAACTGCTATGTAAAATATATATATAGTTATCCATGGATTCAGCAGCTCTTTGAAGGTGACCATAAGGCTGATGTGACCCTCAATGAAAATGTGTTTGGCACCCCTGTCTTAGGGTTGCAGCCCTTGTGTTTCTACTTGGGATTGTTCTAGCAAGAGGGATATATCATTGATCAGGGGCATAACAATCGAGATATCTGATCTCAAACAATTAAATTGTTGTAAGACAGATGTTGGTAACACTGGTAGGCCCAAGGCCAGTTCACCCCCATCCCTGCTGCCCTACTAGATCCACATTGCACTCTCTTAAAGGGACCCATGGCATAGACATCTTAGAGATGAGATGACAGATTGCTGTACCTTCAGTGAGGCCATGAATTCATATCTCCTTCAGATTTTTACATTGGTGGGGAATCTCCGTTTCTGTGTCCTCATTTGCTCTCTTTGTGTAGTAAGAGCCAAACAACTCCAAAAGAGTGATCTTGTTAGTTTATTACCCTTGACTCCCAAAAGACTTTGGAAAACCCCCAGTAGTCTTGAACTTTTTGTTTATTAGCCACAGTGGTCAAGAATGTGTGAGGCAATGGGATATAACAGCATTTCTTTATTTCAATTTCTGCAGCTGATACCAAGCGCAAAGTGGAGGAGATCTCAGAAGAGCTGAAAGCATTAGACACACGACTGTGGAATGAGCCAGACCGTAACTCTGCTATTCAAGATGCAGATGGAAATGGTAGAGCACCTTGTTCTTGCCAACTTTGTGCTTTCTGAACTACAGCTTCCGTTCCCAGGGCTGGTGGGAATTGTAGACCTAACCATTTAGCATTTTGGAGAGGCTAAAACAACAACAACAACAACAATAGATGCCAATAAAATTAAATTAATTGAGGCATCAGTAGGTTAAATGTTTTTGAATATTTACCATATTTCAAAGCAAAACAGTAAACCAGCTCTGTAAGTGGAAAAGGAGGGTCAACAAAAATAATATGGTATCAACAATAACTTTATAATAATGGGGACTCAGGGTGGCTTCCAACATAGTAACAGGCAAACATTCAATGCCTATATAAACAAAAAAAACATACATTCCAAACTAAAATGAGTTTTAATGGTAGCTCATAGTTGCAGCTAAAGGGCTGAGGTGCTTCTCATCACTGGAAAGTCCTGCTAAAGTCAGTTGATACAAGTCCTGCAGAGATGCTGTGGATAAGTCCTATTGCTTCCTCCCAACTCATACTATGGTTTTTTTTGTTTTGTTTTTGTTTTTTGTTTTTGGTTGCTGGTTTGTTCAGTGACCCCAGCTCCTTCTTCCCCTCCTGAAACTGAACAAGACGATGACACCAATTTCTGGGAGGGAGTAATGCGTGGAGATGGAAAAGCATCCCAGATGCCAAAAGACACAGAGGTAATACTTAATTGTAACAGTTGCTTGTATCTTCCCCATTATAACAATGAGGACTCCCTTATCCATAAATCTGAAACCAAAAATGGAAACTGTTGTCCATTTCTTCCTTTGGCAAAAGGGGTCTAGTTACATGTCCATCAACACTGGGTTTTGCTTCAGAGAGGCTGTTCTCCATCACTGTCAGAAATTTGACAGGGGGCGGAGAACAGTGAAAAGGGTCAAGAAAGGCTACAGATCCTGCAGCTTCACTCAATAAAGCTCTTGTAAAAAGCAGACACTCTAGACGAAACGTGAGCAAACTTCAGCCCTCCAGGTGTTTTGAACTGTAACTCCCACAATTCCTAACAACTGGTAGGCTGTTAGAAATTGTGGGAGTTGGAGTCCAAAACACCTGGAGGGCTGAAGTTTGCCCATGCCTTCTCTAGACACTTCCCTCGCTGTTAGCACACTTTCAGACAATATGGAGCAAGGGCTTCTTGAGTATAAATGACTAATCCCCTTTCCCTCATCCGGTATGTACATGCAAATACAGATATTCAACTGTTTAACATTACAAAATAGCCATTTTTCAAAACCAGAAGTGCACGTCCAATCACTTTCTTTCTTTTTTCTTTTCTTCCTCCCTCCTCTTCTTTTTTGAACATTTAGACACTCCTTGCATTCTCCAGAGAAAGTGGGATCCAGTAGATCAGCAGTTCTCAACCTGTGGGTCCCCAGATGTTTTGACCTTCAACACCCAGAAGTCCTAACAGCTGGTAAACTGGCTGGGATATCTGGGAGTTGTAGGCCAAAACACCTGGGGACCCACAGGTTGAGAACCACTGCCGTAGATCCTGAATCTATTGCAATTGTCCACCTCTAATTAACCAAGAAAATCTCTGTTTGGATTTTTTTTTCTCCAAGTAGAAATAGCTAATTTACTTATACATATTTCCATACCATCCCACATGCAAAGTGTTCCTCTGTGCCTGTGAAATGCATGCAGTTCAACTGACAATGGGAAAAAGTTGAAACTTTAGATACAAAACGCTGCATCTTTTAAAGTTGGTTTGGGAGAGTTGAGTCTTGTTTGAGTTTTGAAACTTGCTGTAAGTGCTTGTGATGGGGCAGATATTGCTAACAATAACAATAATAATAACAATAATAACAATAATAATAATAACAACACATTTTATTTGTTACCCGCTTCTCCTAACAACTTGAAGCAGGCTACAACAAAATCAAAACATACCAACATAAAATATATACAATAAAATACATACATCAAAATACACCATTGTTTTATAAAAGGAGCCCTCGGTGGCAAAATGGGTTAAAGGCTTGTGCTGGCAGGACTGCTGATCGAAAGGTCGGCAGTTCAAATTTGGGGAGCTGGGTGAGCTCCTGGCTGTCAACTCCAGCTTCTCATGCGAGGACATGAGAGAAGCCTCCCACAGGATGGTAAAACATCTGGGCGTCTTCTGGGCAATGCCATTGCATGTGGCCAATTCTCTCACACCAGAAGCAACTTGCAGTTTCTCAAGTCGCTCCTGACATGAAAAAAATAAAAATAAAAACATACACCATAACAAGGTACAAAGATGAACATATAGCAGCAATAGAATGCAAATCCAAAATTCATGATTCAAAGTTCGCTGGGCAGGCTTGATGGAAGAGATGGGTCTTCAGTTGGGTCTTAAATTCCAACAGCTTGTTTAGCTGTCAGATCTCTTCCCGCAGGTCATTCCACAGTCTTGGGGCAGTTGATGAAAAGGTCCTCTGGGTGACGATCGCCAGTCAGGTTCTGGCTGGTTGGAGTAGTTGCCCCCACAGAGGACCTAAGTGTTTGGGTTGGATTGCATGCGAGAACGCAATCCTGTAGGTAACCTGGATCCAAACTGTAGAAGATCAAAATCAACAATTTGCCTGGAATTTAATTGGCAGACAGTGGAGTGATTTTAATATAGATGTAATATGCTCACTCCTGCATGTTCCTGTAACTGTTCTTGCCACTGTGTTTTGAACTACTGTGACTGGAGTTTCTAAACTTGGTATAGAGATAGCCCAATGTAAAGCACATTGCAGAAGTCCAACCTTGAGGTTCCCAGTGCATGCAATACTATCTTTAGGTCCCCCAATTTTAGGAAGGAATGCAGCTGGTGTATCAGGCGAAGCTTGTAGTAAAAGCACTCCTGACCATTGCATCTACCTGGTCTGACATTTGGAGAGATTGATCCAAGAGCACTCCCAATCCTGAAGAAGTGTAACCCCATCCAGGACTGGTTGACACACTTCCATTCCCAGATTAGGACTCTTAATGGCAAGCATTACCTGCTAAACAGGCATGGGGAAACTTTGGCCCTCTAGGTGTTTTGGACTTCAACTCCCACCATTCCTAACAACCAGTAAGCTAGCTGAGATTACTGGGTGTTGAAGCCCAAAACACCTAGAGGGCCTAAGTTTTGTCATTCCTGTGCTAACACATGCCACAGCATGGAGTACCAGTAACTATATCTATTAAAAGTTTCATTTGTTGAGTATGACTGAATGGTTCAATGTGCCTCATTTTATGTATAGCATCTGCAGCGCCAAAGAAAATGTGGGAAATCAATCCTGGCAGAGCTCAAGGGCTTGTGTATTGCAGAAAGGGTTCACCATTTAATCCTACTATGATATAGCTCCTGTGGATAGTACGCCAACTATTCCTCTTATGATTTTTTTTCAGGAGGAAGAATCAATCCTAAAAACAGAAGAAAGTCATCTGGCAGGTAAGTTGCAATGGTCTAAAGCAGTGGTTCTCAACCTGTGAGTACCCAGGTGTTTTGGCCTACAACTCCCAGAAATCCCAGCCAATTTACCAGCTGTTGGGATATCTAGGAGTTGAAGGCCAAAACATCTGGGGACCCACAAGTTGAGAACCACTGGTCCAAAGCAGTGTTTCTCAAAATGCTCCTCCAGGTGTTTGGACTTTAGCTCCCACAATTCTTAACAGCTAGTAAGATTGCTGGGATTTGTGGGAGCTGACGTCCAAAATACCTATAGGAGCAGAGTTTGATAAACAGTGATCTAAAGAGTACAAGATAAAATGTTGTTATTGGGAAAGTCCTCCTTTGCCCTCTTTTCCAGTGGTAATGCTGTTGAAAATCTCCAAATAGGCAGAGGATAGGAGGAGACAGGGTGGGTGTAAAAAGACTTTGTAAAAAAATATGTATTATAACTTCATTGTGTTATTATCCACGGGACTGGAATGAAGAGCTATCTGTATAGAACTGTGGTCCCATGGAAGGTGACATAACATTCAACACACTGGGCACCTCCACTGTATACATGTATAGTCTAATTTTATAGCAAGTTTCTGATCCTTAAGGCAATGGAAAGGCACATGAATGGGCAATGCCTGTGAAAGCTCAAACGGTTAATGGAGGATCAAGCCTTTATTAGTCAGAAATGTGATATATTTCATGCAGAACAAATTTCACAGGACTTCTACAGGCTTCTAAATTCAGCCCTGTGTTTACTAGCTATGTTAATTGTCTGAATTCCTGTCAGCCACATGTTTTCGTGAGCATCTAATACATGTTGCCCAAATCTTTCTAGATTTCAAGAAAAAAATACACTTTAAAGTTATCCGGAATCCTGGAGATCTGGTTCAGTTCATTCATGATTTGAAGGAGAGTGCCAGGAAGGTAAGATTTTATGGCAAAACATTGCATCTGAAGGTGGGCTGAGGCTCAGAGTTTCCACTGAATGAATGAGATGCACATCTTCATAGCTTCTTATTCCCACCCTGATAAAGCAGTCATGATGTGTGCAAATACAACTGATTTTTAATGTAAATCCTGATGAGCACAAGCCCTGCCTTTTGACTCCGCATTACCCCATAGATTAGAGTTGGGCAAAATCTAGTCCTCTAGATGTAGTTGGATTGTCCCTCCCTTGATCTTAATCAAAATTCCCAATGCTGAAGTGTAGTGGGAATTTCAGTCTGACAATGGCTATGGGCACTGCCTTCCCTGTCCTAGACTAGTCTGTGTAATGTGTGTGGAACATCATATTAAAAGGCATGTTTTTGACAGCATTTCTGGAACAGTTTGTGCCTTTGGTATTAGGATGCTTGTTGTCATTTTGCTTAAAAATATCCTTCATTGGAGGCTTTTAAGCAAAGTTTGGATAACCATCTCTCTGAGGTGTCTAGCTGTGAGTTCTTGTGTTTGCCCTGATAGCCCTGGGGGTGCACTGCAACTCTGTTTGGTTTGTGTCCTGCCTTTCTCTTGCCAAGGGAAGATATGGATGACTTAGATCACCCAGACTCCACCTTACTTTCTGAGTTGCCATTTCTTCCTCTAGAGTAAGGAGAAGACTAGTGAATCAGAAGGAGGTTTGCAAGATGCCTCACCCAAAAAAGAGTCAACAGGAGAGATGGGGAAGCCTGAAGAAGGGGCCCAGGAAGAGGAGGAGGAGGATGAAGAAGAACTTCTGGGGAAGTTCGAGAAGGAGCTGGAAGACATCCTGCTGCCAAAGTCTGAAATGGCCAAACTGAAGGAAGAGGTGAAATCTGAGATGGAGAAGGAGTTTGATCACATCATTAATGAGGTAAAGATCTGTGAGGACGGATATGGGGAAAGGATTTTTAAAAAATACAAAACACATTGTCCACAATCCAGTAGAGGTCATGTTACTTGAGGGATTCTAGGAGTTACATTCCAAAAAAATAAAATGTATGGCTCCTTTTCGTTCCTGTCTGTGCTGTATTCTTGAAAACAACAAAGCAGAGTTGGAGCCAATATTTGATGCTGCTTTTCTTTAACTGTTGTTTGCACAACCAGTGCCTTATATATGAGAAGGCATTAAAGCATTTCAGGATTCTTTTGATTAAGGAACAAGAATGAGAGCGGGAGAGAGACAAAACTGATCTACAAAAAAGATAAAGAGAAGGAAGCATCCTCATTCCATTCCTTAAGACTAAACTCTGGTTTTGTTCTGTGAAGTTGGTAGTGACTGGTTTATTTTGAGAATATGGCGCAGTATTTCACATATAGTTCTTGTAGCCCCTTTGAGACCGAGGGACATAAATTGGTAGCACAAGCTTTTGCAAACTTATTTTCCTTGGATGAATGGGATGAGGAGTGGACTTTGCACTCCATGCATCTAATTAAGTCTATGAAAACTTATGCTACCAACTTCTTTTTCTCAGTATCAAAGGTGCTACAAGATCCCTTTGAATATTGATACTCCAGATTAACCTAAATATGTATTTCAGTCTTCATATTGTACATAATTGGGTTTTGTGACATAATGCCTTCAGATATATTATCCTGCCTGTACACTGAACTGTGTCCCACCCCCATCTCAAGCACAGCTGGTGGGAACAAAAGAGAGGCCTTCTGTGTGGTTACCCCCACCTCTGGAACTCCCTCCCTAAAGAAATAAAGCTGGCCCCTTCCCTCCTCTCTTTCAAAAAACAACAGAAAACTTACTTTTGGTCAGGATAAGATGATGAGAGACTGTCACTAGACCTCTGACTGAACACTATTATTGTACTTGGGCTTTGTCAGACCATGTTTGTCCAGTTAACATCACTGGCTGCACAATCAGCTCACATATCTTAGTGAGTCTTCGTTGACTCCTGTAAACAAATGTGGATGTTTTATATTTAGGTTTTATGTTAGATATATTTTGATAAGTTACATTTTATTTAATGTATAGATGTCATGTTATAAGTTGTTGCCATAAGTGCGGTTGTTTGGGCTATTGTGTTTGTATCTGCTATTGCACTGAGGCATTGAATTTGTGTTTTATGTTTGTTGGAATCTGCCCTGAGTCCCCTCAGGGAGATAGGGCAGAATATAAATAAAGTTTATTTATTATTTATTTATTTACTATGCTTCTATACCGCCATTCTCAGCCTGAGGGCGACTCATGGCGGTTTACAAAAAGTTGTTGTTATTATTATTATTATTATTATTATTATTATTATTATTATTATTGCGTGTCATAGATTGTGGCATTAAAATCTCTTATATTTGGCATAGAAAGGAAGATTGTGTTCTTGCTGGTAACCCCAACAAAGATATTCCCTTCCTATCTGTGTGCCCTTTTTGTGCAGGCTCTTAGTCATGCTCTAAAAGGCTTTCTGTATAATGGTTGAGGTTATGAAGTCGGAAACGACTGAACGAATGAACAACAACAATAATGCTTCTTCTTTTGAAGTTGTCATTGGCTTAAGTTTACCACTGTGGTAGGAAATGAACCAGTCACAGCTTCAGATTGTCCAAAAATCTTGGTTTGTGTTTTTTTTCCTCCTCTGACTAAACTTGACAGGTGAAGGATGAGCTAGAAACAGAAGGCTTGAAAGGGGAGTTTGATCGAAAGCAAGCCTCAAAGTCTTTGGCATCAACTCTCAACAAGCTTATTGATAAGCTGGATTCAGGCAAAGTCCAAAATAAAGGTGATAAAGAGCAAGAGAAGAAACCAGAAGAAGAAGAGGAGGAGGAGGAGGAGACACCACTGGATGGAGGAGATTCTGCTAAAGAAGATGCAGCCAGTGGTATGTTTCATATAGATCAGTGGTTCTCAACCTGTGGGTCCCCAGATGTTTTGGCCTTCAACTCCCAGAAAATCCTAACAGCTGGTAAACTGGCTGGGATTTCTGGGAGTTGTAGGCCAAAACACCTGGGGACCCACAAATTGAGAACAATTGATATAGATGATGTAGAGTTCATTGTTTTGAGTACTGTTTCAGATAAGGGTAGTATGTTTGTGTAGTGTAGAGATTTTGAATAACAAGCTAGACTTTGGGCATGTCACACACTCTCAGCTTCAAAGGAAGCCAATAGCAAATCTTCTCTGAATAAATGTTGCCAAGAAATCTCTGAGATAAGGCCACCGTAAGTTGGGGATGACATACCAGTTTGAGGATCTGTCTGTAATAGCCAGCAGGAGGCACTATTCTGCTGTGAACTTTAAGGATATTGCTTTAAGGATTCACTTGCTAACTTGATCAAACAACAAAATATGAACAAGACTTGTCCTAAATAACTGTTAGTGACCAGCAAATGACATAAATAGAAAATATCTAGGAATAGTTAGGGATGGAGCATACCTCTGATCTTTTATGGAGCTAGATTTTAGGGAGCCACATTTTTATTACCTATCTTTACACATGTCCCTAAAGCAGTGGTTCTCAACCTGGGGTCCCCATATGTTTTGGCCTACAATTCCCAAAAATCCCAATCAGTATACCAGCTGTTAGGATTTCCAGGAGATGAAGACCAAAAACATCTGGGGACCCAGGTTGATAACCACTGCCCTAAAGTTCTTGCAGGAAAATGGATTGGGAGATGGCTAAAGATACTTAGGCTGGTAATAATAATAGTAGTAAATCTCACTTTTCTCCCTCACGGGACCCAAAGCAGCTTACAACATAGTAAAATTATGTACACAACATACCAAATACATCAATAATAAGTATAAAACATCATAAAATAACAATTTAAAACAACAATAATATACATTCACATTCTTGTGGCATCATGTCAGATCAAATTGCACTTTGTTCCAGTCCATAAACATTATGGTGTTTCTTTTCAGTCCAGCTTAGTTTCCTTCACTAAAGGCCTGTCTAATGTTTTTAATGGGTTCTTGAAAGAAGAAAGGGAGGGAGCTGTTTTAATCTTTTTTGGGTGGGTGTTCCACAGGGTAACTGACAAATATTTGGGTACATGTCTTGTGATACAACCAGCAAAATCTCAAGGTGTCTTGGTGGTTGGACTGGGATTCTCCTGCGTAGATTTGCTGATTACCTAAATCTTTATAAGAATTGTGTTCTTCTTCTTACTCCTTATTATTGATCAATAATTCACTTGGGGAAAACCTTTTTGGTTATTAAATCTGTTGCTGGGAATAAGTCTCTTTCTAATGAAATTTGTCAACACTTTGGAATTAATAAGTCTGCTGCTTCTGCTGCTGTCGCTATTTGGTCATTTCATCACTACTGACCATGTAAACCAGGCATCCTCAAACTGCGGCCCTCCAGCTGTTTGGGCCTCCAAATCCCAGAAGCCCTAATGAGCTTGTTCACTTGTCAGGAATTCTGGGAGTTGAAGGCCCAAACAGCTGGAGGGCCAAAGTTTGATTATGCCTGATGTAATCAGTTGGGCCTAATAACTAAACTTCTCATCTTTTGTCATTGAGTGTTTTGAAGTCTTCCATTGATTCTAGCTTGTGTGTGTGTGTGTGTGTGTGTCTGTAATAAAAAGTATTGCTGCTCTTGCTTATTTTGCACAATACTTCCTCTTAGCCATAGGAAAGGCTCTGCACTGAAGCTTTTATTTCCTTGTTCAGCTCTCCTACTTTGCTTCTGAAATTCCCTTCCAGCATTATCCAAACATTTTCAAGTCAAGCTCTAGGTGCTCAAGGTTTTGAAGTTAGAGGCCCCCTGGTTGTTATTTCCTGCACAAGCCCCTTCCCCAGCTGAATGTGGCCCAGTAGCCCAAACTTGCATTCTGCCTGCTGCTGGCAGACCCAAGCAGGAGCCAGAACCCATAGAATAGTGGTGGATAGCAGTGCACAACTAGTGGACTGAATTCAGTTTGGGTGGCTCAGAAACAAAGCTGATGTGGCTCACTGGCTGATCACTACACCTTTCTAGGACTTCTTGCCTTCCTTTTCCTCTGCTGTCCAGGCTCTTCTGCTTTTGCAAGGGTGCTTTGAAGCCCTTGATATTGTGCTCAAAATGCCTTTGGTGCGAATGTTGTTGTCCTAGAACTCATTGGTACAAGAGAGGCTCTCATTCTGTAGGCAGCCCTTGCGAGCAGATCCAGCCAGCTTATGCTTTGACTTTCCTCCTGCAAATGCCAATTCATTGATACGCCCTTGTCCCTTTTCTGTCTTAGATGGCAACCCGGACGGGCGCGTGAAAGTCAGGGTCACTAAAGTCAAGCCAGGTAGCACCCGGCAGAAGGAGCTGCGAGTCCAAGAGATGAGCAGGGACAATCCACAGCTGCGCCACATAGAGAGTGTGGTTAAGGACCTGTTGGAGAAGGAAGGCCTGAAGGCAGAAGGTAATGCAGCCATGCCACTTGGGCAAGAAGGGCGATAGGCATTGCTTAGAGCCTTTTCTGGGCTAGGTGCCATAGGCAGAGTGCAGGCAGGGACGCAAGGTCACCAGAGGATTCCCATGGCAAACTTTCATGGAGTCATGGGCTACCCTGATCCTGAGCTGATAATCTCAAGACATTATCTGATTAATGATCTTCCTGAGAAGGTTTTTGAGGCCATGATTGCCAGCATTTAATTTGGGGGCCATAGTTCACTAGGAGATCATTTGTGTTTTCACACACACTTCCTTGTTCCATCTGTGAAACTCAAACTGAATAGGATTTTTGGAACCTGGAAAAGAGCGCTGCCTGGAGATCATGGAAGACTCCAGGCTGTCTCAGTGGAAGAAGATGTTACATATTCAATGCCAAGATCTCACATATTCAATGCCAGGATGTTCACTCACTGCATAAAATGTATTTGTTTTGGGAAATACAGAATGGGCAAATGGTGTTTTTTAAAGTAACCATTGCTGACAGCTACCTTGACATACGTCTTCATCTTGAAATTTGAAAGAAAATAAAATAAACTGAGTCATGCTGAGTCATGCTATCCTTTGAGGGACTCATATTGAAAACAGGAGATTAAGACTTGATATTTAAAATGAATTTTCAAAAAACAGGGAGATCCAGGTAAGAAATACAGGAAACAGTTTATCTTTTCCATGAAACATCCTTTATCTTTCAAGTAGGGCAAATAGATGATTTGTAAGAGTAATTGATGCTGAAAGACGCCTTTAGATTATGTACGTTGATTTTTTTAAAAATGGCGTATGTGATCCTCAACCAATATTTCTCAAAACCTAAGCATTAAAGGAGTATGTTCAGAGAAATCTATATATACTGTGAGACTTAGACTACACTAAATAATCCATTCTCTTTTACTACCCACCCGTCCACCGCATCAAAATTAGAGATTGAGCAAGGCCTGATTTACTTAATTTTGAATTCTTACTAGACTGCATTCAAGTGAATAGCAGATCCATGTTGAATCTCAAAATTCTTGACTACCAGTGGTTTGTCCCTATACAGGGGGAGGGGGTGTCCATCACAGAGATCTTTTGGGTATAAGACTGCTGAGAACAAGAAATGTTGGGGCAGGCTTTGCATCTGAATCCAAAACATCTGAAAATCAAGCCCTTCTGCTACGTCAATCTGAATCTAACATCAAAACTAAAAACTAGTGAAATTGCCACATCCAGCCCTGGCCAGTTTGAATGGGCAGAGCTGACACTATCCATTATTTCTTTCCCAACTGTACAAGTGCTCTTTAAGGGCCCTTCCAGACAGGCCCTATATCCCAGGATCTGATCTCAGGTTTTCTGCTTTAACCTGGATTATATGATTTCCCACTGCCAGATAATCTGAGTTAAACAGAAAACCTGGGATCAGGACCTCACTGGAAGGGCCCTTAGTTATATTTTGCTGAGCTTTGCTTCATTTGGCTTTTCCTCTTAAGAGTATAAACTGTGGCAAGTCATGTGTTTGTTTTGCTGGAGGGCATAACTGCATATGTGTGCATGTGAATCCACTTTGTCCCATTCAGCCACAAAGGGGAAGGGGGACATTGAGTCTGGTTTCAAATGACTCAGCTCAGTCACTTCTCCTTTTCAGTCTCTTTTAGCACTAAGAACTACAGAGAGTGTAATCCTAGGGAGTCCACATGCTTTCTCACATTTAATCATTTGCATGTGATTCCTCGCATTCAAAAGAGAATAAGGAATAAGTAACACAAAAGTCTCTAGGACTTGCCTTCGCTTACCCTAGAGCAGTGTCTCCCAACCTTTTTAGACCAGGGACCACTTTGATTAGGAACCACTTAACCAGGGACCACTCTCCAACATTAGTACCAACAGGGTGACGAATTGGTTTTTGGTCAACTTTTGATTTGGTTTGGTTGTTTGGAGTGCTGATTCAGAAAATTGCATTAGATATTTTAATAGAGAAGACAGCGGAAATTAAGACTTATCAGCAATTAAAAGAAAAAAACAAGAACCTGACATGGCTGCATTATTTACAAATGAAAGAATATATTAAGCAGGACAATAAGATAGGCTTCACCTGGGAAGAATCATTATGGGATAAAATTTTGAAGTTAAAGAAAAAAGTAATCTCATTTATCTATAACACACTGCTAACCTGGCTAACGGAACGCGAACAAGTTAAACCATGTATGATAAAATGGGCAGAAAATATAAGAAGACCCATACAATTTAGAGAGTGGGAACAGATGTGGAACAAAAAGTTGAAATATGTTTATGCCACAGATTTAAAGGAGAATTGGATAAAAATGTTCCACAGATGGTATACCACTCCAAAGAAATTATCTTTAATAAATAAAAATACTTCCGATAAATGCTGGAAAGGATGTCAGCAGACAGGTACCTTTTATCATATGTGGTGGACATGTAAAGAAGTAGTGAAATACTGGTCAATGATACACGAAGAATCACAAAAAATTTTGAAAAAAGCATTTAAGAAGAAACCGGAATATTATCTACTAGGCTTTACAGACATGGAATTACAATTACAGGAAAATGAGGACAGACTTTTTACCTATATTACGACGGCAGCAAGAATTATGTTAGCAAAAGTTTGGAAACAGGACAGTATCCCTACCAAGGAGGAATGGTTAGGGAAAATTAGAGAAATAAGAGAGATGGATGAATTAACTTTTTTTCTAAAAAAAAAATACCGGAAATCCGATAAAGAGGACAGACTGGACCTTTTATGATAGTTACGAGAAAGAAGATAGTAAATAAGAGAACTATTTTAAAATAAAGAGAGCATTTTTTTTCGGAGACAAAACACCTGATGTGGAGATGGAAGTCAAACCTTTTTTATTTTAATATAGTTTTTTGTGTACTTTTTTGGGATTTTTATCTTTATTGCTTTTGTATTTTTTGTTGCTTTTTTCCCTTTTTCCCCCTTTTTATTTATTATTTTTTATGTATTTTTCCTTTGGATTTTTCCTTTTTTACACTCTTTTCCTACTGTTCTATCCTCTTTTAAATGTTCACCCTCTTTCGTTGTATTTAAGATATAACCTAATAAAAATTATTCAAAAAAAAAAAAGAAAATTGCATTAGATAGACCACATCAGCTCTAGTTTCTGATACAGAATATATGGCACCCAATAATTGCCATCTGCTCACCCACAGAAAACCATATTTAATAATCTAGAGCTGATGTGGTCTATCTAATGTGATAAAAGTAATCTTTTGTGGGTAGTCAGCCTCTCCGCTCCCGACATCCCCATTGCCTCGGCACTATAGTTAGCAGTTACCTGCCCGTTCTTCTCTTAATGGACAATTGCCTTTTAATGTGTGGGGAAACATTAAACTCCGTGATAACATATTCCATTTCCAGTTGAAGTGATATGACAGGGAGCTCCAAGGAGAAACTCTTGGGAAGAATTACTTTTTGGATTATATGTCCAACAATCTCTTGCATTGGCTGGGTTATAGTTCATCCCCTTCTTTTTTTCAAGTTCTGATATAAGGTGATGCTTGGTTTGAGCCTGCATGAATTGTCTTTGTAAGCCTCTGCATGCATCTTTGCTACTACTTGGGCGAAAGTCACTGTTATGTAGCTCCATCACTTGCCATTGCTTCTCTTAAAGAAGAAGAACATTCTTTCTTAGCATTGAATTAGCGAAAGGTCCCTGCTAAGTTCATCTACCCTCATAGGCCATTTTCCTAAATGTGACTCTTTAAGATAATTGTTTTTTAATTTTAGCGTCTTCCAAATGTTTTGAACTTCTATGCCCCTCAACCTCAGCCAACATAACCACTCATGAAGACTGCTGAGCTAAGCAATACCTAGAAGCCTAATGGTTGTTTTGTTTGCTCTGTAACTGGCAGGTAAAATTGAAATCAAGATAGTGACGACAGGTGGCTTGGGAGACGATGATGATACTCATTGGCTGTCAGAAGAGGACACCAAGAACCTCAAGGATATTTTCTTCAACATTTTGGTGAGCATCTAAGATGCCAACACTGGAAAACAGACATAGCTCCTCCTCTTACATTACGGTTGGGGTCAACAATGTTCATGTACTTACTTTTCTTGGCAGCATTGGTCTTTTTCCAAAGGAAGATGAATAGCACCAAATTGATGAATTTTGAGGATCAAACAGCCTCAAACTGCAGCCCTCCAGCTGTTTGGGCCTCCAACTCCCCGAATTCGTGACCATTGAACAAGCTTGCTAGGACTTCTGGAAGCTGGAGGCCAAAACAGCTGGAGGGCCTCAGGTTGAGGATACCTGCCTTAGAGATTGTTTGGGGAACACAGACCTGATTTATTGCCAAAGGCTTTCATGGCCAGAATCACTGGGTTGCTGTGAGTTTTTCGGGCTGAATGGCCATGTTCCAGAAGCATTCTCTCAGGACGTTTTGCCTGCATCTATGGCAGGCATCCTCAGAGGTTGTGAGGCCTCTTGGAAACAAGGCAAGTGGAGTTTATATATCTGTGAAATGTCCAGGGTGGGAGAGAGAACTCTTGTCTGGAGGCAAGTGTGAATGTTGCAATTGGCCTCCTTGATTAGCATTTAATGGTCTTGCAGCTTCAACATGGACACAGCATATCATTTGAGAGCACAAAAATACTGGATCAATCTAACAACTACCATGTCAGACTACACAGAGAAGCCATTGAAATCCACAAGCATGTGGACAATTTTAACAGAAAGGAGAAAACCAAAATCTGGCTACCAGTATTAAAAAAACTCTAAAATAAAAACAGTAAATAAAGAACAACACTCAAAAACAGGGGAATTCCAGACAAGAAACAATCAGGGCCAGCTAATACCTCCCAACAAATGATTCCCCCGGGCAATAAGCAGCCAAGCCTTGAAGTTGTAAGGCCATTAAATGCTAATCAAGATGGACAACTGCAACATTCACACTTGCCTCAAGCAGACAAGAGTTCTTTCTTCCATTCTGGACATTCTGCAGATGTATAAACCCAACTTGCCAAGTTTCAAACAGACCTCACTATCTCTGAGGATGCCTGCCATAGATGCAGGTGAAACATCAGGAGAGAATGCTTCTGGAACAGGGCCATACAGTCCAGAAAACTCACAGCAATCCACAGATCGATTCTCACAACTGAATTCCTCATAGCGCGGGGGGGGGGGGTATGTAGCTCCCATTCCTTTCAACAAGTCCCTGAACAGAGTTGTTTTCCAGTGAAATGGGAGCAGCAGCACTTCCCTGCATTCCTTTGTCTTTACCAGGTGGGGTGAGGGGCATTTCCATTTTGCTTTTCCCTAAAATATCTTGGGTTCGCAGTGGTTCCTAGAGTTCCTCATTTCCTGGACATATAGGTGGGGATGGTAGATTTCTCATGGCCTTGTTCTTCTTCACATAGATCCAGGGTACGGAAGAAGCTCACAAGGAACAGCGGCGCCAGCGTCAGCTGGAAGACAACTACCGTTTTGTGTGGGGACGCAACCAGGAAGAGCTACCAACTACTGGTGGCACGGATTCAGATGAGTTGGATTTCTGAACCTCACTGGTCCTTAGAACTTTGCCAACCATGCAGGACTGGGTGTCACCTTCCACTTGATAATCAAAAGGAGGATCAATGATTTTCCACAGTGATCAGAATCCCACTTGAATGCTCACAAAGCAAGCAGCCAGTGCAAGGGGCATCTTGGTTCTCAGGTGCAAAATACCTTCTTTAGACCGACAGCTGTCATGCCAAGTTTTACCAAGGCACCTTCATCACCTTTCTTCACCATATCACAATGGTATCTGTCAGCTGTCTCCAATAGTACTGTGGCCTTTCCTCAGATCCTAAACTTTGGTGCCCTCCAGTGCCGAGCTATTGGCTACATCCTCCAGCTCCCAGCCAGCTGTGCTTGGCTGGAGGAGGAGAAAGGCCAGGGTGCCCCCTGCCCCAGTGGAAGTTAAGGGCAGATCCAACTCTCCCGACCTGAGACTGTTAATCCCCATCCTGCTCCAGAGCCCCTACCAAAAAAAGCCCTTCAATTCAGTGAATGGTGGAATCAGGGTAAAAAACCTTTGTTTCTTAATGCCTTGTATATTTGGATAAATTCTTACCTCTGCACCCCACCCCACCCTGGTCTGGTTTGTGTAAGTGGTGTCACCTGTGTGCCTTGAAATGTCAAACTGAAAGGAGAGGGCTAGTATCTTTATTTTGTTTAGGCCTCTTCTCAAATCCTCTCCCCTTTTTTTGGCTTTTTGTCTGAAAGTTTGTGAATTGAGCACAAATAAGCCCCAAGTTGTACTGGCCATTCTTCATGACCAACTTCTCTGATGCTGCTCCAAGGTCATGTGGAAGCTGGCAGTTTGAGCTCATGAATACAGCAAAGAGAATGCAGAATGATGTGAAGGAAAGGTATTGGGTACTGCTTTCCGTTGTTGCATTGTTTAATCTCTGCTAGAACTCTAGGAATAGAACATGAACTGGATAGAAAAAAAAGTCCAGCCTCTGTGGACGAGCCCTACAGACGGGGCTGGCTGTTCCTTCTGTGAAACCCCAAGCTACAAACTTGGCTGGAAACTCTTCCAGTAAGAAAGTAAATCCAGTTCAAACACAGAACAATCAAAGCTACTTCATGGGTGACTGGAGAGAAAGAATTGCTCCCCCAGGAAAGAGGTGAGGCTGGAAGAATCCTGCCCGTCTCTCTTGGCACATCGAGGACTATTCACAGTTCCTTTTTTTCTGTCAATAAATCCAGATCACCCAAGCCTTGATTTTGGAAAGTCTTGTTCTGGCCCACTCAATAGTGTTCATGGATGCAAATTTTTTGGAACATTTAACTACAATACATTTTTTAAAAGCAATATTGGACCGTACTGCAGGATTATCACAGTCAGAAACACTGACTGACAAGCAGTGAGGAGCAAGCAGGAGGAGCTGCTTTGCTGAGTGAAGCCATATCTCCTCCGAGCCCGGTGCTTGTCTGACAGCATATTTTCTGCCTCTCAGGCCAATGTTGCATATTGCATTCATGTTGGCTAAGACTGGTAGTTGTTGTCAAGCAACATTCGGAGGTGGGTTCACATTGTTCTCATCCAGTTACCTGCAATCCCTTCCATTAGAACTGGGTTGGAATAATTCTTGCCTCTTCATATTGATAATAGTAATTCCAATCCTTCTTTTCCAGCACAGCTGATGGTAAGTAATACTAGGAGTGGCATTTCAACAATATCTGGAGGACCACATCACCCTGCTCCCCTTGTACTAGACCAGTGGTTCTTAACCTGTGGGTCCCCAGGTGGTTTGGCCTCCAAATCCCAGAAATCCCAGCCAGTTTACCAACTGTTAGGATTTCTGGGAGTTGAAGGCCAAAATATCTGGGGGCCCATAGGTTGAGAACCACTGGTCTAGAAGAAAATGAGTTAGTAATATTTCTTCAGACATTAATAAATAATAAATAAACTTTATTTGTACCCCGCTACCATCTCTCCTAGGGACTCAGTGCGGCTTACATTCCCTGCTCTTCATTGTTTCTTTTGAAGCAAAACATCCAGTGACACAGATCTTCAAATGCCCACTGCCTTCTTTGAGGCTGAGAGAATCTGATGATGAATAGGAATCTCTTAATTTGTGTTTCAACCTTTATGTAGTCTAGTATATACATGAAATGTGGAGCCTGAATGAAAAAAGTAAGCAATTAATAATTATTTAATAATATTGCTGTTTCTGCTCGCAAAGGTTGCAAGTGCATTTGTCGTGTGCCTTCAAATCATTTCTGACTCATGGCAACTCTATCACTTGGGCTAAGGATGTGCAACTTGTCCAGGATTACCAGTGGAGTCTCATGACCAAATAGGGATTTGAACCCTGGTCGCCAGAATCATAGTCCATCCTTCAAATCACTAAGCCATGAATATCAATTTGTGTCTGCTAATGTGTTAAACCTTTTCTGTACAATGATCAAAGCTGCAGGAGTACCGAGTTCTTTTTAACTTTGCCAAGCAAATATAGAAAAACATGGAAGTTGTGAATACACGTACACAATATCAATCATTTCTTATTTTCATGCCTGTTCAACTCCTCCTTAATTGCAATCTATTACTTGCTCTGGCCTCTTAGCCCTTGGGCAGAGCAAGCATTGCCAGAAGAAGGCCATTTGGGACCAGACGGAGAAGCTGCTTTGCGAACATTGCAATCTCATTTGAAATTTGGAGTGTGTCTTAAAACTGATGTGCAGATTTTTCAAGAGATTGTGAAACAGGATGACAAAGCGCTGAAGAAATCTTGCTCACTATTTATGGAAATTCAAGGAAGGAATATATGAGGGAAGAAAGTCAAGAAGAAAAAACTGAAGCCTGTTTTCTGGAAATACCTGAACTAAATTGCTTAAAGAGGCATCAAGACAGCTCCTGTATTGGTGTTGGTACTGGCAAATTGTTCATATTGCTGGTGCTATATTGAAGGTGTTGGCATTTACTCTTCTTTCTACATATTTCACTATGCCTCTGGTACTACCACTTTTTTGCCGCAAAAAAAGTCATAAACATTGCCTTTTAAGGATCTCCGTGTATATTGTTTTTGCAGGGCCCTTTGCCTTCATTATTCCTGCCTGTATTGCAACTTGGTTCAGTGCAGAATTGCTTGTAAATCATTAGCTTAGGCTTCAAGGAAGTGTTGAAGGAGGAAGCCAAGAATGGTTTAGATTATGTTTTTAACTGGGATAAAGTACTGTTGTCCTTTAGAAACCCCGTGTTTGCCCAGAAATGCATTATTATAACCTTCCTCAATTCAGTGTTTTCCACATGTATCAGATTCTTTGTAGCTCAGCAATTCTGGATTACACCAGATTGGGGAAAATTTATCCATGCCATTACTGAGAACCAAATAAGACCCCCACCCCATCCCCAAGTGTTTCCTGAGATCTTCCATAGCAGGAATGCTGGGGAACATACATTCTTTTTGGTCTTATTAGACTGCAATTGCCATCATTCTTTACCATTGGATATGAGTAGATGAGATTTAAATTTAGAGTAGATGAGATTTAAATTTTAGCTGCGTCTGGACAGCCACAAGTGGCCTGATACAACATTAATTAGAGGGGAAAGCCTGGAAGTCCAAGGAGTCGGCGCTTGCTTCCCAACTTCTTAAAGAGTTTCCTGACTCATTCAGGCCTATCCATCCCTTCTTTTGTGATTCTCACAAAGTGCAAGGCAAGAAGGCACCGTGTGTATGCCTCCTTCAAATGCCTATGCCACAACAGTACTCATCTCTGGGATTTCACTGACTTCCACTTCCACCATTTGTTGTGGCTCTGTGTTGCTAGTCCCCTGAATTTGGTTCTTTCCTCTATTAGATTTTCCTGGCACACTATGTCTTGAACTCTTTCCATTTTATCGTAACCAGTGTCTATTTGAAGTTGCCTGGCTGGGACTAAAATAGGAATTCCCTTGATAATAGTACCCATTCTGCTGCTCAAAAATCTTCCCTCTTGAACTACCCAGAATGGTGTTGTAGTCTCCTGGGTTGTAGTATGAATCTCCAACATTCATTTTTAACTTGGAAAGAGTAGTTTAGTATATCATGTCTACTTGGGATGCTCTAGATCTTTTTTTTTTCTACAGCAATGGTTCCCAACCTTTTTTTGACCAAGGATCACTTGACCAAGGACCACTTTGACCAGGGATCACTCTCCAACATTAGTACCCAAAGGGTTACGAATCAGTTTTTGATCAACTTTAGATTCGGTTTGGTTATTTGGGGTGCTGATTCAGAAAATTGTATTGGATAGACCACATCAGCTCTAGTTTCTGATACAGAACATATGCCATCCAGTAGTCGCCATCTGCTCGCCCACAGAAAACCATATTTAATAAGCCTCAGCACTATGAGAGAGTTTCGCTAGACCAGTCGATCTCGTTGCAACGGTGTAGTAACAGTGAGGCCGCGGACCATATTTTAGTTCTTGCAGAGCACAGGTTGGAAACCACTATAAGGAAGAGATGATACTGATCTAGGTGTGGAGGGATTTCACCTCTAGAGCATATAACGTCTTTCCAGCTGCACGGGGTTTTGGATAAGAAAGATTACCAAGATCCATTTCCATCTGGCTTCAGGAAAGTTATGAGGCAGATATGGCTTCTGTTGGATAACTTACAATGGTAACAGAATGCGAAGAATATGTTCCTATTTGTTCTGTTGGACTTTGCTGTGGCTTTCAGTATCTTCATTCTGTGCCATCTGGGATAGAGCTTGAGGTCACTGTTTTCTTCTGTTTCTTCTTGGAAGAGCAAACTCAGAAGATGGTGCTGGGATATTCTATTTTGTCTCCTTGGCATTTGGCTCATGGAATTCCACAGCCCTCTGACTTGCCTTCTGTATTACTCAACATGTATGAGAAACCCCTCTGAGAGCATTGATGCTGCTTGGAGTTTTTGGGGACATGAGTATGTTCATGTCACTCAACTATATTTCTCCCAAATGCCTAATTTCATGGAAGCCATTTCCAATCTAAATTGGTGTTTGTTGTCCCTACTGGACTGAATGAGGGCAAACAAATTGAAATGTAATTGAAATAAGACAGGGAGAACAGGGATGCAAATTGTGCTGATGACATTACACTCCCACTAAAATCTTTGCAGCTTAATTATATTCCTGGACTGAGATCTGAATGTGGGTGCCCGGTTTTGGTGGTAGTCATGAATGCCATTACTAGTGTACTTACTATGCCATTTCCTGGAAATGGGTTTACATTTGGATTATGTATAATGTGTCTATGACTTTTGAAAAGTATTCAGAAAGTTCACCTTGCTCAGAGAGATGGCAACCAGATCATTTACTGTGACTGGCTACAGGGAACAAACAACTTGTTGCTGTTGCTCTACTGGCTACTGTTCCATTTCTGGTCACAATCCAAACCACCGGTTATGACATAGTTTGGTTCCAGACTGTCTGAAGGGCCATATCTTCCTCTATGAACTTGCTTGTGTTATGTTATACCTTCAGGGGACCCTTTCCTTAGTCTTACCACCTTTACAGGAGAAGATCCTGTCAGTGGCCACTCCTCGGTTTTTGAACCCAGGTTAAGGTGGCTCTCACCTTCCACGAAGGGCCCTTCCACACAACCATATAATACAGACTATCAAGGCAGAAAATCCCACAGTATCTTCTTTGAATTGGGTTATCTGAGTCCATCCACACTGCCATACTGTATATTCCAGTTCAAAGCATAAAATGTGAGATTTTATTCAGCTGTGTGGAAGGGAGTCTAAGAAGTGGATGTTTTTAGTATTTTAGAAACAAGGGCTTTACATATGTAATTTACAGATTCTATGGATTTAGTTCTATGGACAGTTGAATTGCAGTGTAGCAATAACTTTTTCCTTATGTTCACTTGAGCCTTTGTAAGTGTTTTTAACTGTATTCTAGTTAAATTCAGTGAAAATCACCTAAGCTGCTTGAATTTGATCTGGGTCCCATATGAAATGATGGCTAACTGGATGCAGCACCACTAGCCAGACCTTCACAGATGACATTGAGGCTTTCTAAATTAGTTGTAGGCTACTATTAATCAGTTGTGTATATAGATTAAATGCAGCATGTGACCTGGTTGTAATGCTGGCAGGCTAAAATCAGTAGCTGTGAATGGTGCCAAGAAGGAGATTGTCATTGTTCAAAGTAATCATGTTCTGTTTGCTCTGCCTGAGTTGAGTTTACAGATCAATAAACCTGATAGCAAGTGTGAAACCCTATTCCACATCCTTGTATGTTTGTTTGGCTTTGTTCATGCACTAACGGAAATGACTGTGTCCATTTCTTAGATGCCAGTCCTGTATGACTGGGTAAAGAGAGCAGAGGCAAAGCAAACATGCTCGGAGTCTAGTATCCTCATATTTGACCACTCTTCTGAAGTGGCCAGCTCATGCAGACTCCCTGGATGTTGCTAGATAAAGACCATAGCACCTAAAGCTTGCTAGAGAACCTTTAATGGAATTTGTGTATAATCAAATCTGAAACGGGAAAAATGCAAATGTGGAGGAGTGAGTGTACGTTTTAAAAAAATCCTTCATCCCGTCTTCCTGTGGTTTCTTGGGCATCTTATCTTTCTTTGCTTGTTCGTGCTGGTTGAGCAATTCTTGTTTTAATGATGTTGTTAAAAAAATTCCGGCACTTTTAAAAGTTCATATTTGCTTTGTTTCTAGTTACTTCCTGATTATGGAGGGTTTTTTTCCCTCTTCTCTTCCTTCTTTTCAAATGAATAAAATGACTGTGCAACTCTCTTTCTGGATGGCCATCTGTCAGGGATGCTTTGAATGTGATTTTCCTGCTTCTTGGCAGGGGTTTGGACTGGATGGCCCACAAGGTCTCTTCCAACTCTATGATTCTCTCTTTTGCTCTCTTTCTCTGAAGTTGGGTTGCCTTCCCCCTGCACTTGCAATATTTGGCACATTTTAAATAATTTTGACAGTTGTAGCATGCCTAGTTTCCAACAGACCTCACAACCTCTGAGGATGCCTGCCAAAGATGTGGGTGAAATGTTAGGAGATAATATTCCTGGAACATGGCCATACAGCCCGGGAAACTCACAGGAACCTAGTAGTAGCATGAACTGAGAAGGTTGTATTCTGTCAGTGTTGCAAGGTTCAGTATACCTGTAGTCATTTTAAGCAGCAGTGGTGTAGTCTTAAAAGCAGTATCCTAGTCATGTGGGAAACCTACATTTCTGAAAACTCTGTGGCCAAACCCTTTTTGCAAAAAGTGTAGTGTTTAAGTCGGTGATTCGTGTGGGTGGGGAAGGTGTAAAAAGTGAAGGAAGGAAACCAACTTTTCTGCCAGTATAGAAACAAATGTGAAAGCACCCACACCTCTAGACCAAATGAGACACTATTACAAGTATATGCTTAGGCTTTGCTTATGCATATTTTGATCAAGTGTGAGTATGCTGTGGAAAGTCTAGAGCTTAATATTTCATAGAATCATAGTTTTGGAAGAGACCACAACGGCCATTCAGCCCAACCCCTGTTCCTAGAACGTTTTGGGGGCTGGAAAAGTATTAACAGGATTTAAAATACGGCCTACAAACAGGTTAGGCAAGTATGGCCTGTCTACCTTCTTTCTGCCCTGGAATCTGGTGGCTGCAGAAAGAAAAGGACAAAAATGCCAATATGTTCTCCTTTGGTCTTTGAAATCCATGAATGTATCCCTCTGTGAGTTTTTAACTGCTTGCTTCAGCCTTGAATTTACTTCTTCCAATATGAACAGCGACAGACTTCAATCAAACCAAGCTGCTTAAAGGACACATTACATCACAACCTTTTTATGGGTCACTGTTCTCCCCTTAAGGCAAAGAGAAGCTCCTTTTGCTGGGGGGAGAGGTTTCCTAAAACCCCTAGCAGCACATGGTGCCCTACTATTCCACTTGCAACAATATTTTATAGATGGAAATTGGGACTCATATGGCTAAGCCACAAGAGAGTGTAACAAAAGCTATCAATGGGAACCTAAGAGATTGCAGAAATTTTCTTTTGCTTGAACCTACTGGTTAAGAAAAATGTCTGCCTCCCTGTACCAGCGTTCTGTACTGAGTTCATTGAGTACTTTGAACTCAGTTTGTAGAACTAAGGATAAAGAGGTGAATGTGGGAGGAGGCAAAACAATTGGGACATTTTGCAAGCAACTGAAATGCTGTGGAACTGCAAAGGATTAATCCCTTCCAAATTAGGACTGTTGGAGGCACGGAGAAAGTGTCCGTGCTGTTCTCTTTCCCATAGATTGAGGTACATCCTGGTACACCTGTATTGACTGAGATGTACTTGAGGCACATCACACCTGGCAATGCTTTCATGGGTGGAGTTGCTGGGGTATGTCTTCTCTAGCCATCTCATTTAAAGCATCATTCCAGGAAGCTTTAGCGAGGTAATTCACTATGGCCTCACCTAGCTGCTCTGGATTAACTTGCTCAGGTAAGTTGACTTCTACTTTTGTGAGCATGGCTAGGTCCTCTTTGCTACTTTCCCTATATAAAATGATAGCACTATTGGCAAATAGAGGAAGAAAACGTGGCGACAGTGGCAGACTTTGTATTTCTAGGTGCAAAGATTACTGCAGATGCAGACTGCAGACAGGAAATCGGAAGACGTTTACTTTTTGGGAGGAGAGCAATGACCAATCTTGATAAAATAGTGAAGAGTAGAGACATCACACTGGCAATAAAGATCCGCATAGTCAAAGCAATGTTATTCTACGGATGTGAGAGCTGGACGAAAGGGAAGGCTGAGCGAAGGAAGATAGATGCTTTTGAACTGTGGTGTTGGAGGAAAGCTCTGAGAGTGCTTTGGACCGCAAGAAGATCCAACCAGTCCATACTTCAGGAAATAAAGCCCAGCTGCTCATTGGAGGGAAGGGTATTAGAGGCAAAGATGAGCTACTTTGGCCACATCATGAGAAGACAGGTACTCCTGGAGAAGATAATGATGCTGGGAAAAATGGAAGGAAGAAGGAAGAGGGGCTGACCAATGACAAGATGGATGGATAATATCCTTGAAGTGACTGGCTTGACCTTGAAGGAGTTGGGGGGTGGTGACGGCCGACAGGGAGCTCTGGCATGGGCTGGTCCATGAGGTCACGAAGAGTTGGAAGCAACTGAACAAATAACATGGTTCCACTTGAAAACTGTCATTACATCCTGGCATTCATAGCTTGAGCAGAAAGAAGAAGAGAATGTGTAAATGGCTCTAAGATGCCAATAATCCCAAAATTCAATAGCATGTGACCATTGCAGTTAAAGTAGAGTAGGAGGCAGCCAACCAGCTAGGCACGGCACTATTATGTCCTCTGCAGCAATTGTTGAGTGTCTCTCCCACTATCACTAGTTGCCATTCTGGTGGCCACTGAGAAGGAGGGAGACAGCCGGCAAGACACTGTTACATTATGTCTTCTGTGTTACATACAATGATCTGAGGAAGTCCTCAATGGCAGAACAGATAGATGGCTACAGTGCCTGTGACTGTGGACAAAGGCTGCAACAGATAAGAGGCACCAATCTCTACACATAAAAAAATCCACACACAGTTTGTTTGTTTGCTTGTTTTGTTGTGTCAGGAGCGACTTGAGAAACTGCAAGTCACTTCTGGTGTGAGAGAATTGGCCATCTGCAAGGACGTTGCCCAGGGGACGCCCAGATGATTTGATGTTTTTATCATCTTTGTGGGAGGCTTCTCTCATGTCCCTGCATGATGAGCTGGAGCTGATAGAGGGAGCTCATCTGCCTCTCCCCGGATTTGGACCTGCGACCTGTCGGTCTTCAGTCCTGTCGGCACAGGGGTTTAACCCACTGCACCACCGGGGGCTCCTCACACACAGGTGCCTTTAAGTAAAACAAAACCAACAAATGTCCCATGGTGATCAGCAAGCGGCAACAGGGTCAGGGCTGTGAAATCTGGAAGCCCCTAGCTACAGACCGGCCCATGGCAGTGGATATAGATTCAATTTTTCCCGCCACCAGGACTTACTTTTGGAAGGCAAGCATACAAGTGATTGCTTGTGATATGATGATAAAGTAGAATCCTAGTGCTATAATTGTGTAGAGTGAAAGATTCTCTGATCTCTGGAAGATTTCCCAAACATTTCACACTTCCCAAACAGAGGATGCCTCTAGGCAACAAAGACCAGACTACCTCTATGTGGATACCCTCACTGATTTACTTTGCAGCTTCATAGCTACTCAATGCTATTCAAGCTTACTAATTTCAATATTCACACTTTCCTTAAACAGGCAAGGGTTCTTTCTCCTACCCTGGACATTTCACAGATATATATATATACACTCCACTTACTTCACTGCTAACAGAATCTCTGAGGATGCCGGCCACAGATGCAGGTGAAATATCAAGAGCGAGTGCTACTGGAACATGGCCATACAGTCTGAAAAACTCACTGCAACCCAGTGATTCCAACCATGAAAGCCTTCGACAACACAGATTTCCCTGTCTTTCAAAGTTTCCTCGTGTGCCTGCAAGTTTTGACTCAATGATCCCCACACATAACTCACTATTTCATATTCTGGAACACAAAACTATTCTTTTAAAAAGTAGTGGTGGGAACCCTTCAACCTCTAGAAGACAAACTTCTTTTAGCTGCCAGAAGAGGCAATTTATTCCTTTCTAGTCACAGAAAGCATGGCCTGGAGAGGGTCCAAGGGCCACCAAATAAACTTTCCGGTTTGAAGGTGACTCACTAGATATCATTGTTAGCCATCAAGAACTGTTCTGCTGCTATATGTATTTTTCATAAAGATTTTACTTCCTCATGCAATATTTTTTTATGGGGCAGAAACAGGGGGTTAAATCTTATGTTTTCTAGTTGACATCTGTCGTTTGGAATAATCTTATTGAGCTGTAAGATATATAGTCTTGACAAAATATTTTACAAGACCAAGGAGGCAAAGATTCACAAAAGCTGTGCTTACAGCTAAAATATCTAGATAATCCTGTTCCACCCCCAAAGCATATGGTAGTGCTGAAAGGTATTGAAAAGAGAACTGATGCATGCCATCATCAGTGAAAGATCATGGGAAGAAAATGACTCGTCTTCCTTATGGACAAAGGCCAAAACTTTCCAGGTGGCAGAGAAAGGAAAAAGGGAAGACCTGTAAGAGATATGCTGCCAATGCAATGTTACTTCATGATTACTTCATATATTTACACTATAATGTTTGCATTCAAATAAAAGTTTAAGATTCCGGTTGCAATGGGTGGTCTGTGTAAGTTTATCTTTCCTTAGCCGGAAGTCTTTCTGGTGAATACATCTGAGAATACATCTTCCCAGTGTGGAATACATCTTGCCACGTTAAAACAGTGGATGTGGCTCTTAATGAGACATGTCGCATTATCACAGGATGTCTGTGCTCTACACCACTTGAGAAATTATACTGTTTAGTCGGTATTGCACCAGCTGACATCCATCGGGAAGTAGCAGCCTCTAATGAAAGGACCGAGACATTGACATCTCCAGCCCATCTTCTGTTCTGATTTCAGCCAGCAAGCCAAGGCCTTATATCAAGAAATAGAGTCCAAAGATCCTCAGAGATACTTGCAGGAACACCTCAGCAAGCGAGAGTCCAAAAGTGGCAGGCTCAAACCCAGAACCTCAATCAGTGGCTGATACCAGATGAGAGACTCCCCCTGGGCACACAGAAGACTTGGCAACTTGGAAGACACTGAACAGACTGCGCTCTGGGACCACGAAATGCAGAACTGACCTTAAGAAATGGGGCTACAAAGTGGAGTCCACAACATGGAAGTGTGGGGAAGAGCAAACCACTGATCACCTGCTGCAATGCAACCTGAGCCCTGCTACATGCACAATGGAGGACCTCCTTGCGGCAACACCAGAGGCACTCCAAGTGGCCAGATACTGGTCAAAGGACATTTAATCAACTACCAAGCTTGCAAACTTTGTGTTTTGTTTGTTTGTTTGTTTGTTTTGTTAAAAATGTAATACAACTGTCTGGTTCCTCCTGACACGATTGATTGATTGATTGATTGATTGATAGATAGATAAATAAATAAATAAATAAATAAATAAATTCCTGTTGTCATGCAACTGGATACTTGTGAAGGAAGATTAGAGGGTAGGGAGACTATATATTCATTCATTCATTCTTCTTTCTCTTGTACTATCTCTTTGGCCAAGCAGAAATACTACACTTCATTGATTTGAGCTAACACACAATACCTGCACTGTCTCTTTTCTTCCCATAATCTCTTTTCAAGCTCTCTCTTCCACCTCTTCTTCCATCATTCTAGGCCAATGCCTTTTGTCAATGACTTCCACACAGCTGAATAAAATCCCACATTTCCTGCTTTGAATTGGAATATATAGCAGTGTGGACTCAGCGCCCTTCCACACAGCCATATAACCCAGAATATCAAGGCACAATATCTGCTTTGAACTGAGTTATCTGAGTCCACATTGTCATATATTCCAGTTCAAAGCAGAAAATGTGGGATTTTATTCAGCTGTGTGGAAGGAGCCTCAGATAACCCAGTTGAAGGCAGATATTGTGGCATTTTCTGCCTTGATATTCTGGGTTATATGACTGTATGGAAGGGCCCTAAGGCTCATTTCTTCTACATTTTCTACTTTCTCACTGGTCTAGTTAGATGAACTATCCAAAATATTTAAGTGTTACTTGCTTTATTGATCTGGTTATTCCTTATACTCAGAGCCTCTTCTTTTAAGGTTTAAATCTAGAAACAAAATAGTTTCCTCCTATTTTTTCAGAAATTTGCATTTAAGGAAAACACCAAATTAAAGGTTTCCTCTTCATTGGCTAAGATTTGTACCTTTTCACTTAGTGTGCCATAATCTTGGAATTGCTTCCCTAATCAAGATGAATGACAGTCCAGTCAGAAGGCTGCTCATTCCCCAATTATGCTACTTCTTATTCAGTAGGAATAAGGTGTCTTGGGGCCCTTCCACACAGCCCTATATCCAAGAATATCAAAGCA
Source organism: Anolis sagrei ordinatus (assembly GCF_025583915.1). Taxonomy (NCBI): domain Eukaryota; kingdom Metazoa; phylum Chordata; class Lepidosauria; order Squamata; family Anolidae; genus Anolis; species Anolis sagrei. The sequence goes on along the minus strand of NW_026845477.1, from coordinate 120,923,958 downwards.
GAAAATCCCACCATATCTGCTTTGAACTGGGTTATGTGGGATTTTCTGTCTTGATATTCTCGGACATAGGGCTGCGTGGAAGGGGCCTCTGTAGAACTTGTTCATTAGGTACATATAGGATTTCACAGCTAGGTTATTATAAAGAGCCCTTCCACACAGCCATATAACCCAGAATATCAAGGCAAAAAAAATCCCATAATGTATTGTCGAAGGCTTTCATGGCTGGAATCACTAGGTTCTTGTGGGTATTTTCGGGCTATAGGGCCATGTTCTAGAGGCATTTCTCCTGACGTTTCGCCTGCATCTATGGCAAGCATCCTCACCTCACTACCTCTGAGGATGCTTGCCATAGATGCAGGCGAAACGTCAGGAGAAATGCCTCTAGAACATGGCCCTATAGCCCGAAAAACCCACAAGAACCTAGTAAATCCCATAATATCTGCTTTGAACTGGGTTATCTGAGTCCACACTGCCATATATTCCAGTTCAAAGCAGAAAATGTGGGATTTTATTCAGCTGTGTGGAAGGGGCCTTAGTGCCCATTGAAGGGCTAGATGTCATTGTGATGAACCAGCTTTTTAGTGGATCTGAATACTCAGGTCCCTTCTACACTGCCATATGATCCAGATTATCAAAGCAGATAATGCACATTATCTGCTTTGAATTGAATTATATGAGTCTACACTGCCATGTAATCCTGTTCAAGCAGATACTGTAGTCTGGATTTTATATTATTTTTCTTTATTAAAAATTTCAATTTATACTACAAAAAAAGAAGTAAAGGGAAAACAGGAAAGAGTGGAGAAATGAAAAGAGGGGGTGGCATTAGTAGATTAAACTGTGACAAATATTAAATATGTCGCAAAGGAAGGGGTTAAAGAAAAAGTGGAAAGACATCCCTCAGTTCTACTGAGTGATTCCGGCCATGAAAGCCTTCGACAATACAGTGGAAAGACAATTATCAATGACAAAGTTTTCTTAATGTCCTTATTACATCAATTTCTTCATATTGTTGTTGTCGACCTTTGCAACCCGAAAGACAGTTGCATCTGTCAAGTAGGAAATTTGGGTACCACCTATGTGTGGGGAGGATAATTTAACTAATAATAATAATAATAATAATAATAATAATAATCCTTTATTTATACACCGCTAACCTCCCGAAGGACTCGGTGCAGCTTACAAGAGGCCGAGGCCCAACACATCAATAAAACAACAGCATAACAAATACAACAATAAATAAACTCATAAAACAAGCAATAAACATTAGAACAATAGCAATAAACATTAGACAATAACTCCATGACACATTTAGAACTAAGGCCGGGCCAAATGTAATGAGTAAAATTTTAAAATGCTGAACATGACAGGTGAGATGGATAGGTTTTTGGAGATAAGTGTGGTGTGCAGACAATCTTAATCTCTAACAAAGTGCATTTGGGACATGATGCTAGGAGTTTCCTATTCTGGAAAGGCACACTGGAACAGCCACGTCTTCAAGCTCTTCCTAAAGACTGCCAACGTTGGGGCTTGTCTGATGTCCTTGGGGAGAGAGTTCCAGAGTTGGGTGGCCACCACGGAGAAGGCCCTGTCCCTCGTCCCCACCAATCGTGCTTGCGATGCAGGTGGGATCGTGAGCAGGGCCTCTCCAGATGATCGGAGAGATCATGTGGGTTCATATACGGAGATGCGGTCACACAGGTAGGCAGGTCCCAAACCGTTTAGGGCTTTTAGGTAAGCACCTGCACCTTGAATTGGGACCGGAAGATGAACGGCAGCCAATGGAGCTCCTTAAACAGGAGGGTTGACCTCTCTCTGTAAGGAGCACCAGTTAACAACCTGGCCGCTGCCCGTTGGACCAGTTGGAATTTCTGGGCCGTTTTCAAGGGCAGCCCCAAGTAGAGCGCATTACAGCAGTCCAATCGAGGTGACTAAGGCATAGGCCACCCTGGCCAGATCAGCCTTCACGAGGTACGGTCACAGTTGGCGCAGGAGTCTCAATTGTGCAAAAGCCCTCCCGGCCACCGCTGACGCCTGTGCTTCAAGCGTAAGTGATGAGTCCAAGAAGACACCCAAACTGCGGACGTGTGACTTCAGCGAGAGTGTAACCCCGTCCAGCACACGTTGCCACCCTATACCCCGATCTGGTTTACGATTGACCAGAAGGACCTCTGTCTTGTCAGGATTAATCTTCAGCTTGTTCATCCTCATCCAGACAGCCAAATTTATGAGGCCATAAAAAATCTCCAGACAGACGGTGAAGCAACAGTTTCCCTGGTGGCCAGAAAAAGTTGGAATGTTAAATAGCCTCTGACTGTCTGTCTATATGTGTTGTGTGTCTATGGCATTGAATGTCTGCCATGTTTTCAACAGCAAAACAACAGAGGGAAAGCAATCAGGGACATCTAATCACATCTCAACAAAAGATTGCCCCAGGCACTGCCAGGCCATCAAATGCTAAGTGGTCAGTTGAAACATTCACACCTAGCTCCAGCAGACAAGAGTCCTTTGTCCCACCCTGGTCCAGCTGCAGCTGGTCATTTTACAGATATATAAACCCATTTTCCTAGTTCCAACAGACCTCACTACCTCTGAGGATGCTTGCCACAGATGCAGGCGAAACGTCAGGAGAGAATGCCTCTAAAACATGGCCCTATAGCCCGAAAAAACCAACAACAACCCTTCGGAAGGGTGAGTTCTGGGTGAGGCGCCGCGAAAAAGTCAATCAGCGTTCTCGCGCATCCCCGCCTTCGCCCGCGTTTTTATGTCTTCCTGAGCGGCGCGCCTCCTCCAATCAGGAGAGGCCTCGCAACCTGCCAGCCAATGGGCGCCCGCGGGGGCCGGGCCTCGTGGCTTAAGGAGATGGATAGGCAAAGCATGATTCTCTCTTCTGGGGTTCCTTGTAGAAAGAAGGAGGCAGGCGAGGAGGCAGCGGGGGCTCCCTGGGTGCTTCCCTGCCTCCCCCTTTCAGCTGATGCACCCGGGAAAAGGTAATGCAAAGCGGGTTGCGATGGACCTTGCACCCCCCTCCCCTCCCTAGTTCGCTCTCTCGACCCATTGCAAGGGTTTGGATGAAGGCCCAGCGTTGCTTTCTCTTATTTCGTTGAAAATGGCATTTCCCCTCCCAAACCTTCCTCTCCCCGATTGCTGGCTCCCTCATTTGTCCCCTTGGGGTGCATCTCTACACTGCAGAATGAATGCAGCTTGGCACCGCTTCCGTTGCTATGGAACCTTGGGAGTTGGAGTTGCACAAGCCTTCTCTGCCAAAGAGTGCTGGTGCATCACCAAACTACAGCTCCCAGGATCCCATAGCATTGGTCCCTGATAGCCAAAGTGGCGTCAGACTGCATTCATTCTACACCCTTTGATCTCTTCCTTCAATTGATTTTATTATATTTTTTTTGCTTGTGGGGATGGAAACACCTGTCTGAATATCTGTTCTCAAAGGCCAGGTTGGAGGTGGGTGGGCTTTTGAGAGAGGACTAGTTTTTCTCAAAGTCCCCCATGCCTGCAATTGCCATTCCCATTTCCCAACAGCTGGGGATAGCTGTCTGATCAGCTAGAAAAGAGAGCACCTTGGAGACCCATTCATCCTCATTTTCTGGGAAATTGTATAGTTTTTAGGCAGTGAGCAGCCATGGGTCTCAGTCTTGGGAGAAAAATGAAGTATCAATAATAATGGTAATAAGTAGTTGATCTAATGGTCGCAAGGGTATGTCCGTCCACTAACCTGCAGGTGTTTTGTCCATGGGAGGAAAGAGACCGCCATCCTATTTGCATTGTGCCTTATGGTGCCCCATGCATTTCATGAGGTTTCTATAGGCAAGGAATACTTAGAGGTAAGTTGTCGAAGGCTTTCATGACCAGAATCACTGGGTTGCTGTGAGTTTTCCAGGCTTCATGGCCATGTTCCAGAAGTATATTCTCTTGACATTTTGCCCACATCTATGGCATGCATTCTCAGAGGTTGTGAAGTTTGTTGAAAACTAGGCAAGTGGGGTTTATATATCTGTGGAATGTCCAGGGTGGGAGAAAGAACTCTTGTCTGCTTGAGGCAAGTGGAAATGTTGTAATTGGCCAGCTTGATTAGCATTGAATAGCCTTGCAGTTTCAAAGCCTGGCTGCTTCCTGTCTGGGGGAATCCTTTGTTGGGAGCTGTTAACTGGCCCTGAAGTTGTGAGGTCTGTTAGAAATGTCCAGGTGGCTTTGCCAGTTCCTTCCTTTGACATACACCTGCAGCTTTTGGTTTTCATTGGTAGCCTCTTATCCAAGTGATAATCAAAGCTGACCCTACTTGGTTTCCAAGCTCAGATGAGATTTTGGTGCCTTTAGGGCATTTTCATCAAGGCCACATCAGCCTTAAGGTTGCCTTGAAAGGGTTGTTGAATCCCTGGATGGAGAATCTGTGGATACAGAGGACCAAGTTATAAACAATATAGGTTCTGTAGGGTTTATTCTTAAGTTGAATTTGTAAGTCAGAACAGGTACTTTTAAAACTGTAATGCCAGCTATATATCTCTATCTATCTATCTATCTATCTATATTTATTTTTATTTATTTACAGCATTTATATTCTGCCCTTCTCACCCTGCAGGGGACTCAGGGCGGATTACAGTGTACACATATATGGCAAACATTCAATGCCAATTTTAACATACAACATATACAGACATACACAGAGGCTATTTTTCTGGCCGCCAGGGGAGCTGTCACTTTCATCGTCCATCTGCGACACTGATGAAGTACTTCCACATTCCCTGCACGCTTTTTTTGCTGGAGTGCTTTGCTGGACTCTTTTTTATGGCCTGATAAATCAGTTAATTTAGCCTCCCCACACTTTTTTAAAGGTGGTACCTTGTTTTCCTACTTGACAGATGCAACTGCCTTTCGGGTTGCAAAGGTCAACAACAGGCTACACAATTGGTTGGAAACCCACTCCAACCTGGGCTGGCTTCAAACTCATGACCTTTTGGTCAGAGTGATCTTAATGCAGCTGACACTTGGATAAAAGCTTTGGATAGCATAGGGAAGGGATATCACCCCTGTTGTGTTTGTTTTGCTGTCTGTGCCCCCGTTCAGAAGATTTCACCTCACTTTCTGTGCCTGTGATAATTGGATTGTGAAAAATGTGACTTGTCATGAAAATAAGGATTGGTGATAATCCCTCAATGAAGACGTCTTTTCCCCATGATAACTCTTTCAGGAGTGGATTTCCCTTCTGAGGGGTAGATTTCTCAAACTTCCTGTTGTCTCACCCTCATTCTTAACTGGGAGTTGTTTGTAAGTTGGATGTTTCTAACTTGGGGACTATTTGTGTGTGTGTGTGGTACAGAGTGGTCAGTGCTCTTTAGTTTTGGCTTGCCAGATGTTATTGATTGACAACTCTCATCACTTTTGATTGTCTGCCATTTGGATTGGGGATAATGGGAATAGCCCTTGTGACTCTGGGGTCAGGTAAAGGTTAAAGGACATTTTGAAGTCAGACATCCTATCTACAAACCTTTTATCTACGTTCTACCCCCATTATACTGTCTAAACAGAACAAACTGCAGCCTTCCAGATGATATTGTATAAAGATTCCCATCGGCTCTAGACATGATGTCCGATTATGAGGAATACAACAGTTATAGTCCTGCATCTGGAGGACCACATAAAATTACATGGTGGATGGATTCAGACTATAGGCCTTGAGTTTGACACATGGGCTCTAGGATATTTAGGCTGCATACACCTATTACATTTCAGAAGGGAAGGTAGTCCTTTTCATTCGAATATTCTGGTGAAGTGTATAGTCTTTTAGACTGTGAATAATTTTGGGTCCCAGTCCTCGGAGTAAAGTGGGGTACAAATCATAGTAATGATGGTGACGACCATGATGATTATGATGATAGTAGCTGATGTAGGAGTCTGCAAGCATATGTCAATCCAATAGTATACAGGTTCTTTATCTATGGTAAAAAAGAGATCTCCATAATATCTGCTCTCTGTGTGTGTGTGTGTGTGTGTGTGTGCATGTGTGCATGCACCTTCTGGCACCCATACATTTCATAGAGATTTTGCAGGCAAGGAATAGTCAGAGGTGGTTTTGTCAGATCCTTCCTCTGAAATATAGCTTACAGGGCCTGGTATTCATTGGTAGTCAGTCACCCATCCAGGTCCTTACCAGAGCTGACAGTGCTTAGCTTCCAAGATCAAATGGGATCTGGTATTTTAGGGTATTTAGGCCACATAGATTTGTTACATTTGGAAAACAGGGGTTTCTTAGACCTAGAACCCATCCCCCAATTAAAAACAAAAGCCTAGAATCTGTTTTGCAACAGCTTTATGCCTATATATATATCCTTTTTTCATGTCAGGAGTGACTTAAGAAACTGCATCTCACTTCTGCTGTGAGAGAATTGGCAGTCTGTAAGGATGTTGCCCAGGGAATGCCTGGATATTTTACCATTACCATCCTTGTGGGAGGCTTCTCTCATGTTCCCGCATGGGGAGCTGGAGCTGACAGAGGGAGCTCATCCTGCTCTCCCCAGATTTGAACTGCTGACCTTTCAGGCAGCAATCCTGCCAGCACAAGGGTTTAACCCATTGCACCACTGGGGGCTCTCTCTCCCCCCTTCCTCTCTCTCTCCCTCTCTCTCTCTCTCACTCTCTCTCTATATATATTGTAATAGCAATTAAATAAGAAACCAAACATGCTAGGGTTTGGGATTGCTTGTGACTTGATTCCTAGCAATGCATTATGCTATAGCAATGGCACTCTGGTTCTGCTAAGCCATCATGCTGGACAGGGGCCACTTCCGAGCTGTACAATCTGCATCCCTGGTTGTGTTTGTTTGTTTAACTGTTCCATAGGGAAAGTGCATATATATCAGACCTTAGAAATAAGCATCCTTTCAAATACTGTTGAACTGCAGCTCCTATCAACCCTCACCCACTGGCTGTGGCCAATGGAAATTGTAGTCTAACAATGCATGCAAGCAGCCACCTGTTCCACACCTCTGATAGAAAGGAACCCTATCTGATAACTCTTAGGAGAATGTGGAATTGTCAAACTTGTGCACCAACTGAGTGGATTTAACATTGACAGGGGACTTTATTTGACTGTGATCTATGCAGGGCTCATTTCCAGACCTTGATGTGTTGAAATGATGTTGGTTCTTTGTTGTCCTCCCTCAGCTGTTCCTGTTTTAAGACATGTTATATCATCTGCAGCTTTTCCTTTAGCTCCCAGGGCAGTGACAATAAAATACGTTGTCATGTTGTTAGTACAGTGGCTGAAACAGTTAATGAGTGGAGTTTGGTTTGTATGCATATGTTCCATCAAGGTGTATGTCTACTTGAGGCCACCTCATAAAGTTTTCTTAGGCAAGGAATATTCTGAGGTGGTGTTGCCAGTTTCTTCCTATGAATTTCACAAGGTTTTCTTAGGCTAGGACTACTAGATGTAGATTGTCAGTGCCTTCCTCTGAAATATAGCCTACAGTATCTAGGATTCTTTGGTGGTCTCCAATTCAAGTTCTATCCAGGACTGACAGTGCTTAGCTTCCAAGATCAGAAGGGAGTTGGTCCTGCTAGGGCAGTGATTCTCAACCTGTGGGTCCCTAGGTGTTTTGGCCTACAACTTCCAGAAATCCCAGACAGTTTACCAGCTGTTAGGATTTATGGGAGTTGAAGGCCAAAACATCTGGGAACCTAAAGTTTGAGAACCACTGTGCTAGGGTATTTAGGTTTATGAAGTAAGAAAAATCCACATGAGAAGCTTAACTATGCCATGTATAGCAGTGTCCTATATCCAATTCAAATGATGCAGCATAAGTAAATGCATGAGGGTTAATGTAGCATGAATATGTCTGCTTTATAAAGCTGTGGCTTCCATGTTGGTGGAGCAGTGGATCTATTCAAGGTTTTAGTCCATAATTTAAATAAGCTACCCGTGATGATGAAAGCCTATCCCCCAAAATAAGCTCAGCACCTTGGATAGCTCCTTAGAGGTTCAGAGGACAGTCAGCCCTCCACATTTGAAGGTTTGACTTTGGGGGATTTTATTATCATCTCTCTAGGAATCTTTAGGTTCTCCAGCACAAGTTCTGGCAGAGGTTGATCATAGAAATGTGCTGTAGGGTCTAGAAATTCCTCAAAAGGATACTACTCTAAACATTTGTAGGCTCTCTAGCATGATTTTATAGTGAACTTCCGCTGGAGTCAAGCTAGAGAACTTAGAGATTCCTAGGGAGGTATTGTCTCAAATAAAAATGCTTTAAGTGAGTGCCCTAATATCTGTAAAAGTGGAGGGAGGACTGTGCATCCCAGAGTAGATTCATTACTTCATTAACATGGAAGCCACGGGATGCCATGAAAGGCAAGGCTCCTTCTTTCCTGCTTGTAAATTGGTAAGGGAATCCAGGTCGCTTGATGAGAAAATGGAAAGCTGATTTATGCTGTAGATTAACATCTGCCCTCATAACTTACTGAACTGTGTGTGTCACAGTGCTATTTTTAGAGCTTGCAATTTCATAGAATCATAGAGCTGGAAGAGAACGCATGGCCCAACCCCAAGCAGAAAAATCACAATCAAAGCACCCCTGACAGATGGCCATCGTGCTTTTGTTTAAAAGCCTCCAAAGAAGGAGATTCCACCATACTCCAAGGCAGATTCAGCTTTCCTGCTGGGATCATGCCTTGTGTATATGCATGGAGGTTGCATATTGAACCTGAAGGGTGATAGATAATCATCTCCAGTAGGAACAGGAATGGACTGCAATCAAAAGCCATCTATCTATCCCTAGAGTTGAGAAAGTGTCACAAAACACTTTACTTCTATAGCATTGTAAAAACCTGGGCCAGTTCCAAACATTTCAATTTCTGTGAATGGTCACTTCTCTTCTGACAAAAAAACAAATGCCCTAAAGTCAGCTAAGTTACTCTGATAATTGAAGTGGAAAATCCCACGAGCGCCTTCCTCCCGGAACAATACAGTACAACAAGAACAAATACAATAGTGAACAGTTTCTGACTTTTTTTGTTCATGACACCCAAAATCTACTAGTCTAGGTCATATCCCAGATCCATATAGGATGCTAAGCAATCTTATGGGAGATGCCACAAAATTTACCTTGAAAAAGAAAGTGAACAGTGTTGCACATAATAGAGAGCTGTAGTTATGGGGTTATGGCAGGCAACTGGCCTAGATCTGAATTGTGGCACCCAGGGGAAGTGTTAGGTTCAGAGCCTAGAAGAATGATTTTGCATTGTAATTTCCAGAAAGAACTCTCCAATCAATGCATCCCCCAAATCCTTGTTAAACGGATGGCCTTGCTTGGGCTGTTAACACTATGGGTGTCGAGAATGTGAAATTATTACAGTGACACCACTTTAATAATAATAATAACTTAATCTTTATAACTCACTTCCGTTTCCCTGAAGGGACCGAGAGTGGCTTACACATGGGACAGAATATCCACAAAACATCAAAACAAAACAATCCATTAAAAGAAAAAAAAACACAATTAAAATTAAACATAGCAAAGCATAATAATCAAATAAAACATAAGGGTATAAAACAGCTGATTAAAACTCACTCAAACAATACACAACTAAAACCAATAACCAGAATACTAAGATGGGCATGATCAGGGTATAAAAAGGACCAGACCTGAGATAGTGCAAAACAGCGTAGTATAGGGCCAGGGGATTGGAAGAAGTGCAGAGAACAGAGTACTATCTGGCAAGCTAGGGACTGGGCATTTGTAAGTAGGGACTAGTCATTCTCAAATGATTGTTGAAACATCCAGGTTTTCATATTCCTACAGAAGGAGGATAGAGAAGGGGCTTGCCTAATCTCCCTGGGGAGGGTATTCCAAAGTCAGGGGGCCACCAACGTGAAGGCCCTCTCCCTCATACCCACCTTTGATAATGGTGGGAACAAGAGGAGGCTCTCCCCGGTGGATCTTAGAGCCCAAACTGGTTCATAGGGGGTGATAAGGTCATGAAGATAGGTGGGGCTCAAACCATTTAGGGCTTTGTAGGTCATAACCTGCACCTTGAATTGGGTCCAGAAACTTATTGGCAGCCAGTGGAGCTGCTTTAATAGGGGCGTTGTGCGCTTCCTTTAACTATCATGGCTCAATGTTAAGGAATCCTGGAAGTTGCAGTTTGGTGAGGCACCAGAACACTTTGGCAGAGAAAACTAAAGACTTTGTAAAACTATATCTCCCATGTCATGAAAGTGGCTTATATGGATACATATGTAAGACTATTTACTTATTCAGTTGGCATTTATGTTGAATGTTGAATCATAGCTTCTCCTTTAGCGCAGTAGACTCTAGGTTAACTCTAGGGCACTCTCAAGCAGCCTGCAAAAATTGAAGAAATAATCCTTTTAGCAGAAATGTGAGCTTATGTTAAATTTGATTTAATGTGTCTTAATTTTAATTACCATATTTCTATATTAATATTTTACCTATGGAAGTACCAATTCATAAAATATTTTGTGCAGTATTTTAAGGGTGCATCTCACCATCAATTTATGTAGCATTTTAATGATTCTAATGATTTATGTAGTGTTTTAATGGTGTATTTTGTATTGTATTTTATAATCTGGTTTTTATGTATTTTTGTCTGTCCTATATGTGAAAGACCGATGTCCTAAGCATTAAATATGCTATCTTACACTAATATCAAACCAATACAGAGTTTATGCTGTAGGGTATAGCATTAGTATTTGCATTTTAACTCTGTGTATGGAGCCCTCGGTGATGCAGTGGGTTAAACCCTTGTGACGGCAGGACTGAAGACCAACAGGTCGCAGGTTAGAGTCCAGGGAGAGCCTGGATGAGCTCCCTCTGTCAGCTCCAGCTCCCCATGTGGGGACATGAGAGAAGCCTCCCACAAAGGATGGTAAAAGATCAAAACATCCAGTTGTCTCCTGGGCAACATCCTTTCAGACGGCCAAGTCTCTCACACCAGAAGTGACTTGCAGTTTCTCAAGTCACTTCTGACATGGAAAAAAAATCTCTGTGTATGTTTTAATAGTGTTTTATCTCTTGTTTTAATGATGTTGTACCCCCATCTTGAGCCACAGGGGGAGGCGGGTAATAAATGTATAATAATAATAATAATAATGATAATAATAATAATAATAATAGATAGGCCTGTATTTAATAGGAGTTGTCAAACAACCAGAAATGACATGTATCCAGCATCTACCAATCCCCATGGGTGCCAGTTCATGGAGGCCCCTTCTACACTGCCATCTAAAATCCAAATTATTTGCTTTGAACTGGATTATATGGCAGTGTGGACTCATATATTCCAAAGTCGAGAATGTGGATGATCTGCTTTGATAGTCAGGATTATATGTAGAGTGTAAAAGAGGTCTGAGAGTCTACTATACATGCATTTGGGATTTCAGCCTCAAACGGAAGAAACCTTTGCCTCCAATTCTGACCCGTGACACAGATTCTCATTTTTATTCCACCCATAAACCGCAAAGGCTTTGAGAGAGAAAGGGGAAATATCCCTTCCTTATTACTTTGTTTAGTATGATTTTGCAAGGTTGCGCAAGTAATGACTCATTAAGCATTCTTTTAGTATGCAAATGGGAGGGGGGGGGAAGCTTCGGTCCCATTCGCAGTGTTGCAGAGGCCTGGCTTTTTGTGGGCCAAGAGATGTCCTCACGGTTGCTATGGAAACCTCTCCTAGGGATGTGGCCTGGTATTTCGAAGCAAGAGGGCTAAGAAAGGGAAGCCTTTTGGGCCTCTAGATCAGATCCCGGCTGTTACTAAGGATGTTTGGGCCTGGCTGTAGCAACTCATTTAAAAATATGCAGCACTGTATTCCAACTGTTTTAGAAACAATGCTATTTGGTGACTGGAGTAGGGTGTTGCTGTCAGGCTTAAGGGAATTTGTGGAGTTTTACAGAAACTGGTAAGGTTGTCCTGCCATAGAACACAGGCTCTAGGGAAGGAAATGGCAAATGGAGTATGTACCGTATTTACTTGAGTCTAGTGTCCCATTGAATTGAATGCACAGTCAACTTTCAAAGCCCTAGAACCAAAAGAAGAAACAAAAAATGTATTTGCTGTCAAATGTAATGTGCAGCAGCAAAAATGCACTCTTTGTCATTTAGAACACCAAAGCTTCCAGCAATGGAAAAGAAAACATTGGGACAGGGCCGTAGCCAGAAAAAAAATTCGGGGACGGTTGAAAATTTGGGGACGGTTAGAAAATTTCAGGGGGGGGGGTTGAGGTCATGCTGAAGCAAAGAGCACAGCAGGGGCAGAGCAACCTTCGATAGCCTGCAGCTCCGTCCCTGTTAACCACCTCCACCAAGTCTGGCCTCCTTAATTTATTTATTTTTTTGTGTCAGGAGCAACTTAAGAAACTGCAAGTCGCTTCTGGTGTGAGAGAATTGGCCATCTGCAAGGATGTTGCCCAGAGGACGCCAGGATGTTTTGATGTTTTTATCATCTTTGTGGGAGGTTTCTCTCATGTCCCCGTATGAGGAGCTGGAGCTGATAGAGCGAGCTCATCCGCACTCTCCCCGGATTTGAACCTGCGACCTGTCGGTCTTCAGTCCTGCCGGCACAGGGGTTTAACCCACCGCGCCACCGTGGGCTCCTGGCCTCCTTAATGAGAGCATTCAACACCCCCCCCCCCAACTTGGTTGCTTCGCTACATCGGCTATTGCTGCAAGTAATGACAGTATGAATAAATTGTCAATATTTGCTTGAGATAGTGCTTGCAGTTCTGGAGGAATTCTTAATTTTTTGCGTCTCATAGACTTAGCTTGGGGATTTGGTTAACCAATTAAAATTCATGAGTAAACCAGGTTTTTTAAAAAAGCCTGAAAAATTTCGGGGGGGGGGTGTTGAACCCCTACCCCCCCCCCCCCCCCCCCCCCCCGCCTACAGGCTTGCCTTGGGATGCATCTATGATGTAGGAGGAATCCACTTTAATTGCCTTGGTTCAATGCTACGGAGTCATGGGAGCTTGTAGTTTGACAAGGTCTTGAGTGTTGCATTCCAGAACAGGAATAACCCTCTGAATTCAAAACACCACACGATGAATAGGAAAACAATCCCTTTTTATTGAAGATTAGTGAAATAGTCAGTTGAAAAGATGTGCTTGTAGAAAGCAGAGAAGTCCTAAAAACATAGGAAACAGCAGGAACAAAATAATCCAAAGCAAGGTGCAGGAAAATGCAAAGGCAATCCCAAAACAGGATTCAACAAGGTACAAAGGCAAAGTCCAGACTTCTGCAATCAAACCCCAACAGATCAAGAAGCCCAACCAGGAACAAGGAACTTGAACATGAATCTTTAAGCAAGGCTTCCATGGAACAGGATCTAGGTTTCTAAAACGATGCTTCATCTAAGGGTTTTCCCCCTGAGGCAAACCTTATATTCCAATACCCAGAAACTGGTTTTGCTTTCCCCGGGAATCTTTCTTGGCTCTTATCTCTCATAACCTGGAGGAGCGACGCAACATTTGACAAGCCTGTCTATTCTGGCTGACCTCCAGCTGTCTGTCCATCGTGCTGTTCGCTAAATTCTCCAGATGCTGAGTTGTTTTCAAACCCCGAATCTTGGGAACTCACTGATTCAGAGAGTAACACATCATCCCTGTGTCCTGCAGGAACATTCTCATGAGAAACTGCCCTTTGAACTGGTGTCTCTCTGTCATTCTCTTTATTTATCGTGTCAGGCACCCGATCAGTTGCATTACATTTTTGACAGAACAAACAAACAAACATACAAAAGACACAGAGTTTGCAAGCTTGGTAGTTCATTAAATGCCCTTTGACCAGTATCTGGCGACTTGGAGTGCCTCTGGTGTTGCCGCAAGAAGGTACTCTATTGTGCATGTGGCAGGGCTCAGGTTGCATTGCAGCAGGTGGTCTTCTCCACACTCGCATGTTGTGGATTCCACTTTGTAGCCCCATTTCTTGAGGTTGGCTCTGCATCTCATGGTGCCAGAGCGCAGTCTGTTCAGCACCTTCCAAGTTGCCCAGTCTTCTGTGTGCCCAGGGGGGGAGTCTCTCATTGGGTACCAGCCATTGATTGAGGGGGACATGAGAGAAGCCTCCTTGCAGGATTGCAAGACATCCAGACGTCCCCTGGGCAACGTCTTCATAGACAGCTGATTCTCTCAATCCAGAAGCAACCAGAAGCGACTTGCAGCATGCAAACAAGCAAGCAAAACAACCAACTGACCTTTTCAGGACCAACCATGACAATAATCTCAATCAACATTGAAGGCATGTCAGCTGCCAAAGAACAACTGCTCTATGAACTGTGCCGAGATAAGAAATGTCATTCTCTGCATGACTATCATTGCCCAAACCATCTCCATCTTGAACTTCAGGGTCATCATTTCCCCCATCATTTCCCACATCAGAAACACCATGATCCTGAAACACAAGCACAGGCTGAATTCCAACATTGTGCCTTCTTTGCAAAAGAAGGCCAGTGTCTCACCAAATTACACGTCCTAGGATCGCATAACATTGAGCTGCGGCAATTAAATTAGAAATGCCTGTCCTTCAAATAGGAACTCCAGGTGACCCTGAAGCAGCTTCCCCTTTTGCTTTGGCTCAGCACTAAGAGCCATGTTACATGACTCTAATGAGCCCCTTAATTTTGGCAAGGTCATTTAGCCAAAAAAGGTGAGCATTAGATTCAAGTACCTAGGGTATTTCCTCCCAGAAATGTTTGTCCTACCTCCTTGCCATAACAAATGACAGTGCACACTTGCATGAAAATGTAGTTAGTTACTTTGGCATGCCTGTTCAGGACTATCTCTGGCCAAAGTCTGAGATCTAGGCAAGATCCCTTATGATGTCACAGAGATGCCCCCTTGTGATGTCATTAAGCATGATGCCTTCAGCATGATGCTTTCAGTTTTGTGAGATGTAGTAGTTTTAGACTTGTATGTTATGAAAATCTGCTTTTGTATATTGTTTTGGTTCTTTCTATTTTTTCATTATTAATGAATAAAAAATTATTTTTTAAAAAAGAAACACCTAGTCAAACAAATGAGGAAAATATGGTTACACATACTTTTCACTTTTGTCCTGATACTTCTCCTTCTCCCAAGGACTACAATCCAGTGAAATATACATCAAGGTGTAGTGCATAGGAAAGCAGTATGCCTAAAATACAGTCTCTTTGGTTTCAATGCAAATTAAGTGGCAAAATTTTAGCCCAGACTGGTTATAATCTAGGGTTGTTGTTATGTAGTTAGGACCACAGATAGCAGTGTCCATGCCTGGCGAGTTCGGGCAAACATCGAGTGGACCAGGACAGAGATAAAATTCACCAGAATTAAGTCAAGCCATAGATGTTTATTCAGTCTAGCCATAACAGATGCAAATACAAGCAGAGATGCTGTCAAAATACAAGCATAATACACAGAGAAAAGCACAATTTTATTACACACTAGCCATCCCCTGTCACACGTTGCTGTGGCCCAGTCTGTGTATATGTCTTTTGTGTATGTGTGTATATTTATTTATTTATTTACTTCATTTATATACTGCTTTTCTCAGCCCTTAGGCGACTCAAAGCGGTATATATTTGTGTATATGTGTGTGTGTATATATGGTTTTGTGCATGTGTTGTAATGTATTATTTTTTTCATTTTGGGGGTTTTTATGTCCCTTCCGCTGTGTTTTTTGGTGTTTTTATGAGTGGTGGTCACTCGTTGGCCTGATAGGTGTCTTGTGTCCAAATTTGGTGTCAATTCGTCCAGTGGTTTTTGAGTTGTGTTAATCCCACAAATGAACATTACATCTTTATTTATATAGATGACAGCTATTCAAAACTCCCACTTCCCTCCCTGATTGGCTGAGGGAGGGGCCGGTCTGGATCTGCATACTGATTGGCTGAGAGCACTGCTGATCCTCCAGGTGGGGATTCTCTTTTCCAGAGAAATGACAGCCTGGTATTCGCCAACCTGGGAGCCAATCAACTGTTGGGGCATCCCCTGAGAGGGGCGTCCTTCACAGATACAATAGTCTAAGAAATGATAATGAGTCGTTGATTGACTCAGCAGTCCATTTCTGAACTTCAACAAAGGTGTGAGTTCCAGGAAACCAAAGGTGATGATCCAGGCAATCAAGGGTTGGGCATGTAATAAAAGGTGAAGCAAATGTACATATTCCGAGCCTCTGTTTCGGTGGTTTGCAATCTCTCAACCCAAGTGAACCATTTAGCTAAACAAATATTGGCCAGCTTATCTAATCTGACACGGAAACTGTCGATCTCTTTATATATACACACAATGGATCATGATGATTTCTGTAGTTGGGGATTTGCCCAAACTTTGCTTTCCGGGGAAATGTCTCAGCAGGGTTACAAAAGGCGAGGACCTCTGGGCTCTGCCTTGCTACATTTTGGCAAGCGACTTATACAATTTATATAAAGGGATAGATATAAATATACAAAATAGGCAGAAAGTTACAATTAAAAACATTTTATTAAAGGGTTGAAACAAAGTCTTTGTGGGGAAGCCTCTGTCTCCAGTCCTTATCCCTATTTTCTGTAATTGTGGGAGTATGGAAAATGTTTTCAAAAAGATTTTTTAAAATTATACTTGTATTCTTGGGAGAACTATAAATCATTGAGGTGGGATCATGTTCAATAGCAGTTATACAAATGCTACTTATTGTGATATTACATTGTGTTCAATTAAATCAAATTGTCTATCTAGTATCTTGGCTATTCATTTCCTTTTATTTTATTTATTTACCAGCATATATACCTATCATTTCCCAGCTATGAATTTTCTTTATGGCTCAAGGATGGCATTAAGGAAGAAATACTGGAAAAATATTGGAAAAATAACCGTGTAAAGTAAACATTAAATACATAAAGAAAAAGATGAAACTTGACCACATTCTCAGTTCATTCAGGAAGATCACATGAACAGAATATAATGAATAACATGAAAAACTGGCTCCAATGATACAGTGTTAACTATGTAAAATATTATTTACAATCTACGAAGAATTGATAAACATCATCATATACTGTATACTTTCCCCACACCTCATTCTTTTCTTTGTTTTTTTCTTCCAGTATTTTCTTTCTTCTCTTATTTTGAACCAATATTCTTTCTTTTTTTCCCCCTTCCTTTCCCTCATATACCTTCCCTGATTCCTTTCCTTCCCTTTTTCCTTCCCCTTTCTTCCTTCTCTCCCTCCCTCCCTTATACACCTTGCTCCTTCCTTTCTCTTCCTTTTTCTTTCTCCCCATTTCATCCTTCCTTCCTTCCTTCCTTCCTTCCTTCCTTCCTTCCTTCCTTCCTTCCTTTCTTTCTTTCTTTCTTTCTTTCTTCCCTTCCTTTTTCTTCCCTTATTTCTATTTGGTCCATCCTTTCCCTCACACTTTTAAAATATTGTTAAAATAGTGGTCCTTACTATTACAATTTGATTTAATAGTAGAGATTGAAGAATTCTATGACCAGCATTCTAAACTTTGCTTGCCATGGTTTCTCTGGTTTCATCTTATTGAGAACTCCTCTGGGTTGGAACTGTTAGACTTAAAAGTACTAGATGAACATATAAAACAATTTTGAGGAATCTGAGCCTAGGGAGGCGAAAAGGGGGAGACTTCCCAATGGTTTACTTATCCCTGCGTAGAAATGTAGATATATATAATCAGTAGCATCCTGTTTGTTTTTTCTTGTCATTTCCTTGTTCTGTTCTTCACAGAGAAGGAAAAATTGCTTACAGTACTTAATGTAAGAGATTGCTTTTCTTGAATACTGATCCCTGGTGCCTTTTGCAGCCAGCTATTTATATACCTGATTATACAATTGATACCATACATTTGCCCTATAATTGCCTTCCACCTCAGTGTTTATCCCCCAGTGTACTTGAACTTTCTGTTGTGCTAGCTGGTGGCTGCCTTTCTTGCCCCGGAGGTCTCTGCTTTTGCCAACTCATTGGGCTATTAGTTTTGTAAATCTTGTGGGGCTGAGGGATTAATTAGCAAGTGTTTTGATCTAATTAATAATATATGGAACAGGTTCTTAGCTCCTTTTGCTGCCATCTACCAAGCAAACTGCCATAATAGAATCTCATACATAATGTATCCACCATGAGGCCAGCCCTACAGTTAGACATAGTGAGGCTGCTTTTTGGCGTAGCAAGTGAAGACAAGTAGAAACGAATGGATGGAAAAGCATTAGAAGACAGAGTTTTTATATAGGACAGAGCATATTGGCCTGTCTTGTGTCCTTTAAGGATTAAACCTCTGTGTCAGCAAGACTGAAGAACGACAGGTTGCAGGTACGAATCTAGGGAGAGCGTGGATGAGCTCCCTCTATCAGCTCCAGCTCCTCATGCGGGGACATGAGAGAAGCCTCCCACAAGGATAATAAAACATCAAAACATCCGGGCGTCCCCTGGGCAACATCCTTGCAGACGGCCAATTCTCTCACACCAGAAGCGACTTTCAGTTTCTCAAGTCGCTCCTGACACGACAAAAAAGGGGGTTCAACTACAGCTGTCCCAAAAATTGGGCCCCTGATGCTGTGGAGCTGTTTAAACCCACAAGAATGATGAGGTTTGAGCCCAGATGATCAAGTCAAGCTGAAACTGCTTCACCCCAACTTGACTTATCACCCTTACTAACTGCCACAGCAGTTATCCAAAGAGCTTCTAGCCATCAATGGCCACCTTTGCTCACATTAACATGACTGCAGAGAAAAAACGAGGGTGATTCCCAATAAAGCCTTAGTTGTGTTTGAACCCAGTGAGTGATCTGTAGGAGAGCATCAAAGCTCAGAAGTTGATGATTTTATCATTCCATTAGATGGGAAGCATTTGGAAATCCCTTACAAGATCAGCGTCTGTCTTCAGTCCCATCTAAACTGCCATATGATGTAGTTTCAGAATGCAGTTTAACTTCATTGCACTGGATTATATGAATCTACACGGTTATAAAATGAAGTTCAGTGCAGTTAAACTGCATTCTGAAACTACATCATATGGCATTGTAGTTGGGGCCTGAGTGATCACTGTTTGTCTGGTTTCTGGCAGTTGGGACACTGTGGTTGCAAATGTCTCTGGTCAAAGCTACTCACTCTTACCTTACTCTTGCCCCCCTGCAGACCTTATGAACCAACTATTGTCTTGTAGTCCTCAACCTGAGACAGCCAGGTGGCATGGGGATCCTTAACTCCAAAACCTCCTTCTTGGCTTTCCACCTGGGCCTCATTGCTGGGTTCCTCAGCACCTTCTACCTCGTGGGCAACCTAATCTGGGAAAAGGCCTCGGGCCCTGACACCCAGCCACCTCATGCTTCCAAGGATCCCCAGTGGATTGTGGAAAGATCTGCTCTCTTCAGTGTTTCACACCCACATCTGGCAGGTAAGGACTAGAGGAAAAGGAAATATGAGAACATGTTGCTTCTGCCCAAAAGGCATTGGACTACAACTCCTATCAGCACTGGCCACCATGGATAGTAGTGGAGATGGGGGGGATTGCAGTCTAACAACATCTGAAGGACTTCAGTTCCCATTTCTGTAATGGAGGTTTGAACTGGACTCTCAGATAGGGGTCATCTTTTCAATGTATTTATATCTGCTTAAATGAAGGCATGGCTACAGGGCTGGTGAAAAGGATGACAGACCCCATCTAAATGCTCTCAAAACAATTGGATCAGCGGATATTGGGTGCGCTCAGAAAGTTACTGTGTTCCCGCAGCTAACCCACATTATCTTCTCGGTTTGTGGACTCTGAGATTTTCCAGTGGTACATGATTTGGGGTGCATCTGCACTGAAGAATGAATATAGTTTGACATTCAGAATTCTCAGAGTTCTCTCTTCTCACAAAGAAAAAGTTGATTTATTATCTTGTGTGAGTGTAGTGATCATCTTTTGCAGTGTTTTGCACTTCTCTTCTAATGCTGGAGTTACTTAGTGTGTACATTTTGTTTTGTGATTTTATGTCATAGTTTTTAATGTACTTGTGGCTAGAAAACTCTGGTTATAGAACTCTGATAAGTTAAAATATGTAGTTTACATTAGTAGGCCTTTGTACTGGACTGAGTGGTGGACTAAAAAAATGTCTATGAAACAAGTGAAGTTCTCAAAGATTATTTACGGTCACAAACCCTTAAATCTTGGATGAACTGTTGTGGAAAATTCATCAATAGTCACCTTGTGCTTTTGCCTCCCTTAGATGAGGAGAGCAGTGTGGCAGATATGCTGTACAACAAGGTCCGGATCCTGTGTTGGGTGATGACAGGCCCCAAAAATCTGGAGACCAAGGCCCGCCATGTCAAAGCCACCTGGTCCCGTCACTGCAACATTGTGCTTTTCATGAGCTCAGAAAAAGATGACAAATTCCCCACTGTTGGTCTGGACACCAAGGAAGGCCGCGACCAGCTCTACTGGAAGACCATTCGGGCTTTCCATTATGTGCACCAGCACCACCTAGAACAGGCAGACTGGTTCCTCAAAGCAGATGATGACACCTTTGTGGTGGTGGACAACCTCCGGTGGCTGCTCTCCAACTACACCCCTGATAGACCCATCTATTTTGGAAAGCGCTTCCGGCCTTTTGCTAAACAAGGCTACATGAGTGGAGGGGCTGGCTATGTTCTCAGCAAAGAGGCTCTGCAGCGCTTTGTGGCTGGATTTGAATCCAAGGTGTGCAGCCACACTACCTCGGTGGAGGACCTTGCTCTGGGACAGTGCATGGAGAAGATGGGTGTGGAGGCCGGGGACTCTCGGGACTCTGAGGGGCGGGAGACCTTCCATCCTTTTGTGCCAGAATCCCATTTGACAGATAAGTTCTCCAAAAGCTTTTGGTACTGGAACTATTGCTACTACCCTATTGTGGAGGTAGGTAAACATATCCTGCCTCTAACTCTTCTTTTATAGAGATGGCAATTGTAACTTTCAGGATCTTTGGTGAAAGTATTTTCCATCGATTGCTACTCTTGGAGATGATGAGGTTGAAAGTGGGGTTTTCTGCATCAAAAACACATGCTGTACCACTTCATTGTGGGACTTACAGCACGATATTTGATAGAGGCTGGAAAGAAAATGACTTTTGTGGGGCTACAGTTCTCAAAATTCTTAGAAGAGGATTCTGAGAATTGTAGTCCAGAAAGGTAACTTTTTAAAAAAGTTCTTCCTTAAGACTTAACCCATTCCAGCATATCAATTGCCTTTTCGCAAGCGAGTCAAAGAGTAAAAAAATAATAACTTCTTTGTTTGAATTTTGCCTTCCCAGTTTCTACATATGTGCTGAAGACTTGGGTAAACAAAGCAACTTGAGGTGTATCTACATTAATGTAGCTTGACACTAACTGTCATGGCTTAATACTATGGAATAATGGAAATTGAAGTTTTACAAGATCTTTAGTTCTATGTCAAAGAGTGCTGGGCCCTCACCAAACTACACATCCCAGGATTCCAAATTACCGAACCATGAGAGCTGCAACATTCTGTCACACAGCACTTGCCATCTGATGGTTCACTCTGCCTAGTAAAGGGGTTACTTCTATTCAGGAATAAGTCAGTGAACAGGGACACCTTTCTAGAATTGTGACCCAGCCTGAAATACAGAGTGGATCTACACTGTCATATAATACCATTTGGGTATTCTCAAGAAAATGTTGTGGCTCTTCTTAGAGTTATCATCCTTCATGCTTCATCCAGACTTGAGCTGTGCTTTCTGTGAGGCAGAATGACATGGTTGCTTCAGATAGCAACAACTGCACAAAAAGAAGCAACGGTGACTCGTTGGATGATAGAGCTCTGTATGTGCAAGATACGGCTGTCACTGGATACATTTCTGACCTACCTTCATTCATCCCTCCACTCCCCAGTAAATCCAACAGTCATTTACTGTTATTGCCACAATATAGACTATGTATTAGATATTTTGAGCCAACCAAAGAAACACAACAAGCTCTACAGGTTTTTGTTATTTATGCATATCTTCGCCAAGTCAAAGAAAAGTGGGAGAGGAAGGGTGGAAAGTAGCAGGAGGCACGAGATTAAAAGCCACTATAAATCGTTTCTAGGATGCAATAAGGAAGAAAAGTCAGAAGATTTCTCGAATGAGGTTCACCAGGTGAAGAGATCACAATGGATCTATCTCAGAAAAGTCCCTACTTTATGTTTCTTCTCATAGTTTCTTTAAGGAGTTCAAGGTAGTATAAATTACAGGCTGAGTCTTGAGTCCCTCTGATCCAGCCACCCAATTGCACAATTGTGGAAAGGGTCTAGTACTCACACATCCAACACACATCCAAAAGATGAAAGAGGAGGGAGGGAGGACACTGCTTATACAAGGATCCAGTAAAAACCAGATCTCCCAGATGCTTTTCCACTCACCTTCTGCTTGAGCAATGGCAGGGTGTGTTCCCTGGAAACGGGGCCATGAGATCTAGCACAGAGCAACCCTAGAGAAGAAAAGATGCAGGTTGGGGAGGCTGGATTTTGCCCTTTCTTTTGGCTATCTTGCCAAAAGTATGGAAAATAGAGTTGTGCATTCAGGGTAAACCTTGACCCGTTTCATGTCTCAGCTTTTGGCAGGGGCCCCTGATCCATTTTTGTGAGCTTCCCGAAATCAGAAGGGCAGACATGTTTTCACTCTGGGGTGCCAAAAGATCCATTTTCTATTCTATTTTCATCGGGAGCAGGGGTTGCTTCCCAAGCTCTCCTTCCATTATTTTAGGCATTTAAGCTGTTTTAGTCTAGAGGAGAGGCACTCAGCTGCAGGCAGGTGTGTGCTTTAAGGAACCTTCTTACATGTTTCTTACTCTAAATGAGGTGCTTAGTTGGAGGCAAGCATGCATGCTTTCTAGCCTGCACACCACACACACTCTCTTCCCAAGGCAAGAAGGCGAGTTCTGTTTCTAATCTAGAGGAGGTTTTTGCCTGCAGGCAGGCATGCATGCTTTTTCCAAGGCAAAGAGTCAAGTTCTGTTTCTCTACTCTAGAGGGGGTGCTTGGTTGCAGGCCGTTGCGTGCACTTTTTCCAAGGCAAGGAGGCAAGTTCTGTTTCTCTAGAGGAGGGGCATGGCTGCAGGCAGGTGCATGCGCTTTCTGGGCCTGCATGCTACATATGCACTCTTTCCAAGGCAAGGAGGCTGCTCATGAAAAGCAGGTGAGGAGCCAGGATTTGCTCCCGGTTGCTTTCATGTTGAGCTAATTTTCATGCCAGGAGGGGCCTTCCCATTATGTGCTCCCAAAGGTAACAAAAGTAACGAAAGAACAGATCATCTGAAGGGTGCTTGAAATGATGTCAAAGAAGACAGTGCTATTTTTTAGCTTTTGTAGCTTCTATATAAGGGCATTTTGGAAAGTGTAGCTTGCATGACATTCTGCCCTAGGAGTATCCCCTCTTTAGGTGAAATGAAGAAGCAGCCTGCTTTTTCTTTCTTTCTTTCTTTTTTTTTTTGGCCCCTGATCTCTGTTGTTTTCTTCCTACCCAGGCTCCGTATTTTTCCACTCTGAACTGTCACTTTCTCCTTGATGGCAGCCACACGTGTTGGCCCCAGGGATAATCCGATAGAGTTAATAGCATTAACCACTTTGCCTTTTCAGGCGGCAGAGTGGGCCAGGAATGGAGCACAGGCCTCCTTTCATTTTGAAAGGGAGAGCATCATGCACAACCCACAGGTTGTATACAAGGAGGCAAATCGGGGAGACTTGGGGACAGTCCACTCTCTTCAACGTGAGAGTGAGGAACTTGGAAGTAAAGGTGCCCAAGAGATGTTTGGCCTGAGAACTGGAGGGAGAGACCCAAGGGGATTAAGCGATTAGAATAATTGGGAGATTAGCAAAATGCTGTGAGCTGTTGTGGAAAAAAGCCAACAGGATTGTTGTCTTTCAGTGGGACCGTGATTCCCAGGTAACACATGGTTGTTTTTCTTAGGGCCTTTCTTGCCACCACTTAGCATTTGGTGGGGTAAAGAGATGGGCATGGATTTTGTTGCTTGTTCTGTGTTCCTTCAAGTCAATAATAATAATAATAATAATAATAATAATAATACTCCTGACCTCACGATCGTGTTAAAAAATAAAGTATGGATTTTTGATGTTGCAATCTCGGGTGACAGCAGGATTGAAGAAAAACAACTAGAAAAGATGACACAATATGAGGATTTAAAGCTCGAACTGCAAAGACCCTGGCACAAACCAGTAAAGGTGGTCCCAGTGGTGATCGGCACACTGGGTGCAGTGCCTAAAGACCTTGGCCTGTACTTGAACATAATTGGCGCTGACAAGATTACCATCTGCCAGCTACAAAAGGCCACCTTACTGGGATCTGCATGCATTATTTGCAGAAACATCACATAGTCCTAGACACTTGGGAAGTGTCCGAGGTGTGATCCAATACAACAGCCAGCAGTCTGTTGTGGATTCATCTTGTGGTGTTTCAAATAATAATAATAATTATTATTATTATTATTATTTATTTATTTATTTATATTCCACTCTATCTCCCCGAAGGGACTCGGGGCAGATTCCAAACATAAAAGGCAAGCATTCAGTGACCGAATACAACAACATCCATACTATCACAATTTAAACAACCCAACATATAAACACGAAATATGACTTAACAACTAAAATTAAGTAAAAATCACAGCCTGTTATAACAGACATAGCAGAATAAGACAAAACATCAAACAACGTCATTTCTGATTAATGGTTACCCTAAGGCGAACAATTGCATCATGGGGCTTTACACCAATTTCATAAGTTACTCTGTGAAATATCTAAGTAGATTGGGCTATGGCAAAACTACATTTTTTATCCAGAGTCTGTTTGTCTTCTGTTCTCTGTTTTCTGGTGGAAAAGGATGATTGTTAAATTTAATGGTTTTAACTCTTCTGCTGTTGACCTTGTTTTTCCTGTTCTTCGCAGGGTCCCCAGTGCTGCTCTGATCTGGCTGTCTCCTTCCACTATGTGAACCCAGAGCTGATGTACACGCTGGAATATTTGACATACCACCTGCGTGCCTATGGTTACCGCTACCGCTACCATCCACCTCTGTCGGAGAATGCAGCTCACCTCAAGCCCCACCCAGCAAGAAAGGCCCCAGAGAGGGCCAACACCACCATCCTGCAGGTGGAGAAGAAGTTGTAGCGATGGACATTTGGCACATGACTCTTAAGATTCAGTTCAGCCACCATGTGCTACCTGTACCATACCAGTGCCTCAATTCCAGTGCTCCTTAAAAGGCAGCCCACTCCCAGATATGGAGGGGAACAAGGAGTTGAATGGGGAAAAGCGGGGACTTAGAGCTCTGCTGGTAATAGATACCTACTGGAAAGTGACTTGCACATGACCATACGATCATCACACAAATGACTGTAGACTGAGGAAGTAGAAATGCCAGTCACCTGCATTTTGCCACAGAAGGGGGAATAGGTAGAATCCTGGCTAGACATATAGGTATCATTGCAGTGGGAAAGTCATAGAGCCTCCACTCCAAGGAAGAAAGGAGGAACACAGATTAGTTGTAACCTTTCAACCCGGGTTGGCTTTACAAGATGAGAGAGGCAGTGTGATGTAGTGGTTTGAGTGTTGGGATTGTGACTCTGGAGACCAGGATTTGAGTGCTCAAATGACCGTGGAAGCCACTGGAAGATCTTGGCAAGCCACACTCTCTCAGCCTTAAAGGGAAGGGAAGGGAAAATTTCCTCCGAACAAATCTTGCCAAGGAAACCCTGTGATAAGTTTGTCTTAGGGTCAAAATAAGTCAGAAATGTCTTCAAGGCACACAGCAGCAACAAGAGTAATTACAAAATGAATTGCCTTGTGGAATGGGCTATTGCCACTTTTTCCCTGCATTCATTGCTGTAGTTCCGTGGTGCTTTTTGTTAAGCTATCTGTCTTTTTCATAATTGGGTCTCGTGATATTCCAGGTGGAAGATGCCTAAGCAATCCACAGAGTGGACCTGCAGTCAGTATCTCTCTCTTTGTTGTAAGACTACATCTCCAGTCAGCCCTCACAAAGGAAGGTGGAAGTTGCAATTTAACAGTATCAGAGAGCTACAAGTTGTTTATAATTGCTTTAGATGGCTGGTTGTCAGTTGCTGGAATGGAATCCACAAGTAACAGTGGGTGCATATTATCCAGCTCAATTCAGAATTAGCACCAGCAAACAAAGCCACGTTGCTATTTTGAAATTTAGTTCCCCCTCCCCCCACCTTTTTCTGCTGCCTGGAACTGGAAACATGGCAATATCCAAATGACTCCTGGAATCAAAGGTTGCACATTTTTCTCCCTCTATCCTTGCTGTCTTTCACACTAGGGAAATGTAGGGTTTTTTTTTTTTTAATGTTCAAGGCATTTGAGCTTGGAAACTATGCACATTCCAGTGGGTGTATAAGTTCTAAGGTTCCTACTATTTCAGCTATAGTTTTGGCCACTAATCCTCTCTCATACTACTTTTCAATGGTTTTTTAAACGTCCCAAGCCCCATCTACTCTGCCATATTATGCCATTTCAGAATGCAGTTTGACTACATTGAACTGTATTAAATGGTAGTGTATATAAACAAGGCTCCTTCCACACAGCTGAATCAAATCCCACATTTTCTGCTTTGAACTGGAATATATGGCAATATCTACTCAGATAACCCAGTTCGAAGCAGATATTGTGGGATTTTCTGCTTTGATATTCTGTGTTTTATGGCTGTGTGGAAGGACCCCAAGTTCAATGCAGTTCTGAACCTGCATTATATGGTGGTATGGATGGGGCCACAGTTTTTTTCCTCTCCCTTTGTCCCCAACTTACTTCAACTGCTGCAAACTGAGTTCAAAGTGCAAAAGTAGGAAGAGGAGGAGACGAAGCAAAATCTTTCTCTGTAAACTCAAGCCAGAGCAAACAGCTAGGTACACCTTTTAGCTTAAGTGTTCTTCCTCATTAATACATTTAGTCAACTTGACCTCACTCTGATGTTGCTGGGCCACATTTACCCCAATTACCATCCGTGAACTGAGTGGAGAAGTTTAGATTTGCAGCAGCTCCGGTTAGATGCTGAGTCAAGGACTCTCTTCATAATAAAAGTCAACAACATAGACAGAAGTAGCACATTATGGAACAGCAAGAATGAAGATCAGCATCTTCACAGAAACATCTCATCCCAAAGTTACATCCTGGTCCTCTGATTTGACTTTTTTTTCTTATGGAAAAAGTAGAAAAGAGGGAAAGAATTGGATCTCTTCTTGAACTTATAGTAGGACTCTGAAAAGGTTGCGGATCTCCACATGGGTCTCCATCCATGGGAATTAAGATGCTGTTATATAATAGGAATCTTGTCATTAGGAAATGGTTTTTCCTGCCAAAGTTTATGGTTTTTCTCAGAATAACCTGTGATAGGGCCAATTTAAGGCACATACCAACATGAACAGACCAATTGAGATCAGAGATAGGCATAACGGACATGCTCAGTTTAATACAGTTATCCTTTGATGGATGCACTCTTGAGAAATGAGTCTCCAGCTCAATGTTCTCTGCCATATAATCTAGTTCAAAACAGATAGTCTGGATTCAGAAACCAGATTGTAAGGCAGTGTAGATGGAGCCTCCATTGAAATAAATGTGATGTATTTGGCAGTCTTTCTGATACTCTTGCCTGTGTAGCAAGAAACTAGACAGCTGGTTGCTGAGCTGTTATGTTTCTACTCTAAGATTAGTTCTTTGGTATACCTGGCACTGAGTTTTCTTAGCCCCCTGATATTTCCTTCTTTAAAGAGAGACATATCAGGACCTTAAACATCTGGATTTTCTCTGCACTGTGCCTTTTTGACCTAATGCCTTGGAGACTTGGGGGATGTCATTTATTTAGAGTACCTCATGTTCCTTCCTTCAGTGGAGGATGACTTCCACTGGGACATACTTCCAGTTTTGCATGGACAACAGTTGCTTCTATGGAAATGAATGGGAAATGGCAGTTATGGTGGTGTCATATGGAGGAATTAAGAGCAGGAGGAAAGGGGACTGGATTGGTACTTCATGTTTTCTTACAGCTAATGATCATATTTTTCAAACAAATGATGACAAAGTTGATGATTGCCAACATATGTCCTTTATAGTCCTATGAAAGGTAAAGGTAAAAGTTTCCCCTTGATATTAGGTCTAGTCTTGTCTGACTCTGGGGTTTGGTGCTCATCTCCATTTCTATATATAATATAAAACTTTATTTATATACCGCTCTTATCTTCTCGAGGTGGACTCAGGGCAGTTTCCATGAAACATACAAAGTAAACAGCATAATATAAAATTAACAAAACAACATAAGCATAAAATTATGACAGTAACACATGTATAGGAAAGTTCTGAGAGTGCCTTGGGCTGCGAGAAGATCCAACCAGTCCATACTTCAGGAAATAAAGCCCGACCGCTTATTCGAGGGAAGGATATTAGAGAAAAACTTGAAGTACTTTGGCCAAATCATGAGGAGACAGGAAAGCTTAGAGAAGACAATGATGCTGGGGAAAAAATGGAAGGAAAAAGGAAGAGGGGTCGACCAAGGGCAAGATGGATGGATGGCATCCTTGAAGTGACTGGCTTGACTCTGAAGGAGCTGGGGGTGGTGACGGCCGACAGGGAGGTCTGGTATGGGCTGGTCCATGAGGTCACAAAGAGTCAGAAATGACTGAACGAATGAACAGCAAGAACAAATTAGAGGGATGACTGGGGTAATAGGTAAGAAGTGCAAGGCCATATTCAACAATATTTTGGCCTGGACTAGAACTGGTCATTTCTAAGCTGAAGAGCCAGCATTGTCCAAAGACACCTTCAAGGTCATGTGGCCCCAGATTTGAACCACCAACCTTTTGGTCAGCAAGTTCAGCAGATCAGCAGTTTAACCTACTGTGCCATGGGGGGGGGGGGTCCACAAAAGGGTCAGTAGAGCATTCATTTCCCCTCCATTCTTGACAGATGGGTGCCAGAACACACACAAAGACATCCCAGCCAAGCTCGTCAACTATCTAGATTTGAAGCATTACAGGATGTTTTGAGGAGTAAAATTATTTGTGCAAAAATATTGGTTCAGCAGTTATGATCCCACTCTGGTGTCCTCCCAAAGGTCATGTAAATTGGGGCACTGGGAAATGACATCCGCAGTATGCTCTTATGTATGCAGACACTTCTCATCGAGGGGGAGAGGAAAAACTTGAAATTCTTTATTGTGGTATGTAAGAGTAACACAAGTGAAGAGTTATGTCCCTATTGATCATTGTGTTTTTCTGGAATTGAATGCTAACATTCAGTATTTGTTGTAAATACATTTTTTTTCAAACATGACTTGATAAAAAATGTTGATCTCAAAAATGTTTCCAGAGTTCAAATTTTGAATTCAGTTTGCAAGTCAACTAAGCCACAGTGCGTGCAACACATCTGGCTGAAATGGCCTTCCCTTGGCCCTCTTGTTCTCAGACACCATAAAAATGTTATATACAGTGTCAGGGGACCATTTATGTAATTATATGTTCAGAACCCTTCTATTCATATGAGGCAAACCCTGGACCCAGTCCAGTCCTTCTGCTGCGATTATACCTTCAGCACTGTTCTCTGATGGAAAATGATTAGAAAATGTTAAGATCTCCACATTTTATTAGCCAAATCAGATTGTGAGAGAACATACTGCACATCTTAGAATTTAAGGTTTTATTCCAAAACTTTACACCAACACGGAAAAGCTACATGTTATAGCTATGTCGTGTTATTTCTGATTTAAGTTCAGAAGGGGTTTGCTATTGCCTTCTGCTGAGGCTGAGAAAGTGCGACTTTCCTAAGATCATCCAGTGGGTCTTCATGGTAGGGATTTGAACCCTGTTCTCCAAAGTCATAGGCTGAGGCTCCAAATCATTCTACCATGCTGGCTCTCTTATTGCTAAGTCCTGCCAATTCATGTCCCTATCTATATCAGAGTGGTCCATTCAAGATTAGGTAATGTCTCATTTTCTTAGGTACCATATTATAGTAAAACAGTGCCCTCTTTTAATATTAAAACATTGTCTAAGGCTTCTGTCTTTACTAGTTTACATTTTAACATTAAATCGTTCAGTGGTTCACATTTTGACATCATCAATGGCTTTTTTGACCTTTGATAAAGAATAAATGTGTACTAGAGCCAAAGATAAGAGTCCATGTATTCCAAAGGCACAAACCCCATCTGATCTTTTAGCAAAGCAGAGTTTGTCCTGGTTAGTACTTGGATGGGAGACCAACAAATACCAGGTGCTGTAGGCTACATTTCAGAAGGAGGAACTGGCAAAATCAAATCTTAGTATTTTTTTACATGGAGTCCTCACAGGGTCCTTCCACACAGCCCTACATCCCAGAATATCATGGCAGAAAATCCAACAATATCTGCTTTTAACTGGGGTAATGTGGGATTTTCTGCCTTGATATTCTGGGATATAGGGCTGTGTGGAAAGGTCCTCAGATCACCAGGAGACTTGAAAGCATTTACACAGACATTATGCACGGCTAGGGAAAATAAGATGAGCTGTTAACCGGAAATGTTTTTGTAAATGCTGTGCTACAGAAATCTTACATGTGTAACCACATGTAAATGACACTTGGGACCTTCCACATGGCCATAGGTAAAGGTAAAGGTTGACCCCTAACATTAAGTCCAGTCGTGTCTGACTCTGGAGTGTGGTGCTCATCTCCATTTCTAAGCCAAAGAGCCAGCATTGTCCATAGACACCTCCAAGGTCATGTGGCCAGTGTGACTGCATGGAGCGCTGTTATATGGCCACATGACCATATAACCCTGAATATCAAAGCAGAAAATCTCACAAGATCTGCTTTGAACTGAGATATATGGCAATGTGGACTCAGGGCCCTTCCACACAGCCATATAACCCAGAATATCAAGGCAGAACATCTCAAAAACTCTACTTTGAACTGGGTTATCTGAGTCCACACTGCCATATATTCCAGTTCAAAGCAGATAATGTGGGATTCCCTGCCTTGATATCCTGGCATATAGGGCTGTGTGGAAGGGCCCCGAGTCCTACTTAAGACTGACGGTAGCCTTAAATTGGGATAAGAAGAGATCAGTCAGCTTGGAGCATTTTTACAGAATAGTTGTGTCATGGAGTAACATGCTTATCCCTCTCACTGAAATCAACAGAATTTTGAAATGTTTGAGCTAGAGTGGATTGCACCTGGATCTCTTTTCTGATGGGAAAATAGATAATTATGGATTGTAGATATAGTAATTATTGATAGAGTGAAAGAAGTCTGCCTCCAATGTTAAGGTGATTTCACCTGTTCATGGAAAAGATCCTTTTTCATGTCAGGTTGACAAAATATGAACCACTTTTTCCTCGGTAAAGAATAGGTAAAGATTTCCCCTTTTCAATTAAGTCTAGTTGAGTCCAGCTCTGGGGGGTGGTGCTCATCTCCATTTCTAAGCCAAAGAGCCAGCGTTGTCTGTAGACACCTCCAAGGTCATGTGGCCGGCATGACTGCATGGAGCGCCGTTACCTTCCCGCAGAAGCAGTACCTATTGATCTACTCACATTTGCATGTTTTCCAACTGCTAGGTTGTCAAAAACTGGGACTAACAAGTGGGTTCTCATCCCACACCCCGGATTTGAACTTCCAACCCTTTGGTCAGCAAGTGTAGCAGCTCAGTGGTTTAACCCGCTGCACCACCAGAGGACCATTCCCCCCCCCCTAATTTTTTAAAAAATCTGATGATTTAGTTTTCCCTTAAAATGTTGTCCAAGGGAAGATAAGGGTCCACCAACAAAATTAATACAGACAGACAAAGTCAACAAAGATGTTTTTATTTGGAATAGGTAAAAAGCATTCTACCTTGAGTGCAGGGATGAAGGGTTCAGGGGAAGCAGAAATGAAGTAGAAAAAGACTGATCTTGGGAATGGTTGGGAAAAAGTGTGGAGGAAAGGGGAGCATGAGATCATGGGCTAGACTAAATTTTTACAAATGTTATTTTACATATTAAAAATAAGAGGTTGTTCTGTTTTCTAGGTAACAACAATCTGTTCTTCTTCTCACTCCGCACTTAACAACACTCTGCCTTCCTGCCTCTCTCCTTGGTTCACAAATTTCAAAAGTAAAAGAATAGAAATAAAAAAGCATGACGGAGGCTGGGTGGGGGGAGAGAGAAAAAGAGGGAAAAGGATGGCAAGTGTTGTTTATTTAATTTACACCAAACTTGCTGTGTTGGCTCCAGAATTATAAAACAATTTTTGCACCTTTGTGCAGAACTTTGTGTCAAAAGCTTACTGATTATGGTCACAGTTAGCCTAATAAAATTACATCACTTTTATAAAAATGTACAGCAATTAAAGTAACTTTGGAGATGCTTCTGAGGAAACTGGCCATCTCCCAAGTTTAAAACAGGAAGGGAGCTCAGGACAAGAAAACACAAATGTCTTAGCACCACTATGACTGCAGGAGGGCAATGTTTCCCCAACCTGTGTCTCAGCTCTTTTGTAAGTTTGGCAGTATAATTACAAATAGGAATTAATAGTCTTTGTCTTGGGATTTTTTCTTTTTTGGTTTGGTTTTGGTGTTTTTTTTCTTTTAGTGTGAGGTAGCTTTAAAACCATGGAAGTTTGAAAGTTTACCCTATGACTTCATTGATGGGAGGGGAGAGAAAAGGAAGAGACGACAAAGGAGATGGGAGAAGACTCAGACTCGGTAGAATTCAGTATGGTGGACAGAAGCAAAATAACAACAAACATCAGATCAACTTGTACTTTCCAACGAAGGTTTTTATATCAACTGATGTTAAAAAATACAGACTTGTTTTACAATAATAGCACCATCTTTAGTATTATACACAGTAATCTTGCTTGTGATACACACCCAGGCTGGGGAAGAATTGGCTACAACCTTGTATGTGGGACATCAACATTGTGGGGGGGAAGGAAGGGACCCTTCATGCATTCCAGTTAGCTTCCTACCTCCATCTG
Organism: Anolis sagrei ordinatus; assembly: GCF_025583915.1. Classification (NCBI taxonomy): domain Eukaryota; kingdom Metazoa; phylum Chordata; class Lepidosauria; order Squamata; family Anolidae; genus Anolis; species Anolis sagrei. The sequence continues at coordinate 120,891,011 of NW_026845477.1, read as the reverse complement.
ACCCAAGAAAGGCCTTACAGGAAGACAATAAATAAATAATATCATTATTTGTTGTTCCTTTTTTGTTTCTTCTGCTTGTTTTGCAGTCTGCCCGCATGATGGCGGCCTCAGATATTGAGAGAGAGAAAGAGAGAGACCAAAATGTAAGCGTTTTGGAAAAGGGACAGGATTCTTTTTCCGACTGTTCAGTGCAGAAAGTCCTACAAGTGATTGGGAAGTATGTGGGTCCTTGGGTTGGTTTCATATGGTACTGGACTGGTTTTTTAAAAAATAATTTTAATTATTTAAATTTTTGTTCTTTTACAAAAAGCACACGGGGCCAATGTCAACGCCGAATTCCTGATTAGCTCCACCAATGTCCATAGGTGCAATGTCAACGATGGGCAGGCGTGAGGTCTTCTGAGATCTGTATTCAATTATTGTCTTACCCCATTTGCCAGTGTGTTTCTGGAAGGAAAGCGGAAAACATATTTAAGTCCTACATAAGCCAGTTGAAATCAACTAATCAGATCAGGAAAAGAAACTGGAACACATCTGGAAAGCAATCAGATAAATGCTAAATGCATTAAAGAGTGTTGGACTATAGTGTCATTGCTTAAGTTTGGGTGGGAACTGTGTTTTAGATATTGGGGGACCACAGTTCTCAGCATTTCTTAAAATTGCAATGGTAGCTAAAGTGGTTGGGAGCACTAGTTGAACAACATCTGGAGAGCTGTGCAATAGCCCCCCCCCCCTTTTTCTAAACAACAATTTTTGAGTTTGGCACAGCAAGGAAAATTCTGTTTAACGTTTGGAACATCTCTGTGTCACCTAGACTGAGGAGGATGGAGACATACTTGGAACATACTGCAGAATGAGACCCCACTTTACAAGGTTGACATAGGATTTTTGTGCGCTCTTGCCATCTCAACAGGAATACTCTCAATGGACCACTAAAGCTGTGGCTGTCCTACTATGGACTCCATACCAAAACTGATACTCAAAAGTGCTTTGCAATGCCCTTGTTTTTCTTTCATACAATTAATATTTAATTCTATTTTAATGTTTGTATACTTTTAGGTTATAAATTGCATTGTATTGGTTTGACTGTAACCCGTTTTGAGTCTCTTTTTTAGAAAGAAAAAAATGGTTTTAATAATAATCATAATTTATATAAATAAAAATGTAATGATCATTTGTGGGATTAACAGAACTCAAAAACCCCTGGACGAATTGCCACCAAATTTTGCAGCAAAACACATTCTAATCCAATCTATATCTTCCAGACAAAAAATCTTAAAAAATGAAGGGGAAATGACTTTAATATCCTCCCCCCCCCCCCCCCCGCAAAAAAAAACCTAACAGAGCATGCGCAAAAGGTCCTCTCCCCAGTGTGCAAGAAGACTTACGCACCAACCGTTCTGAGGGAAGAGGAGCCTCGCCATGGAGTGCCTTTATCAAGACCTCAAAAACTCAGCCATTATCAAGACCTCAAAACTGAACTGCAAAGGCTCTGGCATAAACCAGTACAGGTGGTCCCAATGATTATTGGCGCACTGGGTGCCGTGCCAAAAGATCTCAGTCGGCATTTGGAAACAATAAACATTGACAAAATGAGGAGGGCGACTAAAATGATCAAGGGTCTGGAGAAGAAGCCCTATGAGGAGCGGCTTAAGGAGCTGGGCATGTTTAGTCTGAAGAAGAGAAGGCTGAGAGGAGATATGATAGCCATGTATAAATATGTGAGAGGAAGTCACAGGGAGGAGGGAGCAAGTTTGTTTTCTGCTTCCTTGGAGACTAGGACGCGGAACAATGGCTTCAAACTACAAGAGAGGAGATTCCATCTGAACACGAGGAAGAACTTCCTGACTGTGAGAGCCGTTCAGCAGTGGAACTCTCTGCCCCGGAGTGTGGTGGAGGTTCCTTCTTTGGAAGCTTTTAAACAGAGGCTGGATGGCCATCTGTCAGGGGTGATTTGAATGCAATATTCCTGCTTCTTGGCAGGGGGTTGGACTGGATGGCCCATGAGGTCTCTTCCAACTCTTTGATTTTATGATTCTATGAAAATCATAATCTGTCAACTGCAAAAGGCTACCTTACTTCGATCTGCGCACATCATTCAAAAATACATCACACAGTCCTAGACGCTTGGGAAGTGTTCGACTTGTGATTTTTTAAAATACGAAATCCAGCATATAGATCTCGTTTGCTGTGACATACTGTGCTTTTGTGTCAGTAATCTATATAATGATAGTGATAATAATACTAAGATGTCTCCCCATTTTAAGTTCTCCAGATATCCCAATTATGCTGGGCCTGTAGCAGAGGCAGCAAGCACCCCACTTCCCTATCTACTTACCGTGCAGCCATCCTGCAAGGCACTGTATGTAAACCTGCTGTTGCCCTCAGCTCTGATCTCCACATCATTGGATCCCTGGATCAGGAGAGCTTTCTTAAGGTTCCCAGAGGCCTCGTCCATGTAGGCAATGCTGTTCTTGCAGTGGTAGGTGAGGTTCTGTGAGCCTTCCGTTGACAAGAGGCGCAGGAAAGTCATCTGGATGTTGGCAGTGTTAGGAGCCAAGTTGTCATCTCCGTAGCTAAACTGAAAGGGAAGGATGAGAGGATGAAAGGCTCGTATAAAAACAAAAGCAAAGGGAGCAGAAAGCAAACATATTTCCCACAAAGACAAAAGGGACTTAGAACAGGAGAAGGAAACCCAATAAGGAGCTATCTGGCAGGATTTAAATGAGATAAAATATAAACTGTTCTACTGGATACAGCTAGCCTTATGCAGTAAGCCGCTTTGAGTCCCCTTTGGGGTGAGAAGAGAGGGATATAAATATAGTAAATAAATACATAAATAAATACCTAATTTTATGCATATACTGCATTTATATCCCTCCTGCCTCAAGGTAGCACATATTTATTATACTTATTAGCATTTATTTATACAGCCCCATCAATGTATGTGGTGTTTAAAAAGGAAAACAGCCAAAAAATGGCATGCAATCTTAAGAAATATGTGTATACACATACACACAATGGGAAAGAAGGAATAACACAATATAAAACTATATAACAATAAAACAATTTTAAAAATAGAATATCATATAAAGCAAACTCAACAAAACATGTAATCGGAATACACGAGTTTATAAAACAATATTAAAATAAATTTCTTTGAAAATAAGCTTTTGAGATTTCAACTATTTTTAATATCATCAATCTGTAATTCTATTTGAATGTTTGTATCTTTTTAGATTTCAAATTGTATTGTGTTGGTTTATGGTAAGCCACGTTGAGTCTTTCTTTCTTATAACAACAACGACAACAACAACAACAACATAATAATAATAATAATAATAATAATAATAATACTAATAATAATAATAAACAAAGTATGGATTGTCAATGTTGCAATCCCAGGCGACAGCAGGATTGAAGAGAAACAACTGGAAAAGCTGACACGATATGAGGATTTAAAGATCGAACTGCAAAGACTCTGGCACAAGGTGGTCCCAGTGGTGATTGGCATATTGGGTGCAGTGCCTAAAGACCTTGGCGTGTACTTAAACACAATCGGCACTGATGAAATTACCATCTTCCAGCTGCAGAAGGCCACCTTACTGGGATCTGCACGCATCATTTGCCGATACATCACACAGTCCTAGACACTTGGGAAATGTCTGATGTATGATCCAATACAACAGCCAGCAGAGTGTCTGCTGTGGACTCATCTTGTTGTGTTTCAAATAATAATAATAATAATAATAATAATAATAATAATAATAATATCAGTGAAGGAGCAATCCACAAATTTCAGTGCAGCAATTCTAAGAGTATGGGAAAAGATGAAGCTGAGCCAAGGAAGAAGAAACCCCTGACTGGGCAGAAAGCTTAACATTCTTACTATTCAGATCTCAAGAAGGCTGGTCAAAATAAACCAGGGCTGAAAGATGAGGTGAGTGGGGAGCTAGGTTGTGTCAGGATTTGAACATTAAAATAAGAAGCTTGTGATGACTCCACCTGCTTCTACATTATTAACTGATCCTGCTATTGTTTTCCTCATGAGATAGATGAGCCTGAATGATAGAGTGATACAAACATTCATTTCTAAGCCGTAGACACCTCCAAGGTCATGTGGCCAGTATGACTGCATGGAGCGTCGTTACCTTCCTGCTGGAGCAGTACCTATTTATCTATTCACATTTGCATGTTTTCTAACTTCTAGGTTGGCGGAAGCTGGGGCTATCAATGGGAGTTCATTCCGCTCTGCAGATTTGAACCACTGACCTTTTGGTCAGCAAGTTCCACAGCTCAGTGGTTTAACTTGCTGTGCCACCATTGCTCCTTTGTAAGAGATACATACACATAAATTGTAATGTATGGGGATCCAACAAACCTGCTCAAGTTAATCAAGGTAAATCAAGCAGGTGAAATTAATTGGAAAGGATGACTATTAATAACTTAATGTGACACACAGCTCTGCTCTAAGGACTGTAGCTGCTTGTCTTGTGCATCAAAAAAAGAATCTGGCTTAAGGATGTGAATTTGGGTCTTTGCAGTCTTATTCAATTACTCTGACTACTGTAGGAGTTGTGCTCGCAAAATTACTAAGCAGTAGAAAATGAGAGATTTGTTAGAACTATTTCTAGCTGGGCCTTTTAAAAGGTGGCTTGGTGGTACATATTTCACTGCCCTTTCTTCTGAATGTACTGTCTCATCAGCACATTGATTTCCAAGTTGTGGATGGAAAACAACACACATGGAGGGATTAGAAGACAAGCTTGATTGGTAGTAAAGGAAAGGGGATCCTGAAATAGAAGACCCACACACAACTGATGACACATTTGGTGCCCCATCCAAGACAAGCCAATCAGAAATGTGGTTCTGTCCAGGGCCACTTACGTGGAAACCTCCATTGATGGTCTCTCCGAACCAGACATGCTTCTTATCCTTGCTCTTGCTTGTCCACCAGTTCTTCTTGGGAATGCTGCTAGGCTTGGGATAGACACAAGTCTCTCCAGTCTCCATATTGCAGAAAACCTTGATGGCATCCAAAGTGCAGCCCTGGTTTGGATCAATCCAATAGTCACCTGCAAAATGGAGAAAGATGTAGTCAGAACAATGTTTCCTTGGACATACATTCATATGCTCCACTCATCACCCTTTTTCTGGGCGATATTAATGCTGCAAGGGCCACTTTTCTATTCTCTTGGGGCATAAGAAAGCTAAATAACGAATACCGCCACTAGAAGAATGAAGGGATTAAATAACCTGAAGACACTAGATAATATTTGATTTTTGAAGTTAAACAGATTCAGGCCTGCTTGGTATTTGGATGGGACATAGCAAAGAAATGCCAGCTACTGTAGGTTGAATTTCAGAGGAAGACAATGACAAACCACTCCTGAGTGGGTTCACTATAGGTCAATAGGTAACCTATTGATACAGACCATACACAAGGAGACTGGAACTAAAGACCAGAGTTGAATGATTTGTCCCATCTATAGTAGACACGTTCAATGAATGGGGACTTAATAATAATAATAATAATAATAATAATAATAATAATAATAATAATCTTTATTTATAACCCGCCACCATCTCCCCAAAGGGGACTCGGGGCAGCTAACATGAGGCCAGGCCCAAAATAATACAACCTAATAAGCACACAATAACAAAATACATCACAACAAAACATGAAATAGCAAATAAAACAATAAGTTCCATTCACTCACTGGGGTCTACCCTATTTGGGACTTTGTGTGTGTGTGTGTGTGTGTGTGTGTGTGTCAGGAGCAACTTGAGAAACTACAAGTCACTTCTGGTGTGAGAGAATTGGCCATCTGCAAGGACATTGTCCAGGGGATGCCCAGAAGTTTGATTTTTACCATCCTTGTGGGAGGCTTCTCTCATATCTCCACATGGGGAGCTGGAGCTGACAGAGGGAGCTCAACTCACTCTCCCCGGATTCAAACCACTGACATGTTTGTCAGCAGTCCTGCTGGTACAAAGGTTTAACCCATTGCACCACTGGGGGCTGTTAATTGGGACTAACAATTGTTTTAAGGCTTGTAAGTACCAGATCATGAACGGAAAGTTTAAAACCAAAATAAATTAAAATAAAATAAGAATAAATAATAAACAGATAAATTATAAAAGCAGCAAATTATTCTGGACACTGTTTCAGTTGTTGCTTTTGATTTTTAAAGCAACAACTAAAAAGTGATAGTTGAAATGCCGTCTTCTGATTTTCATACTGTATTATTGCTCTGTAAACATATACCTTACTGACTGCCTGCGGGTCAAAATATTTCAATAGAAGTGTTAACAAACTCTTGCCACAAGATCTAGCAAGCACATGCCCTGAGTGATGAAAGGCAGAGTCTTCTCTAGGCTCATTGTTATGCTTCTGAGCAGCAGAAAGCTGTGTGTATCCCCCCTTCAAACCAGCCAGTATCAAGTCCCAGTAAGGCTCACCACTCTTCCATTCAGGGTGGCAGAGTTTCAGGTCACGGCAAGTACGAGCTGGGTTTTTCCTGCTGCCTTCTGGACTTCGGATGCTTTCAATCTGGTTGTTGAGTGACTTCAGGGTAGCATCGACCTCAACATCATGCTGCCGCAGGTTTCCAGAAGACTGGTCGTCTCGCATGTAACGGAGAGGATCAGGCCCTTTCTCCCTCCCACCCAGGCCAGCAAAGGCTGACATGTCAATACCAGGACCAGGAGGGCCAGGAGGACCAGGAGGTCCAGGATTTCCAGGAGGACCCTGCAGGGTGGAAGGAAAGAGGACAGTCCTGTAGTGCTTGCCGTTGAACAAACAGTAACTCTCTCTATGTTGTTTCTACAAGGTTTTCCTATACCAAAAATATAAATATATGAAATATTTATGCATTTAAAATATTTAAATATAAAATATTTAACTGGAAATATCAGACATTGACTGAAGATCAGCATCTAGCTCACATCTCCATACATAGTAAACATAAAGGTTTCCCCTTGACATTAAGTCTAGTTGTGTCCAACTTGGAGGAGGGGTGCTCATCTTCCTTTCTAAGCCAAAGAGCTGGCGTTGTCCATAGACGCCTTTAAGGTCATGTGGCCAGCATGACTGCATGGAGTGCCGTTACCTTCCCGCCAAAGCAGTACCTATTGATTTACTCACATTTGCATGTTTTTGAACTGCTAGGTTGGCAGGAGCTCACCCCTCTCCCTGGATTCGAACCTCCAACCTTTCGGTCAGCAAGTTCAGCAGCAGTGGTTTAACCTACTGCGCCACCAGGGTTTTACATCAAAAGGAAATAAAATTGAGTTTTCCAATGTCTTTATTAGGCAAGAGGTTGCTGTGATATTAGATTGTAAGGGAGCCAGGGAAATAACTAGCGTGTAGAACAGATGCCAATACTCACTGGGCACTCCCAATGCCTTCCTGGATACTTGCTAAAGAGTGTTGGTGTACCTTGGTAGGGACCGAGGTACTTTAGGACACCGACTGTGCCGATAATGGATCTTCACTATTCATTATACATCTAAGTATGCACAAAATTGTGCAATGTAATAATGATATAGAATCACCATACTTAAAATGGACCAAGACACAGTCCTGATAACTTAGAAAAGCTCTGCCTTTTCTCAGCAGGAAGAGGGTTTAAGCTGTCCTCAAAGAATGAAAACGCAGGGTAACTGTGACTATTTTCACCTTGGATATGATGTATCATACTTTACATTTAGACCTTTCTCTGGCTACTTACAGCTGGGCCAGTTTCACCACTACGACCACGTGGACCAGGAGGACCAATTGGACCAGGCATGCCATTGGAACCATCTTTGCCAGAGGGGCCAACAGGGCCTGGGGGACCCTAGAAGAGAAGCAGAAGGGATACATTAGAACCAAACTGCACCTGAAGACAGGTGTGTGCTCTTGACAGTACCATTGGATATCTGGTGTTTTTCAAGATTACCTCCATAATAATGGAATCCAGTACTCAATATACCTGAATGCTTTTGGGGAGGAGGGACTGGTGAATGTAATCTACAGAGAACAATCTACAGAGAGCAACTCTCGGCAATTAGCCAAGTGGGAACTATGAACATAATGGCATTTCTAACATTATCCACTGGGTATCCTTCCACCACACCACAAAACATATACGCACAATGTCTTTGGGGATCAGCCAAACTTATTCTCTCACTCTCACTACAATTTCTTGGTTGCTCCTTAAAGTGTTACAACACCATTTGTTAAATGTGGAGAGATGCTCTTGTCTTTCATTAGGATATCTCCTTCCAATGTAAGTATTTTTTCCAAAACCTATTGGCAGCAGAAATTCAGTGCCAAACAATCCTTAATTCTGGGTTGCTGTGAGTTTTCTGAGCTGCATGGCCATGTTCCAGAAGCATTCTCTCCTGACGTTTCACCCACATCTATGGCAGGCACCCTAAGAGATTGTGAGGTTTGTTGGAAACTAGGCACGTGGGGGTTATATATCTGTGGAAAGTCCAGGGTGGGAGAAAGAACTCTTGTGTGCTTGAGGCAAGTGTGAATGTTGCAACTGGTTAGCTTGATTAGCATTTAATGGCCTTGCAGCTTCTAAGCCTGGCTGGTTGCTGCCTGGGGGAATCCATTGTTGAAAGGTGTTAGCTGGCCCTGATTTATTCTTGTCTAGAATTCCCCTGTTTTTTGAGTGTTGCTCTTTATTTTACTGTCCTAATTTTAGAGTTTTTAAATACTGGTAGCCAGATTTTTTTTCATTTTCATGGTTTTCTTCTTTCTATTGTGGTTGTCCACATGCTTATGGATTTCAATGGCTTCTCTGTGTAGTCTGACATGGTGATTGTTAGAGTGGTCTAGCATTTCTATGTTCTCGAATAATAATAATAATCCTGAATTCTGTCAGCTGAAAAAAACAAACCCCCAATTTGCCGGACGTTAGGTTATGCAGTAGATCCAAATACCTGTAATGTTGTAATAATCCCTGTATGGGTAAGGAAATGGGGTTTCAAAAAGTGGACTTACTCTGGGTCCGGAGGGACCACCAGGACCACTTGCTCCTTGATCTCCAGAAGGACCCTGAGGAAGAGAGGAGAAACAGAACACGGTGTAAACCTCAACCTTTCAAGTATATCTCTGCAAAAGACTCCTCCCAACACAATGCACATCTTGTTTATAGAAAATAGCTTCGAAAATACATAATTATCACACTTGTTTTCTCCATTTCACCTGGGATGTGTGTGTTAATAAACCTGGTTTATGACCTGGTTTTGCACATCTGCTATAGAGAGATTAATATAGGACAACTGGGTAGCACTGTTGAGTCTCGCTATCGTTCTGTATGATTTCAAGTATCATGGAGAACATATCCTAGCCTAGTGTAGCTGGAGAAGTCAGGCAGCGATGCACAAATTGCCTCCTTGAAAAACTTGCCCACCCACATGCTTTCATTGAGACATCACTATTAAGTTTCCAAAGGTCCTCAGATTTTCCTGGAACCGTTGAAATCACTAGTCTTCCTAGGCGTGAACATACAAAGTCTTAGTAGAGAGAAAGAGAGCTAGAAAAAGTTCCTTTTGGGGATAACAACATCCAGAATCCCCCAAGTGCTGGGAGATTCTGGTGCTATAGTCCAAAAATTAACATTCCCCAAGTTTTGAAATAGTTATTTTCTGCACTAAGAATCCATTTTTTAATTCCTACTACTGCACGTAAGAACCAAATTGGGACTTCCCTACAGGCCACATCAAACTGAGAAAATCAGTGGCTAGATTCTGCCCTGGCATGTGTTGAATGAAAACTTACAGGAGGTCCAGGAAGACCCTGAAGACCAGTGAATCCTCTGTGTCCCTTCAGACCGCGCTCCCCTGCCTCGCCAGCTTCGCCCTTGTCACCACGAGGACCTTGTGGACCCTAAAGAGAGAGAGAGAGAGCAGAAAGTGCAGTCAGAGCAATAGGCATAGGGGCAAAGTTTGGCACACAAAGTCTAACATGATGATATCTTGGAGCTTTTGTCCCAAACATGTGGTGCCTGCATATCTCAACTCCTATGAGTTATTTATTGTTGTTTTGTTGTTGTTATGTTTTATGATGTATTTGGGCTCGGCCTCTTGTAAGCCGCACCGAGTTTTGCGGGAGATGGTAGCGGGGTATAAATAAAGGTTGATTATTATTATTATTATTATTATTATTATTATTATTATTATTATTATCTCTGCCTAAACAGCTATTGGCATAACCAGACAGGAAAGCCCAGCTTATACTCACTTCTGATTGGGTTTCATGTCTACACACTGATGTCACAAAGGGACTGATGTCACAAAGACATCCTGTGCCTGAAACAATTTCAGACAAGTAATAGGCTGCTATCACTAATCTGCTCTGCACTGGGAGAAAGACACCACTAGAGATGTAGAACTTTCCCTTCGGCATTCCAGCTTCCATGGGGTGAGTAAGGCTGAAGCAAACAGACTGTACTGGAGCACACTCACAGAATGGAATTTAGCAGGTTGCTTCTGCACTTGCAGAGCGGGAGAACAATGACATCCTTTTGGGAACCTAAGTCTTTGTAAGTGGACTTATGTCTGCGAGAAGTAGATTTGGGTATCCATATTGTCTGTATCCAGTAAAGGACTGCTACTATGCTACTACATAGGGACATTGGTGAAATGACTGATACGCATCAGAACTGATGCACAGTGGGACCAAAGCACACTATCCCATTGGGCGTTAGAATACTAATTAGGGAGTGCTGATCACTGGGGCATCAAGGCACTCTTGCCAGTGTCCTGTTATATCTCTTCACAATTGATTGACAATGTTTCTTAGTACCACTGTTACGTAACTGAGTAAACATAACATAGACTATAATTTAGGTTTCCACCCTTGGTTCCTACCTTGGTGACAATCAGGTAAAAAGGGAACTGTTCATAACATATTCAGTACTCCAGGAAAAATAAGGTGAAGCAAAAGAAAAATACTCACAGGCATGCCACGTGCCCCTGCAGGACCAGGTGGACCCAATGGACCTTGAGCACCCTAGGAAAGCAGAAATGCAGGTTATGGACTCGCCATGCCTTCTGTACCTTGCATGGGATTAAAGGCTTTGGTTCTCAGAACTGATCAACACAATTGGGAGACATCCATTTCATTACACAAAATTTTCACCTGCAAGGACTAAGCCCAGCCACACAGCTGTGTAAGGGATGGATGGATATCTGTGGCAGAAAACCCTCCAGACTGGAAAGGGGAAGACGTTCTTCACACACACACAATGCAGATTACAAATGTTTATTTATTTACTTTGTTTTATTTCACTCCTTCTCTCCCCTATTGAGGGACTCAGAGAAGCTAACATTTGGCAACAATTTGATGCTGTTCAGACATAATACAATACTGACTCAAAATACATGTTGCCACTGAATTTTCATTTTCACTGGACACTATCCTAACTGGAAAATCCTGTAAGAGTGACATATTTTAGAGAAAGAAAATTTAGCTATGCCAAAGAAAGAAATCACATTTTAAGAATTCAAAGGTAGCTCAAGAGAGGGAGGAAAGAGAGAAGAAAGAAAAAGGAGTGAAGGAAGAGAAAGAAAAGTAGAAAAATATGGCAAAGAAAGAGAGAAGGAAGGGAGGGAGGGAGGGGAAGGAAGAGAGGGGGGAAAGAAAGGAAAGAATGAAGAGAACCAATGGTGTATGAGGGAAAGCAAGGGAAGAAGAAAGGAAGGAAGGAAGGAAGGAGGAAGGAAAAGAGAAAGAAAGAGAGAAAGAAAGAAAGAAAGAAAGAAGAGAGGGAGAAGTGTATGAGAGAAACAGAGGAAGAAAAGAAAGAGTCACAAAGAGAGCCTGTCCAAAGAGTCGACTGAGCATTGCCATAGAGATATTGTGAGATAAAGCGGAGGGGGAAGCTATATATACTAATAGTCACTAATTAAGCAAGATCTAATGGAAACAAAGAGGGAGAATACTGAATTAAATCTCTTTGTTTAGTGTACTTAAGGGAGAGTGGGAAAATTCAGTTTTCCTTTCTCAGACAGTATTTGTAATTAAACAGTCAAGAAATGAGAAATTTGTTTAGCATGTAACTGGGAAATATATATATATATATATGCATTAGGCCTGGGCGGTTTCGTTCGTTAATTCGTTAATTCGTTAATTATTCGTTATTTTTAGCATTTACAAAA
>NW_026845477.1:120811089-120876905 GCF_025583915.1 Anolis sagrei ordinatus | reverse complement strand
TGGATACTTTATCTTATTACTTTTTTATTTAATATCTTAATATCTTGTTCTATTTGATTATTTTATTTGATTTATTTTATGAAATGATTTTGTTTATAGCATTGCGCAATCGCGTCCGCCATTTTAACGAATTGATTCGTTATTAATTTAATAGCGAATAGATTCATATTTAAAAACGTTTCGGAAGTCGCTTTCGCACATGCGCAATCGCGTCCGCCGTTTTAACGAATCGATTCGTTATATCCTTAACGAATCGACCCCGCACCAATAAAGAAGCTTCGGAAGTGATTTTGCGCATGCGCGGGGGTCCGCCATCTTAACGAATCAATTCGTTAATATTTACGAAATTTTTGTAAATATTAACGGATTGTAGGGGGGAAATTTTGTAATTATTTTAAATATCGAAACAAAAAAACACCCCAATTACAAATCGATTTTAGAACCAAATTTTTTCTTGATCAACCAGGCCTAATATGCATGGATCCAGGAAAACTGGGATGTGGCTGTTGATGCACAAACCAAGTGTCCAAAGAAATACTGCAGGGAGACTGAAGAATTAGAACAGTTTTCTAGAAGCAAGAACTTCCTTTCTTTGTGATATCATTAAAAGGGACTGCAGAAATAGAAATAAGCACATGAAATTATCAGGCACAGCAAATATCAAAATATTTGATTAATACTTGCAAACAGATGAAGGGAAAGGTGAGATGTTATAGGTTAGAACGAGTGTGTTTTCTTCACTTAAACCACTGACCACTTTAGTTAATGCCATTTCACAGGGTTATTGGGCACTTACTGATTCGCCTCGGTCTCCTTGTTTGCCAGTTGGACCAATGGGGCCCGGAGAGCCAGGTGGGCCAGGAGCACCAGGGCCACCAGCAGGACCAGTCTCACCACGATCACCCTGTCAGGGGACAAAGTAGAAGGTTACACTTCATGTATGCAAAGGAAAGACTGAGGGACAATAAACAAATACCGTCAACTCTCCACACCTACAGTTTGACGTTTATGGATTTGATTCAGAATATTTTCTTTAGGAATCTTGAAGTCATTTAGTGTGATTTAATAGTCAACTTCCCCTAGCTGGAGGACCTAGAGATTTCTAGAGGGAACATCCCTGTGGAAATCTCTAGGTCATCCAGTTCAATGATGTATTCAGCTTCCAGTCGACATTGAGTGCAGAGTAGAGCTGGAAGACTTATAACTTCCTAGATAAATCTTCTTTTTTTCTCTCTTTCACAAAGATCCTGTGCTGCTAACCCCAGAAAAGGTAAAGGACAGACTGTACATCTCCCACAACCACTGATGCCTACTTGTTTGGTTTCATGGTGTGAGGAGAAAAAGCCAAATATGGAGGTTGAAGAAAAACATTTACTCTTATATATGGACAACACAATGTCAGAGGGTGAAGGGAAACGTAACCTCTTGTAGACTTTGACATCCTGCCTAGCTCTTAGGACCCTTAAAAAGTTCATTTTGTGAGCAATGTAAACATTGTAAGTAAATGGTAGTGTACCCTTGCTAAATAGTAAACAGTTTATTTTGAAGAATATTGTCACATAGTTCAGGCTTCATTTTTTTAAAAATAGGCAGTGTTGTAGAAGGGATGCATGACAAAATGTTGGTTTGAAGACCTGGGAAGCTGGACAGGGAGAAGAAGCAATGCAGAGGGACAGGCATCCAGCCCTCCCTGCACTGAGATTCCAGCCTGATTGCTGTGTGATATCTACGAAGAGGTCACTTTTTAGAAGACAGTGAAGAGCTGACATCCATGTTTGGAAAGTGACTTTCCAGGTATGAGGGCAATGGGTAAGGTGAATGGCACAGTTCCTGAACTAGGTATCTCCCAACAGCAGCAGCTAATGTCCCTTTAAGTTGACACTTACCTTCACTCCAGCAGAACCATCTCTTCCAGGGGGACCATCTGCACCAGGATTGCCCTGAGAATGAGAAGAATGGGAGATGGTTATTTCTTTGCAGCCAAAGAAGAAGTGGATGTTTTGGGAAAAGCATGGTAACAGCTTGGAGAATGGGTTGGGCAAACCTCAAAACATTCCCAACTTAGAGTCCCGTCCCCCCATCAGCTGCCCCTCATGAAACACCTTAGCATTCTTCTTTATCCTTCCCCAAATACCATCTTATGTACCCCAAATTGCTCTCTAATTTTACAGGATTTTTTTTTTCAAACCATGACAACAGGTTTGATAGAGCTGGTCCAGATGAGCAGTGTGTATGTGTATACACACATACACACATCTTCTGTGCACTTGAGTAAATGGGTTGCTTATCCACAATACATCTTTTCAGATTATAAGGCGATACACAACTTATTGTCCTTTTACTGCAATAGGCTAATATGGCAAACTCTTCACAACAAGTGGTGCAATGGGTTAAACCCTTGTGCTGTTGAACAGCTGACCTGATGGTTAGCTGAACTGCTGGCCTGTTTGATCTGCAAGACGGGGTAAACTGTCAACTCTAGTTCCTGCCAACCTAGCAGTTCGAACACATGCAATGTAAGTAGATAAATAGGTACCACTTTGTTGGGAAAAAGGCAAAGCAATCTTGCCAGCCACATAAGCAGGAGATTATGGTGATTATGGTGCTTTTCCTCCTCGGCTTAAAAATGGGGGAAAAGCACCTCTCCAGAGCCAGAGATGAGCACCACTTCTAGAAGCCGGAAATGAACAGAGAAGCTTTTACCTTTGTTTGTGTTTGTGTGTTTCATTGTATATGATTGTAAGGGCATTGAATGTTTGCCTATGTAGATGCTAGAATCCACTCGGAGTTAAATATAAATAAAGTGTACTATTATTCATTTAGGTTTGTTCCATTTTGGGACATCAGAATTGGAAATACTATATTGTGCGTGTATGAACTTCAGATACAGATAGTTAGGCAGCAGATGGAAAGCAGACATTACTTTCAATAGCAGTTTCCCTCTCTCCACTTATTTTTCCATGACCACATCTAATAGGCTGGTGATGCTCACCTCACGCCCAGGTTCACCAGAGGGACCAGTCAGACCAGGGGGACCAACAGGGCCAGGGGGACCTCTGTCACCAGGACCGCCAGAAGCTCCTTGTTTGCCAGGCTCACCCTGGAGGATAAGAACATTTCAGCTCAGGTAAGAAAGGGACCTTTGACACAAAATAAAGCCGTCAAATTCGCTTTCATTCAGTTTCACATCTTCCCACTGTTAATCTCGTTCCATTCTATTCCACATCTGACAGCACTTTCCTCCATTCATATAAAAATCATTTTTGTATTCATACACCTATTTTTCAAAACGTACACATTTTTATCCAATAAATTCTCAGTTAACTCTGGAGAATGGTAGGTGCCATATAAATGTAGTTTTGGTTACTTGAGAGTTACTATTCAAAAGAAGACTAAAAAAAATACTATACCTTATACTATACCTTGCCATAAACATTGTATTGTCTTGATATAAATATTGATATATAGTCATTAAAAGCCAATTGACAAAGACAAAACTTAATGTAATACAGTTTTACTGTATTATTTATTTGTTTGCTTGTTTGTTTACTGTATTTGTATACCACCCTTCTGAGACCGCAGGTGACTCAAGGCAGTATTATAAATAGAGCTTTGTGACTGCAGTATGCAATTTTAGTTAATTTTTGACTGTTGATTGAGAATTCTGGTTGCTCAAATTCTGGTGAACTGAGAGTCTACTGTAGACAGTTTTTCAAAATTATGCACTTTTAAAGTAATTTTTCATTTGTACATTTTCATGCATAAAACTGTATTTTACCACACAATAGTAGCACTCCGCCCTACTTTTCAAAAAAGGGGGTGCAGCTATTTTGTGGTGAAAATTTGGAAACCTAAGGGGCCTCCCACTCCTAGCAGCCAAGGGAGACCCATAGGACTGCCTTGCTAGCACATGTAGGCAAACAAGGCCAATGGGGCCTCCCTTGGCTGCTGGCAGCTCAAGGACGCACTGCAGCTCTCCTTGGCAGGAATGCAGGAAGTTGAATGCTCACTTGACCACACACCTGCCGGCCATAGCCAGCAGCCAAGGGAAGCCTCCTAACTTTCACAACTTTATCCAAGGTCACTTGATGGGTTTACATAGCTGAGTGGGTGCTCAAACCCTGATCTCTAGAGTCATAGTCAATACTCAAAAATCACTATACCATGCTGGCTCTCTTTCGTACCTTATTTATTTATTTATTTATTTATTTATTTATTTTTATTTACTGTATTTGTATACCGCCTTTCTCAGCCAATCAGCGACTCAAGGAGGTTTCCAACAAATCAGTACATTCAAAAACATAATACAGATTAAAACATTAAACAATATAAAACATCACAAAAGCAATAAAAACCCTTCTGCATCAGACATTTCCACTATCTCTTTGATGATGTACTGTCAAATGATTTGGGTCTGAATAGACACAAGCAAGGGACTTTGCCCACTTCAGATGTATGTCTTGGGTATTTTTCTCATTTTTCCAATTTGTCAACAGGACAGATCAGACACTGGCCATTTATAGATTAATCCTCCTTTTAAAACAGCATCCCTTGTTTTGTGTAGGAGAGGGTATGTTTGCAAATCTCAAAAAGCAAGGAGAAGAATCGTGCCTCTCCTTCATGGCATTTACCTGATCAAACCCAGATTTTCCGTACCTCGTCCAATCTTCTTCTATGGACATTTTGTCTTATTTAGACTGCAAGCCTCAAAACAAGTCCCATTATGTGGAATGTGGCAAACATAGGTTTGACAACCTTAGTAGCCTAGTGCACTAGGGATACTGGCCAGGTTGGAATACACTGGATCATATGGAAAAGATCATTGGCCCTTGACAACATAGGGGATTTTAGGTTTCATACTGGACAGAGCTAGAATGGATCTCAAGGGAAGATTATTCATTCCTCCAAATGACCAAACAAATTTTGTGGCTTTTGTTCCTATTGCTTCTTGTTTGGGAGGGCAGTAGGATTTGAGTTTGCAACCTTCATGAACACTCTCGTCTTAACGTCACAAACAAGATGCAGCTCTGTAGATTAGTAAATCTGATAAAATAATTCTTTTTCTTCTACATGACTTTTCCCCTTACCATCTTTGCCTGACGAAGAAGCTAGTGAGCTTCAAAAGCTCATGGTGTTCATGGTGAACACAGCTAGCTCTGCATTTTTATATGGTGGACACAGACTTTCCTGATGCTTTGAGCACAAATGGAAGAAAAGTAAATCAAACGTGCCAAGCATCCTGCAAAGTGAGAAATTTCTGAGAGGGCCATTTTAGTGGTGGCACTCTGGTTGCAAAATTCCCTGCACTTGGAAGCCTGATTGGCATTATTAACATTTATGAAGGCATCAAATTAAAAATATGGCTTTTGGCTGAAGGTTTCAGGTCAAAGAGATTTTATCTAGGCTGCAAGATCGTTTTACCCAGTTTTAAATGTCTTTTTTAAACTGAGAAACTATTTCATAAATTTTAAACATGTGAAACCTTCGTAATTATGTACTGTTTTAAACCGATTTTATTGTAAAGTACCACCCTGGGATCTTCAAATAAAGGGTTGGATATAAATATTTCAATTGCACTATCTATCAAGCTTAAAAATCTGAAAGGGAACTAGTTTATGTAGTTGGCAATAAGATTCCCCTGACTTTAGCACTTCCCTGTTTTTAATGCCATAAATTACTTACAGAAGGACCAGGAAGTCCAGGGAAGCCTCTCTCACCACGCTGACCAGGGAGACCCACAATGCCTCTTTGACCAGCCAAACCTTGAGGTCCAGGTGGGCCATCAGCACCCTGCGTGGGAACAAAAGGCAGAGATAAGAGTTCATTCACACGCACACACACACACAAATTGCAGTGGGGAGATCAATTGTGTTTGCAAAAATCAAGACACAAAAGATCAGGTGAGTACTCACAGGAGGGCCATCTTCGCCAGAGTCTCCCTTCTCGCCTGGGGCACCAGCAGGGCCTTGCAAACCAGGATCACCAGCACGACCAGTTGGGCCTGCATCACCACGAGCACCTTTGGGGCCATCTTTCCCAGAAGCACCTGGTGGGCCAGCGGCTCCAGGATTACCCTGGATGGAAAAGGTATGGAACAGGTAGAAGACAAAGAATGAGATGAGCTCACTTTGGTCCGAAGACAAAAATAATGCATCATAACTTGGGAAATACAAAGACCACAAAAGATACCCAATACTGATCCTCCAAACAGAAATAGTATGTTAATGCAATCAGCGGACCACGCACCCAGTAACATGATCATATATCTTGTGTAGAAAATAACTGGGTAGGTTTATGTGGCATGATAGATGAATTCAGTTATGATGTGAATTTGTGTGAGCTTTAAAAATTAAACCCACTTGATTTTTCCTAAAGGTTCAAAACTTCCCAGAGGCTATAATGTTGGGTATATTTTTCTTGCCCAAAGTTTCTATTTTTAAGAGGAATTACAGATTGCAAACACTATTAAATCCAATGTCTTGGGTCATCAATGGAGAGACTGAGCATTAACTGGGCAAAAAGGGTCTGTCTGGATGTTCTCAACTAAGAGCCTTATTGTGGTCAGATGCAAAGGTGTTCTGAATTCCTGCACAACTGTGTCAAAAAAAAGAGAATTATAGCTAATGTGGCCTCATAAATGCACAAGATGCAAAATCCCTGGTCTTTTTTTGCATCTTATCACCCAAGGCTACATCCCAGATGGGGATCCAGAACTGCTGCAGTCAAAAGCTCCTCTGGGTCCCAGGCAAGGAAAAAGCAAAATCCTGCCCCTTTACTGCACTAGACTCCATATTAAAAGCTGAGAAAGATGTTAAATGCCTCTTGTAAATTTTCAAGTTCGAAAGCCCTCTCAAACCCAGCTGTCTATTCATCAAATAGCATTCCAGTGATTTACAGTTGGATGGCTTTCAATTGGGATAGACACACATACACCAAAATCTCTTTGCTGTAACCAATGCTATAGGGCAGTGGTTCTCAACCTGTGAGTCCCAGATGTTTTGGCCTACAACTCCCAGAAATCCCAGCTAGTTTACCAGCTGTTAGGATTTGAAGACCAAAACATCTGGGGACCCATGGATTGAGAACCACTGCTATAGGGGACCAGAAAGGTCAGACTGAGTTAACTACTTCCATATTTTACCTGGACCATCAAAGGTATTGCATTATGCCAAGGATCAAACCAATCTGCAATGTGTTTAATCCACCACTTTTAAAACTTCTGGTGAAAATGAGGCTAAAACACTTTTCACTGTTCACCTCTTTTGGGGCGGGATATAAAGTTATATCCTGCCTATATCCAAAAAACACATCTCTCTATACTTTCTCTGGCTTTTGTATATAGAGAATAGAGAAAAGGCCTAGCAGAAGCTCTGCTGATTAGTGTCCTTGATGAACTTAAATATCTTCAGGTATTTCAAAAGCCAGGGAAGGGAGCAACTCTTCCCACAAACAACACTTCATAATCAGGGAGGAGAAACTATCTGAATGCCCTCTGCTTTCTGAAATTAGTCGGGGGATCTCAAGGAAGTGCTCTGATTCTTGCACATCACGTGTAAAGCCTCCCAGGCTTTCTCACATGCCTTGTTTCATCATCTTTTCTGAATAAACCAGTCTTGTATTAATTGTTGCTGCTCCTTTTGATCCTATCTTGGCTGGCTATTTGCTGCATTGTTTTAAAACACTTATGTTGGTTTCAGACTGGGTACAGCTTTTATATCTTCAAATATAACTCTAGATCTAATGGTCAGGATATATAGTGCCAAACAAATGAATCAATATAATCTGAATTTTTCTTGTGACCTAAGTAAATAACACTCAACATAAGCAGGTAAAGGATTTCAGCCTCATTTTCTCATCTTCTGTCACCACTAGATCCCTTTGGCTTTGGAAGGTATCAAGTATCCAATGCTGGTGACTATGGATTTAGGTCAATCTTTCACGTCCTGGTCCCTCTGGGTATATTAGAGACTACAATGGCCTTCATTTACATTTATGCTAGCTTGAGTTGATGGAGGTTAAAGTTCATTTGCATGTCCATTTGGGGGCACTATGATGAAGAAACTTCACTTGGGAGTTCTCTGTCTCTTCTCCTTATTGCCTTGATTGTTGTAAAGATGATTAATCCCAATACAATGTTGTTGTTCATTCATTCAGTCATTTCCGACTCTTCCTAACTTCATGGACCAGTCCACGCCAGAACTCCCTGTCAGCCATCACCACCTCCAGCTCCTTCAAGGTCAATCCAGTAACTTCAAGGATCCCATCCATCCATCTTGCCGTTGGTCGGCCCCTCTTCCTTTTTCCTTCCATTTTCCCCAGCATAATTGTCTTTTCTAAGCTTTCCTTTCTTCTCATGATGTGGCCAAAGTACTTCATCTTGTCCTCTACTATCCTTCCCTCCAATGAGCAGTCGGGCTTTGTTTCCTGAAGTATGGACTGGTTGGATCTTCTCACAGCGCAAGGCATTCCCACCATAGTTCAAAAGCATCTGTCTTCCTTCGCTCAGCCTTCCTAATGGTCCAGCTCTCACATCCATAGGTTACTACTGGGAATACCATTGCTTTGTCTATGCGGATCTTTGTTGCCAGTGTGATGTCTCTACTCTTCACTATTTTATCAAGATTTGTCATTGCTCTCCTCCCAAGAACCCAATACAATTACCAATTTTTTATCCCCCAAAATGGGGAGAAAATCGGAATCCACAAAGAGCGAGTCCACTCATTCCTTGCTTTGTTTTGTACACTTAATTACATGCTTCAAGCCTTTAACCCACTGTTATCTAATAAGGTAAAGCTGATAAATGGCCTAACAACCTTTCTAGGCTGAAGATAATCCATTAAAACCAATAACTAATTTACATTGAACTTACATTGGGACCTGGTGGTCCCACTCGTCCGGCTGCACCAGGGAATCCAGTGGCACCCTAGGAAAAAGAAAAAAGCAAAGAATGATGAACAAAAACCCCAAGAGGCCGTTATATAGCAAACATTTGAGGTCCCATAAGGTGGGTAGGAAGAGAACTGGCATAAATATTCCTTTGGTTTTCAGACTATTTTAATGTTCCTGTTGGAACTTCAGAGCATTTAAAATATTAGAAAAAAACTTGACTGGTGTCTATAGAGATGTAAGAAAGATGCCTTTCATTTATGTGGTTTCTCTTGAAACTAATGTGTAGGTTGCCATCAAGATGTAATGCAGTTAAGAAAACTCTAAAGATACAAATGAATCATGAAATTGACCTGGACAGGGTATTTTCTTTTAAAAAGGTGTAAGAGCCATATATGAGAATTTGCCACAGATCAGCACCAATCCATGGATCAGCACTTTGAGTAGCAACGTCACAGACCTGACTGGGGTGAGATATTTGCAAATTGTCCCATCTAAAAACCCTTAAATGCAGATACTAGGACCTGAGCCTGTCAGCTTATCTTATATTCTATTGCTGGAGTATTTACAGCAAAGAATTGAACTTTTTTAAGGACAGAGGTCTTGAAATCCTATTACTTCTTAAAAATATACCTACTTTCTCAGTCACACAGCCATACAAGGCCTAATCTGTACACACACACTCTCAAAGAAACACAACCCACTCCTCCCTTAATTACTAATGAAGTGAAAGGGTTTGACAGAGCAACATCCATAAGGCATCTATGGGAAGCTAAAAAGGAAATATAAGAAACTGCAGTGAATCTAATCACCCCCCTGATTTGTCCTTCACAAAAGACAACTTGAGAGACATAACCCCAAGAGACCAAAATAGAAGCAAATATATAAACATCATAGAATAGCTTTAATACTATTTAATGGGAAGGTAGAAATAGCACATTGAGGTTTCCTGTCACTAGTCTTCAGATATTAGCCACAGAGCTAAAAGGAGAAACCCTTAAGTACTCTCCAAGGTGCTGAAATGTGTGAGCCTCACAGCTAGTAGTTCAAGGCCTCACTAATACACACTCCTTTTTAAAACTCTGCTGAACCACATAATTATTAGCAAGGATAGAAACTTCATTTCTGCTAATATCAGAAGTGCATGTAAGGAAAACAGAAAGGGGGATACCCAAAGCAAGTTATTCAGAAGGGGAGGGAAAAACACCCTACTTACTGGGGGTCCCTGGGCACCACGAGCTCCTTTTGGACCAGTCACACCATTTGGACCCTGCAGGGACAAAGCAAAAACCAGGTTAGATGGAAATTCAGAATGATTCTTCTCACTAACTTCAGTCAGTTGGCTCTGGGATACATATTTAAGAGAAAAGGACTTCCTCTAATTGAATGATTCTTCTGGCTTCCATAGCTAGTGTTGGCTGCTATGTTGACCTCATAGATCCTATGTGTTTGTGTGCGAGATGTATCAAAAGGAATTGGTCTCCATCTTACAGGGCATTTTGTGAGAATAAATGAAATAAAGTTATTGTAGAGCACGTTGAGCACTCAATACTACTGCAGAATTCATTTCTATCCTTCACCTTGCAACCTTTGTACCACAGGTGAGATCTAATCCCTGGCTCAGATAACGAACCAAAGTTTGGCTAAACTAAACCCATGAAGCTTTTTGATATTTTATTTCTCTACCACAAATTCATCTACTTTAACTTGAATATTAACGATGGAGGAAGCCACATTTCAGTACAAATTGAGATTCCAACTTGCTGCTTTGCTTCCAACCACCTCAAGTGAAGCTCCTCCCAAATTACATACCCTGGCTGTGTCACCTATAGACCGAAGGCAGCATCTCAAAGACCCAACCTAGTCTCTTACTAGTCACTGAAAGACAGACCAGGACAAGGAATGCACTATACTAACCTGTGGGCCAGGAGCCCCGGATGGGCCTTGAGGACCTGGAGACCCAGCATCTCCCTTCTGTCCAGATTCACCTTGCTCGCCTTTAGCACCAGGTTGGCCATCAGCACCCTGCAATGTAGAGGAAGACAGAAGGCTCCAGTATGAGATGGGCATCCAGGACTATGGCAGCATGTCATTGAAGGAAAAGGGGAGTAAGTGCCTTAGAAGTACCAGGCAGTACTCACAGGGGGACCAGCAAATCCAGCAGGACCAGGAGCACCAGGTTCACCACGGTCACCCTAAAACAAATAATGTGGTAAATCATGGGAACTAAAGAGATGTCACCACTCTGATCTTCTGGATGGCCTACTGCAAGGATTGCTAGTTTCTGTAGTCTCAGCATCAGTTTTGTTTTCCAGGAACGAAACTCTGGGACCCTCTCACAGGCAGTTATCAGCAATACAATTAGGATCATGCAGCATGAAAAACATCTTTCTGCTCAGTCAGGGTGAAGTCAATAACTAAGGACCATGAAAATAAAGACCTTCCCTCAAGAGACTGAGTCTTCTGCACTTCTTGAAAGATAGTAATGTCATTGACCAAGTATACTCAGAATAAATGGGTTTCCCAAAATACCCAAGACTGGAAGTGGCCCTTTTATATTTCAGAAAGGTGTATGAGACAATTTATTCTTTCTACAGAGTAAAATTCAACAGTAGAAGTGCGAGAAAGACAACGGGCTCCTGATTTGGCCTTGCAGGACGTCAGCCAGTGTTAACTGCCCTCCAGACCAAGTTCTATATTTTTATTTTGTTGGGTCATGAAAAGGGGCTCTTTTTTCTTGCAGTTAGCATAGAAAGCCCAGTCTTTCAGTACTGTGAACTGCCAGTTAAAACTATGGAGGGTCACAGATCAATAACTATTTTTTTCATGCCAGGAGCGACTTTTGAGAAACTACAAGTCACTTCTGGTGTGAGAGAATTGCCCATCTGCAAGGACTTTGTCCAGGGGACACCTGGATGTTTTACCATCCTGTTAGAGGCTTCTCTCATGTCCCCGCACGGGACGCTGGGGCTGATAGACGGGAGCTCACCCTGCTCTCCGGATTCAAACAGCTGACTTTTTGGTCAGCAGTCCAGCCAGCACAACCCATTATGCCACCAGGGGCTCCAATAACTATGAAAGGGCACTAATCCAGAGAAGCCATGTAGCTCTTCTGGCTTTTGCCACATGCTAATTAACTCATTTGAAATATGGTGCTGGAGAATAATTATATGAATACCTTGTACACTAAAAAGACAAATGAATGGTTCCTAGAGCAAATTAAGGCTCAACCCTTCTTGGAAGCCAAGATGACTAGAAAGGTGGAAGGAAAAGAGGGATACTATGTTCTAGATTAGTGGTTCTCAATATGTGGGTCCCCAGGTGTTTTGGCCTACATCTCTGAGAAATCCCAGCCAATTTACCAGTTGTTAGGATTTCTGGGAGTTGAAGGCCAAACACTTGGGGACACACAGGTTGAGAACTACTGATCTAGACATCTCTCATTCATGGGATCACTATAAGTCAAATTGATCTGACAGCAGTTAATAACAACAAAGTACTTTCCTCATAAAGTTCTCCCTCCATTAAACTAGGTCAGCACACACTTCCTCTGGGTGTGGAAGGAAGTCAAATACATGTTTTCCTTTCATGTTATTCCAGGACTGTCATGAGTCCCTGGCATACTGGCCATATCCTTTTTTCTGAATAATTCTACTGGCCATATCCTTTTTTCTGAATAATTCATATTTATCAAACTTACAGGGGCCCCACGAGCACCAGCTGCACCAGATGGGCCAGGAGGACCAGCTTCACCCTGAAATGATAGAAAATAGAAAATGTAAAGCAGGTAAGTTATGACATCATAATTCAGAGCTAAATCAATGGAGCAGTGACTTGTCTTTACTAAGGATATTCTTTGCTACTGCTAGAGGAGGCCCTTCAGGAGAATAGAGAGGATTGTGTGCAGGCTGAATTATGGTTTCTGAGCCACATTAACATTACAAGGAAAATGAGATTGGATAATTGTCATTATCTTCCTCCACAAAGCACGTAAAACATGTGAATCACATAAGTAAACTACCACCACCTCCACCACCACAGTTTCTGCTCTCTCAAATATTCTGAGATCCAAGAAAAATTTGAAACTCTGGGCTATGACATCAGAAGAAAATCTGTATTCTACATGGGGATTCTATGGTGATATAAGGATATAAAATATATAGATGTAAGCAGCAGGGTCACACAAAACCTGGAATACAAGGCTACTGAGTTAATCCTGCTCGACAATTCTCATCTTCAGATGTTCTAATGAGAATTCTTAGTATTATTAGCTCCTTTCTGTGCCAAAGAAGAAGGTACTAGATATACAAAAATTCAGTAAGTTGAAGAAATTCAGTAAATTAATATAAATTAATATATCAGGGCCCTCAGTGCAAGTCTAAGGTCATGAGATTACTGCTTCTCCATTATCTTTCCACCATTTCTTTGAATCTATCTAATACAGCACAATTCTTCTATACCAGTAGTTCTCTACCTGGGGTCCCCAAATGTTTTTGGCCTTCAACTCCCAGAAATCCTAACAGCTGGTAAACTGGCTGGGATTTCTGGGAGTTGTAGGCCAAAACACCTGGGGACCCACAGGTTGAGGACCACTGTTCTATACCCATCCCTTACAGTTCTAAAACTGCACTGTCTCCACCCACTGCCTGCAAAATCCTCCTAGCTATCTTTCACTAGTGCACACCTATGGCATTAGGCATACCTACGCACTATAAATGTATATGGGCTTTATTCCAGTTTTAAAAGCCATGGCTTTTATCTAGAGAATGGTGCTAAAAGGTTCTGCTCAATGTAGTTTGATGATGGGGGTAAAAAATCTGCTTCAAAGCCACTCCATCCCCACCCCCAATTACAATATTACAATTCTCAAGTCTCGCTAGGGAAAGGAAGTCACTGTGAAATCAGTAAATAGATAAGTCCATATTGCAATAGGATTTTAGTGTCCAACACACTAGTTTGTGTAATGTAGTGTAAGAGTTTCACAGGCACCCCAAGACTCATAGCTCTCCTGAGTAACTATTCTGTGGATGTGCTGTCAAAGGCTTTTATGGCCGGAATCACTGGGTTGCTGAGAGTTTTCTGGGCTGTATGGCCATGTTCCAGAAACATTCTGAAAACATGACTGTACAGCCTGGAAACTCACAGCAACCCATATTCTGTGGATGACGGAGAGCAGATGGTTGGGCTGGGTAAGCATCTATCTGTGCCAGGCAGAGCCTGATGGCATTTTGTACCAAACTTCACATGGATCCTGGTAAATCATTCATAGACACTATATTCAGATCTTCCTATAATATCCCATGCTCTGTCAGCCATAGAAAGGTGATTTACAGGGTCTATCATGCCATAATTGTGAGTCCTGAGAGGCTTGAGTTATTATGAACTGTGGAACACAATATCAACTTCCTAATAACCAAGAGACATGAAACGAAATAACGTCGAACTCATACTTGTTTATGTCACCAATAAGATGCTAGTGAACGGCTACTGGAATAAAATATTCACAGGACCCTTATTTCACTTAAAGGCCATTGCCTACTGGATATTGTAAACTAGTAAGTGCTGAACATCAGGCACTCTTACCTTCTCTCCATTTCCACCAGATGGGCCAGGAGGACCAATGGGACCAGTCAAACCCTGGAAAAAAAGGAAAACAAGTAATGTGATGAAAGACAATCTTCTTTCCAAAACTTGTCTTACTTGTCAATATTTTCTTTCTTTACATTAACTAAATAACACTCCAGTTAATATTCCTTGATGAAATCTTCCGTCTTCCATCACTAGGGCTCAGAAATGGGGCAACACTTTCTGAGCAATGGGGATACTTCTGAAACTTTGCCATGTCTATCTGTTGTCACCAAGGCTGCCTTGGGGAACTGTAATCCACCCATGTGCCCTCTCTTGCAATGTTGTCACTCTACATATATTTGCAGAGAGAAATGCCTGTGACTCAACAGGCACAAAGAAGTGGTTGCATCCCACATAATGGGTTCATTTTGCAAAGCATATAGTTCAGCTCCTCTTATAGTACACAAGAGTAAGAATATGACGGTGCCTTCAGAGGAATTCAGCCCCTGATGCTTATAAAAATATCATTATTATTATTCATCTGAGATGAAACAGGAAGCCTCCTTGGTTGGATCTAAACTGTGATATAATCTAGATTATATCTAGATTTGAACTGGATTATGTGAGTCTACACTGTCATATACTTCAGTTCAAAGCAGATAACCTGAATTTTATATGGCAGTGTAGATGGGACGTGCTATATCACGTGATATAGCTGGAACAAATTGTGAAGCCTTTTTCCGTGTAATGGTAGAAAGGCATTTTTTGGAACATTATGTCATTTAGCAGTTTTAGCTCAGACTCTTTAGTAAAAGGTTTGCCCTTGATATTAAGTATAGTCAAGTCCAACTCGGGGGGGGGGGGGGGGTGTGCTTATCTTCATTTCTATGCCGAAGAGCCAGCATTGTCTGTAGACGCCACCTAGGCATGGCTGCATGGAGTGTCATTATCTTTCTGCTGAAGCAGTACCTATTGATCTACTTACATTTGCATGTTTTCAAACTACTAGGTTGACAGAAGCTGGGGCTAACAATGGGAACTCACCCCATCTCGCAGATTCAAACTGCCAGCCTTCCAGTCAGCAAGTTCTCCAAACTCTTTATCAACGTACAAATCCTTGCCAGACCTTTTTTGCCTTAACTACCATTCTCTTTGGCTGGATCTACACTGACATATAACCCAGATTACCAAATCAGATAATCCACATTATCTGCTTTTAACTGGATTATATGAGTCTACACTGCCATATAATCCAGTTCAAAGACAATAATCTGGATTTTATATAGCAATGCAGACGGGGCCTTAAAGTGATGGGGGTAGACAGAGGGGAAGAGAGAATGGGGTCCTTTGACTCCCCAGATGTTTGGTACTCCAACATCCAAAATGGTCAATAGATCAATGCTTGCGGGAACCAGAATCCTAAACATCAGGAAGAAAACCAAAGGTACCCTACTCTTGATCCGGATTCTCATCAGTGTCTCCTCTTATTAAGGAGGACAGTGAACAAAATCGGTAGATAAATTGGATAAACAGATAGCAAATGAGGCCCGTTTCCACTATCACCCTTTTTTCCAGTGTTCAGTCTACTGCTGCCCCAAAAGGGGAAATGTTGAGTAAATATTGCTAACTTACTCTGCTTCCATCTTTGCCAGGTGCACCTTCTGGACCCTTCTCACCAACATCACCCTGTTGGAGGACATCAAAGAGAGATTGTCAATAAGTACCCCTGAAAGGAGGCAGGAGTAAAAAGATAAAAAGCCAAATGAAGCGCTTTTGAGTTGCTCTTGGCTACTGCATGTAATGCCCAGCCCCAAAGCAAACAGCCCTGCAAAATCCCACTTACCCTGTCTCCTTTTGGTCCACCGATACCTGCAGCTCCTCTCTCACCAGGCATTCCCTGCAGACCGGGAGGCCCTTGTGCTCCGAGGGCACCAGGAGGACCAGTTGCACCCTGGGAAGGAAAAATAACCAGGCCCATCAAACTACTGCTAGTTGGGTGAGGATCACACTACAGTTAGCGAATGTAACAAGAAATAATAGGCTAAACAGGATATGGGTGATAACTCTATCAGAATGTTTAACCTATAATTAAGATCAGCAAATTGAGAATTGAAAGAATATCTATTTGATTAAACTGGGAAACTCTTTATTTGCATCACATGTAAAAGCAATGGCGAATTTAAAACAGCAAGTGCCCAAGAAAGACTATGGCTGAGAAATTTATGAATACATTACATTAATGAGATTAATGTGGATTATGAGATCATGACTCAGCATTTTAGATGGCTTTGATCTGTTTGATATGTATTTTAATTGCTTATATGTTTAGATTGTTTTATATTTTGATGAGATGTGTTTTATTGTTTATCTGTGCGGCATTAAATTTTTACCGGATTTGTAAGTTGCCTTGAATCCCCTCCCGGGTCAATAAAGGCAGGGTAGAAGTAATTAATTAATTAATCAGTTATATGTAGCAGGTGAAATCAGAATAATGTAGAAGTAATAGAATGGAAAGTGATGTATTTTGTAATACTGTGTAAGTAACGGGAGGGTTGGGGTGTAGATCTGGGAATAGAAGATGTGATAAGACAATTGTATTATGTTTAAAATGTTTTGGAATTTTTAAATATTTAATAAAGATAAGATAAGATAGATAGATAGATAGATAGATAGATAGATAGACAGAAAGAATGCAAAAATATAACCTACCTTGGGTCCATCAGTTCCAGGAGTGCCAGGAAGCCCACGCGGACCTTGCAAACCTTGGGCACCTGCAGACCCACGTTCACCTGGGAAGCCACGTTCACCCTAAGGGGCAAAGGGATTTTAGTAGTGCTGGGAAGACAGTTCAGGATGAATAAAAGACCAAGATGAGTTATAATTACACACCATTATTGACATAGCAACTATGGGAAGCTACTTACTCTGGGACCAACAAGACCTGGAGCACCAGCCTCACCAGGAACACCCTGAAGAAAAGAGGGAGAAAGAAAAAAATAGGGAGAAATGGTTAGCTAATCTGTACTCTGAAGAATCCATGTGGTCTTCACCCTTGTGATCTCTTCCAACTCTATGAGAGGCTTTGAATGTGTGTTCCTGCATGTTAAGGGGTGGGACTGGAAAGCCCATGAGGTCTCTTTTAACTGCAGGATGCTATGATTTGAGTCCCTATCGACTGTGAGAAGACAACAGAGAAGGAAAATCCTTACATCAAGGCAAACGATGTACTTAACATTAAGGTTTCTTCCTTGAACTGAACAACTCACAGAGTTTTGTCACTTATATTTCCAAGTTAATGTTTCCAATGACATTTTCAATACAGAAACATGTCAAAACTAAGGTAAAATGCTATTCAGACCAGCCTGGTCTCTACTACTACTACTACAACTACTACTACAATAATAATAATAATAATAATAATAATAATAATAATAACTTAATTTTTATACCCCGCCACCATCTCCCCAGGGGGACTCGGGGCGCTTTACAAGGGACAAGCCCGAAAATACAGATTAAACACACACAAAATGCAATAAAAACAACTAAAATCCATAGCAAGGTTCCTCACTGTTGGTGGTGAAAAACATCTGGCTAATTGACCTACTACCTATAGACATCCAGTGAATATTATGAACAATTAAATGAGTGTACGCATGCCAATGGAAAAAGAGAGATATTTGCTTCAAAATAATGTTTGCTTCTTCTACTGCATACATATTGACCATTGCCAAACAGAAGGATTTCTTGGCCACTCTGTTTGGTTGAAACACCTTTCGCTGATTTGTTTGTCATACAGAGAAGCCTTGTTGATTGGTTACAAGTCACATCAGTCTTAGCTAAGAACATTAATCATTAGCCAATCTCTCTGCCCATTCTTTACTTCCATATTCAAGACCAAGAAATTCATATACACACTAACATGCATATTTCTTAATTGCTAGTGCTGCATGCTGATGGACAAAACACACCAACGCTCTGCTAATTATTCAATAAATACTTTTTTGATTTACAGCAAATCTTTTTGGGCAGATACGCACCATAAATTTATACCAATTTAACAGTCAAAGGATGGTTTGTTGCATGTACACTGCGGCTACGGCCTAACAGTAGGTGTTAACACCTACATTTAATGGATTTAGTTATTCTCAGCTACCATTATTTGTTGAATTCTATCACTATAACATCACAAGGATGTTCCTTTGCTGTATAGATTTGCTTAGCTGATTTTGAATCATGGATAATCCATCCTTCCATAGACAATCAATAGTTTCCCCGGGGTAGCTTTACTTTAAAATCTATCAGTTATGCCCTGCACAACATGGCAAAGGGGAACGTGGCAATTCACAATGAGATGTATCTAAGTATAAAATGCAACTGAATGTCCAAAATCTTACTCACTTGGTCACCTGCTTTTCCATTTTCACCTGGAGGACCTGGGGGACCTGGAAGACCCTAAAAGCAAGAAAAATTCCAGTGTTAGCACAATTCCATTTATTTCTCTAAGGAAGTGGCATTGCGCCAGTCAACGGTGTCCAGATTAGAGAAGGAAACTCAAAAGTAAAATGGGAACTCACTAACATAATTAGATACAAAGAAAGTTTAGCATCACCTTTCTGGGTATAAGTTGGAAGACGCTTACTGCTCAGAAGATGAGGTCATTCACTACAAATTCTTAGGCCCCATTTACACATGATGTAAAATCCAGAATTATGTGAATTATAAAGGGGTGGAGGGATAGAAAATACACACACCTAATGCATGCTGCAACATGCATCCACATGGAAAACACGTGTTTAAAAATGTCAGGAGAAAGTTAGAAATTGGTGATAAAATAAGCTGCAGCTGATCGGTGTATGGACAGCGCAGAGCAGAAATTCGGGAGAAACATGTGCAGTACTTGTGTCAACAGGGCCACCTCTGGAAAATCTGAATAAGGGAACCAGTTATGGTGCTTTCGGGAAAGTAAACAAACACCTTTTCTTTCCCTCCCCAAGAAGAAATTGCTTTCCAATTTTTGTTTTTGAGCTGGAAGATGAGCTCCATTGCCGATTCACATCCAATGAGCTGCTGCAGTTCAGTGCATTTCTCCCAGCAGGGCAAGAAAAAAAAAGTTGTTCTGTTTTATCAGCCTGAGAGAAAACTGCACTTTCCTACATCTCTCCATAGACATTAGTATATTTTGTGACAAAAGGTTGACACAAGGTGAGGCTCTCCCAGAGGAAATGCAAATGTTCTTGGCAGGTGATCAGAGTTAATTACAAGATTTAACACACAAGCAGGCAAACCACAGACACAGCAGAATAACACCAGGAATTATCACAAATGGCTGCCCTCCTTTATTGTTGGTGGAGGGGCATTGGAAGGCATTACTTTGACAAGAGGAGGTCATAATCTGTATGTGTAGAAAAAACACATTCCAGGCTGTCTCCATCAGGGAGAACAGCAAGAGACGTCACGTGACAGGTCCCAGCTGGTTGTCCTGCTGTAATTGAGATTTGCTGGTCTCGTGTGATAAACCCTTGGACCTTGATCTCTAGCTATTCATCCCAGGACCTGTCCTCATTTTAAGGCTTGAAGCTGTATTGTACTGTATATAGTTATACTTCTGAGTTGTAGGAAGATTTGATTGCTAAAGTTGGAAATGAATAATCAAGGAAGATTTATGATGTAGCATTGCTCTCTAAAACAGAGCAGCGGAGTTTTTCTGTTTACCTGGAATCCAGAAGGTCCTGGAGCACCTTGTTCACCTCTCTCACCAGCTGGGCCCTGAGAAGAAGGAAAAGGGATTCAGTCCAAGACTAATTTGAGGGAGGTGGTATTCAAGGAAATATTGCTGCTCTCCGCAACATCCCATCTTAAGCATGTGTCTAACATGATCTAGACATACACCCAGGATTTCTTAAATCTATATTTCCCATTGCGTAAGTTGTGGTAATCAAGCTATTGAATAGAGACCCCTCTTACTTTTCTGTCTTAAGAACAATAGGCAATCCGATTCAATATGTTTGCACTTTGCGATGTTGAATCCAGTAAAGAGGTAGTATCACAGAGTAGCAACACTCTGTGTACACTTAATGTCATTATAATCAGTCCCTCAGATTTGCGAGGTCCACTTTTTTGGATTTGATTATTCACAGATTTGTTTAATATATTTTTCTAGGAACTCTATGGTTAACTTGCATCAGACATTGACTACAGAGTTGCACTGGAGGAGCTAGAGATTCCTAGAAAGAATAGGTCCTCCAATGAAATTTTATAGTTCATTTCCATTGGAAGTTGCTCTAGAGATTTACTATGCAAGTAGAACACTAGCATTTTTGTATTTCTATTTTTAAAATATTGTTATTATTATTGTCATTATTGTACCCCCTTTTCTCTCTGAAAAAAAAGACTCAAAGCAGCTTACAGTAAAACCAATGCAATGTAATTAAAAACCTAAAATAATGCAAACACTAAAATAGAATTAAATATTAACAGTATTAAAAGTAAACAGTTAAGCCCTTAAAACTGATTAAAAACCTATTCATAGCTAAAACCACCCCCCCCCCCTGACTTGATCTTTAAAACCTCCTTCTTTAAAAGTCTGTCTAATTAATTTCCTCTCATTTTTGTGTAGATCCAGTGCTCCTAACCCCTGTGAATGTGGAGGGATAGCTGTAGCTGCACTTTTTGGGGGACGGAAAAATTAGATAGACATTTTTAAAGAAAATAATGTGCAAACAAGGGGGCGGGGAAGTGTTTGGAAATACCAAACAGATAATAAAACCTTGCTGCAAATCTCTGCCAAAGGCACATAAGTGCTGGTTTATTAGTTTTAAGCTTTTAGAAAAGGCAATATTTGCCACATGGCACATGAGAAATCACAATGGCTTATGTAGGATTAAACTAATGTGTAAGCTCTACAATGTCAATAAATAAAGTGAAGAAATGATTAGAAGGAAAAATAACTTCATCCTAAACATAATTACTTGAAAAAAGGAGTCAGAGATACCGCTTCAGAACAGGAAAAAGCAGTACGCTGCATAGAGACTTTCAAATGTGAAAACATACACACCAGTTTGTTTATAGACTCAAATTATCCCTATAATGCAAACTGCAACATTAAAATGCAATTAAATTAACTAATTTAATATATATATATATAACAGTGCTCCATGCAGTCATGCGGGCCACATGACCTTGGAGGCATCTATGGACAGCGCTGGCTATTCGGCTTAGAAATGGAGATGAGCACCACTCCCTAGAGTCGGACACGACTGGACTTAATGTCAGGGGAAAACCTTTACCTAAGATCCTAAAACAAGCCACTCTTTTCTCATGGTGCACGACTGGTCTATACCTAGAAAAAATCAGGACTAGAGGTGAGCCACCTGACTCCAGTGTTTCTATAGCTCTCAGACTGCATGTTATGGATAGTAAAAATAATTTCAAAAGAGAAAGAAATACTCACAGCAGGTCCTGGAGGTCCACCTGCTCCTGTCTCACCATCTTTGCCAGGAAGACCCTAATAAGAAAAAGGAATGATGATGCTGGGTCGAAATAACTTGATTTCTAATGTCATCTCTAATGTCATCTCTAATGGCCTCCAAATGTCCCCACAGAATAGGGAAGCTTTAGAAAAATTTCACTTCAATTTCTCTCTTTACTACTTTTTTTTTTTCCAATCGTGTCTGAAGTGGCTTGAGAAAGTGCAAGTCGCTTCTGGTGCAAGAGAATTGGCCATCTGCAAGATGTTGCCCAGGGGTTGTCCAGATATTTTACCATCCTGTGGGAGGTTTCTCTAATGTCCCTGCATGGGAAGCTGGAGCTGACAGACTGGAGCTCACCCTGTCTCGCTGATTGTTACTGCCGACTTCCAGGTCAGGAATTCAGCCGGCACAAGGGCTTAAAGGCTTGGACCAAATTTAATATAGAAAACATTATTGTTCTTACACTTAATGAAAAACTTATCACAACAGTGAAAGGAGTGGTCCATTGTTTGTAACAAACATCTCGAAGGCTCATTCCATGATGTCCTTAGAAAGTGCACAAAATTCATATTTGAGTAGGCCATAAGGTTCCTAACAGAATGGAAATTCTTGAGCACTTCTCGTACTGGGGAGGGGGGCGTTTCTCCCTTTTGAGGGATGCAACTACTTGTATGTACTCCCTGAAGACGCAGGGGAACGTGCATGTAGTACTTCAAAATAGCATGTGTAGATCTTAAATGATGGGGGAACATGTGGAATTTTCAAAAGGGGAAAAGGAGGACAAATATTTGTGCTGATACATTAATAACATTTTCATCCTTGATAAGAAAGGGTATCTTTTAGTCACAAAATAAAACCATATAGAGAAAAACATGTTTCACCTGAAAAAAAAAGCAAAATAAGGAAAGATTCACATCCCTGACACATGCCAGGATGTTTCCAGATGGACAGTTCTTAGTACTATGAATCAAAAAGGATGGCACAACTGTTTTTCCCCCTGCCCTTGTTGCCCCATATCTTAAGAATGAAGATGAAAGGAATCACTCACTCTTAGTCCAGGAGCACCAGGAAGTCCTTTTTCACCAGCTTTGCCAGCTTCACCCTAGATAGAAAGAAACTCATGAGCCTTTGGGAAAAATGGGACTTATCACCTGAGGACTGTCAACCACTTAGACTCTGCTTCTCCCATCCTAATAGGACCAAGATGTAATGTTCTTCCAGCAGCAGGACATTTTAGCAAAGCAACTAACAAACAATAGGGAAAATGGGCTGAATTCAGACTAGAAAATGACCAGGGGAATGGCTGCTCATCCAAGTACAAAGGGTACCAATTCCACAGGTAGCCCATTTCCAATTACCACTGCCTGTCTGATAGCACTGCTAAATGTTGGTTTACTTACATTAGCACCTTTGGGTCCTGGGAAGCCCATGACACCAGGCTGACCACGGGCACCTTGTGGACCAGGGGGACCAGGTCG
This sequence comes from Anolis sagrei ordinatus, assembly GCF_025583915.1. NCBI lineage: Eukaryota > Metazoa > Chordata > Lepidosauria > Squamata > Anolidae > Anolis > Anolis sagrei. Next base: position 120,853,504 of record NW_026845477.1, on the reverse strand, counting down.
TCCGTCTTCACCAGGAGCACCCTAAGGAGAGATCCAAAACAACATTTTACCAAAAATGTCAGGAGGTCAAAGAATGTATCCAAGACACCCAATCTAATGCAAATGCAAGTTTGGACTGGTCAAGGGGCTTTCTTGCATTGTTAAGAGCTCTTTAAGAACATACTTGCTCCTACAAGTTTGGGGCATATTACGTTTCAGCTTTAGTACAGTAATATCCACTTTACAGTCAGTAATGCTCTTAATATAAATACACATTTAAAGTGCCCCCATCCACTAAAATATCCCAGGTTCTATATCCATCACTATTCTTCTTTTCCACTGCTATTACAAATCCTGTGTTCATCACCCTCAAAACCAAATCTAGCATTTCTACTCCTTCATGAGTTATCACGTACTTCTTTGTTACAATCCTTTACCAAGTCTGCATTCAGGGATACAAACCATCTGCTCAAACCTTCCACTGTTCCCTCCTTTACCACCCCTTTCTCTAAGATCATTGCCCCTACTATTTTGGATGGCCCAAGAGATAAATAATAAAAAATATACTTACAGATGGACCAAGCTTGCCTTGAGGACCAGCATCACCGGGGCGACCAGTGAGACCCTAGTTGCAAGACAGAGAAGGTAACTCAGTTAAAATGCCCTGTAATCCCTTTATTCTAAAATGTTGCTATTCAATTTCTGAATGTATTTTCTGGTGTTGGTATTCTGTTGCTGTTATGTGCCTTCACTTGCTCCCAACACATGAAAGCCTTATGATGGTGTTTTTATTTTTAGCAAGATTTGTTCAGAGGAGGTTTGCTTTCCTCTAAGTAAGTCTAAGAAAGTATGACTTGCCCAAGATCACCTGATGAATTTCCATAACTGATGGGGGATTTACCTGACTCTGGAAGATGTTTCTCAGAGGGAGAAATGGTTAAAAGCAAGCACTGAATGTCTACTATAATATTAGGTTTTGAATGAATGATAGCAAGAGATGTTATTCCATATATTTGAGAAATTCTCTTTTGATGCTGGCCCAATAAGCTCAGCTTTCAATGAAGTGGAATGGATTAATCATGAATTCAGGGGCTTATTTTCTTTGATGCAACTATGGTAACAATTTCTGCAACTGATCTGAATCCCATTCCCTAATGCATTATCATCATCATTTATATCTTGCCTTTCTACTGATAGTGGGACTCAAGGTAGCTAACAACATATTAAAACACGATAAGTTAAGAAGTTTTCAATAGACAAAGAAGCTACCACACAGCATTTGTTGCTGCCAAAGATGTGATCTTGGGTAGAATAACTCAGGAATCCTGAAAGTGGATTAAGATTCCTTACTTGACATTTATGATTCAAATCAAACTAATGAGAAACATTACACCTCTAAACTGAATTAGAACAGTCTACAAACGCTAGGCAAACAAAAAACATTCAGATTCTGCTGCCACAGTTCAGCTGAAAATTCTCCTTTCTCATTTAATAACTTGCATAATAATATTCTTACTCTCTCCAGAAGATGAAAATGGAGGAAAATACAACTGGCAACAAATCTGTAGTAGGAGAAGCTCCATTGGTAGAACATCTCTCCAAATGTTCAGACAGTTATTTTAATATTGTTTTTGTCGTGTCAGGAGCAACCTGAGAAACTGCAGGTCACTTCTGGTGTGAGAGAATTGGCTGTCTGCAAGGACATTGCCTAGGGGACACCTGGATGATTAGATGTTTTGTCATCCTTGTGGGAGGTTTCTCTCATGTCCCCGCATGAGGAGCTGGAGCTGATAGAGGGAGCTCATCCACCTCTCCCCGGATTCAAACCTGTGACCTGTTGGTCTTCAGTCCTGTCGGCACAGGGGTTTAACCCACTGTGCCACCGGGGGCTCTAGTTATTTTAATGATGTACATTCTCACTACCTCTGAGGATGCTTGCCATAGATGCAGGCAAAATGTCAGGAGAAAATGCCTTTAGAAAATGGCCATATAGCCCGAAAAAACCTACAACAACCCTACATTGTAATAACTTTAACACTCCAGTATTTTAATTTATTTTAAATTATGTTTTGTTAACTGTATATGTAATTTTCCAGTTGAAAGATGTAATAAAATCAATAAACAAAATGATTGACAATATCCTAGAATTGCCAAAAAATCAATGTGCTGGAACTGTTCACTATCAGTCTAGATCCCTCCTGTTGGCTTTGCTTCAGCTCATATGGATTTCACAAAGATATTAGTACCCAGAACAGTGCATCCAAGGCCTAATGGAATACATTTTCCCTTATCTAGATGACATTTTATTAAAAGCAGAGAGTAGGCAAGTACCCCAAAAGCATAAGTTAATTACATTACAAACATCAGAGAGTTATTAACTCATGGTGAATTATGAAGAGACACCTTGGTCCAGCTACTTCATTGATTCATTTGGGTGCTATCATAGACACAAAAAGAATTTAAGATTCCTAGTAAGCAACTTTTTAACTTCCAATAGTGAAAACCCTCCAGCAGCAGTCCTGTCTTTTGAGCATGCTTACTCAGAAATATTGACTTCAGTGAGAATTACTGCCATAAAAGTGTGCATAGGGTTATGGCACAATGCATTTTATTTTAAAATTGAAACAAGAACTCAAAATGGCACACAATACAAATTATTGAAATTCATTGTTTTAATGATACACTGAATGCCACATCTTCTAGAAGGTCCTGGAAAAACAACTGCTTTATGACAGTTTCCTCCAGATAGCGTTTATTGTAAAGTCCAACCTCCAACTAATAATAATTTGAAAGGAATTTCATCTATTTCCATAAAGGGTGACTTTTCCATTACCTGGAAATATAGGTTGCATTGATGAATTTACAAACTTCTTACATACATGTCTATAAAGAGCAGTGAAGCACACAAAAAGAGACTTCCTCATGTGGGTTGATATTGCCCAGGTTCAGTTGGGAACCCTCTAGATTCCTGGGCATTATCCATACCACCAGTACAGTCCTATTTTGTATCTTACCCTAGCACCAGGAAGGCCGGGCTCTCCAGGACGGCCAGGATCTCCACTAGCACCTTTGGGACCTCCAAGACCAGGAGGACCACGTTCACCAGGAGCACCCTGTTCAGGGAAGAGGAGCAAGAAAATCCTTGAGTTATGGTTCCTTGTAGTATTTTAGGAACAACAGTCACAACTGAGTTTGAGCCAAAGTTTTCTGTCCAATGGGCTTCAGCCATTCAGGCCAGTGCTTTCAAAACATTTCCAAATGGATTTAAATGTCATGGTATTGGAAAGAGCTTTGCAACTTCACCTCTGTGAAGGGGTTGGCAACACTAACACAACTTGGAGAAAACTAGTTTATTTATAAAAACTGGGCAGGGTATGTTCTGTCGTGAAATCCAGTGTAAGAATGCAGATTAACTGCATTGAACTGCATTATATGGCACTGTAGATTCAGATAATCCAGTTCAATGCAATTGACCTTCATTTTGCAAAGCAAATCCAGCCTAAATGTGTTCCCAAAGAGTTGAGAAGCCCATTTCAATACTGGTGTATCCACATCTGCAGAATCAATGGATGATACTGCTGCAGAAAGCATAGATTAGTTCCCACTAAGGGCCCTTCTGCACATGCCTAAAAACACAGAAGAAACCGGGATAAAAGAGGCTAAACAATGTTTGGGGGAAGTGTGGTTAATCAGGTTAACAGCTGAAAAGTTTGTGTTTAAAATACGATTCCAGCCAAAATTTTTACATCTTCACATGATTGTATATCCCTGAAGTAATGGAAAACACGTGACTTCCTTCCGAGCTCACTGTGTGGACTGCTCAAGAGCAGGTGCGTGTTTCAAAACCATGAAACAGCTGATCAAGCTGTCAAAAAATGGAACCATGGACACACAGAGTTGAAAAGCAATTGCAGTTAGAACTCTCTGCAATCAATCCTTTTTCTAACATTTATAATATTAAACAGTGCTTGAATTTATAATTGAGTGAATTAAAAGAATAAGAAATCTGCTTGGGATCTCCGCATGAGCACATATTAGGTCCAGTGTATCTCAGAAAGACTTTTAAAAATTCTGCCAGATGTTCCCCGCCCACCCTCCATCTTGCAGACTTGTAAAATCCACTTTAAAGGAAGGTATGAGGATGATGGGGGAGCATTTCCTGGGACTGACAGTTCTGTGTGTGGACTTGCTGTCAGGTCCTGGGATTTTTTGCCCCACTTTTTAAACCTGCACTTTGATGCTGTCTGGAAGCACCCTAAGTCTTTTTGGGTGCTTGAATATTTATGTACTATTGATTGACTAAAAGGAAGAGGGGCCGACCAAGGGCAAGATGGATGGATGGGATCCTTTAAGTGACTGAATTGGCCTTGAAGGAACTGGGGATGGTGACAGCTGACAGGGAGCTCTGGCGTGGACTGGTCCATGAGGTCACAAAGAGTCGGAAACAACTGAACGAATGAACAACAACAATCATGACTATCCAAATGTACTTGGGTCACTATTATTTGCTGTTGTTGAGTGTCTTCAAATCATTTCCTGCTATCATTGGATTTTCTTGGCAGAATTTGTTCAAAAGGTTTTCACATTTGTTTTCCTTTGAGGCTGAGAAAGCTTCCCAGAGCCATCAGTAAATAAATATCCATGGCCAAGCAGGGATTCAAACCCTATTCTTCAAAATCCTAATCCAACACTTGAGCTATTACACCATGCTGACTTTCCTTTATTTAGAGTTTCAATATGGCTTCAGTGAAAGGGTGTTTGAAATAGGAGGCCTTTAAAAGAAACACTAAATCCCACTTTCTTTTTAGTATCTTAAGAGTTCCACGTGTTCCACAACAAAGCAGATAGGAAAATGTAGTCCTGTCTAAGCAGCTATCAAAAGATGGTATGCAATTAAGAGAAGCAGAAAGAAAAGCTTAATATATTATAATCCCTAAATTTATTATTTCATTAACTGAGAGGTTAGGAATCTCAAACACTCACCTTGGGACCAGCTAATCCATCTTGTCCTGGGAAACCACGATTTCCGGGAGCACCCTAAAAACAAAGAAATAATGACTAATACAGAAGTCAAGGAGTGCAAACATCCAGAGACCTGACTCTTAGACAGCATTACTGGCAATGAGTACATCGGGAGCAAAATACATCCTCCAGTTGATCATGAAGCATAAGGAAGCAACATATTCAAGAGCATGAAAACACCAAAACCTCAGAGTGAACTAGTAGATAAACCTACAGCATTTCCTAAGACTTTTAATTAGGTTACTCTTAATTTATATTTTCCAACCTGTTATAAATTTGCCAGCCTTTAATAGCCTAAAGTCAATTCTCTGTTTTGAAGGTTTGTGTCATTGCATGTCACAAGAATACACTTGGTAAGCCACTATTGTATTGGCTCAGCATTACAAAAGAACTATTCGGTGCTAGGCTGGCTGCCACATCAGAGTCCCAAAGAACCAAAAACCTACTGTACATTTGGGATTATTTCAGTAATTTTTTCAGTAATTTTGTAAGTCATCAAAAATGTCTTTTCATGCTTAACATATTTCATCCATATTTTATCCCATCATGTATTTAGCTCATAAAGTGAGCTGTTACTCACACATCGCACTTTATCCTTTCATTATCCCTTGGCTTAATTCATTATTCCATTATTCAAAGCCTGGCCCTTCCTGCTTGTGTACTTTACCTCTCCATTAAAATGGCTTTCTGGAAATCTAGTTCATATTGTATCTGAACCCAGTAAGCATTCTTCCTTAGAGCTCTATACTCCAACTTGTGGGTCCTTAGATATTATTTGATTATAGCTCACAAAATATTTCATTGTCTTCTTGCTAGATGTGGCCTCTGAGACCTGAAATCCAATAACACCTGGAGACCCGGGTTTGGAAACCACTGAAATTGAAAACACCCAATTGCCTACTTGACTTACCATACCAGCTCAGCCAAACCAGAACCTTCTGTATCATAAACCATGTAAATATAAGCAGAACAAACCTTTTACATTGTGTTCTGCCCAAAATGATATCTATTTCATAGCATTATCCTTACCAGATTTCAAAATCAAGATAACTATAGGATTTGTTTGGCATGTACAGATGGCAAAAGTCTTTTGCTTTATATGGAGGAAGGTACCATCCCCAGATGAAACCACTTACCCTCTCACCAGGTGGTCCAATGGGCCCTGCAGATCCTGGTTCACCACGGCCACCTCTCTTGCCTTCCTCGCCAGCTGGTCCAGGAGGCCCTTGTGGGCCAGCAGGGCCCTAGAAAGGAGGAGGGAAGCAAACCAAGAGGCTCAGTCAGTCTTTGCACTCCTCCATCTTCTATTGTCAAACGTGTCCTAGCAATGATCACAGCATCACCACAAAGTATGCAATGAGTTCAATGAGAGATGGATAAATCAATAGAAAGGTATTCAAGGCCAACTGATGATAAGAGTTTGGATTGGGAAATACAAAATCTTTATTTTCCCCATCATTTTTTTCCTTGTGTTTTTTTAAACATTCCATATGTACTCATATGTATGTAACATTCCATATGTAAGTATAAGTCGACTCATATGTATGTACTCATATGTATGTAACATTCCATATGTAAGTATAAGTCGACTTCATGCATAAGTCGAGGGCAGGTTTGGGGCGACAAATAATAGTGATTTTTCCCTTTTTTGTAAATGTTGAATTATGTTAATTAATATTGTTATTGTTATTGTCACAAATGTTGCATTTCAATATTTTTTATGGCACTATTATGTGCTGTTCTGTAAGCCCTCCCAAATCCCTTTTGAGAGTTCGCGGTGGGATATAAATAAAGTTGTTATTATAATTATTATTATTATTATTATTATTATTATTATTACCATTATTATTATTATTATTATTATTATTATTATTATTATTAAATAATAGACTTTGATGTGACTTGTGAATAAGTTGCAAGTCATTCTGTGAAGAGGGGAAAGCACCAATGACATCTCAAGGGCCATTTCCTCTACCCATCACCACTGCCATTTTCTGACCCAAAGCATTCAGAAAGGGCAAAAGTGATAAGAGAGTAGAGGAGGGCAATGCTTCTTTTTGGTTCTTTCAGGATGAACTAAGCTCGTGACTTTCACCATTCTACTCAGAGAAGGTAATTTTTCCTTTTTAAGATAAGAGTTAAGGAACTGTACTACCATTAACTTATGAATAATCAACCCAGGTTTTGGGGATCATTTTTTAAATTAACATTTATAGATTTATACATAAGTAAATATATAGGGTTAGGTTTTCACATAAGGCTTCTTTTTCTGTGCCCAGTACACTTGAACTCTCAATATATTCCTGTCATTTTTTTAAAAATAGACGAGACCCTGGAATGATTTAAACCCAGGCAGATATCAGAATCCCTCCTTGAGGAGCTGCTGGGCACTAAAGTTGAATCAATGAAATTGTTCCAGGTCAACAAATCCATGACTCAATTCATCACGGAATGAAGATGCTTCATAGTTTGCAGGTGTAGTAAACAATCTCAGCTCCATGAAATTTGATGGAACAGACAACTATTTGATGCAAACTGGCACAGCTGAAGCTGACTGGAAATCAGAGGTGCAAATCTTCTGCTGGTGCAAATCTTATGAAGAGGCATTTATGCCAACTTGGAATGATCTTCTATCTGATATTTAGACTGTCTAATGAAGCAGGGTTTGGCACTCAGCAGCCTCAGCGTCCAAGCTTCAGCAGTGGAGCTCAGATGCAACAGGGTGGGCATTGTTTGGCTTGGTGTGGCTCAGGCCACCCATGGCACAAATCTTTGTAGCCAAAGGGACTGGCAGACGATGAGGCTATGAATGATTTCTGCTTGAAAGAAAAGACCTCTGTCTCTCTCTAATCAAGGCAGAGAATGGAAGGTGCAAGGGTTCATCATAATGTTAGATTTATGATGAGCTAATTGGGAGGAGGAAAAGTGTTTACCTCACAAACATACTCAACATACTCAATGGAATACTTCATCCACCCAGATGTATACAATCTTGACAGTCAATAGCTTTTCAAACTATACAGCAATGCAGGGGTTAAATCACGGATATTCTGCATGCAACACACAATTCCACCATCGAACAAAGTCATAAGCACTAGTGAATAAAACATGCAATTTCTAAGAAATGTGGTCAAATTCTTTTTCAGACCTGTGGGACTCCCTATAGTGGAAAGCTTTTAAAGGAGAGAACAGGTTAAATGAATTTACCAACCATGAAAGGATGAGCATAAGGGGACTGTGCTATCTGTGCCATCTCTGAGCTTGTGGGAAATTTATGGTGGATGTTACTATTGCACAAAGGCTATACAGGAAAACCTGCATGTACAGCAAGCCTGGATTGTAGTGCTGACTCTAGACTTCATGCAGGACCTAAACCTCAATGAGTATATTCCATTTTTCACAGAGGTGAGCTAAGAATGTAGCAAGTGAGAACTCCCCTCCCCTTTAGATCAAACACAACCAGTCCAAGATAGTTTTGTCTGTTCCTTCCTCTGAAATATAATCTACAGCACCCACTATTCAAAGGCAGTCTCCCATTCAAACACTAAACCAGGCTGACCCTGCTTAGCTTCCACAATCAGAGAGGATCCGGTGTAATTAGGCTATTTAGGCATAATGGGCCAAGGGCTGATATTTCCCTCTGCTAGTTCAAGTACACTATGGCCGGATCCACACTGCTACATAATCCTGTTTCAGAAGGTAGATTAATTGTATTGAACTGGATTCCATGTGTCTAAACTGCCATATAATCCAGTTCGATGCTGTTAACCTGCATTCTGAAACTGGATTATAAAGCAGCATAGATCCAGCCAATATTAACAGCTGAGCTAGTGGAATCTGAACTTCATAAGGACTAGCATAATTTCAGGTTTGGGTGATACACTTCATTTTGTAAATAGAAACCTGAAATCTACTCAACAAGGCCTGAAGCACACAACATACTTTTTGGAGCTGAAGAGTCTGAGCTCATGTATTTGTTTTGAGAAGACTACAGTCCTTCCCCACAAAAATCTACTCCCAGTTACACCATGTAACATGATTTCAGTTCCTGGGTTAGAAATGTCGTTTCCTAATTGGGTCTACCATTAAAACAAAACAAGGGGAAAGTTTATTAAACTGCCAAAACTTTCCTTGGGTGATGGGCCATAGCGCTTGGGGTGGACATTGGCAGCGTTTGGACTACATGTTCATGGTTCTCACTATAACCTGTAATGCAGTGTTTCTCAACCTTCCTAATGCCGCAACCCCTTAGTACAGTTCCTCATGTTGTGGTGACCCCCAACCATAACATTTCATTGCTACTTCATAACTGTAATTTTGCTACTGTTATGAATCGTAATGTAAATATCTTATATGCAGGATGTATTTTCAAATCCCAAATACCCAATATGCCCAAATTTGAATACTGGTGGGGTTGGGAGGAGTTTGTCACTTGGGAGTTGTAGTTGCTGGAATGTATAGTTAACTTACAAAGAGCACTGCGAACTCCACCAGTGATGGAATTGAACCAAACTTGGCAGACAGAACTCCCATGACCAGCAGAAAATACTAGAAAGGTTAGATGGGTTTTGCCTTGAGTTTTGGAGTTGTAGTTCACCTACATCCAAAGAACACTGTAAACTCAAACAATGATGAATCTTGATGTCAAACTTGGCATGAATACTTAATATGCCCAATCATGAACACTTTTGGGAGTTTGGGGAAAATAGATCTTGACATTTGGGGATTGTAGTTGCTGGGATTTATAGTTCACCTATAATCAAAGACAATTCTGAACCCCACCATCGATAGAATTGGGGCAAACTTCCAACACAAAACCTGCATGATCAATAGAAAATAATGTGTTTTCTGATGGTCTTTGGTGACCCTCCTAACACCCCCTGGAGACCCCCCCCCAGGGGTCCCGACCCCCAGGTTGAGAAACACTGCTGTAATGTCAGTGGCGGGGGTGTCTTTGGAGGCTTCTTGGCACTTGGAACTACAGCCTGTTTGTGGAGGCTGGAGGCTGTCTGTGTAAGTGGACGCCTCCACCACATACACATATTTTCACTTTTATTATGTGTGTAGAAGATTTTGTTATATAGATCTTATCCCAATCTTTTTTCAATTTCAGCTATACTTTTTTTGCAGGTGGGGAAAGAAGGATTTTACTCATTCGTTCAAATAACAAGGAGTCAGAAATCTTTGCTAATCTTTAAAGGCCTAAGGGCAGCAAGGACCACAATGCTTATGTGTAGCTAAGGGTATACACAGGGGTGGCTCAACCCATTACGCAAAGTAAGCATTTGCAGTATAGTTGATTTTGCCCAGAAGTGCTCTTGGAGGAAAATAGACCTTGACATATGCGAGTTGTAGTTACTGGGATGTATAGTTCACCTGCAATCAAAGAGCATTCTGAACTCCACCAGTGATGGAATTGAACCAAATATGGCACACAGAACTCCCACGACGAACAGAAAATATATAACAGTGATTGGTTGGGGGGGGGGGGCACCAAAATACTGTTTGCTTACCGTTGAAAATTACCTAGGGCCGCCTCTGGGTATACATAAGATTTAGAGGTAAAATAATTGGGAGAGGGGGAGATTAAATTCCCCTTACCTGTGCATTATAGTCTTAAAGTAGATAAAGTTTCCATCCGCTTACATGGAAGCAAAAGAGATGTGAGGCTTAGCTCTTCACGATATAGTTAGCAAACAATGTCATTTACTCCTAATACATCCCAAGCATCCCTTTTGTTCCATAGTAGCACAAAGTCACATCACCAGGTACTTACATGTTCACCCTTGGGGCCTTGTTCACCTTTGAAACCTGCAATTCCAGGTTCTCCCTACAGAGGTGAGAAAGAGAACGGTATTAGAATAACAAAGCTCCTCGATCACTTCAAGCCACCTGCTGAGTTAATAAGCAAAGCTTCTAAAACACTCTCACTTGTTGTCTGATCTAAAGGCTATTTCAACAGTAGAGGAAACACAGGTTGGGCAGATACTGATCATCAGCACAGATAGGAATCAAAGTGAGCAAAAGAAAAGAAACAACATTAGATGGAAGAGGAGAAATGGGAAACAAAGCAATCCGGAAATTGTATAGTGGGAAAGAATGGGTTTTTGGTAGAATAACTCATTTTAATGGAGGGTGGGTTGTGCCAAGGACCCACCTTTAACAGAAATGGGAAATATCTGTCCTAGAAGAGCCACATTTAACAACACTGTATTTCCAGACCAGAGGCTACATTAATAGTTTTGTAATCTCCTAGCTCTGGCTGCATTTTTTATAAAAATTGGATTTCTGTGTTTTTAATGCTTGATTTTATATTGTTGTGTCGTATATTACATTGATTTTGCATTTTATGTATTTGTTTGGTTTATTTATTTAATTTAGAGCTTTTATAACCCGGTCTTCTCGACCTCCGAAGAGGGACTCAGGCCGGCTAACAGCAGAAAATTCATACACGCATACAATAAACATAATAGCATCATAATACATTAATACAAAAATACATTAAAATACAGATCGTGCAATTACAAAAGCCAGGTGTCAGAGTAAAATCACAAATTCATCACCATCCACCAGTGTGGTCAGCCGTTATTGACTCAATCATCATTCTGCAAATGCTATATTCCAAAGCCAAGATTTTACCAGCTTTCTGAAAGTCAGGAGGGAAGGGGCAGACCTAGTCTCCAACGGGAGAGAGTTCCAGAGCCGAGGGGCCACCACCAAGAAGGCCCTGTCCCTCGTCCCTACCAGACGCGATTGCGAAGGAGGTGGGACCGAGAGCAGGGCCTTGATGGTTCATAGGGGAGAATCCGTTCGGACAGGTAAACTATTATGTTTTTGTGTTATATTATGTTTTTGTGTTATATTGTTTGTATTGTATCGATGGGCGTGGCGTCATGTAAGCCGCACCGAGTCCCCTTGGGGGAGGTGGAGTGGGGTATTAAAAAAGTATTATTATTATTATTATTATTATTATTATTATTATTTACACTGGCTGTCTCCTATCCACAAAGAAGATATTTCTATTGATGCTGCATATTTCTGCTATCAGTTAAATATTTGAGAACCCCTTTGAGAAAAAATGGAAAAGTACAATCCTCACCATGCAAACCCTTCCACACAGTCATATAACCCAGAATATCAAGGCAGAAAAGTCCACAATATCTGCTTTGAACTGGGTTGTCTGAATCCACACTGCTATATATTCCAGTTCAAAGCAGGTAATGTGGGGTTTTCTGCTTTGATATTCTGGGTTATATGGCTGTGTGGAAGGGCCCAGAGGACCAATTTTATCTAGCTTTTGTCTTCTAAAAAAGGTGAAAAAATCTTCTTCTTTTTTTTTTCATTTCCTCATTTGAAAAAAAAAAGTTCCCCGAGAGTCTAGAAAACTTCACAATGAATAATAATATAGTGAGATGTATTGTCGAAGGCTTTCATTCATACCTATCTCCAGAAGAGAAGAGTTTTCCCAAAAGTATTTGAACACCCAGAAGTGGGACCTATCTGTGCAGGAACAATTCAGAATGCTTAAATGAAAGGAGAATGCTAAGCGGAAAAATGGATTTTTGACTACAACAGGAAGAAAACTATAGTAATCAGTCATCCTTACATGATAGGATGACATACTTGAGTGTTTACATTCCTATCACCTGGCATCATCTTCTGTGATGATGACTCCTGCATTTATTTAGCTTATCGGCAATCGCCTTGTTCTTTTTTTTTTAGATAATACTTTCACACTGGTGTCTTATCTTCTCCTTGGCACTTTGCTGCTTCATGCTAAGAGCTAGGTAAGTATCCCAAATACTACTTTCTGGCAGCCTGCCTTTTCTTGCCTAGCAAAAAGTGAAAGCTACTTAAAGATTCCCATGCACCATAGAGAATTAGAAATGGTAGGAACAGGACCCGTTCCTCTTCCAAGTCCTCTAGAAAATGAGGGGAAAGGAAGAAGTCAGTCTTGCTCACTTCATGCCAGGCTCCAGAAGCAGCAAAAGAGATTACATGTATCAGTGACACCAAGCATGCTGTGAAGGACTGACCTTATCTCTTCCGAGTCCTCTCCATGCTTCAGAGGATTTGGGGAACTAATTAGGTTAATGGTGATCATAAATAACTAGCTACAAGGGCCAGCTAAAGCACATGGATTCCTGGTCACTGCCTTCTTATGATTAAATTCACCCACATCTTTGTTAAAATGCGAGTATCAGTGAACACAATAAGTTTTTTTTTCATGTCAGGAGCAACTTGAGAAACTGTAAGTCGCTTCTGGTGTGAGAGAATTGGCCATCTGCAAGGACGTTGCCCAGGGGACACCTGAATGTTTTTGATGTTTTACCATCTTTGTGGGAGGCTTCTCTCATGACTCCGCATGGGGAGCTGGAGCTGACAGAGGGAGCTCATCCGCACTCTCCCTCGATTCGAACCTGCGACTTGTTGGGCTTCAAGGGTTTAACCCATTGCGCCACCGAAGGCTCCAACTATCTCATGATGGGTTACTGATACTTTGGTTTCTCTTCAGATCGTATAAATCTCTCACCTTTTACAAAGGGAGACTGAAGAAAGGATAAGAAAGACAGGATATACTGAGGGAAGGATAGGAAAGATAGGATATACTGAAGGATAGGAAGCAAGATTCTGACCCCTGAGTCCTGTGACTTTTACATTAGCCCACTGTGGTCCAGTCTGAAGTTTTACATTAGCCCCATATTGGTCATGGTTTCTTACCGCCTGACCTTTGGGACCCAAAGGCCCAGTTGCCCCTTGAGGCCCAGGTGGTCCACGGGGACCAGGGAAACCAGGAGCACCAGCAATGCCAGGAGCACCCTGTTAAGGAAACATAAAGTTGAGAAGTGAGAAAGACATTACTCATTATGTGAGACATTACACCATCTTTTATAGCCTAAGACTCATATTTTCTTGTGACGGATCCCTTAAGACCGAATTATGACAACATCGGTTCCCCTTTTCAAACACTTCTAGATCTCCTTGTCAAGGCAACTCAGTACTCACAGCAGATCCTTTGGCACCAGGGATTCCATCACTTCCAGGGTTGCCCTAAAAGCAAGAAGAAAGCATTGAGAAAAACTCTTGATGTTGAATTGCCCCCTTCTTTATGCTGTTTCCATCACAGAAGGCTAGGCACTTGTTTCCCCAGAGAAACCAGCTGTTCCCATATTTGGGGGAAAAGATAGAAAGTAATTCTGATTCTCTGTATGACAACTGGTGCAGGGACAGTAGATATATGCAAGTTTTGTTTTACGTTTAAAAAAGAGAATTAAAACGTGTTGCTATTGGAGGGTAGGGTGTAAAGGCATTGAATGTTTGCCTATGAATGTTAATACTGTAATCCGCTCCGAGTCCACCAGGGGAGAAGACTGGAATATAAATAAAATTTATTATTATTATTATTATTATTATTATTATTATTATTATTATATTTGGATATGAGACCATGACTTGACATGTTATGTGTGGTTTTAATAGATTGGTATGAGTTTTAATTGTTTATATGCTTAGATTGTTTATATTTTTATGAGATAAAAGTATTTTAATCTCATATTTTATATTTATATATTTATATTTATATTATAATATGTATATTTATGATTGTTTTACTCTGTTGTTGGCTGTGCCGGTTGGTAGCTGCCCTGAGTCCCTTTGCGGAGGTTGAGATAGGACGGGATACAAATGCCCTAAATAAACAAATTAAAAAATAAATAAACCTGTTTTATTGTCAACTGTGTGGCATTGAATTTTTGCCAGATTTGTAAGCCACCTTGAGTCCCCTCTCGGGTCGAGGAAGGTGGGGTTAAAATGAAGTAAATAAATACATAAATTATTATTATTATTATTATTATTATTATTATTATTATTATTATTGGAGAAAAGGCTCTTAAACTGTGGAGGTTGAGGGAACTGCAATATATTTTTCGAAATAAAACACGGAAAGGATATCTAAATGAAGTATTAAATTCCCTATGGAGAGCCTGGATACGAAGGAGCAACACAAACAATTTATAAAACACAATGTGGACTCCATTAGTATTCCCAATTTTTCCAGATACAGATATAATGTGAAATGTGGGTTTTTTATACACCTGTTATACTACAACTTTACAATTAGTCATTATATCATTCCATTTCTAAATCACTCTCCATTTCTGTTGCATTATTGAAAGATAAAGCAAGTACTTAGCTCTCTTTCAAGCTCAATGGAATAAAGAATTCGAAGAGCTGTGATCAATACTGCTTTTCCTTTGAGTCCAGAGAAAGGAGATTAATATTTTTGGCTTTCCAGTCATTGGGTGAATATTGAAGGACCTAGTGAATCTTGGTCTTCTAGCCCTCGAGTCCTAGTTATATGGTTTTAAACATAGGAAGCCCTCTTATCTGGGGATAGATCATTGTGTGTATGTGTGTGTGGTAGTAGTAGTAGAGGACCTAGTAGAGCATATTTGTGCCAATTGCACCATTGCCATCTGCTGGTGGCTTTATGCACTTATTCCTAGTTCTATTCCTAGGATGTTCCTGATAACAGAAGTGGTTGGGGAAACAGAGTAATTATATATATTGCCTAATTCTGGGCACTTCCAGACAGGCCCTATATCCCAGGATATGATCCCAGGTTTTCTGTTTACTCCAGATTATCTGGCAATGCAGACTCATATAATCCTGTTTAAAGCAGAAACCCTGGGATCAGATCCTGGGGTATAGGGCCTGTCTGGAAGGGTTCTCAATTACAGAAGATTATCTCAATAGGAACAGAGTTATTTCTCCCTTAGATTTTGATAATTTCTTTTCTTTATTTTAGTTTGGGTACACCTACCAGATAGTGTGATTTCCCCCGCTTGCTCTAGGTAATATGCAACTCAGGTCAGCCACACAAAAAAAATTCAATTATCACACTACCAAGTCTGGATCCCCATTATTATTTATGGCCTGTTGTGATTTGGTTGTGCACTTGTTTTTGCCCCATAGAGGAAATGCTACTAAAGTGGGACCTTGGTATCTGCTAGGATAACAAAACCCATGGATGTTCAAGTCTCATCACATACCATGGCAGGAAAAATGTATTGTTGAAGGCTTTCATGGCCAGAAACACTAGGTTGCTGTAAGTTTTTCAGGCAATATGGCCATGTTCTAGAGGCATTCGCTCCTGACGTTTCGCCTGCATCTATGGCAAGCCTCCTCAGAGGTATCTCTACCTCTGAGGATGCTTGCCATAGATGCAGGCGAAACGTCAGGAGCGAATGCCTCTAGAACATGGCCATATAGCCCGAAAAACTTACAGCAACCTAGGATAAAATGTCTTCCCTTATGTAAAATGACAAACAAACGGGGATCTGAGAAGCAACAAAGACCACAGCAGGTATGCCTACACTTCTGCATAGTGCTTGGGATGCAGCATAATCACATTGTCTTTTTGGAGTTTTTCCTCAAATACTTGCAAGCCATGAGTGGTTGAATCTGTGGGTGCAGAGTTCATAGATATGGCAAGCCAATTGTAAATGACATTGGAATAATATGGCATACGAGCAGAAGAATTTTGCATTAAAAAGAGGCACCAGAGGATTCTGGTTCTGGTTCTCATTGTAAGAGTCGGATACTCACGGAAGCTCCTGACGGGCCAGGAGAGCCAGGGTTTCCAGGCTCACCGCGGGAACCTTGTGCACCCTCAGGCCCACGAGCACCAGTAGGGCCAGCTTCACCCTGTAATAGGGGTAAGAGAGAAGATGGTGAGACCAAAGAAAATTGGCAAAGGCACCCATTGCTAGGCTCAGTAGTTTCCTCTTCACAAGAACCAGACTGAATGAACAACTCAGTACAGCGTAGACCAGGCATGGGCAAATTTCAGCCCTCCAGGTGTTTTGGACTTCAACTTCCATAATTCCCAACAGCCCAACAATTCCCAACAGTTGAAGTCCAAAACACCTGGACACCAGCTGTTAGGAATTATGGGAGTTGAAGTTCAAAACACCTGGAGGGTTGAAGTGTACTCATGCTTGATGTTGACCATCCAATATGATTGTTTGTAAGCTATGCAAACAAATATAGGACTAATACCCAACCCACCTCCCTGAAGCTTTCAGCCATTGACTGTGCTCATCTAGAAGGTCATGGATTCCTGACATTATGAGAGAGTTACTTGGGACAGTAACAAGCCGTTATGTATTTTATTGCAGTGGCACCTTTCACATAACAGCTAAAGTTTATCTCCAATCTGTTATTGTTGCTGTGTGGTTTCAAGTCACTTCCAACTTATGGCGAATCTATCATTGGGGTTTCTGGGACAGAGAGTGTGTGACTTGGCCAAAGTCAAACAGTGGGCTTCCATTGCAGACTGAAGACTCAAACCCTGGTCTTGAGAGTTGCAGGCCAATGCTCTAAACTCTGCACCATACTGCCTCAGTGCTTTACACTGAGTTTAAAGATAGGTAAAGCTTTTTAATGCTTTCTACCATCATCTAACAACATTCCAACAGCAGTTTATCTGTGGAGTAACCCAGTTTTAATCCCAGTGTGTTATATAGTGTTCCAGGGCATCTTCTACTGCGAAAGACTGTAGAGCAGTGGTTCTCAACCTGTGCGTTCCCAGGTGTTTTGGCCTACAACTCCCAGAAATCCCAGCCATTTACCAGCTGTTAGGATTTCTGGGAGTTGAAGGCTAAAATATCTGGGGATCACAGGTTGAGAACCACTGCTGTAGAACATGAACAAGCACAGACTTGTAGCAGAGGGTATTCTGTCAGAGAAGTTTTCATGCTGTGACTGATCTCAGAAGACTGATCCCCACAAACCTCCAAGAATGCCTAGGAGCGTATCATGAAAACATGCATTCTAGACTAGGAGATATTGCCAACATAACTGATATAATAGAAAGTGTTTTATAGTGACTGCAATTTGAATTTTTAACTCTTTTTGGGAAGGACAAACGTTGCTAAACTCTTTGTTGTACTCATGCAGAAAAAATGTGAAATTTCTTCATAAAACGTCATCATGAAGTTTGGAAGCTATATTCAGAGAACAACAGAATCCTAGAGTTCAAAGGGACCACAAGGGCCATCCAGTCCAACCCTCAATAGACGGCACATGTGCAGAAGCACTCTGTTTTGGAATGAAGTACATCCTTTCAATGTAAAACACACTCAGCACTCAGAGAACTTTTCAATATGAGGACAATGTGATTTATTTTATCATTCCTCTCCCTCAAGTTTTTTTTAAGGGTAGGAGGCAGGAGTGAGAATTTCAAACATGTACGTAGAGCTGTGGAGGAGTGGAATACTCTTTGAAAAAAGGTCTGATTTGTAAAAATAAAACGCTATTTTAGTGCTTTATCTGCTATCTACCGCTGTTGCTATCTACTAGTGTGTCTCCTTCAACTTTCTTTTTAGAATTAGTTTTTGTTCCATATTAATCTCGCCTTATCAGTTCACTGAAACAGGGACTTCCGTTTCATCTCTTCATTCTCTTGACTCAATAGGTTCCCAAGTGCACTATCATATGGCCTTCCCCTTCACCTCAGAAGGCACTCCCCCACCTCCGTCTTCTTATAATGCGGCCACTGATTGTCCCTAAAGACCAGTTATCAATGTCTGTCAGCCATTCCTGAAAAGGCCTGGCTTCTGGGGGGCCCAGCTCCCCCAACACAGCCTCCTCACTGTCTGGTAACCCTAGTAACCAGTCCCAACAAGATTAGCAACCTGAAGCCATAGGACCGCATGGCACTGGGAATTCCCAAAGGAAAGGCTTTCTGTCTTGACTTTCCCTTGCCTTAAAAGGACTCACATTAGGGAAACCAGATATACCAACCAAGCTGAGATTTGGGAGGGGGTATGTGCATGCGATTACTGTAGCTCAGGGCTCGGAAAGGGCAGAACTGTGCGAGTGGATTGATTACCTGATGTACTCAAACCTTTGGACAAAATATGAGCTTCCCTTCAAGCCTTTGGTAAAATGCCCATTGGCCTGGATACAGTCAGAATGTGACTATTTCTGCAATGCATGAGCAGCCCTCTTAACTGAAAAGAGCTCATCATTGTTACAGGCAAGAATGCAGAAGAAGTAGACAAACCAGAACACATTGCTCTTCGAAGAATTAAAAGAAGGACTTCCAATTGAGAATGGGGGTGACTAGGCTTCATGGACTGGTCCATGAAGTCACAAAGAGATGGAAACGACTGAACGAATGAACAACAACAAGGCTTATGTTGCCAATGTTTTGTCTTTCCTTCCTTTTTTGGTAACATCCAAGGTCAGGGATTTCCGGAATCCCCATGTTAAATAAGAACTAAATTATGTGCTAGGCTTATGCATTTTGGCTGAACCTCAATCTGTTTCTGCTGGTCAGATACCGGTAGA
This sequence comes from Anolis sagrei ordinatus, assembly GCF_025583915.1. Lineage (NCBI taxonomy): Eukaryota > Metazoa > Chordata > Lepidosauria > Squamata > Anolidae > Anolis > Anolis sagrei. The sequence goes on along the minus strand of NW_026845477.1, from coordinate 120,834,148 downwards.
CCCCCGTAACCATTTTTGTATGCCTCCCAAAAACAGGTGAGTTGCCTGATATCTGTTTCCGGTCCGTAGCCTAAAAATGCGGTGGCAATGGGGAACTTAATGACGCTCCCCTTTCCGTTCCTGGGAGCCTTTCCTTTTTTCTTTCAAGAGAGCAAGGGTGTCAGTTAAGAGTTAAGAAAGTATGGAAGACCATTTGTTTGAAGGAGGAAATATTCCTATTATGGCTTTCAAAGGGACATTTGAGTTAAGGAAGTACTCTATCCGGCCCATTATGGGGAACTTCCCACAGGCTCCCCTTCCATATCCTTCAATAAGACCTGGATTAAAAGCATCAGAATTAAGATACCACTCTTTCTGTGATCCTTTCCCTTCTGTTTGTAGAGGAAACCAGGTTTAATGCTTCATTAAAGCTGTTTCTACTCTAGAGAAGAGGTGCTGCAGGCAGGCGTAAGCTTTCTCTCCCTGCAGCAGTCACATAGCTTTCCAAGGCATTTTAAGGAGGCCCAGGGAAAGGAAGAGCAATGACCTGGAGCTATCATCCATGGGCTTCTTTTAAAAAACCATCTTTTTTCTCTACTGCAGGCCCCGCCTTCAGTGGGCACATTTTAATCTCTTTTCTGCTTTCTGCTTTGGATTTAATGCTTCCATTAAGCTGTTTCTACTTTCTACTCTAGAGGATTGGTAACTAGATGGTAAGTAGTTTTCAGAGAACAAGGGTTTTCTTTTTGTTTGCAGGAATTAATTATTATTATTATTATCTTTTAGAAGTAGTTGAAGGAGAGGAAGGGAAGGGGAAAAATGCTTAAAAGGTGACTCTCCCAAACCCCCCATCCACCCGTCCCGCATGTTCACAACTCCCAGTCAGTCCTACTAAATAAAAAGTATCAAGAAAATAAAGGAAAATTGAAAAGATTAAACTGTAATGCCAAATAGGAGGAGAAGCCAGGATTGGCTGCCACATGGTCCCGTTTTGGACGGGAATCCGTGAGGGCTGTTATGAGCACCTGAGCAAACCAAAGAAGCCGGATTAGCCAAAGGAAACAGCTAAAAACAGATCCGCGCTCAAGCCTATTATGTGCATGGTCAAATAGTGGCACTCTCTAGGAACGTACTTTTTCAGGCCACATGTGACTATTTTTGAGCACAAGCTTCTATGGACTTCATCCTACGCAATAAGAAAAGCGTTGGGAATCATTGTTTTTCCCTTAAGCTTTGCAAAACCCTGCTTGGAAATTAAATGAATGATTTTCCTACCCTCCTAACATTTTTTCCTTTGTTCGGCTTTCTTTTCAAACTATCAGTTTGCCTTCCCATCATATAGGAGACATTCTCCTATATGTAAAAACACTGGTTTTATTGTGTGTTGTTAAGTCCTATGTTGTCATTGTCATGTGCTTTCAAGTCGATCCTGACTTATGAAGTCTGTATAGATTTCTTTGGAGTAAGTTCCACATTGCCTTCCTCTAAGGCTAAGAGAGAGAGATTTGCCCAGAGTCACCCATTTCAGTTGTTGGGCTGAGCAGATATTTGAACCCTAGTCTCCCAGTATCCATCTGACCACCCTGGCTCCTATCAACGCCCTCTATGTCTGGTCAGTTGACTGATTCCATATACTGACTATTTTGTCCATAGCGGACAAATGTACAAAGTATAAAGATTGCATGCAAGCAAAATGAAAGGCTTTGCTGTGAGAAGTGCAGCCTTCTGATCTATGCTCTTAAAACTAACTGCTTTGATCTTCAAAACATAAAAAATGTCCCTTTGAAAGCCATAATAGGAATCTTTTCTCCTTCAAACAAATGCTCTTCCATTTCTTAAAGAACTCTGAAATCAAGTCTTACTTAAGATGGGGTATATTGTTCTATAATGGATCTAATGAAGTAACCTAACATTAATCCCAATTTGAAGCAGCTTCCCTGACAGCAGATGTGAAAATTACAAAATTTCGGGGTTTCTGTTGCAGAGGGGAGCATGGGATTCCTCAGGTTCACCTGTGGATGACATCAAATCTAATGTTGTGCCCTGCTCGTCTGTTTGATCACCAAGGGTATTTGCAAAATTGTTAGTGGCCCCAGTAGCTCACCCAAGATTTCAGTTCTCTGAGTATAAGGCAAAGACAAAGACTATGCATAACTTTCTCTCTGAATTGGTTCTCCTTACTTCCATTTTAATAATGAATTCTATTGCCCACAAAAAAATCTCTACATTGTATGGCCAATAATAAAGGAGCTCTAGTGAAAAACAACTGTTTTAGTGCTTTATCAAAACAAGAGCAAACAAGTGCATTTTAGGACTGATTCTTAATGCACTTGTAATATCTAAACACATGCTTTTTTCACATTCTAATCTTCCTTTTCTATTCTCCTTTTCTCTCACACATATATTCAGACATGTAGGAGCAAGTTCATTTTTTCCAGTGGCTGTTAATCATTCCAGCTTCTCTTTACTTTTTCAGCAGGTAGACCTGATAAATCGCTTCAGGCCTTCCTGCAGTGAAGAGAGGACTGAAGTGTTCACGGTTCCTTTGGAACGTGGGGAGGGAGGGGGTTGGTTTCTGACAAGCCTACCGGCTACAAAAAGAAATGATTTTAGCCTTGAACAACTACTTACCTTTGCACCTGGTGCACCTGGGAAGCCTGGGGATCCAGCAGGACCAACGGGTCCCTGGAAGAAAGAGATAGGAAATAGTACCATTTAGCTTGGGAATCACAGAACAGAACTCTTTCAATTATTCAGAATATTCACACTCAGTGGAAAATTGCAAACAGCAAAAGGTGGGACTAACAATTGACCTGTTTACTAGAATAAATGTCTGGGAGATTTAAATCAGACCCCAAATTTATTGAAGGGATGGTCAGGTTGAGTGTGGCATCCTAATCTATCTGAAGCTAAGCTGCTTTCCACAGTATAATCTTTTTGATAAGCTATCCCATAGCATGATGTTAATTAGGTTTTTGGGTTGGATTTTATGTGGAATTAAAATGTGCTCGAATATCCCACTTAATCATTGGCCGATTTGCTTTCACCTACATGGAATTTTGATCAGGATAAAATAATTTAATGGAGAGATTCTTGTGAGCCTCTTTGTAATAAGGCAAGATGGGAAGAATAGGAAAAATACATCTGTACCAGAATGAGTATATTAAATCTTCCTTCAGACCAACCAATTGGTGATGAGCTACTTCCAAATTGATCAACTTGTCTTTTCTTTCAGTTAATGTCTATACTCATTAACATTTGCCAATTAGATAAGGAAACTTGTTTATGAGTTGTCTCTTTGTCTTCTTCTTTATGTTAAGTTTACTACTAAGGGCAGTTTCACACAGCCTTTTAACCCAGGAGCAATCAGGTTTTAAAAACATGATTGAGCCCATGTTGAAGTCTGCACACGCCCCAGAAAGTGTGTATTTTCGGAGGATGGTGTCCACATGCCCTGCCAGACTTTCTGGTCGGGCACCAGGACACAAAACAAACCTCCCCAGAAAAGCCTTTAAAAAAACTTACCCGGCTGCCATTCTCTGGCACTCTCTTGGTGCATAGAAATTATGCGCCAGGAGAAAGAGGAAGCAGGAGTGATTTTCCTCCTCCCTGCTTCTTGTGGCAGGCCATTTCTATGCACCAGGAGAGTGCCGGAGAAGGGGGAATGGCAGCTGGGGATATTATTTCCTTATTTAAGGTTTTTCTGAGGTGTTTGGGAAGCGTGTTAGAGCCCTCTTGGATATTCCAGGCTCATGGAGCCCATAAAACATGAGAGGGCTGTGCAGACAGCCCCCTCAGAAGTCCCATGACTTCTGAGGGACAATCCAGACACCGCCCACAGCTGGAAAGGCCTGGCTGACCAATTACTTTGGAACAAAGTGGGGTTTTCCTGCTTTGTCCTAAAAGCATTCACTTTTACATCGGTCTTCGTTTCGACACCCTACTTTTTTTTTGTCGTGTCAGGAGCGACTTGAGAAACTGCAAGTCGCTTCTGGTATGAGAGAACTGGCCATTTGCAAGGACGTTGCCCAAGGGATGCCCGGATGTTTTGATGTTTTATCATCCTTGTGGGAGGCTTCTCTCATGTCCCCACATGAGGAGCTGGAGCTGATAGAGGGAGCTCATCCGCGCACTCCCTGGATTCGAACCTATGATCTGTTGGTCTTCAGTACTGCCAGCACAGGGGTTTAACCCACTGTGCCACCGGCGACTCTGATACCCCACGTGAAAACACAGAAGCCCGCGTTTTTAAGGGGGGCTGTCTGGATGCAACCTAAGCTATGTGGCATATCTCTATACATGATGAAAATCAGACAGTTCATTTCTGTTCTTTCAACTTGGTTTAATATTTAAGTTATCTCCTACATTTACTTCTAAAATGTTATTATCTTGGCTCTCTCTTTGACTACTCAATTATGTAAGGAATTAATTTGCCAATATCATTTACATTTCTCATCAGAGAGGGATTGGGTTGAGAATGCTGGGCCCGTGATGACCCAAGTGCTTTGCTGCAAGCATGCAGAACTGAACTTGCTTATGCTCTTTCATTGCATGTTTCTAGTTAAGTGTACTTTTATTTGCATTGCTTTTTTATTTTGTAAGCCACCTTACATTCAGTGTTGGGGGAAATACAGTGTATTGAGTAATACAACACAATTCAATAAGGAGTCATTAGTGTGCTTCAGTGACAGGCTACTGTTATTATGTATGCCTGTAAGTTCTCACAACATACTTCATAGATTTTTCAAAAATATCATTCTCCTTGAAAAAGTCTTCCAAAGCACCTATATATACTCCACCATATTCAGCCTTCATGTTCTCTAAAAAACATCCATTTAGTGAAGCCTTTAATATAGTCCTCTATTACTCAGTTTCAAATGAACTTAATTTAATTTAGTATAATCTTAATTTAGTACAAGAGTCTTGGTTACAAACTTGCCACATTTCTTGAATTGTAAGATGCCATCTATTGTAAGATGCACCTTAATTCAGTACCACGATCACCAACAAAAATATGTAAGATACACCTGCAATACTAAGATTCACCAATTTTTGGAGATGCTTATATAGAGGGAAAAGTGTGTCATTGAATGGAAGAACTATTGTAAATACAATGCTCCTCTTCTCCATAGCATTTTCTCATATTACACAACAGGAGTGTTATAAATAAAGAAACATATTTGTGATGTTATGTTATGTTATGTCAGTAACACCACATCCAATATGGAAAATACAATTTCTAGAAGAGCAAAAAAAATTGAAAATAAAATTACTTACAGGTGGACCAGCTGGACCAGGAAGACCATCGTTACCACGAGCACCCTGTGTAGAGAAGAGGTCAGAAAAATAAGTTGTATCAAATATCAAATATACTTGGAATATTGGCTAAATGTGTTCATGGGCTCCAACTACATCACTCCAGTTATGTTCTGATTTGATTTAAGTTTTTTAAAAAACCTAAAAAGCTTGGAATGCTTACGGAGAATAATTGCAAAAGAACCTAACCAGAAAGGGACAAATTGTGTTTATGAAAATATATCTACAGCACAGATTCATTTCCATGTAAGCATGATTGTTCCTTTCAGAGCTTCTTGGGAACTTCCATTTTATGAAGGTGCTGAGAAGTTTCAAGGCCCTTCCATACAGCCATATAACCCAGAATATCAAGGCAGAAAATCCCACAATATCTGCTTTGAACTGGGTTATCTGAGTCCATAGTGTCATATATTCCAGTTAAAAGCAGAAAATGTGGAATTTTATTCAGCTACTACCCGTTCCCTGCCACGCGTTGCTGTGGCCCAGTCTGTGTATATATGTTTTGTGTGTATATATGTGTGTATATGTGTGTTTGCATATATATGTATGGTTTTGCGCATACGTTGTATTTTTTTTTTGGCTTTTTAAGTCTCTTTTGCTGTATTTTTCCGTGTTTTTATGAGTGATGGTCACTCGTTGGCCTGATAGGTGTATTTGTGTCCAAATTTGGTGTCAATGTGTCCAGTGTTTTTTTAGTTATGTTAATCCCACAAATGAACATTACATTTTCATTTATATAGATGGGAAGGGGCCTCAGTCTTCTCACAAGCCTATATTTCCCAGGACTCTCCTAGGATTAGAAATTAATTTTACACTAGTTCAACTTTTTAAATTGGGGAAAAACAAATTGCTGAATCAGAACAGATCAACAAGTGCTTGCCCATTGACAGTGGGTTGAAAGAAGGCTGGGAGGGTTTCCATGGCTGAGCAGAGAATCAAACCTTGGTCTCCAGAGTCATATAGTCCAGTGTTCAAGCCAATATGTTATGCTGGCTCTTGTATGCTTTCTAAAACACTAGTTGACATCTGTCACCTACCAAGTAAGAATTTCATACCCTACTGATAGAGTATGAGTGGGAAGTTGCAATAGCAAGCTAGAATTGTGAAAAGTTGGCATTGCCTCCACTTGCACAAGCAAAACTGCCTTTTCTGTGTGAGCAGAGACTCTGTGGGTTGTAGCTGAATTAATAAAAACAAGTACAGCATCTTAAAATAGAAAATAAAAAACAGAGGGGGAATAACCTTGAGGAACAAAATGCAAATTAAAGATAAAGAATTAATAACAAAGTCCAGCAATCAAATGCAAAGGTAATGGATAGCAGATGCTATTAGCTACCAAAAGACTGTCAAAAATTGTAAGTTTTTATAAGCCATCTAAGCTCTCTAGGCATCTCTGGGAAATAAATTCTAGAAAAAGCTTTGCTTTATCGTTGGTTCGAATCTCATGCAAATGTCGAACCCCAAGCAGGGCCTCCTTGTCTCAGGAACTTTGTGATAAAAAGCTTTGGCAGCTAATGGTTTTGATACCTTTGCCCTCGTGTAACTATAGACTAATTGCCTGGCAGAGCTCACTCACGTCCCAGGCAACTGGCCAGAAAGAACAGTGGAAAAGTAAGGCAGCAGTGCCACGGGAAACACATCGCCGTCACAGAAGGCCTGAATGGGACTTTTTCAAAGAGTCATAGCTTCATAATAGGTGCATGTTCACCTACAGACAGACTTTGACTTCTATCTCTAGCCAAAAGGCACCCAGAGTAGCAAGCTCAGAAATCAAGCTTCTCTTCACAATAATGGGCTGATTCAGTGCTTCATTAGTTCAAAAATTCTTGCATATTTTTCAAAAAACAGAATTGAGGAGGATGATATTGCTGCCCTGTATGCTGTGTCCATAGCATGCACATGTCAGCATGTAATAGGATGTACTCCTTTTGTTTCTACAATGAAGTCCAGTTATATAATATATTTGGTTTGTAATTATTATTAATACACAATATAGCATCATTCTCATAGAATCAATAAAATGAATCACATGCCAGAGAACTAGACCAGGTTTTAATACAAACTGCTGTCTATACACACTTGAACTGCTGTCAAATACACACCCTAAATGGTTCCGGCCCAGTTTACCTGTCCGAACGTGCCTCCCTCTACAAAACATCAAAGACTTTAAGATCATCTGGGGAAGCCCTGCTCTCAGTCCCACCGCCATCGCAGTTGCGTTTGGTGGGGTTGAGAGACAGGGCCTCCTCCGTGGTGGCCCCTCAGCTGTGGAACTCCCTTCCTAAGGAGGTTAGCTCTGCCCCCTCCCTCCTGACTTTGCGGAAGAAACTTAAATCTTGGTTATGGGAGCAAGCCTTTGCAGAATAGACTGATTTTACTGGAGAAGATGAGATTTTATTTCACCGCAATTTGGACTGATTTGGATGACATTTTTAACCTGGCAGGCTGTTTTAATGTATATTTATAACTATTTTGTGTATTTTACTGTATTTTATTATGTGTTTTATATTGTGTCAGCATCAAATTGTTGCGTGTTATAAGCCGCCCCAAGTCCCTCTGCGGAGGTCAAGAAGGACGGGGTATAAATGTTCTAAATAAATAAATAAATAAATAAGATATGCATCAAACTGACTTAGCCTCAGCACTATCAGAAACTCCCACAAATAAAAGCGTTGGACAAGTTGTAGTTTCGGGGCCGTCTTCAAGGGTAGCCCCATGTAGAGGTCATTGCAGTAATCCAATTTAGAGGTAACTAAGGCATGGCAATGTGGACTCAGGTAACTGAGAGTCTTTCCACACAGTCCTATATTCCAGAATATCTAGGCAGAAAATCCCACATTATTTGAGTGTGGACTCAGATAACCCAGTTCAAAGCCGATATTGTGGGATTTCCTGCCTTGATATTTTGGGATGCAGGGCTGTACAAGGGCCCTGAGGTCTAAGCAGATACTGTGGGTTATATGGCTGTATGGAAGGGCCCCTAGACTGTAGAATTAATACAGTTTGACACAATTTTAACTGCCAGAGCTCAATGCTATGGAAACCTGGGAGTTGTAGTTTGGTGAAGCACTAGCATTCTATGGCAAGGAAGATTCAAGACCTTGTAAAACTGCAGCCTCCATGATTCCATACCACTGAGCCATGGCAGTTAATTCTATTCTATTGTCTCGATCAGGGGTCCTCAAACTATGGCCCGGGGACCGGGTACGGCCCTCTAAGGTCATTTACCTGGCCCCCACTCAGAGTCAACCTAAGTCTGAAATGACTTGAAAGCACACAACAACAACAATCCTATCTCATCAGCCAAAAGTAGGCCCACACTTCCCATTGAAATACTAATAAGTTTATATTTGTTAAAATTGTTCTTCATTTTAATTATTGTATTGTTTTAAATTGTTGTGTTGTTGTTGTTTTTTTGCACTACAAATAAGAGATGTGCAGTGTGCATAGGAATTCATTCTTGTTTTTTTTTTTAAATTATAGTCCGACCCTCCAATAGTTTTAGGGACTGTGACCTGGCCCTCTGTTTAAAAAGTTTGAGGACCCCTGGTCTAGATGGACCCTAGGAGAAGAATTGTATGTTTATTTTCTACAACAGAGATATATGCAAAAAAAGAAGAGAGCTTCCCTTCTCTCAATTTAGGGCCCTTCCACACAGCCATATAACCCAGAATATCACGGTGGATAATCTACGATATCCGCTTTGAACTGGGTTATCTAAATCCACACTGCCATATATCCCTGTTCAATGTGGATTTTATACAACTGTGTGGAAGGGGCCTTAATCTTCTTCTGTTCATCTCTCTTTTGCTTATGTTTTGAACAAAGTCCTACTAGGAGAAATGAGTTTCTTCTTTTAGAGAGTGCTGAGTTTGTCTTTAGGAAAAATGCCTTTGTACAAAATGCACCCGATTCAAAACAGGAATTTGATTAAAAATCATGTCAGCATTAAGCTTTCCTTATATGTATATATTTTGCTCCATTGTTATGCTATTTGTTTGGAAAGTTTTGAAATATTCCTTTTTTTGATATAAAATACAGCACACAGCCTTTCTCTTTTCCACAAAATATAACTGGAGATCAACACTGGACCACAAATTAAAGTCAACTCCAAAAGTTTCCTTGCTTTGAGAAGCCAGAAACGTTAAAAAAAATCTTCCAGGTATTCAAATTTGAATTGCTGAGACATCCATCTTGGCAATATGTGAAAAAGATATTCACAAAATGTGGCAAACAGTGCAGGGGAATGAATGAGCAGAGTTTACAAATCGTAATTGTTCTGTGGTTTCATATTGACCTCATGATAGGGTTTTTTGGCAAGATTTATTGAGGGAGATATTGCCATTGCATTCCTCTAAGAGACCTTGAAAAGTATGACATTTGCCCAGACCACCCACTGGAGCAAAGATTTGAAACCTGGTTGCTCAGGGCATTTCCACTCAGCCATATAACCCAGAATATCAAGGCAGATAATCCACAATATCTGCTTTGAACTGGGTTATCTGAATCCACACTTCATTTAATCCAGTTCAAAGCAGATAATGTGGGATTTCATTCAGCTGTGTGGAAGGGACCTCGGAGTCTTAATCCAATATTTAGACCACTACAAGATATCGGCTCTTATTAAACTACTAGCCATCCCCTGCCACGCATTGCTGTGGCCCAGTCTGGTGATCTGGAAAATGAAGTAATTAGAAAGTGTTGGTTTCTAATATATGTAATTTCTTTATGTTTGTGGGTAAACAGTATTTCTTGGTTTTTCTCAGTGTTGATGTGGAGATTGTCTGGTTTGCCTAGTCTGGAATATGCAACATATCGTTGTCCTTCTTTCAGAGTCCCTTTCAAATCTATGATACTATATCTGTGTGTGTGAATCATATCTATCTATATCTATGGCTGGATGGCTCTTTCTCAGGAGGGCTTTGATTACGTTTTCTTGCCCTGGTGAAGGGAGTTGGACTGGATGACCTTAAGTATTTTCTGTTGGTCATCAAGGTCCTGTGCGGGAAGTTTGCCCCAATTCTGTCATTAGTGTGGTTCAGAATGCTCTTTGATTTTAGGTGAACCATAAATCCCAGTAACTGCAACTCCCAAATGTCAAGGTCTATTTCCCCCAAACTCCATCTGTGTTCATATTTGGGCATATGGAATACTCATGCCAAGTTTGGTCCAGACCCATCATTGTTTGAGTCCACAGTGCTCTCTGGCTGTAGGTGAACTACAACTCCCAAACTCAAGGTCAATGCCCATCAATGCCCAAGTTGGTCATGGGAGTTCTGTGTGCCACGTTTGGTTCAATTCCATCATTGGTGGAGTTCAGAATGCTCTTTGATTATAGGTTAAATATAAATCCCAGCAACTACAACTCCCAAATGACAAAATCAATATTTTTAAGTGATGGTCACTCCTTGCATTAGTAGATATCTTGTGGCCAAAACTGGCGGCAATTCGCCCAGTGGTTTTTGAGTTATGTTAATCCCACAAACGAACATTACATTTTTATTTATATAGATAGGTGGTCCTCCTGTCTTCCAAATAGTAGCATATTCTTAAACTTGGAGGTGGTATAGTTTTTAAACATAAGAATAAGAAGAAAATCTTTTTTCCTCTATGTGCGATAAATTCAGAATGCACTGATGGGTTTAAAGAAACACTTCATTTTTGGGGAGGGAAGAGATACGAAAACATTCCAAAGACTGACAACACGGATCTTGGGGAATATTGTTCTCTTGCTGTTCTCCACTAATTAAAGCTGGCTTAAACATAGAAACGGCAAGGAAGGTCAATCCCTTCCAGACGATTCTCACCTAGTATGCTTTGGGGTGACCAAGTTTAATTGTCTTGGTTACTTTGTCCTCAATCCCCTCAACCTTTTGAATTAGTGGAAACATAAACAACAAAGCTCTGGACCAAAATTCTCCTGCTGAGCTTCACAGTCATCTCCAGAGAGGCTTTGCCATGTGCTCAACAGAAGGTGAGGGGGAATTTCACACTACATTTATTACAGTATCAAGTGAGGGCTCTAATCTTTTGAGATGCAGGAAGGAATGCTGGAAATGGGCCCAGAGTGTGATGCCTTTGGCTTACAGACTGGCTGAATTGGGTACTGCTGGGCAGTTTTCTTTTTCATAGACCCACATTCAGGCATCTGCTCAGCGACAGTTTATTGACTCAAACATTGAGACAGGGATTATAACTCCATGCACATATATATGTAGGATTAAAGTGAGGAAGGGAATGTGGCTGTACAGGGAAACCCTATCCAGCATTGACAACACTGGGCCCTTCCACACAGCCCTATCTCCCAGAATATCAAGGCAGAAAATCCCATATTATCTGAATGTGGACTCAGACAACCCAGTTCAAAGCAGATATGATGGGATTTTTTGCCTTGATATTCTGGGATACAGGACTGTGTGGAAGGGCCCACAGCTAAATAAAATCCCACATTATCTGTTTTGAACTGGAATATATTTATTAATTTTATATATATATTATGTCTATATATTTACAACATTTATATGCCGCCCTTCTCAACCAGAAGGGGACTCAGAGTGGCTTACAAGTAATATGTAAATACAATATATTATATTACTACCATAGCACAATATTAGTATTATATACTAGCCATCCCCTGCCACATGTTGCTGTGGCCTAGTCTGTGTATATGTGTTTTGTGTGTGTGTGTATATATATATATATGTGTGTGTGTGTGTGTGTATGTATATGTGTGTATATATTTGTGTATATTTGTATATATGTGGTTTTGCGCATGCATTGTAATGTATATATCTTTTTGCTTTTTAAGTCTCTTCTGCTGTGTTTTTCAGTGTTTTTATGAGTGATGGTCACTCGTTGGTCTGATAGATGTATTGTGTCCAAATTTGGTGCCAATTCGCCCAGTGGTTTTTGAGTTATGTTAATCCAACAAACCAACATTACATTTTTATTTATATAGACTAGCTGTACCCGCCACGCATTGCTGTGGTCAACCTTCCCTCTTTCTCTCCTTCTTTCCCTCCTTCACTCCTTCCTTCCTTCCTTCCTTCCTTCCTTCCTTCCTTCCTTCCTTCCTTCCTTCCTTCCTTCCTGTCTTTCCTCTTCTTCTTCCTTCCTTCCTTCTCTACCTCTTTCCTTCCTTCCCCCTTTTTCTTTCTCTTCTGCTGTCTCTCTTTTCTTCCCTTTCTCTACATCTTCCCCTCTTCCTTTACTCCCACTTTCCTTCCTTCTTTCCCATTAGAGTCTAATGCCAGTGCCAGTTCCTCCCAGCTTGTTCCTTCCACAGTCCTAATATCTTACTTCTCTGATACATGCTACATTGCATACTTCCAATAGCATTGGGAAATGCAGGCAAGAGAAATCCCAACTGCTTCAGCCCTTCTTTTAGTGTAAGGTTTAGAGTACTATTTCTAATTTAGGGATTACAAGAGAGCAACTCCAGTGTGTTCCTAAATCTAGACCCATTCTTTGAAAAATATCAGTGTACAGCAACAGTGACTGTAATTGCTAGCCCTCCAGATATTGATGAACTGCAACTCCTGGTATCCCTCACCATGCTAAGCAAGGTTGAGATGAAGCTATGGTTCATCGACATCTAAAGGGCCACAGGTTGTCCACCCTTGCTATGCAAGATAACAACAACTTTATGATTCATCACACATTGTGTCTTACTAGATCTGTTCTAAATGGTGCACTGCATTTCCAGAGAGTGCCTGCAACACTGTCTGTTCTTCACTTGAACTGTATCAGAATGACTATCAGCACAGCACAAGCAAAAGCCACGTTGATATTCCTTACAGCAGTGCTGCATAACCGATGGCCCTCCAGGTATTTTGGACTTCAGCTCCTAGAATTCCTAACCAAGCCTGCCAGGGCTTTTGGGAGCCAGAGTGCCAAACATGTGGAAAGTACAGGTTGTGCATCACTGCCTTACAGGTATCAGGCTATTTCTGATGACTGATTGACTGTGGAGTGGATAGAAGCGCCTTTCTACTGCAAGGGATAACTGAATACCAAATCCTTCTTATGCTGGGATTTACTGCTACTGCTGGTTGTCAGCTCCAGGAAGTTCCACAAAGCAAACATGCATTCAGCTTTTTGGTATTTGCTCAAGAATGTATGTTGCACCTACCACTTTCAGACAGATGTCCATTACAACAAAATCTAGCATTCAAATTCCTGTTCAGCCATAGAAACCCATTGAGTAACAAATCACACTTTCTCAGCCTCAGAGGAAGGCAAAGACAAACCTTATATGAACTAATCTTGCCAGGAAAACCACAAGATAACTCCACCTTATGGTTGCCATAAACGGAAAATATCACAACAAAAGGATACTGCCATATTTGAACCTATTAGCTACAACCCCCAAATGTTCCAAGATCCAGCTGCCAATGGTCCAGACATCAAGTCCAGTCTAAAGACTATTACTTTGAGCAGCATTGTGTTAACATAATGTGGCTGCTCATTGCACTTTGCTGCTGTTTCTTCTGCCCTTTCTGTTTACTGCCTGAATATTAGCTGCGTTGATGTTGTAAGAGAGGCAGCAAACCTAAATTCCTAAGCTGCCATGAGTCTCAAGAATAAAATTATTATTATTATTATTATTATTATTATTATTATTATTATTATTATTATTAGAAAAAGGGAAGTGGATTCACTTTGCACCCACCATAACCTTGTTCTAATGACATGTAAAATGTGGTTTGTCTGTGTTTTCCATGAGTTAATGAAACTTTAACCACTGGGAAATCCCAGAGATCATATCCCAGAGGACTTGAGCCAAGGTGAAGAGAACAGACGAGGGAATCTTCCACAGAAAGCACAAGTGCATAATGCTTATTCTGTACTAGCAACCGGGATTAAAACCACATTTCTGCATGACAGAGCTAGCAATTTGCAAAAAGTGTTGATACTTACAGCAGCACCAGAAGAGCCAGGACGTCCTCTCTCACCTGGGAGACCACGGGGACCCTGAGATATAACATATTCACAAGTTAGTAAAGCATCCCAATGACAAAGCCCAGTGGTAGTGTGGTGTGATTACTGCTTTTGAAAACAAAAGTTGAGGAGCACAACACTCACCATGGGGCCAGGAGAACCATTCTCACCAGGAGACCCAGATTCACCCTAGAATAAGAGAAACAGAAGAAATTAATGTATTGTCGAAGGCTTTCATGGCTGGAATCACTAGGTTGTTGTAGGTTTTTCACGTTATATGGCTATGTCCTAGAAGCATTCTCTCCTGACATTTCGCCTGCATCTATGACAAGCATCCTTAGAAGTTGTGAGATCCTCACAAACTCTGAGGATGCTTGCCATAGATGCAGGTGAAACATCAGGAGAGAATGCTTCTAGAACATGGCCATATAGCCCAAAAAACCTAAAACAACGCAGAGGAAATTAAACTTCTATCTTGCTGCCTTGTTGAGCTGCAGCGATGCCATTCCCAAAAGAGTGTCCACTTATGGGCTATTTTCCATAGAGTGGACACTAGAGGGCAGTCCACTAATAAGCAGAATTGGTTCTCAATAAATAGAAGGCTTGCACTTGTGGAATAGAAAAGAAACAGAGAGCTGTCAGTTTAAGTAGTTAACCCAAGCAGCTTCAGTTCTCAGACAAAATTAGCAGAATATTAATTTATCCAATTTCTTGTGAGTTGTGCAATCACTTTCCAATTTAGAAAGTACACTTTCCATGCTCCAATAGATTTATGAGCAGCACAAAGAGTCCAGTCTCCCAGCAACCTGATTCAGCTGTGAGTCGAATGTACACAAAAACACTTCATTGTGTAGAAGCACATCAACAACCCATTTATCACACACTCATACATTTTCCTTACTTCTCCTCTCAGACTGCTTAGCACATTGAGGATGTCTCAAGCTGGCTGAGGTCATTAGAGGTGACATAATGCTCATGCATGATGTCACAAAACTGTTTGCAAATGAGATAACAATAGTAAGCAGTAATGGCAGAAAACCTTGAATATGGGAATTCTCTGCTTTCAAAGGCTGTTGTGCAGTTACTACAGGGCAAAACAAAAGCCTACTTATTATTATGTAGTTGAGTGGCAGGAACACATATTCAAGAGCAATTTTCATCTGGGGGGAATAATGGGTTTATACTTTGTATGTTTTTCCATCTTTGGTGTGTAATGTGTCTTCCACTTCCCTTGAAGAACGAATTTATCTTGAGGTCCAGTTCAACAGTGAAGAATTTTATTCCTTTAGTTGTCATGTCAAAATCAATTTTTTTGTTCATGCAATTTTTGGGATTTCTTCCAAAACAGGTAATGTATTGTGGAAATTGTAGTTCTCTTTGCAAATTATACCATCCCTGGCATATTACACCAATGGTGGGAAAGTAATTTTTTGGATGATAGCTGCTGAGATCTGCCAACTAATATGGTTACATCCATAGCAATGTTGGCTAGGAGTTTTCAAGGAGATGTAAAGCATCACTTTCTCCCTAACTTCTCTATAAAGGGATATATGAATATGTGTGTTTGTGTGTATTACACAAACATATCAATTGTTAATTTAACTTTGCAAGTGAATTCTATTTAAAGAAAAAATGCAATGCCTTTCTAAATTTATGTTATGTCAGAGGTGTGTTTCCTACCTTAGCACCTGGAGCGCCGGCTTCTCCTTTGGAACCATCTAATCCAGGGAATCCCTAGAAAATGAGAGAAAACTCATAAGGGTCATGGCAGATCTTTTGGCTCACTTGTGCTCAGAGAAATTTCAAACCAACCAACTATAACAAAATAAACATATAATATTTGCAAACTTACTCTGTGTCCTTTTACACCAGGAAGACCTGGGGTCCCAGGAAAACCTCGAGCGCCCTGGAAGTAAACAAGAAATTGGGTTAAGTGAAAAATATGCTGGTGACCATAAGAAAAGCTAAAATTTAGAATAATTTTAGAAGCACCAAGTCTCTTTCGATTAGGCCTTTTCATTCCACAAGTATTATTTACATAAAAATGACTTAATATAGAATGAGAAGGAAAATAACTTCAACATCATTTTTAGCCCTTGACTATCTCTGATGATACCACTAAATACACACTGTAGTGATTACATGCTTTTCTCACTCCTCTTTTCAGTGTCAAGTGAAACAGAATTGTGATGTAAAGCAGTGACAGCATAAACATTGGGGGTGATTACCAAATTTCGATCATGTCTTAAGCTGATCTTCCTTTTCTTCCTCAGGCCTCCTGTTGCCCTTTAAAAGTGTCTATAGACACTCTCAAATTTTATATATAAGTGACAAAAGCCACAGTATTCCAAACTGTCTAGAGAAGCAAGTCTCAGGCTCTATTTTCCACCTTTGTTTTCTTCCACAGTAAGTTGCATATGACTACAAATATATCATTTACAGTGTGAAGGCAATAACTCTTGAAGTTTTGAAGTATTTCTAGTGATCAGAGTTTCACTGCTTCCTCCTGTAGTTTTGTTTTGTTTTTTTCATGGCAGGAGCAACTTGAGAAACTACAAGTCGCTTCTGGTGTGAGAAGCAAGGACGTTGCCCAGGGGACACCTGTATGTTTTACCATCCGGTGGGAGGCTTCTCTCATATCCCCCCATAAGATGCTTGGGCTGAGAGATGGGAGCTCACCCTGTTCCCCGGATTCAGACCGCGGACCTTTTGGTCAACAGTCCTGCTGGTACAGTGGTTTAACCCACTGCGCTACCAGGGGCTCCCCCCCCTGTGGCTAGAGGTGCAGAATAATTATATTGATGTTGCATCAGTATTCATCCATATGTTTTAAACATTATTCTGCCCCCTGTGGCTACAAGGTGCCGAATAATGTTTAAAACATACAGATTGATACTCATGCAGCATCAATATAATCTTCATTTTTACAAATTTGAGCCTCTATGGTACAAAGAAGATTGCCCACATAGGTCTATAAATTTCCTTTTTTTGTCTAGTGCATCGTTCTGATTTTGTTTCCCCACAACAAACAGCAATAGCCAATCATATCACTCTCCTTGATCTTTTTACAGACATAATAAACAAACTATTCAGGTGGCTTCACATTCATTGGGAGCTCTCACAGCTCTTCAGTAGTTCAAGCCAAAGATCCACCTGCCTTTTCACTTTTATTAAACACAAGGTTAGATTAGATGATTAAACCCATAGTTCTTCTGAAGCTGTCACCAGGACAACACAAACCATAAAAGACTTCACCCTCAAAGGTACCTTTTCGCATCACTCTCAGGAGATTCTGGCCCCATCTACATTGCTAAATAATGCAGTTTCAAACTGCATTGAAACTGCAGTGTAGAATCAGACAATGTTTCAAACTGCATATGGCAGTGTAGATGAGGTCTAAACCTAGTTTAAATGTTATGGGCTAAAGAATATGCTAAATGCATTCTTACCTGAGGCCCAGGTAGTCCACGTTCTCCAGATTTGCCAGGTTTGCCTGATTCACCCTGAAAAGGGATGGATGCAATTATAGATGATGATGATGATGATTATTATTATTATCCCTCTTTATCTCTTCAAATTCTTATTATTCTATGATTCTATGATTCCCTATTGACTCATAGCCATTCTCTACATAAACTGGGTTAGTTACTTTTGCCATGCTATTGTACACCGCTCTTTTTCTCACAACAATAATGAATGCCCTAGAGGCCAATTGCACACTCCATGAAAAAGGGGGACCTTTTACTTGCCGTTGAGTTATTTGACTACCATGCAGTTGTCACACAAGAAAAAGTGAAGGCAAACTGATACTAATTTCACTTCTTGTTTTGTGTCCCCCCCCTACTTCTACTATATTTCTCCCACCCATCAACTTTTGTAATTATTTTATTTCTATAATTGGCTTGCTCCAATTAACCTGTAAGGGACTTGTAGCTTAAAGGAAAAGGTTTCCCCTGACATTAAGTCTAGTCATGTCCAACTCTGGATGATGGTGCTCATTTCCATTTCTAAGCTGAAGAGCTGGCATTGTCCATAGACACCTCCAAGTCCATGTGGCCAGCATTACTGCATGGAGCGCCTTTACCTTCCCACCAAAGTGGTACCTATTGATCTACTCACATTTGCATGTTTTCGAACTACTATTTGGCAGAAGCTGGGGCTAACAACAGGAGCTCACCCCATCCTGCAGATTCTGTCTGGTCAGCAGGTTCTGCAGCTTAGCGGTTTAACCCGCTGCACCACCATGTCCCCTGTAGCTTACTAACAGGCAATGATTTTTTTGTTGTGTCAGGAGCAACTTGAGAAACTTCAAGTCGCTTCTGGTGTGAGAGAATTGGCCGTCTGCAAGGACATTGCCCAAGGGATGCCCGGATGTTTTGATGTTTCTGCCATCCTTGTGGGAGGCATCTCTCATGCCCCTGCATGAGGAGCTGGAGCTGATAGAGGGAGCTCATCTGCGCTTTCCCCAGATTCAAACCTGCAACCTGTCGGTCTTCAGTCCTGCCGGCACAAGGGTTTAACTCACTGCACCACTGGGGGTTCCAATGAATTGAAATTGATATTTCAAATATATTACTTGGTATTTTATCTTTTCTTTTCTTTCTGATAGCCTGATGGACCTCACCCCTTACAAGATGTCATATACCTTCCTCTCATGAGTAGATGGTGAGACTTTGTCTATGTCAGGATCTACATCCACCCTAGTAAGAATGGATTTGGCTCACATATGTAGCATGAGAAATAAAGCACATAGTGTTTCAACTCTCAAAACCAGTTGCAGCAAACTTCTCTATCCCGAGCTGCTTGAGCTAACTGTCATGAAGCTGCATTGCCAACAGAAAAATAAGAGAGCATACTCACATCATCGCCAGGTTTTCCAGGAGGTCCAGCTGGCCCACGAGGACCCATTGGACCCTAGGAAGAAAAGAAAAAGACATACATCAACAGCATGAAATATTGTTCAAGAACAGTGCTACTGTTAAAGAACAGTAGACCCATAGGCCGAACTCATGCTCTTCTGAAGCTGTACATTCCCCAAGTCATTGGCCATGGTGGTGCTACCTGGAGACTTCGTTGAACACCCGTCTTTTAATGCTATGAAGAAAAATGTCCATGACATGCCACCAGATAGCTATCTAATAAAGGGCTAATATTACAGGAGTATACAAAGTCATGCAAGGTGTAGAGAAAGTAGAAAGGGAGGAAGACATCTTCCTTTCTCCCTAGAACTAGTGGATCACTCAGAAAAGTAAAAAAATGTGACATTCAGAAGAGATACAAGGACTCCTTCACACATCTCATCATGGAATTTGCCACCAGGGGATGAAGCAATGGTCAGCAACTTGGATGGCTTTTTAAAAAGAGGATTGGACAGAGACATAGAGGATAAGGCCACTGTTGTGAACATGGCTATATAATGTGTCAGAGAAGGTAGATCTCAGAATACCAGATAAAAGGTAAAGGTTTCTCCTTGACATTAAGTCTAGTTGAGTTCGACTCTGGGGGTAGTGCTCATCTCAATTTCTAAGCCTAAGAGCCGGTGTTGTCCATAGATGTCTCCTAGGTCACATGGTTGGCATGACTGCATGGAGAGACGTTACCTTCCCGTCTGAGCGGTACCTATTGATCTACTCACATTTGCATGTTTTCGAACTACTAGGTTGGCAGAAACTGGGGCTAATGACAGGAGCTCACCCCGCTCTGCGAATTTGAACAGCTGATCTCTTGGTCAGCAAGTTCCGCAGCTGCACAAAATATTTAAGTAAGTGATTGACAGATAGGGTTTTTGTTAATCGTTTTGTTCATGCAATTAAGAAGGCACAAAGCCAAGATTTTTCCCTCTCCAACACCATTTTGATCACACCAGTGTGAGAACTGGAAAGAATGATGAGCATTAGAAATTGAATATTGGCACAAAATATTGCTTTGAAATAATACGGACTTTAAAGACATGAAGTTGTATAGCCAGCCTAACAGAATAAGGTAGTATGTCATAAATGTAAGATGTACTTTAATTTAATTGCATTCAAAACTGAAGAAGACTTGCAAAAAATGACATTAGCAAGTTCTTTAGATGGTTCTACATTGCCATATAAGTTTCTGAATCCAGATTATATACTTTGAACAGGATTATATGAGTCTACACTGCCATATAATCCCGTTGAAAGCAGATAATCTGGAATCAGAAACTGGATTATATGGCAGAGTAGACAGGGCCAAAAGTGTAAGGCTGCAGTTTCAGGTTGCTGTTTTTTTAAGCCACACAGCTGTTTTACCACTATTCTTAACAGCCACTTTTGATACTTTTTAATGGAATATTTACTTTTTATGGTTTTCTTTTCCAGAAACCAACTTTATACAGCAATTTAGTTATCGCTTGCAGCATAATAAAAATAAGGTGGAACTATATAAGACATGTGTTATACACATTATACAACTCCAAACAGACCTGTCAATGCAGATGCTAATAAAATCTATTAAAAACCACTATTAAGCATATCCAATGACTAAGGATGGAAATACCAAAAGATCTAAAAGCTATTATAAGCAAGGATTGGATTTGTGGGTTTTATCCCAAAGCTCACTGAAATAAGCATACAATGATTAGCTCTGTATCTAAAACCCATGAAGGAAATAAGATTCATAAGACTTCTGAAGGAACAGAATCCATGGTAGATTTAACACACATTGTCTCTCCAAGCAAGATGGAAGAAGCCAGGTTTTGAAGCTGCAAGGCTACTCAATGCTAATCATGGTAGCCAATTGCAACATTCACACTTGCCTCAAGCAGACAGGAGTTCTTTCTCCCACCCTGGACATTCCACAGATATATAAACCTCACTTGCTTAGTTTCCAACAGACCTCACCACTTCTGAGTATGTCTGTCGTAGATGTGGGCAAAATGTCAGAAGAGAATGCTTCTGGTACATGACCATACAGCCATGGGTCATGAATGATTTCCATTTCCTCCTGAATTTGGACCACTCAAGGTGGGACCACCTCATATATAAATTACATTTTTGTGACCACAGAGTGACACTATATACAGTAATGGGTCCACTGAGGCAGGCACCCAAGCCACAGAGATGAATCTCCAATGGACTTAATAAGTGGAGCCGTGGAATACAATAGTATCTACTATCCCTTGGACTTATCACTTGCTGGATTTATTCAGGTTTAGTATTTGCACAAAATGAGCTATCCAAAGTGCTGAATCCCATTCTCAGTGCTTTCAGAACTCTCTTTAAGAATTCAGACCAAGACCCAGTGTGGATTCACTGATTTGCTAAGATAGGAGACAACCGCTACCACTGATAAAAGCCTCTAAGGCAGGGGTCCTCAAACTTTTTAAACAGAGGACCAGGTCACAGTCCCTCAAACTATTGGAGGGCCAGATTATAATTTGAAAAAAAGTGAATGAATTCCTATGCACATTGCCCATATCTTATTTGTAGTGCAAAAAACACTTAAAAACAATACAACAATTAAAATGAAGAACAATTTTAACAAATATAAACTTAGTATTTCAACGGGAAGTGTGGGCCTGCTTTTTGCTGATAAGATAGGATTGTTGTTGTGTGCTTTCAAGTCGTTTCAGTCTTAGGTTGACCCTGAGCGAGGGCCGGGTAAATGACCTTGGAGGGCCGTATTTGGCCCCCGGGCCTTAGTTTGAGGACCCCTGCTCTAAGGGACCTTCCAGACAGGCCCTATATCCCAGAATCTGATCCCAGGTTTTCTGCTTTAAACTGGATATATGAGTCCACACTGACAGATAATCTGGGATAAACAGAAAACCTGGGATCCGATACTGGGATAGCGGGCCTATCTGGGAGCGCCCTTACTTAGCATCTTGTTCACATCACAACAGCAACAGCTCATCAGCAAGAGTTAGGCCCTGGGATACAGCCACATTATCTACTTCCCCTTGGACTTATCACTTGCTGGATTTATTCAAGCTTCGTACAATGTGTGCGTGTGTGTGTGGAAGTTGGTGCCTTCAGGCTGCCAGTCAATTTATGGCAATTCTATGAATATTTCTAGTAAAATACCACAAGATCATTCCAGGAGAGAAAGTGACAGAGTACAACACATTATCTCCAAATCTCTGCTCAAACTACTCAAAGACGTCGCAATATTTGTTTTTGCTAATATATCAATTGAAGTTAGTTCTAACAAACCGATTAGCTCTGTGTGTGAATGTGTGATATTGATATAATTTCTATGTGCTTGTATTTTATCTGCTCCATATCCACCAAGAATGGCAAACTATGTTTTTTTTTAAGTCATAGCAAAATTTAATTATTTTAAAGGCATTATTTAACAACTGGTAGGCTAAAAGACTTTATCAAAGCCACCATAATAAATATTAGTAAATGTCAGCATGATTAATGAAGTACATCAATAAAAAGATATTTGAACAGAAATTTTATCTAAGCATTTTTATAAAAAATATAACCAAGATGGATAATTATAAATCCTTTTGTAGTGGCAGAGATCCATATAGTGGACGACAAAACTATGTCCTTTGTCTTTGCCAGATTAACTGATCTTAAAGGCCAGTCAAAGAATAGGATTTCAAAGGCTAGATCCACCAGTCTGAAGTGGGTCCGGAAACACACTGTTAACCACTGCAATAAAGGTAAAGGTTTTCCCCTGACATTAAGTCCAGTCATATCCGACTCGGGGTTGGTGCTCATCTCCATTTTTAAGCCAAAGAATTGGCGTTGTCCGTAGACACCTCCAAGGTCATGTAGGGAGGGCATAATTCCAGCGAGCCTAAAACAGGCTGTTATAAAACCGCTGTTGAAAAAACCATCACTGGACC
>NW_026845477.1:120606856-120811032 GCF_025583915.1 Anolis sagrei ordinatus | reverse complement strand
TGGAACGTGTGGTGGCAACACAACTCCAGGGATTTCTGGTAGACACTGATTATCTAGATCCGGCACAGTCTGACTTCCATGGAACGGAAACAGCCTTGGTCGCCTTGGTAGATGATCTGCGCAGGGAGCTAGACAGGGGGAGTGTGTCCCTGTTAGTTCTGCTGGACCTCTCAGCGGCCTTCGATACCGTCGATCACGGTATTCTTCTGGGACGCCTCACAGAGATGGGACTTGGGGGTACTGCTTTGCAGTGGCTCCGGTCCTTTCTTGAGGGACGGTCCCAGAAGGTGTTGCTGGGTGACACCTGTTCGGCTCCACAGCCGTTGTCATGTGGAGTCCCTCAGGGTTCAATTCTGTCCCCAATGTTGTTTAACATCTACATGAAGCCGCTGGGGGAGATCATTCGGAGTTTCGGACTGAAATGTTATCTCTACGCGGATGATGTTCAGATCTGTCACTCCTTTCCTCCTGTCACCAAGGAGGCTGTCCAGACCTTGAATCGGTGTTTAGCTGCTGCGTTGGACTGGATGAGAGCTAACAAATTGAAATTGAATCCAGACAAGACAGAGGTCCTACTGGTCAGTCGCAAGGCCGAACAGGGTATAGGGTTACAGCCTGTACTGGATGGGGTTACACTCCCCCTGAAGACGCAGGTTCGCAGCTTGGGAGTGATCCTGGACTCATCGCTGAGCCTGGAACCCCAGGTCTCAGCGGTGGCCGGGAGAGCTTTTGCGCAACTAAAACTTGTGCACCAGTTGCACCCGCACCTCGGGAAGTCTGATCTGGCCACAGTGGTCCATGCTCTTGTGACATCCCGTATAGACTACTGCAACACACTCTACGTGGGGTTGCCCTTGAAGACTGTTCGGAAACTCCAACTGGTCCAACGAGCGGCAGCTAGACTGCTACTGGAGCGACATACAGGGAACACACCACCCCCCTGTTATGTCAGCTCCACTGGCTGCCAATTCAGTTCCGAGCACAATTCAAGGTGCTGGTTTTGACCTACAAAANTAGACTACTGCAACGCACTCTACGTGGGGTTGCCCTTGAAGACTGTTCGGAAACTCCAACTGGTCCAATGAGTGGCAGCTAGACTGCTTACTGGAGCGACATACAGGGAACACACCACCCCCCTGCTTTGTCAGCTCCACTGGCTGCCGATTCAGTTCCGAGCACAATTCAAGGTGCTGGTTTTGACCTACAAAACCCTTTACGGTTCTGGTCCAGCGTATCTGTCCAAACGTATCTCCCTCTACGTCCCATCTCGGAATCTGAGATCATCTGGGGAGGCCCTGCTCACGACTCCACCGCTATCACAAGTGAGGCTGGTGGGGACGAGGAGCAGGGCCTTCTCAGTGGTGGCCCCCCATCTGTGGAACTCACTCCCGGGGGAAATCAGGGCTTCAACTTCCCTCCTTGCCATCAGGAGGAAGGTAAAGACCTGGCTCTGGGACCAGGCCTTTGGGCACCCTGACAATTAGACATGGAACCAGAATGATAGGACCAACAATGTGTGGAAAGCAGAACCTAACTATGAGTCGGTTAAACACTGACCAGCAATGAGGTTTGTATTGTTTTTATTGTTTTAATTGTTTTTACGGGTTTATGGCTATTCCTGCCAATAATATTGATTGTTTACGTTAATAACAGTGTTATAATTACTGTTGTTACTGATGTTATGTTTTTGATATTATGTTTTTGTAATACAGGCATCGAATTGTGCCTTGTGTGTGTAAGCCGCCTTGAGTCCCCCCGGGTGAGAAGGGCGGGGTATAAGCAACCGCAATAAATAAATAAATAAATAATAACTGCATAGAGTGCCATTACCTGCCACTGGAGCAGTACCTATTGATCTACTCACATTTGCATGTTTTTCAACTGCTAGGTTGGCAGAAGCTGGGGCTGACAGTGGAAGCTCATGCCACTCCCCGGATTTGAACCTGTGACTTTTTGGTCAACAAGCTCAGCAGTTTAACCCACTGTGCCACCGGGGGCTCCAACAACTGCAAGTAGTGCAGAATTAGTGTAATATAGTCTGGCTTCCTCACCTGAATGAACAGTTGAGTCATTGCAGTCTACATTTTAGATCACCATTAAAGGTCTTACCATTTAAAAAAGCAGTCCAGTATGACTATAACTAGTATTTACTTTTTTTCTAGATTTCTTTTTTCATGTCAGGAGCAACTTGAGAAACTGCAAGTTGCTTCTGGTGTGAGAGAATTGGCTGTCTGCAAGGACCTTGCCCATGGGACACCTGGATGTTTTGATGTTTTACCATCCTTGTGGGAGACTTCTCACATGTCCCCGCATGCAGAGCTGGAGCTGACAGAGGGAGCTCATCTGTGCTCTCCCTGGATTTGAACCTCCGACCTGTTGGTCTTCAGTCCTGCCGGCACAAGGGTTTGACCCAGGCATCCTTAAACTGTGGCCCTCCAGCTGTTTGGGCATTCAGCTCCCAGAATTCCTGACAACTGAGCAAACTCATTAAGGCTTCTGGGAGTTGGAGGCCCAAACAGCTAGAGAGCTGCAGTATGAGGATGCCTGGTTTAACCCATTGCACTACCAGGGGCTCCTTTTTTTCTAGGTAAGCTTACAAAGGTCATTCCTGGTCATCTCAGACAGATACTATGTTTCATCAGGTAGCACCAGGTTCAGAAAAACTCTTAAATTGCAAATGTTTATCTATGATCACTTTTAGGTTTATAAACACATTTTCTTAAAAATAACATCCCAAGTAATGGAACAGATGGAATTGAGACCATCACAAGCAGTGGAGAGGCTTAAATCTGACTTCTTTACTTGCACCTTTCTCTGGGCCTCAAATCCAATCCTCCCTTTTCCCCATCAGTATAGAGGGTCAAACATAAGGTGGGAAAGGCTTATATTGGTACTAATTATCCCCTGCAAATGTGCACCTACCCATGTTATATAATTAATATAGAAAAGACTTTGCATTATTGTGAAAAGGGGTTTTCTTTTTTTACTTCCCCAAAACCTATAGTTCATCAGTTTCACTAAGTAAATCTACTTCTAGTCGAGTGTTATGGTCAAAGGAAAGGGGGTTTCTCCCTATCCATTAATGTCTTCTGTTTCTAAAGAACAGGCTACAAATGTTCTCTCCATGGTGGTGCCTTTGACATAAATACCATACTTTCATTACAAAGTCAAAATTTCAACCATTTTACTTGGCGTTAGATATGCTCAAGTCCACACCTGTCAGAGAACACTTTCAACTGGTAGTTTGATCAGCAGTGCATCCAAACATTACAAGAGCTTTCCAATGTGGTGAACCTATTTGGGGAGAAGGGCCTCTTCAAAGTTCCTATTTAAATCCAGAGTCAATTCATTGCCCCTTATTGATATCAGAGGCATTAGCTTCCACTGACCGTGCAGCCCCCAAGTTTAAATAGCCATCCACTGATTTTGGAGTTTATAGTAGCTAAGAGGAGATTGGTGGGATTATTAGGCAACAGAAAAAAAGAAAATATTATGCATGCCTGTTATACTATGTTAGACATGTCTATTGTGCTTTTTAAATACTCACACTAGCGCCAGATTCTCCGGGTTCTCCAGGGCTGCCTTGAAATCCTTGAGGGCCCTGAAAGAAGATCACAAAGTAGACATCTTCAGTGGTCACCTTCTCCCTCCTTTACCGCATTTGTCCAAAATGAGAGATCATTCAAAAGAAAGGTACTTACAGGAGATCCTGGTGGTCCTGGGGGCCCTCGTGGTCCCATAGGTCCCTATTGGGGAAAACATTTTCAATAAGTTAGTATAATTACGGGAAGGGTCAAGTTTCAAGACAAGAGAGACATTTAGGCCTAGCTGCATGATTATTATGGAGCAGAACAAGGCTAATTCCGTGGCTTTTGCACTGACACAGCACCTTTCAATCTCTCTTTCTTCTATGCACCATCCAGGACTGTTTTTATTTATAGAAGTCATTCTGAGGTGAAAAAAAACCCCCACATATGCACTCACACTCGCTCTGTCTTGGAAACGGTCCATGTTTACTAAGCCTGGATTTCATTTACAGCTTGCCAAGAAATGCTAGAGAGCAGAAATTTCCTGCTGGAAGTCTTGTGGGATCTTGAAAAACAGTAGCTGCTGTCTCTTTGTATCCTCCAGCCCATGATCCAAGTGCAACAGCGACCCAGCCCCCTTAAACAAATCTCTCTGATACTTCTCTGTCTATAATCATCTGTTTCAACTGTTTTGGCACATGGGTCAGGAAGTTCTGGCAAGGGATGTAAAGGCCCAAAGCCATTCTTAAATAGCCAGCTTTCACATTAAAGCATTCTGTTTGATTGGCTTAAGCAATCTTGAAATGGCAAACTTTTTTAAAAAAAAGTTTAAATCAAATTAAAATTAATTGATTTATAATTAAATACAGTTTGAAACACCTTTGGTATGAAGCAAGGTGGAACTAATGTGAAGGATGGAGTCACTGTAGCTTCACATCAGGAAGGGATCTGGCCCTGTTGCTGGGATAATGAATGTGCAGCTCTCTTGATGTTGTGGGACTGCAAGTCCCATGATCCTTCAGCACCTGATATGTGGTTAGGACTAAGGCAGTGGTCCTCCCACAATTCCTAACAGCTGGTAAGATGACTGGGATTTTTGCGAGTTTAAGTCCAAAACAACTCGAGGTCCAAAGGTTAGGAACCACTGGATTAAGAGGAGTAAATCAATTGGCATCAGTGGAACTACATGGCTGATTGGCATTCATTTATTTACACAAACAAAGGATATAGATCCCCAATTAAACTGAGGTATGAAAATGCCGATCATTTCCGCTATCTTGGCAGCCACCTCTCCACCAAAGTCAACATTGACACCAAAAAACAACACCGCCTGAGCTCTGCGGGTGCAGCATTTTTCTGAATGAAGCAGAGAGTGTTTGAGGACTGGGACATCTGTAGGGATACTAAGGTGCTTGGTTATAAAGCTATTGTCCTCCCAACCCTGCTATATGCCTGCGAAACATGGACTATCTACAGACGTGACATGCAACTCCTGGAACGATTCCATCGGCGCTGCCTCCGGAAAATCCTGCAAAACTCTTGGGAAGACAAGCAGACAAATGTCAGCATGCTGGAAAAAGCAAAGACCACCAGCATTGAAGCGATGGTCCTCTGCCATCAATTCCGCTGGACCGGCCACATTGTCCGGATGCCTGACCACCGTCTCCCAGAGCAGTTGCTCTACTCTGAACTTAAGAACGGAAAACGGAACGTTGGTGGACAGGAA
The DNA here is from genome assembly GCF_025583915.1 of Anolis sagrei ordinatus. Lineage (NCBI taxonomy): Eukaryota > Metazoa > Chordata > Lepidosauria > Squamata > Anolidae > Anolis > Anolis sagrei. The sequence goes on along the minus strand of NW_026845477.1, from coordinate 120,805,779 downwards.
AAGAGATTTAAAGATGGGCTCAAAGCCAACCTTAAAAACTCTGGCATAGACACTGAGAACTGGGAAGCCTTGGCCTGTGAGCGCTCCAGCTGGAAGTCAGCTGTGACCAGCAGTGCTGCAGAATTTGAAGAGGCACGAATGGAGGGCAAAAGAGAGAAACGTGCCAAGAGGAAGGTGCGTCAAGCCAACCCCGACTGGGACCACCTTCCACCTGGAAACCAATGCCCTCACTGTGGGAGACGATGCAGATCAAGAATAGGACTCCACAGTCACCTACGGACCTACCCTGGAGGATTATCCTACCCGGACAATGAGGGCTCGCCTAAGTAAAGTAGTCAACTGGTGGTCAGAGTAGAATATATTTTATGTATGTCTCACTGGAGATCCTGCTGGATTGAAAAGCAGGATTAAAAATAGATAATACAGCATCAATGTAGCTTTTTCATGTGTGAAAATTTCACTTAGTAGGTAAAGGAATATAAACTGCATGTGGACTAAAAGCTAATCTGCATTGTTTCCTGTACGAAACTGCTCTTCTGATTGATAATAATATAAAAGTTCAGCTCTTTAAGGGAAAAGGCAAATGCTTTTCAACATCAAGAGTGGTTAATTCTCATCAAGTTGAAGGGACATACTACCCTAACACAAATACAGTCCAGCAGTCCAGCAGCAATACAGTCCAGCAGCAACTAAAGTGGACCCAAAATGCCAGTGAGGCTGCATCTCAAATATCCCATTCTACATAGAAATGATCAAACATTACACTAAAAAGACATGTTTGATTTCTTTTACCCACACAAACCAAAACCCTGCCACCATCCGCACATTTGATATATTATGTATATCTCAATAATATCAAATGTCAATATCAATAATATCAAATAGGCAACCAGAAGCACCAAGGGATAGATTCACAATTGGGCTAACCCATTTCAACATGTATATGGATGCTTGTATGAATGTTTCTAAATCTAAAATATTCCCAACACATGTTCACAGAAAGTTCTGCGATCACTTCCCACAAAGGCACATACTGACATGCTAGTTTTTGGATGTTTAAACATTGTTTTATGGAGGGGCACCCAGTGGCACACTTAGCCCAACATCAGCTATGTCTCACAAGGCTTCTCAGTCACAGAAGTAAGGACTCACATGAGGACTCAAGGGTAAACTAGAGGATTAAAACAAAATAATTTAGGACCCTTCCACTTATATCCCAGGATCTGATCCCAGGTTTTCTGTTTATTCCAGATTATCTCGCAGTGCAGACTCATTTAATCCAGTTTAAAGCAGAAAACCTGGGATCAGATCCTGGGATATAGAGCCTGTCTGGAAGGGCCCTAGAAGGACCCACACTGAGCTACCAGCCAACTGAGGACACACAAAGGCAGAACTGCACATCACACCTTCACTTGTTTTTCTTTGGAACCTAGTAGAAGAAAGGAGGTATTTTGCGCCTCTTTTCACAAGCTCCCTAATCTCTCTCTAATCCACATGATTTTGTCATATCTCCAGCCTCCCATGCGTGCACTGCCAGAAATGTATGCTCTGTCAGAGCAATATAGTGTCTTTGTCCTGGGTCATTAGACTTAGGATCACCGGAAACAAGCAAACTGAATACCTACTTAAAAGTAAACCCTGCATATAGCAACACATTTTACTCCAAAAGTAATGTTCAGAATTATTGCTCAGAAGTCTACTGAGCCTCATGTTCAAGATGGCTGAGCCATCTTAGCTTCCACAAGGGGTTGCACCATGGCCTAATTCCTTAGTGGTTTGCAATTCAAAGGAAAGCTTTTGGCAATGTATGGCTTACTGTTTAAATTCCAATTATGCTTGGCAACGAGTGATCACCTATGATGAGTGTTTTAAACTGGTTTTATAATCAGCTCCCCTCTTCAAGATGAGAATCATTCCAAAGGGTAGCAAAGGAGACTTTTACCATGACCACAAAACCAGCAAAAGACCCACCAGCACCATTCAATTGCATGGAAAAGGTCAGAGTTCTTGGTTTTTATCATTTGTCTTGCTCAGACTAGAAGATCTAATGAGCTGGATTCTCAACCTCGGAGCCTAAAACAGGCATGGGCAAACTTCGGCACTCCAGATGTTTTGGGCTTCAACTCTTGGGCTTCAACTCTTTCCAGCTGTTAGGAACTGTGGGAGTTGAAGTCTAAAACACCTGGACATCCAAAGTTTGTCTAGGCCTGCTTTAAATTCTGCATCCAGCACTATCTCCAGCTACCCTTAGTATTACAGTTCTGTGAATGGAGACAAACAACTTCTAAAATGGTATTCTTCACACTACCACACCAGAATTTCCAGGAATTCTTTGGTGAGGATTAAGCTAGTATAAAACCCAGAGTTTGGAAAAGTTACAATTTTGGACAACAACCTCCAGATTCCCTCAACCAGTGTGGGTATTTTTCCCAACTTAGAGACAACCATAATAAGTAGATCCAAGCTCATGCAACTGAGAAACTCCCCAGCTCCTTACCATAGGTCCTTGCATCACTCCCATCTGAGCACCGCCAGCTTTCTCATCAAATCCTCCAGCCATCTGAGCAGCAAAGTTCTATAAAGATAAATGGCAAAAAAGAACATACCCAGTTTCAGTGGAGAACATTTGCACAATGAGAAACAAAAGAATGCTTTTCAAAAGACCTGATTTCCCCTTAGTATCTGATGGGCAACTGTACCTATGTCACGGAGGAAGAAATTAGGACAAACTGTTTCTCTTTTTACACGTTTGCTCTCCTTAGGGCTCATATCTCCATGCAAATGTTTTATTGGGTAATATTGGTGGGTAGAGTATCATATGGATTTTAAAAGACAGGACTTTTCTAAGCAGCAAAGATTGCAGTTGACCATTCTAATGTTATGTTTCCTCATTTTCCACAATAGAACACAGGCAGGAGATCTATAGTGCTGTGCTACACACTTTCACAATAGCTGGTTGATCAGCTGCTTGAAGATATAAGAATATACGATATAAGAAGAGACAGTGTCTAGAATATAGGAATATACCAGAATATAGGGATACATTAGTACATAAAAGATACTATAGGGCGCTTGAAAGAATTAGAATATGTGGCTTTAAAACCGATGTTGGCAAATTGGACTTCACTCCAAGTCTTATGCATTTGAAAATGAACAGAACCACTTCCGTTTTGGACTACAACTCCACAAATTCTCTAGTAAACACAGGAGCTTTGGCCATAATATTTGACTTATGATAACCCCATCAATGAGGTACAGGAATAGGGTCATCAGCAGCCCTATTCAGAGATCCGATTTAATTGTCTGAATCTATCCATCTGTACTCAGTTTGTTTTTGCTGTGCACATATCCAGCAGTATGTATGTATGTATCATGTACATCTTCAATACTTTTTATTTAGGTAAAGGTAAAGGTTTCCCCTGGCATGGTCTAGTCATGTCCAATTCTGGTGGGATGTTGCTCATCTCCATTTCTAGACTGAAGAGCCGGCATTGTCTGTAGACACCTCCAAGGTCAAGTGGCCAGCATGCCTGCATGGAGGGCTGCTACCTTCCCACAGAAGCGGTACCCATTGATCTACTCACATTTGCTAGACTGGCAGAAGCTGGGCCTGACAGCGGGAGCTCACCCTGCTCTCCGAATTCGAACTGCCAACCTTTCAGTAAGCAAGTTCAGCAAGTCCAACAGCTCAGTGGTTTAACCTGCTGTGCCAACATTTGGGGCATGTTGTTTAGAAACATTGTGACTCACTGGATTGTGACTCACTGTGACTCACAGTGGAAATTAAATTATGTTAGGGGCCCTGAAAGATTAACTTAGGGAAATCTACTGATGATATCAATGTAATTTGCTGTCCAGATCAGCTAATCAACTGGCCAGTTAAAGAATTTGTCTCAGAATTAAAATCTGCTGATCTTTAGCTTATATTAAACATGAGACACAATGCTAGCTGTTGGACCCAGTGTATATAATTTTGACAGCTGAAAATTAATGTTTCATATATTTCATATATGAAAGGTCCACCAGACCGTAAACCTATACCAGCCAGTTGAATCTAAACAACTGGGTATGAATTTGGACTAGAGTTGATAAAAGGACTGTTTAGCTGAAATGTAACTTAGAGAGGAACCTACTGAAATTAGTTGGGTTTTTAATGTAAATATTCTATGCAATTTTTGGAAGTAGCATTTCACTTCTGTTTATTTAACATAGGTCCCTTCCACACAGTCATATAATCCAAAATATCAAGGCAAAAAATCCCACAATAACTGCTTTGAGCTGGATTATCTGATTTCCACACTGCTATATATTCCAGTTCAAAGCAGATAATGTGGGGTTTTATTCAACTGTGTGGAAGGGGCCTTAATGTCATAGATGTAGCATGTAGTGTTTCAGTTTATACTGCTGTAACCGTTCATCTTCTGCTAGTTGTACAAACATATATACTTCTTATTTTCTCTGTTTTTGTACAATCTAACTGTGGCTCAACGTAGTCTAAAATCTATATGTTAAATAATAATAATTTTAAAGGAAAATAATTCCATGCAACTTGGCCTACATCTTATTCACATGGGCAATGACCTATCCAGGTGTGACCCACTGTGATGCTCCTTTGTGGCTGCTCATGGTTAGGTTGGCTTGGGGAAAAGAAGAAATTGCAGTTTTCTGAAAAATATTATTCGTCATTGGTAGTACTCCTGTTGAAGATGATGATTTTATAAAACTGCATGTGTCTTTAAAATAGTATCCAAAAGCTGCTTTTTTAAAATGCAACATAAACTTGCATCTAAACAAATAAAGAGAGTCATACGTTTTTTGATTTCCATCACAAGTGTTTGGCTCTGAAGGCTTGGGATTTTTATCTAGCATGTTATATATACTGAAGTAACCCCCCCCCCCCCTTCCCGATCTCCAAGTTAGAACATCAGGAATTCTTGATAGGTTTGCTCAGTGAAAGAGCTCTTTTCATCACTTTCTGTAACCACACTTTGTGGTATGCAGGGACCGGGTGTGTGGGGATCAGGCTGAGCATACTTACTCCGCCAAGACCAGGGGGGCCTGGAGGGCCTGGGGGTCCAGGAGGGCCAGGGTTGCCAGGTGTACCAGGTTCGCCATCTCTGCCGCGGGGGCCAGGGGTACCCTGTTTAAGGTAAGCAAAAGGCACATTGTTAGCTATTATATCCATACTCCTAACTCTCAATTCCAACTAATTTAGAGTCATTGGTTGTTATACATATTTTCCTGCTCAAAAAATACATGTTTGTGTGTTTACATACAGTATATGCCTTCAAAATACTGCTGACTTATGGTAGCCCATAAATTTCATAGGCTTTTCTTAGGCATGGAGAAGGAGGTTTTGCCAGTTCCTTCCTTTGAAATATAGTCTATAGCATTGATATTCATTGATGGCCTGTCACCCAAGTATTGACCAGGGTCAACCCTGCTTGACTTCCAAGGATCAGATGGAACCTAGTGCTTTTATGCCATTTAGGCCATGTCTGTTTACTCAGTAAGTACCTACTATGTTCAGTGTAAAAAGATATAGATTTGCATCCTGTGAACATCCAGCATTTATTTCCCCCAATTTTTGACACTAGTATTAATGGCCTAGTCCTACAACATGGTGTATATAAAAGGCTCACACTGATATGCCAACAGCTACATAAGAATGAAATAATTTATTGTTGTATGCCTTTCCAACTTCAGCCAACCCTAAGGTGAACTAATCACAAGGTTTTATGGGACAAAGACTATCTGTCCCAAGGTAACTTAGTGGATTTTCATGGCTGAAAAGGGGATTCAAATCCTGTCATCCAATGCTCAAACCACTACATACGATGCAACAGTCCATGATTTGCAGAATTGCTATGGCACTAGGCATATCAAATGGGGGAAGTTTATGACTGGGGGGCAAGTAGAATGCAGAATAAGAAAGCATTGTAAGTTATCTGTCCCAATCCCTATGTATTTTTTTCTTACTGTGTGTATTGCTGTCATCGAATTGTGCCTTTTGTAAGCCGCCCTGAGTCCCCCTTCAGGGATTGAGAAGGGTGGGGTAGAAATGTTCAAAATAAAATTTAAAAAATAAATCCCCTGCTCAATGCAGAATTAGAGCATTTTTCAAAAGATTTCTTTATAGCCTTAGTTTGAAGTCTCCAAGCCTCAGGATCCTATCTACCCTTTCAGAAATATGTAAGTGCCCAATAAGGGAGAGCTCCCACTCAGCCCTGGAAAGTGACACACACTGTTAAGCAGTTTCTTCAAATGTTCCCCTGAAATCTATCCTTCCTATAGCATAAGACAAACAGGTCTGCCGACTATCCTTCTGGTCATCTGACAACCAATTGCAGCTGATGGTTTCCATGAGAATTGAACGTGTGCTCCAGGTTTTAGCCTGAATATGAAAGGAGCTGTCCAAAGTGCTGAACCTATGGGAATGGTAGGCTTCAATACCTCGGAGAGCTCATTTCAAGACAGAAAGCCAAAGTAAGTGCTGTTGTGTCTCTATTCAATAGCCATGCCTTCACTCTATTCTCATAGCATTTCCATCTTGGTTGCTTGACTCTACGTCTCTTGCTTTTTGTCTACCTGCATCCTTATTTAAGTACAGCATACAGAGCTGTACCTACTACTCTATATGAGAACTATGCTTCTTGTAAATTATGATTCTGTCAATACAATCTATAAATAGAAATTATTATGCTGTAACAAATATGTACTCCAGCCCAAAAATCTGAGATGCACAAGGATTTTTTGCCCATACAGTTGCATTCCACAGAGGTAACAAAGCTATGATTATGAAGAATGGCAACAAAGATCCTATTGCTTGAAATAGTTGCATAAAGAAATAACCTTAAATGAATGGACATATCAGAAGCTGTGTACTCGCAGAATACTCAGCTAAAGTGACTATAGGATCTTCTATGCCTTGCCTTTATGGATTCCCTCACCGAGTCACCTAAGGTCAACAAGCTTCGTAAACAAGCAATAAGTCAGAAAAGGTTTTTCAAAAAGGGAAGTGAGTTATTGTTTCTGTGGTCCAGAAATAACAATAAAAACGTGTGGCTAGTAGCTCAGTTTTATAGACATGAAACCCCAATGTATTTCTATATTTGATTGAAAACTAGAGTAGGTTTTAATCTCATGGAGTATTTATTTGCTATTTTATTTTTTATTTATTTATTTACTTTATTTATATTCCACTCTTCTAACCCTTGTAGGGGACACAGACCAGCATACAAACAAACAGTACTTTGCTGTCTAAGGTTTTGATTGCCATTCCTAAAAGTAAAGAGCAGTGCTGTTGGTCTATGCTTTTAATATTGTTGAGTAACACTTTAAAAATGTTTGTTATTTGGTAACATTTACTACATGGGATTTTTTTCTTATAGTATTTCCTCGGGGAACCTAAGGTCCTTTCTAAATTGCCATATTATAATCCAGATGATTAAAGTAGATAATAAGAATTATCTACTTTGACTGGATTATATGAGTCTACACTGCTATATAATCCAGTTCAAAGCATACAATCTGGACTTTCTACAGCAGTGTAGAAGGGGCCTTAGATGACACAGATGCTTCTTTTCACCATCTCTATATTTTCTTGCTCATAAATAACCCATGAGATCAACCTGTAAGTTTCCCAGATGTCTGATATCTGAACCTGGGTCTTCCCAGTGTCTTTCCGGATTCAGCAAATTAGCTCTGACCTGGGTGGGTGCACTTAATTTTTTTTAATGACATTTCAGTGTTTTTCTTCAAGTAGGTACACCAGCTACCAAGTGAGTTGTGTTAATTTATCTTCATGTCATGCCAAGTTGTATTGTTACCAGAAGTAATGCATAATGTAGGTCAGCTAAAGGACCTGCCTTAAAGAGATGGTGGGGAGGATGTTAGCCTGATAGACTCAGTTTCTCATGCCATGCGACTCTATGCATGTTTATTCAGAAGTTACATCCTGCTGTGTTCAGTAGGCCTTACTGCTAAATAAACAAGCACAGGAGTGCAGCTTTCATCCCGTGGATAGAATGTGAATGAGTACATGTGAATGAGGGGGAAAGGAAAGCTCCTCTTACTTTTTCTCCTTTATCTCCACGTTCTCCTCTTGGTCCTTGTTCACCAGAAGGTCCCTGCAGCAGGTAAGGACAGAGGACCCAGTTAAATATTCTCAAGTGGTTTGGTAAAGATTCTTCTTCTCCAAATTATTTAAATAATGTGAGGCAGAGGGAGCTTGCTTCTTACCTGTGGTCCAGGGGGGCCTCTTGGTCCTACAACCTGGTGAAGAAAGAGAAAAAGAGAAGTACACATTAAGCACGTTGAAGCACACCATATACTAATAGCTTTCAGTGGTTATGGAAGATCAAGGGATGCAGCAAGCTTGAGACTTACATCTTTAATATCACCGGGTTCTCCTTTTTGTCCCTGTAAAATGCAAAATATACAGAGTTTTAAAAAAAGTCACCAAAGCTAAGGAAGTATGTACAGATATATTAACACATTAACCTCTATTTGGTGTCACTGCTTAAATACCGTGCTTAGAGGGAAGGATACTTGAAAAGGTGGGAAGCATTCCAGTCCCGATTTTGCAAAACTGGAATGCATAACCTCAACCTAAAACATGAATAGTCTTATTGAAGTCAATGGAAGTATTCATTGGTCTTACATTCAGCCAATGTTTCAGCTTTTTCATTAGACTTGGAATGAGGATGCTGTTCAAATTTCACACCCAAGAGACAGCTCAATTCTACATTGCTGGAACTATCTGTCTGTTAACTCTTACAAATGGGTCCCCTCTTGTTCTTCGCAAAAATCTGAAAATTATAAATATGGGTAGCCAGAGACTAGTAGAGATGCCAATTGCCCTGCTCCTGTGGCTTTAAAGGACTCTTGATTGACAAGGAGCAATCTGTAAAGTAGACATGGGCAAACTTTGGCCCTCCAGGTGTTTTGGACTTCAACCCCCACAATTCCTAACAGCCTACCAGCTGTTAGGAATTGTGGAAGTCCAAAACACCTGGAGGGCCAAAGTTTGCCCACACTTGCTGTAAAACCTTTGGAGATGCAGTGGTAATGAAGTAATAACACCATGCTAATGTTGACTCTTATTTTCCAACCTTTTCAAGCCAGAAATTCCAAGGTGGGGTAAAACAAAACAGAAATAAGCACGTCTCCAAGGCATTTTGTTGCTAAAAGGCCAAGGATAGTGTTTCTCAGACTCTGGCCTTCCAGGTATTTTGGGGTCCATTTACATTCTATAATTTCATTTGGCACCATTTAAACTACCATGACTCAATTCTATGGAATCATGGGAGCTCTCATTTTGCAAGTTATCAAACAGCTGCCATGATTCTATTGTAGTGGTTCTCAACTTGTGCATCCTTGGGTATGTTGGCCTACAACTCCCAGAAATCCCAGCCAGTTTACCAGCTGTTGGGATTTCTGGGAGTTGAAGGCCAAAACATATGGGGACCCACAGGTTGAGAACCACTGATCTATACCCATGTTAAAGAGGTGTCAAGCTGCATTAATTCTACAGTGTAGATGTAGCTCTAGACCAGTGGTTCTCAACCTGTGGGTCCTCAGGTTTTTGGCCTACAACTCCCAGAGATCCCAACCAGTTTACCAGCTGTTAGGATTTCTGGGAGTTGAAGGCCAAAACATCTGGGGACCCACAGGTTGAGAACCACTGCTGTAGACTTTATATCCAGAAGGCCTAGGCATCTTTGGCATTCTGGGAACTGATGTCCAACTGAAAAACCAAAGTTTGGAAACCAATGGCCTTGGAGAGTGAGTATCTAACAAAGCTGGTAGCTTTGGAAAGGCAATAACAAAATAATGATTATTAGCAGCATTCAGATGTCTCACCTTAGGTCCAGGTTGCCCTGTTAAGATCAAGGGAGGAAGAGAGGAAAAAAAGAAAATGTCAGCATTCCATTGCAAGTAAATGATACAAGCACTGCAGAATACAAATACCATTACCTGTTCGCACAATAAGGAACACACAACACAATAAAGAACACACGAACAAGACAGGGGGAGCAGGATAGGAAGACCAGGAAGAAACAATAACCAGATGTTGGTAATTAGGAGAAGCTTTGCTTTCCTGAGCTAAGACTCTCTGCTGTGTCGGAGATGATGCTGCCCCAAGAAAATGAGGTGCAGAGAATTTTTACCTTCATGGGGATGCACAAGGTCCCATGCAAAGAGATAAAAGCAGGGAAGCACAGTATTATCATTCTAAGCCATCCATAGCAGGTCCAAAGCCATACGGCAGCAGGCTTGTCAATTTAATTCCATTCTGTCCCACAGGAATGCTTGCTCCATTTACCAAAGCATCAGTACACATTTTGGGTTGCAATCCTGTGTACAGGTACATATGCCTAAGGCTGGACTCCTATGCACATGTAGTTGGAACTAAGTCCCATGAAACTCAAGGGGACTTGCTTCCAAAGAAGCCTTTAAAGGATTGGGCTGCAAGTCCCACAGACTGAGTTGGATGGGCTGCAAATTTAAGTCTTAATATTTAATAAATTGGCCCTTTTTTTTAAGCCACAACTCAGTTGGACACGGAGCCAATCAGACATTGATAGATTCATCTGTTAAGCACTAGAACTGCATACAGGAAGAAGCAACTTTAGGGGATGTTTTAAGGTAAGCGTGACACAAAACACAAAGGTTAAAAGCCACATTCAGCATAAGAGCATACAAACATGCACAGAATCATGATAAACATTTGCAAGTCTCAACTCTTTACTCATTCTGGCTTTCCCGTGGTTTCATTGTATATATATATTTAAAAATCTCAGAAGCCTCAAAGGCAGCCAGAATAGGTTAAAGAGTTTTAAAAGGCCACTTCATCTAATTGTAACACAACTCCTCAGCTAGAACTAAAAAAGCCAATACAGTGTTACCAAGAAGCAAGAACTTGAATGAATGTTGGATGCCTTCCTTACACCCTTGGCCTAAAATCTGCAAACCCTGTGTGGACATGTCCTGGGCAATGCTTTGGAGTATCTAAGATATGAAAACAAGGCCTGGTGTCATGTTCTCTCAAGCCCAAATTTTGACCTCTTGGCTCAAAGAGAGAGGTTTGTTATGAAATTCTTAGTGCCAAAGGCCTTTATAAATAGAGGGAACCCAATATATTTTCTGCCAAAATTGTATGCAATTTTACTATGAGTGGGTTGACCAAAAAGGAGAATATTCCTCCAATATTCTCACCACCCAAAACCTACATATGGAGAGGTGAACCAGTGGTCAGCCAGATGTTGGATTAGCCTATTATGAAGAAGCTGCTCAAGCCATCAATTCCAACATCTGGAATAAAATACTTTTTTGGAAGTAGGAAACCCAGAATTTCCTAGAAAGCATGGGGCATTGAGAGTTGCTATTCTAAGAGCAACTTTCCAAAAACTAGAGATTTCTCTCTTCTACCTTACAGTTTGTAAACTTTTTCACATCTTTGATCACTGTATTGTGAAGACACTACAGGCAGTCCCCTAGTTAGGAACAAAATAGGTTCTATCTAAGTTGGATTTGTATGTAAATCACAACAGGTATATTTTAAGTGTAAACTCCAGCCATTCATATATATATATATATATATATATATATATATATATATATATATATACACACACACACACACACATACATACAGCTGGAGTTTACACTTAAAATATACCTTAAAATATACTTAGATAGAACCTATCTTATCCAACTTAGATAGAAATCCAACTTAAATAGAACCTCTCTCTCTCTCTCTCTCTCTCTCTCTCTCTCTCTCTCTATATATATATATATATATATATATATATATATATATATATATATATATATATATATATATATATATATATATATATAAATAGCATAGGGAAGGGTTAACACCCCTGTGGTATTTGTTTTGCTGCCCGTGCCCCTGTTCAGAAGATTTCACCCCCTTTCTTTCTCTGTGACAATTGGATTTTGAAAAATTTGGCTTGTTGTGGAAACAAGGATTTCTGAGAAAGCTTCAATGGAGATACCTTTTCCCCTTGATAACTCTTTCGGAAATGAATTTCCCTTCCTGTGGGTAGATTTCTCTCACTTCCTGTTGTCTCACCCCCTGTTCTTAACTATTAGTCATTTGTAAATTGGATTTTTATAACTTGGGGACTGCCTGTACTCAAACCTAATGAAATCTAAGGGCAACCCAGAAAAGGTAAAGCATGCCCAAAGCACACTGATATTAATGGAATTTAAGGAACTGACTAGTTTATTCAATACCATTGAACTCAGGTGTGCTATTCTTGAAATAGCTGTTGGGGAACTCTGAACATTTTAATATATTCTTATGAATACTGTGATCACTTTTTTCTGGCTGGCAACCACTGGCTGCAATCTGCACATATTTGGACATGTTCCACTGATTTCAGTGAAGCTTTATTTTCATCGAATTGTTTAGAATGGGGCCACTCATCCTTAAAAGAGCCCTTTACGAGGAAAGGTTTTGCCATTTGGTTAAGATTTAATTAGGCCTTTCAGTCTCAAAGGGACTGTAAATGAACTGCTCTTATCAAGCTCACCCTATAATTTCTGACAGGGAAATCACAGTTACATGCTATATAGCGAGGAAATTCACAGTAACATATACTTAGCACTGTGAAATCTCTGCTCGTTTCCGCAGTTTAAGAAAAAATATATACTGGGGAATACGATTGGACAGTTGTGATAGAAGGGCACAGAAGACAACTTGATTAAAGGATTGCATTTACTATGTCTGGGTAATTAATGGAGATCAGATTCATGATCTGTCACTTGGCAGATTATTTGGGCAAGCAAAAAAAAAAACCTTCTAGACCAAACACAGGGAATCCCCAGAAATAGCTGCCATTTTTTTTCCCTTTCAGGCCATCAATGTACTCCTAAAAGGCTAATATTTGTGTAACTAAGTCTCATTTTGCAAACTGCTTCGTAAAGCCGAGATATGTTAATAGCCCCTCAATAATGCTGCACCTCTGCTTTCCTTATATATTGGCTCAGTGACGATGTTACATTGCACTTTTCTGCAACCACCCAGTTCCATTAACCATGAGAAGTAGCCTTTCCTAGCAATAGCCATTCCATGGATGTCACAGGTCCAGCATTTCGCATCCATGGATCTCATCCCTCCTTGCCCCCTCCCCAACCCCGCGACTGTTAACTCACAAGTAATTTATTTATATGGAAAGGAAATAAATAAATTACGACCACTGGTGGTAGGCTGGTCAGTTGGACAGATGGGGCAACATTCTCCGAAGGGGATCTCGGGGTTAGGACAATCTCTCATTTCTTCGCAGAGTATGTCATCGCAGAGGACCGTCCCAGTGTCACAGACACAAATCCGGCAGGGTTCGGGTTTCCATACATCTTTATCACTATACCTCTGCCCATCCTGTACACAGCTGCCTGCCTCCTCTGTGCCGGAAGGGCAAGGGGAAGGGGAGAACAGTGGGGAATAAAAGGAAGCAAAAAAAAACCAGAAGAGGGGGAGAGAGAAAGAAACAGGGTCATAACAGCAGCACTGGTTACAGCAATCCTGTATAATAAGTACCCAAAGATGGACACACTCACGCCCCTCTTACCACAGGCAGGCTTCATCCAAGAACACCTCTCTGTTTTCCTCGAAGTTATGAGGATATTTTTGGCAAATTGTCATCCACAAGCAGAATGAAAAGGCCTTTAGTTAACTGTTCCCTCCTCTCCCCAGCTCGAACACAGAAACTCCTCTCAGGTTTCATCATAATGAGGCAAAGGGATGTTGTGGAGGCTCAAAATGGACTTTTCATCGTGAATCAGGGCACACAATACATTCCTGTACACTCTGGCCTGGTTTCATCTCCAAATTAAACCTCTGAGGTAAAGGATGGAGTAAATGCCTTCTTGTGAGGTAAGTACTACACTGTGAGGTAAATACTACTGTTAGGTAAGGTATCACTTATACCTTACCAGGTAGAAAAAGTGGCCATGCTGCCAGTGCCTTTAGTGGTTGTGTAAAAGGTAAAGGTAAAATGTTTTCCCCTGACATTAAGTCCAGTCGTGTCTGACTCTGGGATGTGGTGCTCATCTCAATTTCTAAGCTGAAGAGCCAGCATTGTCCGTAGACACTTCCAAGGTCATGTGGCCAGCATGACTGCATGGAGCGCTGTTACCTTCCCACCAGAGCGGTACCTATTGATCTACTCACATTTGCATGTTTTTGAACTGCTAGGTTGGGGCTGACAGCGGAAGCTTATACCACTCCCCGAATTCGAACCTGCGACCTTTAGGTCAACAAGTTTAGCAGCTCAGTGCTTTAACCCACTGCACCACCAGTTGTGGTTGTGTAGAAGAAGGAATTTCAGAAGGTGTTGTTTGTCATGCAACTGGGGATCAATCATCACCCACTGAAATTATCTCTTCTTCACAAAGTATATCAGTCCTTTTCAGTGTTCATTCTGGCAATCCTAGAGCCCTTCCAAAGAGGCCCTATATCCCAGGATCTGATCCCAAGTTTTCTGCTTATCCCAGATTATCTGGCAGTGCAGACTCATATAATCCAGTTTAAAGCAGAAAACCTGGGTCATATCTGGGATATAGGACCTGTCTGGAAGGGCCCCTAGTTATTTGCGAGTTAAGGGCAAGTCTGTTACTGGGTAGTATAGAGTGCATTGGAGAATTAATCCAGTTAGTCACCACTTTAGCTACAGTGGCGCAATGCAATGGAATCATGGGAGTTATTTTTAAGGTTCTGTGCCAAAGAGAGCTGGTGCCTCACCAAACTACAAATCCAGGATCCCAGAGAATTGAATCACGGCAGCTAAAGTGGTATAGAGCCACTCATAGTTGGTGTGGGTCTGTTACAACAAAACACATGTTGCCAAAAGCACTACTTTGCTTCAGGCACATCATTTTCTGAGCATCTAGAAATTTTAGCCCCTTCTTGGGATCTTCTTTGGCATTGTTAACCTCAAAAGCAAAAATGGTTGACTTGGAGAAACCAAGAACCACCGCACAATCCCTTCAGCAAACTTTCATTTGAGCACCTTGCCTGGTGGTTCACCCTCTCTCCACAAGGGTCCCAGAAGGACATGCATCTCATCTTACATACCTGTCACTGGACTGAACTGGAAGCACTTGTGCTAAAAATTGCAGCCCATAAAAGCCACTTCTTGAAAAGGCCAAAGCAGAGAGCAATGATATACCAGAACAAATTGTTGATCTACCTTGTATTTTCTAACCAGTTATCAGAGCTGACTGAGAATTATGAGGACTAACATCCTCCCTAAAGGTGGATCTACACTATAGAATTAATGCAGTTTGACACCACTTTAACTTCAATGGAATCAAGGGAATTACAGTTTTACAAGGTCTTTAGTCTTCTCTGCTTAAGAGTGCAGATGCTTCAACAAACTACAACTTCCCAGAATCCCAAAGCATTGTGCCATGGGCATTAAGTGGTGTCAAACTGCAGTAATTCTATGGTGCAAATGCACCTTCACTCTCCCAATCACTTTGCACTCATTTCTGGATCCTGGCTCACTCCCATATGTGGGTCAAAAGATGGGGTGCTGTCCCACTATTTTTTTAAAAGGGTTGCAAATCAAACCAAGGGCAGCTCAGTGAACCTACTTCCACTATGTGAGGGTGGATGGATTGAAACTAGAAAGGCAGAGAAAGTAAATAGACTTTGGTGCTCTAATCAGGAGAGCCGACAAAGTTTGTCTCCTATTATTACCGTTAAATAGGAATGATTCTTGGTGGAGAAGGGGTCAGGAGAAACCCATTAAAATGGTGCCCCTTTGGCACACGTTCCCCCCACTTTCTTTTTCAAAAAACGTCCTTGGGAAGCCTTGACAGCATCAGCAATATGACAGGGGGGCCATTGTGCAGAGGGGCAGGGGAGCCTGCGGGAGCCCAAGGGACCCATCCACTCATGAATGGGCCTTTTTTCGAGTGCACACAGAGCGCAATTCACATGGCTCTGTTAGGGACTAGTTTAAATAAATATGGGCAGCATTTCAGCATCTGGAAGCTATTGCTGCCAAATGCAAACAAACACTCATAGAGCAGGGCTTGAGCTCAATCCCTGACCTGGGAGAACACTTTTTCCTTTGAAAAAAAAAAGACATAAAAGACAAGACTCCCCAAAGATGCATTAGGATGAGAGTCATTGGAAAGCAGCAGTAGATGCCAATGTGTGTCTCTCTCTGGCTAAAAAGAATGCAAAATGATGCCTTAAAGAGTTATTCACAGTAATGAATAGAGTGATAAACTCTCCCTGACTCATTTGAAGCCACACACACACACTTCCATGTCACACACCTCTGAAGTCCAAGGATGCAGTGTTTCAGCACAAATTGCAATAGACAATTATGTGAAAGTCTTCAGGAATGGTGTACATGAGCAAACTTTGGCCCTCCAGGTGTTTTGGACTTCAACTCCCACAATTCCTAACAACCAGTAGGCTGTTAGGAATTGTGGGAGTTGGGGTCCAAAACACCGAAGCCCATCCCTGGTGTACATACTGATGTGCAACTGGGCAAAGTCTTTTAAAGAGAAGAGATAGAAAAGGACCTGGCTAGAGATGGGCATCACAAGCACTAGTGTTTTCAGTGGAAACTGGAGATAGCTCCTGTACTTTGAATGGTTGTGTAGACAAGGGGATTTCATTGTGTACTTTTTGTCGCACTGCCAGGATACAAACAACACCTGTTGAAATTCCCTCTTCTACACAACCACAGAAGGTACAAGAGCTCTCTCCAGTTTTCACTGGCATTGCCAAAGACTTGCTTCCCAGTGAGAAATGTGTGAATGTGTAGGTAATCCTTCCTCCTTGTTTGGAAGATTGTATGGAGGGATTCAGAGGTCATCACTTACCACTTTTAACCCTCCCTCCCATGGTTTCCTAAGGCCTCTTCCATACAGCGGAATAAACTCCCACATTATCTGCTTTGAACTGGAATATATGGCAGTGTAGTCTCAGATAGCTCAGTTCAAAACAGATACTAAAAGTAAAAATTTTCCCTTAACAATAAGTCTAGTTGTGTCCGACTCTGGGGGGTGATGCTCATCTCCATTTCTAAGCCAAAGAGCCAGCATTGTTCGTAGATGTCTCCAAGATTATGTGGCCAGCATGACTGCATGGAGTGGTCACCTTCCTGCAGAAGCGGTACCTATTGATCTACTATGTTTAGGTTGGCAGAAGCTGCGGCTAACAACGAGAGCTCACCCTGCTCCCTGGATTCAAACCACTAACCTTTCAGTCAGCAAGTTCAGTTGCTCAGTGGTTTGACCCACTGTGCCACCAGGGACTCCCCACTGCGCCAAAGCAGATATTGTAGGGTTTTCTGCCTTGATATTCTGGGTTATATGACTGTGTGGAAGGGCCCTAAGACATCTATCTCATATTTCTTTCTTTCTTTCTTTCCACTCCAAATTCATTCAGGGAAGGAAAATAGAAGAGCTACCCAGTGTCTTCTGCTTAGTAGCAGTAAGGGATTTCCATCTGGAAACACCAGCTGGGCCCATTTCTCCTGGGTGCTACTCCTGAGCCATACTGAATGCAAGGCCCCTTTGGTCACTCACTCTGAGAAATCCAGCGGCAGAGATTCCTGCAGATGAATGAAAGGAATTCAGCTCCCTTTTCCCTGGAATTTTGAGCCAAGAGAGAATAGCATGGCTTGTGATCAGCAGCAAAGCGTGGCCTCCCCCCACTCGCATCCTATTTGCAAGCTCCCTCCCCAGCAATTGATTTACAGTCTGGAGCATATGGAGGCAGAGATGGAATTCAAGGAATAGGAAACCTGCCCAAAGGAGTGAAGAGAGAGAGAAATACCCAAAAAAGCCATTCAGCTCTTTCTACCCTAATAAAGTTTCCATCCCTGAACAATATCCCAGACAACAAAAACTTCTGGCCAGAGGGAAAGGACAGGCTTGCTATACATTTGCCTCATTTTTTGTATCAAATTTAGTAATGGCAAAATTTTCAATCAATTAATTATTTTCTTCCCCATCCTTCTTTTATTTTTGGATAATTTGCAGTCAAGAGACTAAGATATTGCTCACTACTCTGTTTGGAAGGGTTTCCCCCAACCAGCCTTGGTTTCTATGTGTAAGAGCGCACTGTGTGCACATGGAGAGGGTGAATAGAGAGAAGAACAAATGGACTGATGTGCCTCTGGAATGCTTTGCACCCCTCAGATGGCCTCTTGGGTCGGGGGGGGGGGGGGAAATGCCCCCTTCTGCTCCTTCCACAGAGTGAGCAGCAGCAGCAACAACAACAACAAAAAAGACCTGTTAGCTATCAAACTCCCAAGAGATCTCCATCTGCACCTTACTCCACATCTCCAACTACACTGGGAAAGATTGTGTGCACAAAGATCTCCTTTTGTCTTAATTTAATTTGTCTTTAAAGTCAAACCAGTCTTCCTTGTCTGCACTGGGGAATGCACCCTTTTGTCTGGTTCCCCTTTTGAACACCCCTCCATTCCACTCCATTAACTCTTTTGCTGCTGCCACAAACCGGGAGTGTTATTTCATCCTTTCCTTTCTCTTCAGTATGTTTTTTTCTCTCTCTTTGCCCCAGAAAAAATAAATAAAAGAACTTTCCTGGACAACCTTGGAGTGGTTTAGCCTCTCTTTAAGGCCTCTTCCACACAGCGGTATAAAATCCACATTGAACTGGATTATATGGCTATGTGGACTCAGATAAAACAGTTCAAAGCAGATATTGCGGATGATCTGCCTTAATGTTCTGGGTTATATGGCTGTGTGCAAGAGCCCTAAGAAACCTTATCCCCATATTGTTTGCCCCACTCTCAGACTGGTTCTGCAAAGCCATATAATCCAGATTATCAAAGCATCATCTGATTTGAACTGGATATGAGTCCACACTGCCATATAATCCATTTCAAGGCAAAGAATCTGGGTTTTATGTGGCAATGTAGATCCAGTCACGGACCCTTCCACACAGCCATATAACTCAGAATAGGAAGACAGAGTATCCACAGTATTGGCTTTGAATTGGATTATATGAGTCTACACTGCCATATAATGCACTTCAAGGCAAAGAATCTGAATTTTATGTGGCAATGTAGATCCAGCCACAGGGCCCTTCCGCACAGCCATATAAGTCAGAATAGGAAGACAGAGGATCCACAGTATTGGCTTTGAATTGGATTATATGAGACTACGCTGCCATATAATTCATTTCAAGGCAGAGAATCTGGATTTTATGTGGCAATGTAGATCCAGCCACAGAGCCCTTCCACACAGCCATATAACCTAGAATATCAAGACAGATGATTCAAAATATTGGCTTTGAACTGGATTATATGAGTCTGCACTGCTATATAATACATTTCAAGGCAGAGAATCTGGATTTTATGTGGCAATGTAGATCCAACCACAGGGTCCTTCCGCGCAGAATATAAATGCAGATGATTCAGAATATTGGCTTTGAACTGGATTATATGAGTCTACACTGCCATATAATGCATTTCAAGGCAGAGAATCTGGATTTTATGTGGCAATGTAGATCCAACCACAGGGCCCTTCCACACAAAATATAAAGGCAGGTGATTCAGAATATTGGCTTTGAACTGGATTATATAAGTCTACACTACCATATAATGCATTTCAAGGAAGATAATCTGGATTTTATGTGGCAATGTAGATCCAGCCACAGGGCCCTTCCACACAGCCATATAATTCAGAATATCAAGACAGAGGATCCACAATATCTGCTTTGAACAGGTTTATCTGAGTCCACACTGCCATATAATCCAGTTCAATGTGGATTTTATACAGGTGTGTGGAAGGAGGCTCTGAAGACCAAAGCGATACAAAACTGGGGTTGTATTAGTCCATCTCTTTCTTCTCAAGGAAGCAAGCATTGCAATGAATAGGAAAGAGCCTTCCCAAACAAAACATATTAATGGAGAGAGGCAGATTTGATGGGAAAGAAAGGACCCTGAGCACTGCAAGAAGAGAAATAAGGAAACCAAGGAGGGAAAGGTTAACAGAGGGCCCTTCCACACAGCCATATAACCCAGAATATCAAGGCAGAATAACCCAGACTTGGGTTATCTGAGGCCCCTTCCACATAGTTGAATAAAATCCCCAATTATCTGCTCTGAAGTGGAATAGATGGATGAGTGGACTCTGACAACCCAGTTCAAAGCAGATATTGTGGGATTTTCTGATTTTCTGGGATACAGGGCTGTGGGGAAGGGTCCTGAGTCCACTTTCCCATATATCCCAGAATATATTGGGAGGAGGGGGCTCAGCTGTGTGGAAAGGGCCAGAGAAACTAAGCCTAAAATCCAAGTAAACAAAACCACACTAGAAAGCAAGCTTGGTGTTCTGACCATTCCTCTTCTTCATTTCCCACCCTTTCAAGAGGAGGAGGAGGAGGAGGAGGGAGAAAGGCGCCCCAAACTTACGTATATCCTCATCCTGACATTGGACCACTGCTAATAAAACGACCTGAGCGGCTGCCAGGAGCACTAGAGTCCTTGAATCCACACGGCGAAACATGTCTAAATGTTAGACATGCAGGGCCTTAGTGGGACGAGGCAGGAGGAGGAAGAGGAAGAGTGGTGGTGGTGGTGGTTTCCCCAGGGGCTACCGAGCCTTCATGCAGCCGGTCCTGCCTTGACTTTGGAAACAGGAGGAAGATCCCAAGGCACCCCCAAAGGCCCAGCCGCTGCGTTGCTCGGGGCTCAGGCGGCTTTATGCTCCCGGCTCCCTTCCCGCAGCCCGAGTATATGCCCAGGTCGCAGCCCCCCGCCTTCAGCCATCCCTCCATCCCTCCCTCCTGCCCCCACCCCCCAAGAAGAGCTGTAACCTGAGCCCACCGAAGAGAGAGAGCCCTCCCTCCTGGCCCCACAGCCTGAAAGCCCGGCAGCCCAAACGGGTGGCGATTGGGGCAGAAGGAGGATCACACATCCCCCCCTCCTCTTCCCCATCTCCCTCCTCCTCCTCCTTCACCCCACATCCAAGCCCCTCCCGATGCGATCCTTCCAAGCCATCCCTCCTCAAAGCCAGAAGGAACCACAAGGCAAGGCATCGGGAGAACTTGGTGCGCTTTTTCGCACCTGCCTCAATCTAAAACCCGACTTCTTCACAACCGGAGCTGGGTGCTTGACCCAAACCAAGGACCTCGCTTTCTCTCCTGGCAGCCATCCTCAGAGGTTGGGAGGTCTGCTAGAAAGTAGGCAAGGGAGGTTTCTATATCTGTGGAATAATGTCCAGGGTGGGAGAAAAAACTCTTGTCTGTTGGAGGCAAGTGTGAATGTTGCAATTAATCACCCGAAAAGCCTTGCAGCTTCAAAGCCTGGCTGATTTCTGCTTGGGGGAATCCTTTGTTGGGACGACACGCCGAAAACGGGAATTCCAGGCATGAAACAACCAGGGCCAGCTAACACCTCCCAACAAAGGATTCCCCCAGGCTAGGCATGTAATGGGGGTTGGCTTGAGGGGCTTCAGCCCCCCCCCCCCAAAAAAAATTCTCATGGTAGTCAGCGAGAAGGCCTTACTGGTACATTATTTAAACTGTTATGTTTATTCATATCATGATCTGATCACCTTGCTCAATATATCCCATATGCATGGGGGTATTGGGGTAATGATACAAAAGGTTTGCTAGGGCAGACCCTCTTTCAAACTCAGCCCCCCCCCCGCCCCAATCAAAATCCTGGCTATGGGCTTGCCCCAGGCAGCAAGCGGCCAGGCTTTGAAGCTGCAAGGCTTTTTGATACTAGTCATGGTGATTAATTGCAATACTCTCACTTATTTATTTATTTATTTATTTAATTTCCGATATTTCTATCCCATTCCTTCTCAACCCCTGAAGGAAGACTCAGCAGGGCTTACATTTGGCAGCAATTTGATACCACTACATGTAACAGAGCAATATAATAACAATTAAAACAATAAGTAAAGCATTCATTAAACAGTCAAAACAATATTAATAGCCGTAACATCCAGGCCTGTAGCCGGGGGGGGGGGGTGTTAGGGGTTCAACCCCCCCCCCCCCGAAAATTTTCAGGTTAAAAAAAGGCCTGGTTTACTCATGAATTTTAACTGGTTAACCAAATCCCCATGCTGTCTATGAGACACAAAAAATTAAGAGTCCCTCCAGAACTGCAAGCACTATCTCAAGTGAACATTAACAATTTATTCACACGGTCATTACTTGCGGCAATAGCCGATTGTAGCGAAGCAACCAAGTTGGGGGGCGGGTGTTGAATGATCTCATTAAGGAGGCCAGACTTGGTGGAGGTGGTTGACAGGGGTGGAGCTGCAGGCTATTGAAGGCTGCTCTGCCCCTTGCTGTGCTCTTTGCTTCAGCATGAGCTAAGAGGCAGGTTTCAACCCCCCTCCCAAAAATTTTCAACCCTCCCCCTCCAAAATTTTCAAAACTACCCCCCCACCCGAAATTTTCAACCCTTCCCGAATTTTTTTTCTGGCTACGGGCCTGACCACTACATATAACTGAGCAATATAATAACAATTAAAACAATAAGTAAAGCATTCATTAAAGCAGCCAAAACAATATTAATAGCCGTAACATCATTCCAGTAAATTCCATATCCAGTTCCATGTCCAAAGTGCTATCTATGTCTGTTGTCCAAAAGCCTGGTCCCAGAACCACGACTTCAATTTCTTCCTAAAAGACAGGAGGGATGGAACTGATCATACCTCAGTGAGAAGCGAATTCCACATGCGGGGGCCACTAGCTGAGAAGGCCCTGTCTCTCATCCCCGCCAGACGTATTTGTGACGCTGGCGGGAGCAAGAGCAGGGCCTCCCTAGATGATCTTAAACTGTGAGGCAGGACGTAGGGGGACAAGTGAGCTGGGCCAGACGAGAGTTCTTTCCCCCACCCTGGACATTATTCCACAAATATATAAACCCCACTTGCCTAGTTTCCAACAGACCTCACAACCTCTGAGAATGCTTGCCATAGATGTGGGCGAAACGTCAGAAGAGAATGCTTCTGGAACATGGCCATACAGCAGTGGAAAACTCACACCAAGAAAATCCTTCAGGTGAATCAACCCCCCCCCCCCCCCCCCCCCCCCCCCCCCCCCCCCCCAACCCCAGTTTGTCCTTGAAATGTTCCCCTTTGGAGCTCTCTTCCTTTCCTGCCAGCCTTGGCCTCCAGTGAGCCCCTTCCCAGGAGGTTTCCAAGATGGTCTTCCTTTGGGATGTTGTGAGTTTTTTCAGGCTGTATGGCCATGTTACAGTAGCATTCTCTTTCCTTTTTATCCCTTTCTTTTTCTGTTTTTCCTTCTTTCCTCCCTTTCTCCCCTTCAGCCTTTCTCCTTCCCTTCCTTTCTCTCATTCTTCTCCCTTCTTCTCTCTTCCTCTTTCTTCCTCTTCTCCTTTCTCCCTCTCTATCTCTCTTCCTCCCCTTCCTTCAAGCCCAACTCTTGGGAGCTTAACATGGTCAGCCTAGGGCCCTTCCACACAGCCCTGTATCCCAGAATATCAAGGCTGGTTCAGATAATCCAGTTCAAAGCAGATACTGTGGGATTTTCTGCCTTGATATTCTGGGTTATATGGCTGTGTGTGTGGAAGGGCCCCTGGTTAGCACTTGAATGGGAAACCGCCAATGAACCAAGTGCTGTTGGCTAGATTTCAGAAAAAGGAACTGACCAAACTACCTCTGAGCATCCCTTGCCTAAGATAACCTTATGAAATTCATGGAATGGTCGATTTTGAAGCTAATTTGGATCCCCCCCCCCCCCCCAATAGTGGTAGAGCCGCTTTGCTAACGCTGCGATAGGCGACTGGCGGAACCATTGTATAGCGCGTGGGGGGAGGGCGAGTTGTGTTGTGCGCACGCGCAGGTCGTCTGGCCGGGCTCTGGCGCGTGGCTGGAGCGTGGCGCCTCAAGGCGGGAAGAGGTGAACTTGAAGGCTTTTGCAGGCAGAGGAGGAATCCCTTAGTCGGGAAAAATGACGTTATTAGCACGAAGGGACTTTCTGTAGAAAAAAAGCCCACTCCTTGAACAGAAGGGAGGCAGCAGGAAAGATATAAGACAAGAAGTGTATCTCTACACTGAAGAATTAATGCAGTTTGACCCCACTTTGACTGGAGAAGAGCAAACCACAGAATACTTACTACAATGCAGTCTGAACCCTGCCACATGCACAATTTGTTGTTGTGTTTATTTGTTCAGTTGCTTCCGACTCTTCGTGACCTCATGGACCAGTCCACGCCAGAACTCCCTGTCGGCCTTCACCACCCCCAGCTCCTTCAGAGTCAAGCCATTCACTTCAAGGATAACATTCATCCATCTCAGTAGCGACCTGAGAAACTGCAAGTCACTTCTGGTGTGAGAGAATTGGCCGTCTGCAAGGACGTTGCCCAGGGGACGCCCGGATGATTTGATGTTTTATCATCCTTGTGGGAGGCTTCTCTCATGTCCCCGCATGAGGAGCTGGAGCTGATAGAGGGAGCTCATCCGCCTCTCCCAGGATTCGAACCTGCGACCTGTCAGTCTTCAGTCCTGCCGGCACAGGGGTTTAACCCACGCCACCAGGGGCTCCTACTTCAAGGATGCCATCCATCCATCTTGCCCTTGGTCGGCCCTCTTCCTTTTTCCTTCCATTTTCCCCAGCATCATTGTCTTCTCTAAGCTTTCCTTTCTTCTCATGATGTAGCCAAAGTACTTCATCTTGGCCTCTACTATCCTTCCCTCCAATGAACAGTCGGGCTTTATTTCCTGAAGTATGGACTGGTTGGATCTTCTCGCGGTCCAAGGCACTCTCAGAACTTTCCTCCAGCACCACAGTTCAAAAGCATCTATCTTCCTTCGCTCAGCCTTCCCTAAGGTCCAGCTCTCACATCCGTAGGTGACTATGGGGAATACCATTGCTTTAACTATGCAGATCTTCGTTGCCAGTGTGATGTCTCTACTCTTCACTGTTTTATCGAGATTGGTCATTGCTCTCCTCCCAAGAAGTAAGTGTCTCCTGATTTCCTGGCTGCAGTCTGCGTCTACAGTAATCTTTGCACCTAGAAATACCAAGTCTGTCACGGCCTCCATGTTTTCTCCTTCTATTTCCCAGTTGTCAATCATTCTTGTTGCCATAATCTTGGGTTTTTTTATGTTTAGCTGCAACCCAGCTTTTGCACTTTTTTCTCTCACCTTGGTTAGAAGGCTCTTCAGCTCCTCCTTACTTTTGGCCATCAGAGTGGTGTCATCTGCATATCTAAGGTTGTTAATGTTTCTTCCAGCAATTTTCACCACAGCCTTGCATTCCTCAAGCCCCGCACATCGCATGACGTGTTCTGCATACAAGTTGAATAGGTTGGGTGAGAGTATACAACCCTGCCGTACGCCTTTCCCAATCTTGAACCAGTCTGTTGTTCCGTGGTCAGTTCTTACTGTTGCTACTTGGTCCTTATACAGATTCCTCAGGAGAGAGACAAGGTGAATTGGTATGCCCATACCACCAAGAACTTGCCACAATTTATTATGATCCACACAGTCAAAGGCTATAGAGTAGTCAATGAAACAGAAATAGATGTTTTTCTGAAACTCCCTGCCTTTCTCCATTATCCAATGGATATTGGCAATTTGGTCTCTCATTCCTCTGCCTTTTCTAAACCCAGCTTGTACATCTGGCAACTCTCGCTCCATGTCGTGCTGGAGTCTTCCTTGCAGGATCTTGAGCATTACCTTATTGACATGAGAAATAAGGACCACTGTACAGAAGTTTGAGCCACATGCACAATAGAGGACCTTTTTACAGCCACACCAGAGGCACTCCAAGTGGCCAGCTTCTGGTCAAAGGACATTTTGCCAAGTTTTTGACTTTGTGGTTTTTGTATACATTATAACTCTGTTCTCAGTCCACTTCTGACATGATAAATAACCCCACTTTTACTGCTATGGCTCAGGCTATGGAATTGTGGGATTAGTAGTTAGGTAAAGCACCGGCAGCCTTGGGCAGGAAAGGCAAAAAAGCAAGAATTTCCACGATTAAATGGCAATGAAAAAGTGGAGTCAAACTGCATTAATTTTACAGTGTAAGTGCACTCTAGGATAAGGAAGAACAGCTTTAAAGGAACTTGGCAAGATTTATATCATCGAATATTGAAGTTAGGGTGGTCCATGCCATCATATTTTCCATTTCTATATGTAGACAGTGACAAAAAAAACTGATTGGAAGAAGAGCAATTCATTTTAATATGGTGCTGACAAGACATCTACAGATACAATGGACTGCTAAAAAAACAAACCAAGAAATGGATCAAGAAGTAAATGAAGCCCGAACTCTTCCTCAAAGCTAAGGTGACTACATGGAGACTGTCCTGCTTTGGAAATATCATGAGGACACACGATCCACCAGAGAAGACAACGTTTGGTAGGATTAAAGGATTACATATCTGCATTACAGATGGATGGGGTCAATAAAGGACCCTTCCATATAACCCAGAATATTAAGGCAGAAAATCCCACAATATCTGCTTTGAACTGGGTTATCTTGAGTCCACACTGCCATATATCCCAGTTCAAAGCAGAAAATGTGGGATTTTATTCAGCTGTATGGAAGTATCCGCAGGAAGCTCTAAGTCTGCAAGACCTGAGCAGAGATGTTGAACATAAGATGACTTGGAGGTCTCTCATTCAGGAGCTGAAGTCAACTTGACAGCAGTTCATAACAACTGGATAGGAAGCCTGCTGCTAAGAATTTGGGCATTTCTGTCTTTTCAAGCCACCGGTCTGCCTAAGGCAGCCCTGCACAACCTGTGGCCCTCCAAGACCCAGAAGCTTTGGCCAACTGTTCCAATGGCCAGGAATTCTGGGAGCTGAAGTCTAATACACCTGGAGGGCCGCAGGTTGTGTAGGCCTGGCCTAAGGTAACCTAAAAATAGTGTAGGATTTCCACAGGCAAGAAGACTTTCCCGTTGCCTTCCTCCGAAATATAATTTACAGTGCCTGGTTTTCCTCAGCAGTCATCCCTCTTTCAAGTTCCATTCCTTTCAGTCCCCAATGTACAGACAAGATAGGTACTGTAGGTTTGTTCTTAAGCTGAATTTGTGTGTAAGTCAAAACAGTTAATTTTTTAAGTGCATATATATGGCTGGCTACCTTTGGATAGCATAGGGCAGGAGTCCTCAAACTTTTTAAACAGAGAGCCAGGTCACAGTCCCTCAAACTGTTGGAGGGCCAGATTATAATTTGAAAGGGAAAAAAACATGAATGAATTCCTATGCACACTGCACATATATTATTTGTAGTGCAAAAAACACTTTAAAATACAATAATTAAAATGAAGAAGAATTTTAACAAATATAAACTTATCAGTATTTCAGTGGGAAGTATGGGTCTACTTTTGGCTGATGAGAGATAGGATTGTTGTTGTTGTTGTTGTTGTTGTTGTGTGCTTTCAAGTCATTTCAGACTTAGGTTGACCCTGAGCAAGGACCGGGTAAATGACTTTGGAAGGCTGCATCTGGCCCCCAGGCCTTAGTTTGAGGACCCCTGGCATAGGGGTTTACACGTGGGAGGAGACATGATGGCCATGTATAAATATGTGAGGGGAACTTATAGGGAGGAGGGGGCAAGATTGTTTTCTGCTGCCTTGGACACTAGGACGCAGAACAATGGCTTCAAACTGTAGGAAATGAGATTCCACCTGAACATTAGGAAGAACTTCCTGACTGAGAGCTGTTCAGCAGTGGAACTCTCTGCCTCAGACTGTGGTGAAATCTCCTTTGAAGGCTTTTAAACAGGCTGGATGGCCGTCTGTCAGGGGTGCTTTGAATACTATTTTCCTGCTTCTTGGCAGGAGGTTGGACTGGATGGCCAACGAGGTCTCTTCCAATTCTATGATTCTATGATTCTAAGTAAATTGAGGCCAAAGAAAGAAAATACTAGGATGAGAGCAAAACTGGGAAATTTTAATAACAGCTATCAAAAGTGATGGCAGAAGATGATCTAGGACTCACACTGGCAGACAGGACAGTTGGAGGGTATATGGAAAAAGTTTTCCTGAAAACAGGTGTACCGTGATACACCCAGTGCCTTTATTTCATATTATCTACCTGTTTGAAAATCCCCAATAAAAATAGCTAGATCTAAGCCCTCTCCCTTGTCATGCACTTTGACATTCCCTTCTGACCAAGCCATATCTAAACTAAGCAAAGCGAGCTCAGGCAGCTATTTTCACTTGTTCCTTTAGAACATATACTTACAGAGATAGTACAAGTAAAAATAGTTACAGCTGTTTCCGATATAGCAGATGTTTTAAGGAGAAGCGATAGATTTCAGCTAGGGGAATAATTATATAGAAAAAGGTCATGTGATCATAGACAGAATCCCCTTACACCCCAGTAGTAAATGTCCCAAAATGGCCAAATTTTTATTTACTCAGTCAAAATATGATTGTTTGGAAGTAGTACAAAAGCACTCTGTGTAGCCATACTTTCTTGCACTTACGGCTTCTGTAGTAATGGACACTTCTAAAACTGCAGCTGTCTACCTTTAGTTAAAAGCAAACTCTGCATTGAATTCAGAGTTAGTACCACTGAGTAAACATGGATCGCACAGTGTTGGACACATTATGCCAGGGAATGGACAAGTTGCTATGGGATGGACAGCTCTTTTCAATGGATCCTTTTTACTAACTGTAAAGTTTTTAAACATTACATTTATTTTTGAGCAAATAACACACAAGCGGTTCAGTTATTCATATAGACCACCACAACACTTTCTGCCTAGAAAAATAATCGGTTTTCTGGCCGAAAAGCAACACATGAATACCTCACAGCAATGCATAAGTGAAGCAAACCATCATGCAATAACAAACAATCCACTTATTGCTGAAAGCCATGTCATTTGACTTAGAAATCCCGCTCTCTGTTTATTCCAGGATGTAACTGTTGGCTGTGAAGCTACATGTTGGTTGTGGGGCAGCATACGCGAGATATGACCAGAGGCTTTCTTACAGATGATCTCATAACTTACAGATGATCTCAGTCAAGCTGAGAGTTAAAGCAGAGTTTTGAAACCGATGAAGACTGGTTGATGCTAAACTGTAATGGCTCGTCTTTCATGAAATCAAGCATTTTCATGCTTGAGTAGGGTTTGGGGGCTAAGCCTAGATTAGGTTAGGATAAGCAGGACTTTTTCTTAAAATTTTTTTTTATCCTTAACATGTACAACTAAAGGCACAGTGAGGTAGAACCAAGTGTTTATGTATATGGCAAAGGATGGCCTCACCCTTTGATTTTTTGCAGTTCATACAAAAACAAGGAAACAATTCAGCAAGGTCATTTTCCATTATCAGTAGACAATCATAATTCCTTTCTTTCCAGAATCAAAAAAGAAGTATTTGTTGTGGCTATATAGTTCCAAGTTCACAAGCAGGATATATAACCTGGTGCTATCAAGTGTAAGCACCATGCAGACGACCTTCAGAAAGCACTGAATACGACCTATTCTGAACATTTGCAGATGGCAATTCTTTGCACAACCAATCAAAAACTGTTGAGTGACCAAGCGTTCTGAAGGGATAAGAATTGTGAGGCCTTCCAAGTGTTGTTGGAGTGCAACTTCCACAGCCTTAGCTAACATATCTGGTGAAGAAGGCTTCTGGGAGTGAAAACATCAGGAGAACAAGATTCCTATCCTTGAAGTAGGACATTGGCATTTGTTTGGAAACACATTTTTCTTTGATGTGGAAAATGTCTTCTGATTTTAGGGTTGATCTTCCTTCTCAAAGATACAGTAGGGTAGCTCTCCCCCCCCCCCCCCCCCCCCCCCCCCCCCCACACACACACACATGTGATGTAGTGGTTTGAATATTACACTACAACTTTGGAGGCCAAGGTTTGAATCCCTACTCCAATGGTTCTCAACCTATGGGTCCCCAGATGTTTTGGCTTTCAACTCCCAGAAATCCTAACAGCTGGTAAACTGGCTGGGAATTCTGGGTTGTAGGCAAAAACACCTGGGGACCCACAGGTTGAGAACCACTGCCCTACCTGGCCATGAAACCTCCTGGGTGACCTTAGGCAAGTCACATTCTTTCTGCCTCAGAGGAAGGCAAAGGCAAACACCCTCTGAACAAATCTTGCTAAGAAACCTCACGAAAAGGTTTTTTGAATGCACACACCATTAACAATATACAGACACCCACATATATACACACCACCTCAAAGCATCCTAGATAGGATTCCAGTATGACTTCTTTCCACGCTGTGAAGATGGGGTGAGCACATTCCTGATCCAGGTGGCTGCACTTCCAGATTTTTGGCTTCCCCGGAGACCTAAGGAAATCATCATGCCCATCATTTTGAATTACCTGTTCAATCCATGATTATAATATCATAACCATCAGGGGGCTTTAAAATGTTTTCAATTTGTGTATTCATCCAAAAATGTCATTTCTTAGCTGAAAAATTGGGGAGCAATTTGAGTGGAGGTCCAGAATGCCACATATACTCCATAGGCTACACCAGGGGTCCTCAATCTATGGCCCAGGGGCCGGATACAGCCCTCCAAGGTCATTTACCCGGCCCTTGCTCAGAGTCAACCTAAGTCTGAAATGACTTGAAAGCACACAACAACAATCCTATCTCATCAGCCAAAAGCAGGCCCACACTTCCCATTGAAACACTAATAAGTTTATATTTGTTAAAATTGTACTTCATTTTAATGATTGTATTGTTTTTAAGTGGGGGTTTTTTTGCACTACAAATAAGATATGTGCAGTGTACATAGGAATTCATTCATGCTTTTTTCAAATTATAATCCGGCCCTCCAACAGTTTGAGGGACTGTGACCTGGCCCTCTGTTTAAAAAGTTTGTGGATCCCTGAGTTACACAGTGCCCAGTAGGATTGCCAAAGTGAAAACTGGAGAGCGCTCCTGTATCTTTAGTAGTTGTTTTTAAAAAAAGACTATCAGCAGGTGCTGCAAGCAGGTAAGAAACAATACCTGCTGAAATTCCCTCATCTAACCAATCTCTAAGTGAACAGGACCCCTCTTCAGCTTTCACTCTGGCAATAGGTATTCCCATTTGTGTTTTAAGAGATCATGTTGCTTCTGCAATATGCCTCTTGTCTGTCAACATCCGTGAGTCAAGCTACTCCTAAAAGCATAGGAGCAAAATGTTGTTAAACAAGCTGGCAACCATTCTACTGGAACACACTCAGCTTTTGTAAAGGTCTAGGCAAAATTTCAAGCCAGTATAGTATATTGATTTGAGTACTGGAGTAGGATTCTGGGACACTAGGGTTCAATTTGCTGATCAGACATGGAAACTCAGGCCCCATCTACATTGCCATTTAATCCAGTTTCTGAATCCAGATTATCTGCTTTGAACTGGATTATACAGTAGTGTAGACTCATCTAATTCAGTTCAAAGCCAATAATCTGGATTCAGAGACTGGAATAAATGGCAGTGTTGATCCAACCTCACTGGTAGACCTTGAATAAGTCACACTCTCTGCTCCAGAAGAAGGCAATGGTAAGCCTCTTCTGGACGATCTTGCCAACAAAATCTCAATACAGCTTTGCCCTAGCTTTTCCATAAGTCAGAAATGTCTGGAAGAAACACAAAAATACACCAATAGTCATGTATCTGTTAAAAATGTGTATACACATACACACACCCTTCAATGACCTCTTACAACTGTTATTACAGTGCTGGTTATTTAAATCCTCGCATTTCATCCTGCCAGATATGCAGGGGGGACAAAGGCACAAGTTGTTTTCTGGTTAGTGGAAGGTATCACAGAGAACGACTCCAAACTGGTAAAAGCTCCTGAAAAGCAAAAGTGGGTACTTGTGGAAAACGTTGCTGGGGAATGTTAAACTGTCACCAAAAAATCCTACCCTCCCATAGGATGGGTTCCTAAAGGTGCAGAGAAGGGAGAGGATCAGTGTATTTTGCCCTTGTTTGGCCATGCTTGATGCTAAAAATGTGCCTTGTCAATAAACCATCAGCAAAGCCAGTCCCCTCTTTCTGGATATAGCTGGATGGATTCTCACCTCAATGATTTTAAACAGTGGAGCTATTCTGCCAAAGTTTAGGAATAGCTTCAGTGCTTGCAGGGTGCAGCTGGCTGCAATAGGACATCAAATCCTGTGTGGTTTGTGCCTCCTATTTTTATGTTTCTCTCCAGCCTCTCATTAGGACATGCTCGTATTATCCACTATGGGTTTTCTCTGGCAGGGAGACGGCTACAGGCCTGCTTCAGTTTCAGACAAATGATCGTATCTTGTCTAACTTGCCCTTGCTCTGTTTGGAGCCAGTGGGGCTTGGTCAGGGAAAACACCTTCAACTCTTGGAGTTTGAAACTGTTCTGTCCCACAGTTATGACCTCTTGAGGAAATATCTAGAAGACATTATTTATGCTCCAAGTTTGTTCAGAGAGAATTTCAGAATAATTAAAAGGTACTGTGCTTGCATCAAGCCTCTCTGAGTCCCCCCTCGGGGGTTGAGAAGGGTGGGGTAGAAATGTTGGAAATAAATCTATATAAATTCATTTGTGGGATTAACATAACTCAAAAACCGCTGGATGAATTGACACCAAATTTGGACACAAGGCACCTATCAGTCCAACAAGTAACCATCACTCACTAAAACACTGGAAAACACAGCAGAAGGGACTTAAAAGCCAAAAAATAAAAATGTGTTACAACGTATGCGCAAAACCTCACATGTGTACGGAAACACACTTATATACACATATACACAAATATATACACACACAAAGCACATATACACAGACTGGGCCACAGCAACATGTGGCAGGGGACGGCTAGTAATAAATAAATGTTCTGAGTCAGAGATGGGGATCCATGGTTCAACTGATAGGTTGAGCTGCAATTTTCCCCATCTGTAGAGAGCCATGATGCTCCTCTTTCATCTTCCACAAAGCTTTCATTTAAGCCAGTAGTTCTCAACCTGAGGGTCCCCAGATGTTTTGGCCTTCAACTCCCAGAAATCCTAACAGCTGGTAAACTAGGTTCTTGTGGGTTTTTTCGGGCTATAGGGCCATGTTCTAGAAGCATTTCTCCTGACGTTTTGCCTGCATCTATGGCAAGCATCCTCAGAGGTAGTGAGGTCTGAGCTGGTAAACTGGCTGGGATTTCTGGGAGTTGTAGGCCAAAACACCTGGGGACCCACAGGTTGAGAACCACTGGTTTAATCTCTCCAGCTCCTGTCATCCTCAGCTAGCTAATGTACAACCATGGTGAAAACTGTAGCCCAGGGGTCCTCAAACTATGGCCCGGGGGCCGGATGCAGCCCTCCAAGGTCATTTACCCAGCCCTCGCTCAGGGTCAACCTAAGTCTGAAACGACTTGAAAGCACACAACAACAATAATCCTATCTCATCAGCCAAAAGTAGGCCCACACTTCCCATTGAAATAGTAATAATTTTATATTTGTTGAAATTGTTCTTAATTTTAATTATTGTATTGTTTTAAAGTGTTTTTTGCATTACAAAAAAGATATGTGCAGTGTGCATAGGAATTCATGTTGTTTTCAAATTATAATCTGGCCCTCCAACAGTTTGAGGGACTGTGACCTGGCCCTCTGTTTAAAAAGTTAGAGGACCCTTGCTGTAGCCCAACAACCTTGCATGATTCCCCACCCCTGGCATGGAGGAAACAATGGAAGAGGGACCAAGACTGCTGTACTTCTCAGTATCAAATGAGCTATAGTCCCCCAAAGCTGGTTCCAAATAAAATTTGATCATCTTTTAGATAGCTTTTGCTGTTTCATCTTAGCTCACTGATTCTTCTAACCTTTTCCTATCAGCAAAGCGAATATCTTTTTCCTTTGTTTCAATCCACCTCTGCTAAACTTCTAACTATCTTCCTTTTTGCTCTCAGAGTTTGGTTTCCTGATGAGGAAGTAGTTTGGGCTTTCTTTAGGCATATCCCCCCTCCTAGAAGATGGGCCACATTCCAAACTTCCTGAATAGCATCCTGTATACAAAATTGAGAAGAGTGGATTCTTAAACCAGCAGATTATTGCTGCCTGACCCAACCTCTATGGTTATGTTTTCCTTCTTGGTATGCAAGGAGAACCTTTATCCTTGGGCTCGATTGCAGGCAACAGCATTTGAATGGATACTATTCAAACCAATCTTTTCTTTCAAGAGTCACATTTTTTAAAAAAACTAATAAAGGATTAGGAATGTGTAGCCTTATAGATGTTGAACTGCAATTCTTCAGTACAGTCAGCAATGAGAAGTGTTCGGAATTGATGTCAAGCAACTTCCAGAGGGTCATGTGTTCCCCATCCCTGCTGGCAAGTAAAAAGTACAAGTAAAACATGCCTTCCATGTTTGAAGTTTTGAGCTTTGTGGATTTATGAACAGATTTGATTAAAATGTTCTCTCTCAAAATCTCTAGGTCCTCCAGTGTGATTCTGTAGTCAACTTCCTCCAGCAACAAGCCAGATGCCTTCAGATTCCTCTTTGCTATCTGCAGCCTAACACAGTAGAGAATATGCAACCCTTCAATACTTGCTGGTAGATCAGTGGTTCTCAACTTGTGGGTCCCCAGATGTTTTGGCCTTCAGCTCCCAGAAATCCTAACAACTGGTAAACTGACTGGGATTTCTGGGAGTTGTAGGCCAAAACACCTGGGGAGCCATAGGTTGAGAACCACTGTGGTAGATGAAGAGGGAAATGTGACATGTAACTGGCCAGTTCATGCCAAGTGAATGTCAGTAGGTTCCTACTGTTGGGAGTTCTCGCTTCTTTGCTTACAACAGCTTCAGAGCTGATATATCATGTGTCAGCTGGAGATATCTACTAGGCCTGTGCGGTTTCGTTCGTTAATTCGTTAATTCGTTAAACATTCGTTATTTTTGGCATTTCCGAAGCGATATCAAAACATATTTTCAAACCCGGAAGGGTTTATAAATAACGAGCCTGCAGCCCCATAGGTTTTTACGAGCTTCCGCCCGTTTCGTTAATGGTATGGAGGCTGCTGGTGCCTGGGAGCCAATCCGTCGCTCCCAAGCACCCAAGCAGTGCAGCGTGGCTGTTTCCGATTGGCCGGGAAGGCCTTTAAAAGCGGCTCCGCGTGGCCGCAGAGCTCATTTGCGCGGAGGCGAGGGAGGAGAGAGGTCCGGGACGGGAGGGCTGCTTGCTTGGCTTGGCTTGCTTTGGGTTGGCTCTTAGACTGTGACTTGCATTGTTGGAAAAAAGACTCTTCTTTGTTGGAAGACTCTTCTGTTGGTGTTGCTCTCGACTGCCCTGTCTTTTCGCTGTGTTGTTAGCTGTTCATCAGGGCCATTCATTTTTGGGTTGATTTTCCATTTTTGAATATTTTTAAAAAATACCTGCCTTTTATTCTTAAAAAAACCAAAAATATTCCAAAAAAAGAAAATACTCTTCTGTTGGTGTGTGCTCTCACTTGCCCTATCTCGTGGCTGTGTTAGCTGTTCATCAGGGCCATTTTTGGGTTGATTTTCCATTTTTGAATATTTTTAAAAAATACCTGTCTTTTATTCTTTAAAAAAATACAAAAAATATTCTAAAAAAAGAGAAGACTCTTCTGTTGGTGTGTGCTCTCACTTGCTCTGTCTCGTGGCTGTGTTAGCTGTTCATCAGGGCCATTTTTGGGTTGATTTTCCATTTTTGAACATTTTCTAAAAATACCTGCCTTTTATTCTTAAAAAAATACAAAAATATTCCAAAAAAAGAAAATACTCTTCTGTTGGTGTGTGCTCTCACTTGCTCTGTCTCGTGGCTGTGTTAGCTGTTCATCAGGGCCAGTTTTGGGTTAAGTTTCCATTTTTGAACATTTTCTAAAAATACCTGCCTTTTATTCTTAAAAAAATACAAAAATATTCCAAAAAAAGAAAATACTCTTCTGTTGTGTGTGCTCTTGTCCCTGTCTGTGGCTGTGTTAGCTGTACATCAGGGCAAGTTTTGTGCATTTTCCATTTTTGAATATTTTCTAAAAATACCTGCCTTTTATTGTTAAAAAAAACCAAAAATATTTCAAAAAAAGAAAATACTCTTCTGTTGGTGTGTGCTCTCACTTGCCCTGTCTCGTGGCTGTGTTAGCTGTTCATCAGGGCCAGTTTTGGTTAATTTTCCATTTCTGAATATTTTCTAAAAATACCTGCCTTTTATTCTTAAAAAAATACAAAAAATATTTCAAAAAAAGAAAAGACTCTTCTGTTGGTGTGTGCTCTCGTTTGTCCTGTCTCGTGGCTGTGTTTGGTCCACATCAGGGCCAGTTTTGGGTTAATTTTCCATTTCTGAATATTTTCTAAAAATACCTGCCTTTTATTGTTAAAAAAACCAAAAAATATTCTAAAAAAGAAAAGACTCTTCTGTTGGTGTGTGCTCTCGTTTGTCCTGTCTCGTGGCTGTGTTTGGTCCACATCAGGGCCAGTTTTGGTTAATTTTCCATTTTTGAATATTTTCTAAAAATACCTGTCTTTTATTCTTAAAAAAATACAAAATATTCCAAAAAAAGAAAAGACTCTTTATTTTAATAGCGAATCGATTCGTATTTAATAACGACGTTTCGGAAGTCGCTTTTGCGCATGCGCAATCGCGTCCGCCGTTTTAACGAATCGATTCGTTATATCCTTAACGAATCGACCCCCCCCCCCGCCAATAACGAAGCTTCGGAAGTGATTTGCGCATGCGCGGGGGTCCGCCATCTTTACAAAATGTTTTGTAAATATTTACGAAATTTCGTAAATAACAAAACATTTTTTTGGGAAAGTTTTGTAATTATTTTAAATATCGAAACAAAAAAACACCCCAATTACAAATCGATTTTAGAAACAAATTTTTTCTTGATCAACCAGGCCTAATATCTACCTGAATAGTGAGGACTTGGCATTTGAGCAGCACTATCCCTCAAATCCTACAACCATTCTTAATCCTCTTCAACTGTTATCCATCACTTCCTGTAGGGGTCAGCCCAGGGTAGCTGCTGTTTCTACTATTTTAAATTTCTATAGCCATTATGTACTTTTTAAAAGAAATGTGTTCCTGGGTTGCTCAAGGCACAAAGCCCAATAATTATGGCAGTGCCCCTATACTGATTGCAACTGAAGGGCAATGGTAACCGTGGTTTTAAAGCATGGCTGGAGAACATGCCCCCTCCTAGGTGTTGTAGGACTGCATCCTCCATCAGCCCTAAACAGCACAAGGAAAAGTAAGTCTTCATGAGGTGTTTAGCATAACAATATTTATTTATTTATTTATTTATTTATTTATTTACAGTATTTATATTCCACCCTTCTCACCCCGAAGGGGACTCAGGGCAGTCTTCACAGAATGAGGGTCCCAACCAGTGGCATGGTTAATATGATGACAGTGGCTTCTCAATCTGTTGCAGCCTTCTTCCGCCTTCACAGCTGTTGTACCATGTAAAACGTTGTCTTCTGCTTGATCCATCGTTGAGGTCTTTGAATGGTGCTTGGTCGGGAACCTCCCCTGACTCCAGTGGTTATGCCTGCAGGTTCGTAACACACAAGCCCCATAACATACAAGCCACCTCACCATGACAAGGTGACAGTCCATCGAGAGGGATGAATCCTGATAAGAATACCAAGGTTTGCAAATTAATCCTCAGATGGAAAGGACTTGAGGCTTAAAAAAAGCAAACAGAAGTGAAACTCACAGGATTGTCCATTTTGTCTTTTGATAGAAAGGTTGTAAACATTTACGGATCTCTGGCACAGAAAACAAAACCCCCTCAGGCAACCCATTATAGGTCTTATGCATACAGAGAAAAGCAATTTAGAAAACACAGACATTTTTTGTGCCCGGGGGAAATTTGGCTGAAACATTATTCTAGGTGAGGCATGATTTTGTTGGGGTTTTTCTCCTGGGTGAATGGTGTGCTTGGCTTTTTTAAAAAATGATAAAGATTCAGAAAGGATTAATATAAAACATGTTAAAAACAGAAGCAGGGGTTGTTCTCATGGCAATGAACCCTTTGGGCATGGCTGAACTTTAGGATCAGGGAAGAAAGCTTGAAACTCAATCAGACATTAAGGGGGAAGCAGGGGGTCATAAATCATGATAAAATAATACATGTAATGAATATCTTTAAAGTCCATCTGTATATCAGTTATGTGAAAAGTGATTTTTGCATGAGTGTGGATGGCAACCTCATAAAAGACAATATTAAACACTCTCTCTTTTTTGCCTTTTAGTATTTTACCTGCATAGATTTTGATTTCTTTTAGGAGTTTGCTATGAATTGTGCCGCAAGATCGCATTGCTCCAAGCTGCTGTGGGAAAGTGCGTGAGCCTCAGACCTTTGCCCCGTCTTAAGAAAGATGAAAGCGCACAGCAAGGAATGTGTGTTTCCCAGCGTCTTGGTCCCTTGGGTTTGCTCTGAGCTCTTACACACCTTGGGAATGGAGGCCCATCTGGGGATACATTTGTATTGTAATGATGAAAGCAAGGAAAAACTGAAGATGCTGAAATCCCAGCAATGTGTCCTTTCCATTGCAATGGAGCCTAAATTCAATTGGGCAATAATTTGCTAATCATTCATGAGAATTGCTGCCTTCTCCATAATCGAGCAAAACTGGCAAGATTGTCTGTTTCTGATTGATCTCAACTTCTGCATGTTCTCCGTAACAATATTGCTACTAAACGGATTTTAATTCCAGCCAGTGTTCACCAGGAATCAGCCCTGGAATTTGTTTGTTCTGTGTCCCCACCTAAAGGATTTCTGTTTATGTTTTTGATTTTGGGACAAATGTCAAAAAGACAGAATAACTTTTTCCCCATAGGTTTGGCCAGTGAAGGCAAATATTACTAAGTAACAAAAACATTACATAAGGGAAAGATAAAGTAAGGAGTCAACATAAAACTAATCCCGGAATCTGCTTATTTCCTTCTCTGCTTGGCCTCCATACAGAATATTTCAGTGTCCATTTTCCATCTTAATTTGGAGATGGAAAGAAATCATTTAATTCTTAGCACTGAGTGATTTCAGCTCCACTAAAATCGGGGCTTCGGGGCCTGGAGTGTCAAACTCCCAAATGATCAAATGAGAGGCAAAATCAGAGGCATTTATTCATCTTCACCAATGTGGATGTCAGCAGAGTCTGTACTCTATAGACTGACATACCGCATTGCAAACATATAGGTTTATTTATAGTACTTTGACAGCTACTCAAAATAAAGACATGTTGCCGTGCTGGCTTATGATTAATCCGAAGTAGTACCGGATAGAATTGATTCCCTGATAAGTCAGAAGCCCCATCCTTCTCCATCTTTGATTGGCTTTGACCATAGTAGGAAATTTAATAAACTGTCATTGGATTATTTTGATGGGATGTGTCCATTTACTGATTCACCCAGGAGAAGGGTGTAGGCAGAAAGGAATGCAGGAATAGAGATAATGGGTTAAATGGTTTAGTTGATACAATGGATTCCAACCAGGTAGACAAATGTATGCTCAGGGTGTTGCCAAATTCAATGGAGACCCCAGAGAGAGGGCCTGATCTAACAATAGGGGTAAGGAATCATTTCATCCTTTTAGGGTCCTGTTTTTAACAACATTACTGTTTGGTAACAGCTGGGTCAAGACTGAAGTCTGTAATAGCAGTGATTACATTTGGAATTATGCACGCAGAGAGAGAGAGATTAGAGTATAGTGATCAAAATTTTCTGAGAGAAGGACAAACTTGTTTATCTCAGTGTTTTTAGTGATAGTTCATTCCTAGGGTGTAATCATAGAGAGTCCTTTGAGCATGTGAAGAGTGTTTCATTCACCCCTTCATATTGAAACTGAAAGCATGACTTCTTGACAGCTTGAATTCTAGCATTTAATCTTCCTGCAGTATACTGGCCACAATTCACATTTACAGTTTTTTACCTAGCTTCTAAAAGGATTGATGGTTTTTCATCTAGCCCAGTGGTTCTCAACCTGGGGTCCCCAGATGTTTTTGGCCTACAACTCCTAGAAATCCCAACCAATTTACCAGCTGTTAAGATTTCTGGGAGTTGAAGGCCAAAAACATCTGGGGACCCAGGTTGAGAACCACTGACTATACACTGTGTTTGTGCCATAATACAGCATTTAGAATGTAGTAGATGCTATGATTTATCTATAAGATATCAAATATGTTCACTGTTGATTTCTGCACATCGCCATGTTACAGAAACCACACGACCACATCCTCCAACTGTCCTGATTTGACACGAACAGGCCCACTTATCATCTGCTGTCCCAATTTTTCAGCTGCTTTAAAAATGCCCCAATTTTTTCCTTCCCCTTTTCCCCTTTGTTCTCTGCTTACTCCAGTTGCTGCAAACAGAATTCAAATCGAATTTTGGATTGCGATTTCAGTTACGAGATGCATGGGATTGTTATTGGTGGCCCAATAACTTGTATTGTATATGTGTTTTATGCTTTTAAATTGAATATTGTTTTTTAACTGTTGTAAACCGCAATGAGTCGCCGATTTAGGCTGAGATATTAGCGGTATACAAGCGCATTAATAAATAAATTAATAAATAAATAAGTGCAAAATTAGTTTGCACTTAATATATTCAATATACTTAATATAACCTGAGGGAGAGGAGAGGATTGGTGAGAGTCTCCCCACTTCCCAGAAAAGTCAGGCAAAAGCAAACTGATACAGCTTCTCCTAGCTTGTCTATTCTTCCTTTTGCCATCTTGCTCATACTCTGTCTAGCCATACATGTCCCGATTTTCATCTATGGTTGCATGTATAGTGTAGAAATATTTCAGTTTGACACCACTTTAACTGACATAGCTTAATGGTATGGAACTAATGGAGTTGTAGTTTTCAATGTCTTTTACCTCCTCTGCCAAAGGGTCCCGGTGCCTCAACAAGTACAACTCCATGGATTTCATACTACTGAGCCATGCAGCATTGATTCTGCAGTGTAACCACACCCTCTGAAACACTGGAACATATGCAAGAGCAACACCATTACAAAAAACTCTCTCTGTTATTTGGCAACCTCTGTCGATTCCAGTATAACCCTAACTCCAGTAGTGGAATTTGTGGCCCAGGTGTGCGGGTCTAAGGAGCTATATCAGACAGCATCCCTGGTTAAAAAAAAAATCTGCTCAGTACTAATAATTAAAAATACAGACGAGCAAAGATGTTGAAGAACATTATATCTGACACAAAGGTCCAGGTGCAGATTTGTTAGATTTTTTCCCCAAGCCACAATCACACAAAGAAGGCACGAAAGTACAGGCTTAAACCTGCTTGACTTTTGATAAGGATGTCAACTGAGTAAATACATTGGATGTGATTTGTACACTTTAACCAACTGACTGATGCCATTTGGCAGACTGACCAATAAAAATTTTCAATGTACTATCATTGTTTTGAGATTCAGAAAGTAGTATTATCTGTGGTTTAATAAATAATAGCTACAATTGATTGTGAGATTTCTTGTTTCTTTCTTGTTTTGCTCTCTCTTTTATATTCAACAGTGGAGCGACAAAAAAGCTTCAGGAAAGAGTTTCCCCTTTGCTTGCATCACACACTCTCATTTCAAATCAGCCTCAGAAAATGACTTTTCTTGGATGGTCCAAAGCTCTTGTAGATTCAGCTGAAATGGGGTCTTCTGTGTGGAGCATTTGCAGGTAATGATAAACCAAAGCTTATGGCTCCATAAACCACAATGTGAAGAAACCAACGTGAACGATAGGCCCCAGTTGTGGTCTGTGTTTGGGGAAAGTCTTACTTGTGTACTCATGAATGCTTGTAGTGTTAGTGTTGTGTTTCCCGCAAAACCACTTGCGCTTGGAGGTGTGATGTGAAGTAGTTATTGATTACATATCTTCCATGCACACACACACACAAATCACTGTCTTCAGAGATACCAGGGACCTCTAGTGGTTGAAGCTTTAACTAAAGCATGGAGAAACTTTTTGACCAACGTACACTTAACAGTATTTCAGTGGAAGACCCCAGCTTGTGCTTCTGTCATAAGCACAAAGTACCCCCAACAGATGAACACCCAGCCTTTGTAATACTACTACTACTACTACTACTACTACTACTAATAATAATAATAATAGCAGCAGAAACCCCAATTCAACTCTCTTCTGCCATGCAGGAAAAGCACAATCAAAGCAGTCCCTGAGCGGTAGGAGGGAAATAGGGTTTTGGAAGCAAGCAAGGTGAGGGGGAAAGGATCTGGGCCGCAAGGAAGTTGAGAAAAAAGAGTTTTCAGGGGCAAAGGAGGCAGAGGGAGGGGTGGAGCAGGAAAAAGGAAAGACAGGGAAAGGAGGAGGAAACTGCAGAGCCCCTCAATATGCTTTGCGGAGCCCCAAGGCACTGTGGAGCACACTATGAGAACCACTGGGTTAGAGTCACCTTTAAGATCCATAACAAATGCACATGAGCCGTTCTACTTCTGAATACTATCTACCTGTCGTGGCTTTTAAAATCAACATAGCTCTCATTAATTCAGCAGTGTTCTCAGCAATTAAAAAGGGGGGCCTTTGAAACATGCCTGGCATGGATGACCGCAAAATCTCAGACACAGACTTTCATGTCCAAACGCTCCAGCTTCCTCCCCTTCATCAAAGAGTCAGTGTTGCTAGTTTCTGAAATTTTAAATCCTCAAATCCTGGTGGACACACATCTTGTTTCTTGCTATATATATATTTGAATTAGTTTCTGAAGCAAACATTCTACCCCCCCCCCCCCAAACTCTTCTTGGGAACTCATTGAAAATAGAAGATACTGGTATTTAAAAGGCCATTATGACAATCATTTCTTTCTATGAAAGAGTTCTTGCCTGAGTTTATGTTAACATAACTTGCTAAGATGGTTGCTTGGAGGGGAGAGAAAAGGGCAGAGGGGAAATGGCTTCATAGAGGGGCTGTACAGAAGTAGAGCAACCCATTCTCGCCTACTCACAGGCAGGCAAATATCTGGAAATCCAATCAAGTGTAGGAGCATGGGAGATACATACATACAACTGTCTCTCTAAAGAAAAGGAACACGAGCATGACGACCCAAAGTTGGAATTTGACACAATCACAATGGAAGAAATGTTATCAAATACTGCTCCTCTCTGTAATAGAACACAGATGCCTCTTGATAACTCCATGGTGGAATGCTCAATCCATAGCATTTTCCAAAATGCACTCTTTGCATAACACATGATATTGTGTTAGCCAAGACGGTTAACAAAGACATGGGTAAGAGGCAGAAGTGGAGGACATTTTGCCTTCAACTGGGGAGTTGTTATGGTTGACGTCATCCAATGAAGTAATGCATAGTGTCACCCCCATTGACCTCTTACTAATAGACCATAACATAATGTTATAGCTGAAACACCAGAAAATTGAACAAAGTCAGCAACTGTTAAAAAAAAAACAGCAGCAATGAACACAACAGTTCATGCTTGTAGCACATGCAGATGAAACTCGTATGTTGGGAAGTCTGATCTGGCTACGGTCATCCATGCTCTAGTTACATCCCAAATAGATTACGGCAACGCACTCTACATGGGGCTGCCTTTGAAGACGGCTCAGAAATTCCAGCTAGTCCAACGGGAGGCAGCCAGATTACTAACTGGGGCGACATACAAGGAGCATACCACCCCCTGCTATGTCCGCTCCACTGGCTGCCGGTCCACCTCCAAGCCCAATTCAAAGTGCTGGTTTTGACCTATAAAGCTCTATATGGTTCTGGCCCAGCTTACTTGTCTGAATGCATCTGCCTCTATGTCCCATCCCACAACCTAAGATCATCTGGGGAGGCCCTGCTCTCACTTCCGTCAACATCGCAAATGCGTTTGGCGGGGACGAGAGAGAGGGCCTTCTCGGCAGTAGCCCTCGCCTATGGAATTCACTCCCAAATGAAATAAGATCGACTCCATCCCTCCTGGCCTTCAGAAAAAAATCGTGGTTTTGGGACCAGGCATTCGGGCAGCAGACGTAATTTGCACCATATTGGACATTGACTGGAATGGCGTTGTGACAGATGACTTTGTGACTTTGTTTTATTGTGTTAATTAATGCTATATGCATTGCTTTTAATGAGTGTTTTGTATTTGATTGTGTTATATTATTGTAATTGTGATGTATCAGTCCTGTACTGTTACTAATGTAAGCTGTCCTGAGTCTCCCTTCGGGGGTAGAGAAGAGACGGGGTACAAATGCCAGAAATAAATAAATAATAATAAATTTGAAGCACCACTGTAATTGCAATTGAGCAGAGCGCATGTACTTTAGGGAGTTCAAAAAGTTAATCAGCACAGAGTTTTAGTCTTCTAGATATAGGTGTCATACATATGAAGCTGAGTGTAAATAAACTTTAAAATTAAGAAATTTCTGCCTAAACACTTCATTAAAACATGAATAGACTGTCATTTTGGTGACACCCTTCTGATGGCACATCCCTCCTTGTGATGCCACTGCCCTTGCTCCCATCAAGTCCTCCCCTGTGAAGCCAGTGTAAACTGCAGTCTAGCCATGGAGGTTTTTATGTTCCTGACC
The DNA here is from genome assembly GCF_025583915.1 of Anolis sagrei ordinatus. NCBI lineage: Eukaryota > Metazoa > Chordata > Lepidosauria > Squamata > Anolidae > Anolis > Anolis sagrei. Next base: position 120,761,299 of record NW_026845477.1, on the reverse strand, counting down.
TCTGAGGTTATATGTACATTAATCCAGACCAATGAAAACATAGGCTGGTATTCACAAAGGCACTGATGAAACTGTGCTATGTAGTGACTCTCAGCTTCCACTCAATCATGCTTCCACTCAATCATGCTTCCACTCAATCTGCACTAACCCAGTGGCAGTCCCTGTCACCCACCAGGATCTGTTCCTCATCCATCAGGGAGAAACTGAATGGTGTTTCCATACCGTCCTGTGAGCAATCTCCAGTGAAACAGTCACAAGCAGAGCCCCTATCACAATTCCTTTTGTATGGGAGATTACACATGCAAGGAGAGTGGATCCATGGTATACACACTCATTTACCAGAACTGGGTCTCCTCCAATGCCTTCTAATTCTTAAAACACTGCTGTACCATTATGCAAAACTGTGTATATATATGTGCCTTCAAACTTCCTGTCAACTTATGGTGGTCCAATACAGGGCTTTCTACAAGGCTTTCTTAGGCAAGGGATACTTAGAGGTGTAAATATAGCTAACAGAATCTGGTATGCCTTGGCAATCACTCACCCAAGTTCTGACCATGACCAACCCTGAATTTGCTTAGCTTCCAAAATCAAATGGGACCTGGTGTCTTCAGAGTATTTATGGAGTCCCCAGTAGTGCAGTGGGTTAAACCCTTGTGCCACCAGGACTGAAGATCAACAGGTCATAGGTTCGAATCCAGGGAGAGTGCGGATGAGCTCCCTCTGTCAGCTCTGGCTCCCCATGCTGGCTCCCCACAAGGATGGTAAAACATCAGAACATCCGGGCATCCCCTGGATAATGTCCTTGCAGGCAGCCAATTCTTTCACACCAGAAGCGACTTGCAGTTTCTCAAGTCGCTTCTGACATGAAAAAAAAAGTATTTACAATTTCTGGCATCTACATTTGCATACTTTCCACTCCCCCCACCCCAACCCTTTTCCATGGTGTCTACTGAGGTGTACAACATTCTTTTAAATTGTCATAAAGCTCTCTTTCTGAATGTGGTGGAAGAAAAAGTAAAACATTATCAAAGTAGGTTTTTAAAAGCTTCCAACTGAATAAAGCAATAATTATTATAGTCCCTGATTGTCTTCTTTCAGGTGCCCAAACTGTTGTACACAAGACTGGCAGCTGCTGTCTCTTGTATCAACAAGGTCGTAAATCTTCTAAACTTTTAAACTATAAGGGAGCTATCCCAAGTGCTAAATCTGTTTTATGAACAGGCTCCAATACCTGGACAGTGTCTTTAAAACAGGGATTAAAACCTAGAGATAATTCACTGCTCCACTGACAGAGAAATCCCAAGCCTCCATGAGAAAAATGAGGTTCTATATCTATTGTAAACAGAGCTAAGAAAGATACTTTTGGGGATTATAACCCCTCGGGTACCCTAGCCAGTATTCTGGGAGTTGTAAGAACCAAATTTGGATTAGGTTATTGTTACTGACACAAGCCTTACCTTAAATCTTTCTATTTTGAGCTTCTCACAATAGCCACCACAGTCAGCAACGGTTAAGGCAAAGATACTGTGCATGTCTCAAAGTGAAACGCATTGTCCTTATGCAAGGGTGGGCATCAGGAGAACCAGCACCAATGGTTATACTTTTCCAACTCACTTACCCAAGATACTGAAAGTGACCAGACAGGCCACTGGATCTTCTTTCAATACTGGCAACCCACAAAAGGCTGTACTGCAACAGGCTAACTTAGGGCCCTTCCAGATAGGCCCTATATCCCAGGATGTTATCCCAGGTTTTCTGTTTATCTCAGATTATCTGGCAGTAGGCATTTATATAATCCAGTAGAAAGCAAAAAAACCTGGGATCAGATCCTGGGATATAGGGCCTGCCTGGAAGGGCTCTTAGAGCAGGCAGGAGTGGCACTTAACACATGGCTCTACCCTCCAACACTTCACTACTGCCCTCTGCTAGAAGCACCAACTCTTGGGGCCCTTCCACACAGCCCTATATCCCAGAATATCAAGGCAGAAAATCCCACCGTATCTGCTTTGAACTGGGTTATCTCAGTCCACACTGCCATATATTCCAGTTCAAAGTAGATAATGTGGGATTGTATTCAGCTGTATGGAAGGGGCCTTGGAAGCCTGGTGGTAATGCCAGCCCTGTAGGTTGCAATTTAGCAATCATAGTATAACTGGAAGTCAAGTCCTGATTTGTTCTTATTGTTGTTTGTTTTCAAGTCATTTCTAATCTAAGGCAACCCTATGGAAAAGGTATTCTTGCCAAGTTTGTCATCACTGTCCTCTGAGGTGGAGAGAGTATATTTTGCCGAGTGAGGATTTGAACCTTGATCTCCAGAGTTGTAGTCTAAAGCCCAAACCACTACGCTATGCTGGCTGGCTCTAGAAAGCCTGACACCCTCTTATAATTCAGTAACAAAATATAAATAGGGGAAGTGCCTTTATTTCAAGTAACTTCAGTGATCCAGCAATGGGAGAGGGACAAACAAGTGGGAAGAAGAAGAAGAACTTTATTTTTCTACCCCGCCTCCATCTCCCCGAAGGGACTCGGGGCGGCTTACATGGGGCCCAAGCCCAGGCAGAATACAATTAAAATAAAGCAATAACAATTAAAACAGCATAAAAGCAGCATAAAACAACATAACAAAAATAGCTAGCAATAACAATAACAGCAAACTAATTTTGGAGAGGGGGAGGAAAACCACTATATGAACTAGCTAAAGGATAAAGTGATTTAGTAAGGTAGATGACAATGTATAACAGCATAGGAAAAATCATGGAAACAAATTAACAGGATCAGTTAATATAATATAGGACATCAGATTGAATGACAATTCATGTCATGATACAGGCCATTTGTCATAGGAGTCATCAATCGAAAGCACAGCGAAACATCCACGTCTTTAATTCCTTACAGAATGTGGCTAGGGAGGGTGCCAGCCTAATCTCCCTGGGGAGGGAGTTCCAGAGATGGGGGGCCACCACCGAGAATGCCCTCTCTCTCGTCCCCACCAACTGTGCCTAAGACTGTGCATCCCCAGATCTTAAGGACCGCATGGGCTCAAAAGGGAGGAGGCAGTCACGCAAATAGGCAGATCCTGAACCGAAGACAAGCTATTTGTGGGAAATCCTTGGCCTTCCAGATGTTGTGGACTTCAATACATAGAGGCCTCCATCAGCATGAACAATAATGAGGAACAATGGGAGCTGTGGTCCATAATTATCTGGAAAGGCAAAGGTTCCCCTTCATGCAGCAAAAACTTCTTGAAACGGCTCCCATAACACAGCTGGCTTTATACAACAAGCTGCTTTATATTCAATCAGTTGCTCTATGGGCTCCTGTTTTTGTTTTTTTTCACACCACTGCAAAACTATTTGGACTTTCAGTTTCAGTGGCATGGAGAAAATTCCACCCATTTATATGCCTCACAAACCATGTGGAGAGAGAGCGGCCTCAGTTTAAAGTAATCTCCATGTGGTAGCTGTAGCTGCATGCGCCAGTCATGAGTCAGAGCTGGGGAATCAGCCCTGAGATGGATCTCTGACGGAGCCCCTCTGGGGTGGCGGAAGCCATTTACTTTCCTTTTCTTTCCCCCCTCCACCCACCTCCCCTTTCCCCATTCAGGTCGGAGTGATAATAAACCACTGTGTGGATTTCAGCTTCATATATAGTGGGCAGGAAGCAGGCCGTCTGGCTGCCTGACTGTCTCAAGTGTTCTGGCAGGCGCCCACAGCTTCTGCAGGCTGATTTGGAAAGATAAAAGTTGCTTTGGAGGAGAGCATAGAACAGGCACATGAATTCCAGTATGGGGCAGGGGGAGAAATCCTATAAATATTAACAAGCACTTTGTGTTGCTCATTGGATCCTGGAGAAAATGAGACGTTTTGCCATTCTCTGGAGGTGAGGCTGGAGGTGAGGTCACCTCCATCCCCAAGCCAGAGATGTTTTAAGCAATAGTACTTGGCTTTTTTCATATGCAGGCTGTTTTGGAATAAGGACCAGAATCCATTCTCCATTATAGTCTATGACATCACTTTAGGCATACTTAACTACATAGCAGAGGCCCATTAGTTAATTGTGAAGATGTGTACCATTTTTGCAGTTGTCTTGAGGTACATCATTCATTCCATGCCCTAGTTCATTAGCTGCAACTTGCACTATCCTATTCCCCTGTTCCTGGTTACGGTTGGCCATGTTTTGCAACAGTTCTCACCATAGGGTTGTTGTAGGTTTTTTTGGGCTATATGATCATGTTCTAGAGACATTCTCTCCTGACGTTTTGCCTGCATCTATGGCAAGCATCCTCAGAGGTTGTGACCTCACAACCTCTGAGGATGCTTGCCATAGATGCAGGCAAAACGTCAGGAGAGAATGCCTCTAGAACAGTGGTTCTCAACCTGGGGTCCCCAGATGTTTTGGACTTCAATTCCCAGAAATCATAACAATTGATAAACTGCTTAGGATTCCTGGGAGTTGTGGGCCAAAACACCTGGGGATCCACAGGTTGCTCTTAGATGAACCTATCTGTGGGGCGCTCTTGGAAAAATTTGTCCACAGAGGGTTTTACTGCCTTTCTCTGAGGCTGAGAAAGTGTGACTTACCCACTGCTCTAGAACATGGCCATATAGCCCAAAAAAACCTACAACAACCCAGTGATTCCGGCCATGAAAGCCTTCAACAATACAGTTCTCACCATAGGTTATTGGGCACTGTTTTGAGTTTAAATCATTGTTTTATATGCTAGTGGTCTTTATCTTTTATTGTATTGTGTGTTTATTTCATGCATTGTTCCAGGCACATTATTCTGTATATAAGCCGCCCCAAGTCCCTTCAAGGAGATTGAGGCGGGGTACGAAAATAAAGTTATTATTATTGTTACATCAAGCTCTGCCAATATGCACCAGTGCTCTTTCCAGCTCAGTGGTTCTCAACCTGTGGGTCCCCAGGTGTATTGGCCTACAACTCCCAGAAATCCCAGTCAGTTTACCAGTTGTTAGGATTTCTGGGAGTTTAAGGCCAGAACATCTGGGGACCCACAGGTTGAGAACCACTGCGCTAGCTAGTGTCTCATTGTGCATTGATCCCATTGTAGATTGGTCACCTTGCTGGCTCAATACATGCCATCAACCCTCCATATTCACCATAGGTAGGAGCACAGAACCTGTGCAAAAGTGGCAAAAAAGCAAATTTTAAAACCAACTATTTTTAACCCGAGGAAATCCCCTCTTTAGGAAACTCTAGATCAAGGGTCCTCAAACTTTTTAAACAGAGGGCCAGGTCACAGTCTCTCAAACTGTTGGAGGGCTGGATTATAATTTGGAACAAAAACATAATTGGAATTCCTATGCACACTGCACATATCTTATTTGTAGTGCAAAAAACACTTTAAAAATACAATAATTAAAATGAAGAACAATTTTAACAAATATAAACTTATTAGTATTTCAATGGGAAGTGTAGGCCTGCTTTTGGCTGATGAGATAGGATTGTTCTTGTTGTGTGCTTTCAAGTCGTTTCAGACTTAGGTTGACCCTGAGTGAGGGCCAGGTAAATGACCTTGGAGGGCCGTATCTACCCCCCGGGCCTTAGTTTGAGGACCCCTGCTCTAGATCTTCCATGATCAACATCTGGCAAAAGTTGACCAAAGAATGCATTGGAAAACCAAGAGATTCCTAGAGATGTGTTGTTTCTAGAAATCTCTGCCTCCTGCAGTGTGATTTTATGATCAACTTTTGTTAGAGGTTGGTCATAGAGTACCACTGGAAGACCAAGAAATTACTAGAGATAACATTTTAATCAAATCCACAAGTAATCAAATCTGAAAAAAGTCATATTCACAGATGTGGAGCTCCAATGTAGTTACCTAACACTACCCTCTTGCTGAATACATCTTAATAATAATAATAATAATCTTTATTTGTACCCCACCCGTTCTCCCTAAGGGACTCAGACGGCTGACACAATGAATAAATACAGTAAGATAGATAAAAATAAAATAAACAAATAATAAAGCATCAAATGAATATAAAAACAAACAAGATACATGTTTTAGAATTACATTGGTTTCTTTTCCATTTTTATCCTCAAAACAATCCCATGAGTAAGGTTAGGCTAGAGATTGTGCCAGACGTAAGCTCAACCAACAGATTTGCCCATAAAAGAAAGAATGCACGGAGCACTGTCCCTTCCCATTGCTCTGGGCATCCTTGAGGAGAGGCCATAGAAGGCCGAGCTGGATTGGCTTGCAGTGATTGCTAAAAGTCATCTCCTCCAGTGATCTGTCCATGTGGGAATCTTCACATTTACACTTGTGCTTCTCTTTGCACACACAGCTATCTTCCTGCCACTCTGGGAGTGCTGCTTACAGATACGGACCTATCACAAAATCGACCTTGCAAACTAGCTCCCTGTGAATTACATATGTCAAGGTCTATTTTCCCCCAAGAGTGCCTCAAGAGCACCCCTGGCAAAATCATCTATACAGCAAAGGCTTACTTTGCTTAATGGGTTGAGCCGCCCCTGCATATATGGCCAAGATGGCTAAAGTGATAATTAAAGAATATTTATTTATTATTTATTTATTTAAAACTTTTATATCCCGATCTTCTCTACCTCCATAGAGGGACTCAGACCGGCTAACAGCAAGGATTCAATGCTAACAATACAATCTAAAACATCGTACATCAACAATTAATTAAAATACATATAGACTAAAATACATAATACAGAAGCCAGGGAGACTGCAGTAATTTGCTTTTTCCTGAGCCTCTAGGGAAGGTCAATATTCTTCCCTCTACCCTTTTCTCCTCTCTTCCCTGTTTAGTTAGTTGAGTGCAAACTATGTTTGTATTTTGAGCCCAGTTTGCAGCAATTGAAGCAAACTGAGAACAAAGGGAAAATGTGGGGAGAGGGCAGAGAAACTTGAATATTTTTAAAGCAGCTAAGAAAAATGAGACCATTGATTTGGGACTCTTCCTGTTGGACTGCAATAGTTGGAAGGTGCAGGAGTGCCATGCCAGCCTACACTTCATTCTCCTTCCCTTCTTTGTATTCTCACACATTCGAACCACCAAACTATACAGATGTAATCTAATCCCCCCTCCCCAAAAGGCTTAAGATGCTAGTCTAGGAAAATCCCAGTACAGCAATCTATATTTGATTGATAGGTGAGAAAACAGGGAGGGGGATTAAACTTCCCATCAAGTCCAAAACTGTCTCCTCTCCCCTGCTGACTTAAGCAATGCAAGTCGAATATGACATGTCCAATTAACCTCAGACTTTCCCCCAAATATTTCCTCTGGCCTAATGGGCAGGCATGAGAAATGTCTGACAGAAAGGATCCTTGTCAGAGAAAGCAAAGGTTTGAAAGGAAAGCGTCTCCCCGTCTCAAAGGACCAGGCCACTCCCACCGCTCTGCAAATAAACCACTCCGAGCCACTTGATTCTCCAAGAAATCCTGTTCCATACAGCTTTGGCTGCAGGGTGGAATGCGCTCCTGGATCAACAGTGCGCTCTCACTTCTGAGCAAGGAGCATGAAATGAGGAAATGAAAAAGAGAAATAACACATCTCCTTCTCTGGTACTTGTTGGTGAAACCAGAGTTTCCACTTTCTCCTACCTTGTTGCTCCATTACTCTAGCTAAGAACTGATGTGTTTGTTCAAATCAGGTAATCAGTCAAAAATATAGTCCATAGATGGCATCTTGTCAGGGGCGGCTCAACCCATTACGCATAGTAAGCATTTGCAGTATAGTTGATTTTGCCCAGGGGCACTCTTGAAGCGCTCTTGGGGGAAAATAGACCTTGACATATGCGAGTTGTAGTTACTGGGATGTATAGTTCACCTAAAATCAAAGAGCATTCTGGACTCCACCAATGATGGAATTGAACCAAGTATGGCACACAGAACTCCCACGACGAACAGAAAATATATATCAGTGATTAGTTTGTGGGCATTGAAGTTTTGGACTTCAATGCCCACAATAGTTGGGATTTCTGGGAGTTGAAGTCCAAAACACCTGGAGGAGCACAGTTTGAGAAACACTGGTGTATGTCATGCATGTCAAACTTTCCCTGGCAAGTGAAGACCTTTGTTTATTGGGATGTCCTGCTTTGGAGGCAGTTATGAGAGCTTTTAGTTGCAGTAGTTGCCATCTGCCTGTGCATATGAGCAAGGACCCTCTGGAGGTTAAGGCACAAGACTCTGAATTACAAACTGGACAGCAGAAATAGCAACATTGTCATTCAGTTTCCCAACACGAACAACAGGATTATTTGGAGGACAAATAACACTTTGCCAGTTTTAGGACATAATCCACGAAGTCCGGCTTGCATTAGCATCTTTTCCACACACACACACAAAACCTGAACCAAAATAACCCCTGAATGTTTTTATGAATAATTCAATAATTCTGAAGACATTTCCATTATTTCTCTGACCTTATCTCATTGTTTTCTTCTCTGGTCTTTAACTCTGAGCCATAATATATTCATTTATCCTCCAAAAGTCCTGATAAATCTATTTCTGCTGCTTTTAAATTGTCCCAGTTTATCTCCACTTTTTACACTTTGTCCCTTCCCTGTTGGCTCAGACAGAAGCAAACTGTAGCTGCTTCTCTAAGACTGTGCATTCATTTTTCCTCGATCCTACCTTTTGTCATCTCATGTTACTTGACTACACATGCCTTGGTTGGAGGGGGTTTTTTGTAACAGGAAAAAAATTATGACATGTCATGCAGGACTTCTTCATTCTGGAAACAATGACTGAACTGTCTTTCCCCACTTCTGCAGGGTATATGATTTAACATTAAGCACTACACATATGATTTTAAGCCTATCTTTACAATAATAAGACCTGGTTTTTTTACTTCATCCCCACTGCCTCCACTGCAAAAGTTAATGCTCTCAGGAGACTGGACTTTATATTCAGTGCATTCAGTCCTTCATGTCAATGGATTCTACATCCATGGATTTAATCACCCATGTCTGGGAAAAAAATAAAAATTCAAAAGGCAAACTTTGATCTTGCAATTTTATATAAGGGACATAATTTCATGCAGCATTGTATATACCAGTAGTTCTCAACCTGTGGTCCCTGGACCACCAGCAGTCCACAAGAACTAAAATATGGTCCGCAGCCTCACCATTACTACACCCTTTGCAACAAGAGCGACTGATCTCACAAAACCCTCTTATAGTGCTGAGGCTTATTAAATATGGTTTTCTGTGGGTGAGCAGATGGTGACTACTGGATGGCATATGTTCTGTATCAGAAACTAGAGCTGATGTGGTGGTCTGTCCAATGCAATTTTCTGAAACAGCACCCCAAATAACCAAGCCAAATCTAAAGTTGACCAAAAACCGATTCGTAACCCTTTTGCTACTAATGTATTCAAGAGAGATATTGACAAGCTGGAATGTGTCCAGAGGAGGGCGACTAAAATGATCAAGGGTCTGGAGAACAAGCCCTATGAGGAGCGGCTTAGGGAACTGGGCATGTTTAGCCTGAAGAAGAGAAGGCTGAGAGGAGATATGATAGCCATGTATAAATATGTGAGAGGAAGCCACAGGGAGGAGGGAGCAAGCTTGTTTTCTGCTTCCTTGGAGACTAGGACGCGGAACAATGGCTTCAAACTACAAGAGAGGAGATTCCATCTGAACATTAGGAAGAACTTCCTGACTGTGAGAGCCGTTCAGCAGTGGAACTCTCTGCCCCGGAGTGTGGTGGAGGCTCCTTCTTTGGAAGCTTTTAAGCAGAGGCTGGATGGCCATCTGTCAGGGGTGATTTGAGTGCAATATTCCTGCTTCTTGGTGGGGGGTTGGACTGGATGGCCCATGAGGTCTCTTCCAACTCTTTGATTCTATGAATGTTGGAGAGTAGTTCCTGGTCAAAGTGGTCTCTTGTCAAAAGAAGTTTGGGAACAACTGGTATATACGGAGGCTTGAACATCCACAGATTTTGGATTCTATGGGGATTCTGGAACCAAACCCGAGCAGATACCAAGAGCCCAATGCATTATATTTTTACTTGTCTTGCAGTTGTTTGTGAATCCAAACCTAGTGAGAGTTGTCATTTAAGACCTTCTGGATAAGGGCAGATCAAAGACAGCCTTTTGCATCTAAATGCACAGAAATGCTTCTGGGGACCTATAAGACAGCACAATATCATTTCATGCCAAAGCCGTGATGCGGTGTTTTGTTCACTGAAGAAAGGGTGGTCTTGTTCAATGCTTGCAGTGTATTTTTTTCCTCCTGCTGCTTTGGATGTACTTTCCATATATGTCTCACATTTGGAAGAGGGCCATGGTTTTCAAAAATGGCTCTTTATTCTCAAATCTTTCCTGAGTCTGAAAGGCCTTTCAGAGAAAGGTTGCATCGCTGTCAGAGCAAAAGGATGAACTATTCAAGCTCCTGGTGGGCACAGGGAGACTCTCCCTCCCTCCCTCCCTCCCTCCCTTTCATTTTTTCTTTTTCTCTCACTCTCTCTGGATACTTATGTGGATGCATTCCCCCTCCCCCTTCTTAGTTTCTTCAGTTTTTGGTTTTTGCATGAACATGCAAATATTAATTTCAAGAGCCTTTCAGCAATATAGATTCAGGTGATGCTCAAACCAAGTTCATGCAAGCGCAGAGAGGCAAATTTATTTGAAACTCCTGAATTAAAAAAAAAAAGCTTTGGCTCCAGCAATTGTCATCATTTTTATCAAGGAATTCTAATGTAAAATGAGGACCAAAATTAGTGTTGTTTCATAAATCCAAGTACTGTAAAATCAGGCAAATATAATGGTAATAATGAGAAACAGATGCAGTCTGACATTAACAGGACAATCCCAGGCCTGTCTTCATAGTGGCAAGTTCTACCAAGTTAAATGAGGCTTAGGACCTTATCACATGTACCTTGAGAAGTGTCAGGGACCATCTGTTTATCAAAGGGAATCGTTCTTTATTGACAAGTTTCCTGCAACAACTGTATCTGTTAAATGTTTTTAAAATATTTTAAATGCTTATTTATGCTTTATTGTAAAGTTGGTTTTATAGGTTATTGTTATATGTATGGTTGACTTGTATTGTTTAAATACTGTGAGCCACTTTGGGTCCCGTCCAGGAAGAAAAGTGAGATACAAATAAATATTTATTATTATATTATTCTGTTAGATTCCCAATCATCCCCTTTCAAGTTCAGTCTTCCCATCCCACATTTTTCTTTCTTCAGTTTCCCCCCTATTGTTGCCTGTGCTTCGAACCATCAGATAATCCATTTCTTTGCCATCTCCGTATTACTTTTTTAAAAAATCAGGGAAAACATTAGCAAAAACCAAAATTACTATGGGCCTCATCCCATTTGGGGGGGGGGGAGCAGGGGTTTTTTAAACCCCTTTGCCATGATGTTTTCCCATGCCTCCCTTCCCTCCATTATACCAGTAAAATTATAAGCCACTTTGCCATGATCCCCTCTTGCAAGGCTTTGCTTCCCTTCATTAGACCAGTGTTGTGTTGAAAAGCTAGTGAGAGTACAATTTCTGAAGCGATTCAACACAGTTGAATCTGTTCAATCTCATCCCATGTGTTTATCAATGTTAGTGTCAGTTCTGCTGCTCGCCAAGGGCTCAGAACATGATTTCTCCCCCTTGTTCTGAACCCTCTCCTTTCAGCATGCTTCTGCTCCATTTAAGGATGAAATGCAATGGATGATGACCGGAAGTAGGCAAACATCATCTGATGGGCTCTATGCAACTTCGTCCTTCAAATGGATCGAAAGTGTCTTTGGATAAGGAAAACACTCCATGTGATGAGGTCCTTACTTTCAGTCAAACACTGTGACAGCTTGTAGCTTCTTTACAACTGAGAAGGGTGAAACGTTTCCAGATTTTAGTCTGATATAGCCTAAGAATAAGAAACATATTTATCTATCATCATTTCTCTATCACTTTCTTTCTACACATATTAAGCCTATCTATCATCTATCTATCTGATTTATATTCCATCTTTCTCCCAAAGTGTCTTACAATATATGTTAAAATAAAATAGTACAAAATATGTACTACAAACATTTAAAAAGCATTGAGTGATCAATCCAATTAAAACATGTTGTTGGACAACATTTGTTGTTGTTATATGCATTTGAATCATTTCCAGCTAATACAAGCTCTAAGATCAGTGGTTCTCAACCTGTGGGGTCCCAAGATGTTTTGGCCTTCAACTCCCAGAAATCCTAGCAGCTGGTAAACTGGCTGGGATTTCTGGGAGTTGTAGGCCAAAACACCTGGGGACCCACAGGTTGCTCTTAGATGAACCTATCTGTGGGGCGCTCTTGGAAAAATTTGTCCACAGAGGGTTTTACTGCCTTTCTCTGAGGCTGAGAAAGTGTGACTTACCCAAAGATACCCATTGGGTTTCCATGATTCAGCAGGAATTCGATAGCTAGCATCCTACTAGTATAACACTCAAACCACTATACCATGCTTGCTATTAAAGGTAAAGATAAAGGTTTTCCCCTGACATGAAGTCCAGTCATGTCCGACTCTGGGGTGTTGTGCTCATTTCCATTTCTAAGCCAATGAGTGACGTTGTCCATCGACACCTCCAAGGTCATGTGGCCGGCATGACTGCATGGAGCGCTGTTACCTTCCCGCCGGAGCGGTACCTATTGATCTACTCACATTTGCATGCTTTCATACTGCTAGGTTGGCAGAAACTGGGGCTGACAGCAGAAGCTCATGCAGCTCCCCGGATTCGAACCTGCGACTCAGTGCTTTAACCCACTGCGCCACCAGGGGCTCGAAGTGTTGCTATTAAAACACTATCTTAATAGCCTTACTTTAAAAAACCCCACTTAAAATGTATATTATATCATTAAAACAGAGCACTTATATATTATTCTACCCTGGTCGGTTAAGGCAGAAGATCTGCTAAAACAAGAAAGTATTTTTCTGCCATGACAAAACAGGAGAGATGAGGCAATGAGGGCTGATGGAAGAGAGAAAAAGCCACCTCTCTAGGCTGGTAAGACCTGAGCAGCCTCAGATTGGGAGATGCAGGCTTTACATCTATCTGTCTAGTTTCTATTCCACCTTTCTATACTACAGGGCAATCCAGGTCATGAAGAAAAATTAACATATCAGTACATTTTAAAACAAACACCCAGAAAGCCAGCCTTGGCTTGGCCACTTGAGAAAGTGGGTCTGGATGGACCTTTTGTCCAATCCAGAAGGGTACTTTTTGTTTCCCATGTTGCTCCAGCATTTTTGGTGTGCTTCACTGCATCTTGGCCCTCGATAACATTGGCATCCTACAGTTGCTCCTTGTAAAAATGCGACTGGGGTTGGGGTGGCTGGTTCAGGAAAGGACATTTTTGTGTTTAATGTGTATTTTAACGCAATGCTTCCTTTAGCATAATTTCAGCATATTTTCTCCTTCATTCATTTTCACTTCCTATAGGTTGGGGGGCTGGTGTTTATGTGTATAGGTGGGATATGAAAAGTCAACTTTGTGGGAAAGGTAGCTGTGAACAAAGAGGGCCATTGAATTTGCAGGATGCAGTTCAGAAAGACAGATCGAAACAGCTGGTATTTCTCTCCCCTCCACTCCACACACACATATATACACCAACCATATATTTTTCCCAAACCAATCCAACCAGAAGCAATGTTATTCAGTCCGAAAATAACCTGGACTTTACACAAAACTTGAGTGCTGAATGCTTGGTCTCTTCCATCGCACCACTAGCTCCTTTTTCAGTGTCTCAATTTCCTTTCTCTTACCTGATTGGCTCTTGCCTCAACTAATCTGTATTTTATTGCATTTTAGTAATCTAGTACAGGTTGAACATTCCTTATATAATAATAATAACAACACTTTATTTGTATTCCACCCTATCTCCCCGAGGAGACTCAGAGCGGATTTCAGCATATACAGAGACACAAGGCAAACATTCAATGCCTCAAAACAATGAAACATAGATACACAGATAAAGATAAAGGGTTCCCCTTTTGTCTCTGGCTCTGGGGTGGTGGGGCTCATCTCCATTTCTAAGCATAGGATCCTGCATTGAACCCCTAAACCTCCTCCTTGGCTACAGGTGTGCCTATAAGCCATAAACGTCTTGAAGGCCAACAACAAAACTAACACTAACTAAAACACAATAGAGCTCTAACTTTCTTAACTGCAGAACATAAAAAAGAAAAGAAAATGTATATTATCTTACCATTACAGATCCAACTAAATTATCCAACATATGTGTGTGTGTGTCAAAGTATTGTTTTTATTGGTTTGTACGTTTGTACCACAAAGGCTCCTACATGCCTGAATGGATCTGGACCAAACTTGGCACGCATATCCCTCATTAGCCAACTTATGAAGTTTCAACTATAAAGTCCACTCTATTTTAGGATGAAAACTTCACAATGTAAAAGAATTGTAGTATATAGATTGAAAAAGTAGCTTCTGGCCTATAGGTATCCATGTATGCAGTACTCATGTGTAACCACAGGAGGGCAGTAGGTAGATAGAAAGGTGTATGAGGGAAATGGGGAAGGAAATAAAGAGCCACAAGGGAAATGCAAACCCGGACAGCATTTATATGTGCTAGTTAGTCTCTAATTACCATAACCACAGAGTATTACAGATTTCATATTGCTCAAATAGTCCAGAAACAGTTTCAGAAAATTTCAGTTGGTTTACCCCTTAAAATCCATGTTAATTTGCCAATTTTGGATGTAGTGAATAATCTATTTTAATGTAGTTTGTTATTTTTAATAAAATAAAATATGTTCGCATGTAACATTATTGCGGAACAAGGAGGGGGAAAAGAGGAGACGCAGTACCCACACCAGTCAAAGCTAGACAGCATGCACCAGTGTCAACATTTCAAATTCCTCTATGGACCTGTTCCTTGATTCTGTCACTCAGCAAAAATCCCGCCGAAGTCAATTGCAGTTTTGTTTGAAACTGCAGAACCAGGATCATATCCTTTTAAAATGTTTATATCAGCGGACTAATATAAACACCCCCTAAACAGACTGTCCTTCATGAATAGTTTTTCATGCATCTCCAACGGCAACAGGAGGAGAAGCCAGATGCCTGGCTCCTCTACCTGGACAGGAAAAAATGAACAAGACAGACTCGGATACACCAAAATCTTCATACCTGGACATTTAAGGTGAAATTAAGGGAGCTTAGTTTTGCCATAAAACTGAAGCTGTAGCTGAAAGTGCTGCTTTTTTCTGAAGGAACATGTGTAGGAATGGTACCAGAGTGTAGGTCTCTGTGCATTTTCTTTGAGACACTTATGTTCTCTTGATGTCTTATGAGGTATGGAACAGACAAAGCTAATAATTCTGATTTCTAGTCTGTCTAGAAATCGAGGCTATGAAAATCAATTTAACACATTGAATTGTGAAAAGAGTACTTCCAAAAATGAGCACGGAACAAAATGCAGGTATCAATGTTATTCCATAAAATCCATTAATACCACAGTTGGTGGTAACAATGCAATCAAAACACAACCAACAGCACAGATCCCATACAATACATTATCACATACTCGCAAAAAGGAAATAACCTTGCTATTTTTTGATAAGCCTCCACAATGTCCCTAAGCCTGCTTATCCTTTGCGTCTCAGTGAACATTCTTCATTTAATATGGAGACAACAGGCTCTGTTTCAATAATAGCAATAATAATAATAATAACAACAACAACACTTTATTCTTCCCGAGGGAACTCAGAGCAGATTACAACATATAAACAGACACAGGAAAACATTCAATGCCTTGTTACAATGAAATACAATGACACGCAAATACACAGACAAAGGCAAAGGCTTCTCCTTTCATTTCCAGCTCTGGAGGCAGTGCTCATCTCCAGCTCTAAGGGAGCTGTTCTTCTCCATTTCCAAGCCAAGAAACCTGTGTTGTCCATAAACACCTCACGGTCATGTGGCTGACATGACTACATGAAGTGTCTTTTTGTCTTTTCCCGCTGAGGTGTTACCTATTGATCTACTCATATTTGCATGTTTATGAATTGCTAGGTAGTAGTAATTTTATTGATCAGCCCTTAGGCCATATCACAATAAGAAACAGAACAAGGCCTGACAAGACCTGATCATACTCCACGTAGAAAGTTAAAATAAGACACTTATAATAATACAGTAAATACATATGATAAGACATGATAAAACTGATAAACTGATCAAGCTGAGTATATACATCATATTTCATTATCACCTCTACAATTTACCCCAATCAGCCCTACATATGTGGTTCTCAGACATATTGTTTTGCTTAAGTACAGAACTGTTTTATATGTTATTTTTGGGTCTTGGCCACACATAAAATATGTTGTTCTGATGTGAGAATCCCAATACATTGTCCGTTTGATATATGGACCAAGGTGGAAGTCTCTCACCTTTTGATACAATTTGCAATCAAACAATATGTGTGCTATAGCCTCAATTTCAGGTGCCCCGCAGATACAACTCCGTTCATTATAAGGGATGCTGTTAAATCTCCCGTATCTAACCATTGTCTCGAGCTGATCAAATCTGGCTCGAGTGAATACCTCCCTGAGATGTTTTGGTATTTGCATTTTTAGGTAGTTAGCAGTTTGAAAGGTACGTTTATATTGACTCAGCCATTTTAGGTGAATTGCTAGGTTGGTAGGAGGTAGGGCTAATCGTGGGAGCTCATCCCGTCCCATGGATTTAAACTGCCAGCCTTCAGGTCAGCAGTTCAGCAGCACAAGGGTTTAACTAATTGTGCCACCCGCAGCCCTAGTGCTTGTTTATCTACTAGTACCCTTTTCAAGCTCTGAACCTACCTTGAATTCCACCGTAAGTATAAATCTGTACTATATGCAATCTATTTTAAATTTGTTTTTAAATGCATGCAACCATTTTTCCCATGGGCCAGAAGCACCTGGTGGCTTTCTATGCCTGAACTTTTAAAAAGCTATCCAAGATACTGAATGTATTTTACAAATACAGTTAATAACCACAGATAGCTCTTTTGCTCCTGTCTTAGGAGTTTCTCATTCATAGGGTCACCACAAATCAAAAATGACTTGGTGGCACATAACCATAAAGAACAAGACCTTGGAGATGTCCTTCAAGGTTGCAATTAAAAGCCAGTATGAATTCAATGCGCTGTTGTATTTTTTATAGATTGCTAGAAATGCTACATAAAATCATATATTTTTAAGATTTGGAAGGAATTACAAGGTCCCTCTAGTCCTGTGGTTCTCAGCCTGTGGGACCCCAGGTGTTTTGGCCTACAACTCCCAGAAATCCCAGCCAGTTTACCAGCTGTTAAGATTTCTGGGAGTTGAAAGTCAAAATATCTGGGGACCCACAGGTTGAGAACCACTACTCTAGTCCAAGTCGTCGTTATTCAGGAATCCATTACTAAGGCACTCCTGCAAGATGGCCATCTAATTTCTGTTTAAAGACCTCCAAAGATGACGAATCTATCACCTTTCCGGGCAGTCTATTCCACTGTTAAACAGCTCTTGCAGGAAAAAAGTTATTTCTAAAATTTATGTGAAATCTCTTTTCTTGTGATTTGAAACCATTAGTTCATGGTGTAGCCTCTAGAGCAGGTGAAGGAAAGCTTCCTCCATCTTCTGCATGACATCCCTCCAGATAATTACAGATGGCTATAATGCCACCTCTCAGTCTAAGATAAAAATATCCAGCTCCCTAAGTTGTTCCTCATAAGGTTTGGATACCATGAATATATCAAGTCAAACTCAATAGAGCTTATTTCTGAATAGACAAAGACAGATATAGGATACCACTATTCACAAAATAATGAATAGAAAAAAATGGTTGAGCTACCTTTATGTGTGGAGATACAGGTGGAAATAAGCAAGTGGTACTCATTGTTTCAGAGCCCCTGTGGCGCAGTGGGTTAAACCACTGAGCTGCTCAGCTTGTTGACCAAAAGGTCACAGGTTCAAATCTGGGGAGCAGAGTGAGTTTCCGCTGTCAGCCCCTGCTTCTGCCAACCTAGCAGTTCGAAAACATGCATATGTGACTAGATCAATAGGTACCGCTCTGGCTGGAAGGTACCTATTGATCTACCTATTAATGTGGCCAGCTGGTCTTGCTGGCCACATGACCTTGGAGGTGTCTATGGACAACGCCAGCTCTTCGGCTTAGAAATGGAGATGAGCACCAACCCCCAGAATCGAAAACGATTGGACTTAATGTCAGGGGAAAACCTTTACCTTACTCATTGTTTCATAAGAACAAAACTTGTTTCCAACTCGTAGTAAGTGAACACTGTATGTACACTGGAGAAGCATTAAGCATGTATTTTTAAATGTCAGAAAACTAAACAATATAGTATTAATATCATAGCACAACTCTGGATACAGTAGCTGTTCCACAACAGATTCCTTTTCACATACACCCAGTACTTAGGAACGGTTGCCCAGATTATCAAAAAGGGCTAAATTTTAGCAGTATAGGAAAAAAATCCCTGCATTCTGCTAAGGAATATATAAAATAAAATGAAAATACGGCAACTGATAGTAATTACCAGGAAATACACCAAGACAAAAGAAAAATTGTTTGGAACTTCAAAATAAACATGGTGAGTACAACAATAGAAAGTGGCACATTCTAACATACTTTGCCAATTGGGCTAAGCCCACATTTGGTGTCAAGCAAATTAGAATTGGGGGAGAGTATTCCATAAGGAAGGTGCCACAATCAAAAGGCCAGTCTCTGGTCACCACCCCAGGTATAAATTAAGTTTTTCTGATTGATTGCCTGTCTCTTATGCTCCCAGACTGCCAGCTCTGCAAGTACATTCCTGTAACATCATCATAAATCTCTGTAATTACTGAAAAGCTGCCTTTGGCCTCAAAGCAATGCCAGAGTGTCATGTGAGTGTAGCTCTGTCTGCATCTGAACAGATGGGAGCTGCTTGCAAATTTTTCACTTTAGGCCAAGCAGAAAAGGACGATAGGGTCTTAAGACAGTTCAGGTTCATTAGTCATAGCCTAAGCTGTCTGCAAGCAAGACACCACACCATCCAAAAGGAGCAGACACAGACATCTTCATAACCACCTACAAAGGAAAAGGGATGTGGAATTGTTAAGAATTTGGAAACTAAACTATGAAAAAAAGAATTGCTGTGTTGTCAAATCAACAATCTCATTAATACTGAAAAGAGAAATGTGAAATGAAGATTCGTTTTGTGGGTATCTACTCTGGCAAAGCTAATAGTAACAGCCCATGCCTACTAAGTGCTGGGGAAGAGCTAAAAGGTCTTCAGGACCAAGTCAAGCAGGTGTGTTGTTGTTTAATCATTCAGTCATTTCCGACTCTTCATGATCTCATGGACCAGCCAACGCCAGAGCTCCCTGTTGGCCGTCACCACCCCCAGCTCCTTCAAGGTCAATCCAGTCACTTCAAGGATGCCATCCATCCATCTTGCCCTTCCTTTTTCCTTCCATTTTCCCCAGCATCGTTGTCTTCATATAAGCTTTCCTTTCTTCTCATGATGTGGCCAAAGTACTTCATCTTTGCATTTACTATTCTTCCCTCCAATGAGCAGTCAGGCTTTATTTCCTGAAGTATGGACTGGTTGGATCTCCTCGCAGTCCAAGGCACTCTCAGAACTTTCCTCCAGCACCACAGTTCAAAAGCATCTATATTCCTTCGCTCAGCCTTCCTTATGGTCCAGCTCTCACATCCATAGGTGACTACGGGGAATACCATTGCTTTAACTATGCAGATCTTCGTTGCCAGTGTGATGTCTCTACTCTTCACTATTTTATCGAGATTGGTCATTGGGAAGATGTATGCCAAGCTCCTGAAAACTAAGCTAGAATCATGGGTCAACCAAAACAACATAATTGGCCCAGAACAAGCAGGATTCTCTAAGGTGACTACGGGGAATACCATACTATGTGGATCTTCATTGCCAGTGTGATGTCTCTACTCTTCACTATTTTACAAGCAGGTGTAGTTTTCTGTTTATTAATCCTCCAAAGAGCCAGCATAGTACATGGTTTGAGTGTTGGACTAAGGCTTTGTGAGAGTAGAGTTCCCCTTCCAGTTGACTTCACCAAAAGCCAACTGTTGTTGCCTTTCTTTGCTTGTGTTCTACCTTATTCACATCTGTCAACATGTGATTTTGCATAAAAACACAGGTCCTGGTTTTTGTGTGTGAAATGCTGGAGTAAGTTTGCTATTCCACTACTTTCAAAGGACCCTCTAGAATAGTTTGGATTGAGGCAGGAGTTGGAAACATTGCAACAGAAATCCACTCGTGCAGTATTGGATCTCACTCATGGAGTCCTATAAATTATGGCAGATGGAGGAAAGGAAAAGATGAGAAGATCCAGGAAGGAATGTATGTCTTCTGAACCATTCCAAGATCTCCAGGTATGGAGTGACCAGTCTTCTGGGTTGCTGTCTAACACCTCTAAATGTTGGAAAAGTTGAAGACCAATGAGGTGAAATAATGTTTAGTGGCTCCCAGGCATCAAGGGAGAAGAAAGCAGTGACAGTTTTCATTTCATTTTCATTTCTTCACTCAACTGTTCCTCTGAAACCCAACTGAATGGAAAGGCAGATGGACGAGTCCAAAGGTTTGGTCTTCACAGCCCTCGGCTCCTTTGGGTTGGCCATGGTCTGTATACTGGATCAGGTTTTCATTTTACACCTCTAATTGCTTTTCCATCCAGTTGCTTTTGGTCCTGGAAGGGATTTTGTTTAATAGATCAGTTTGTGTTTGTGGAGCCATTTGCAGATGAAAATATAGGAAATGTCCTTATTATTTTATTTAACTGAGGAAGCAAAAACAAACATCAAATAGTTCTGCATTTTAGTCAATATGTGAAGAGTGGTGAAACTGTCAACAGACAATGTGGTGCCATTGATGACTGTGGGTACTGAATTGTCATAACTTGGCTTAGTTGAGTCCTCTATACTCAAAGATTTGGTCACATTGGTCTGCATGCCCTACCTTTATACATTTCTGTTTGCAACTCTATATTTCCATACTTTTGCAGTCGCCTCTCATTTCCTTTCCCATTGCTTCGGACAACACTTATTCAAGTTGTCCTAGTCAATTCCCCAAATGTCTTCGGTTGAACTTTCGCAGGCTTCTTTCCCCGGGCTGTTGCTTGATATACCTCTATATAAAGATATCTTTGACATTGTGGAGCACCCATGTATCAGTATAGTGTTGCATATGGATGTTTCACAGTGGCCTAAGTACAATTGTTTACTCCAAATGGAACAGACCTCCTCGGTCAATAAAGCGTACATAAATATGCAACGCTCCCATTGATTCAATGGGTCTGCTTCATTTGGGGCCAACGATTTTGAGGCCTGAATGTTTATATATCTTATGGGATCTCCATACTGACAAACTATTCCATTTTAATATGTTACTTACTGAATTTATATCCAACCTCTTTCCCAAGATGGGCAGAGAGGGTTTCAGCCTGAGGCAAGAGATAGTCACTGGGCCTGTGATGTCAGAGTCTTTCTATCTGCAATTGGTTAAGCAGATGTGCTGTCATAATAGGCCTCAATGGCCATGGCTGAGATAGCTGGGTACAAAGAGGTGCACAAACAGGTGGTACCTTTATAATCTGACTAATTTTTTTTCATGTGGAAGCTCATCTCAGAGGTAAGCTACACATTGTGATTAAAAAGTAATTGTTTCACATCTAAGGACTTCATCACACGCAATGAATTATAGTCCCAGATGTGAAGATATAGTATCATTTCATTTTAAATTTTAATATTTTTCTTTCAGTGAGCTCAGGGCACATTATAAGATTTTCTGCTGTTTTCTGACAGCACAACCTTGTGAGGTAGCTTAAAGGAAGGTCATCCAATGGGTTTTACAGATGAGTTGGATGTGAATCTGGACCACTGTGATCCTAGTCAAATAGTCTAGCCACTACACCATAGTTACGCTGAGCCAGATCTGATCCAGCTGTCTACATGGCAAAAGAACCTGAGATCACCAGAGTTTCTAGGAAACACCAGAGTTTTCCCTGGCTTTGCTTAGCTTAGAACAAAGTCAGCTTAAGGCCAAAAGGAAAAAGAAAATAAAAGAAACAGAAAAAATATCATCTGGACTGCCAGCTCCAGCTTTAGGTGAATCCTTTTTTTTTTTTTGGGGGGGGGGGGGGTGTTTTGTTTTGTTTTTGTTTTTGCTGGTATGGACATGGCCTGAGTACAAGTGGGAAAGTAGTTTCCACTTTGATAACTCAGCAGAGAGAATGAAGGAGAAGAGGTTTATTTGTTTATCATGTCAGGACAGCTAACATACCTTCGATGTTGATTGAGATTATTGTCGCGGTTGGTCCTGAAAAGGTCTGTTTGTTTGGTTGGTTGCATGCTGCAAGTTGCTTCTGGTGTGAGAGAATCAGCCATCTATGAAGACAATTATTATTATTATTATTATTATTATTATTATTATTATTATTACAATAATCATCATCATCATCATCATCTTTATTTATACCCCGCCACCATCTCCCCAATGGGGACTCGGGGCAGCTTACATGAGGCCAAGCCCAAACAATAAATTACAACAGAGTAAAACTGAAAATGCAAACCGAAAACGCAAACAATAAACAACAACATCATAATTACATAAAACATGTGGATAAAATACAATAAGCACAGTCACAGTGACAATGGGTGGGCTACATGTAATGGATTAAGATGTTGCCCAGCGCATAACCAGATGTGTTATGATCCTGTGGGGAAATTTCTCTCATGTCTCCCAGGAGGAGAGGTGTTTTCCCTTTCTCAGAAGGCTTAGACGAAAGCAATCTGCTGCACCCTCCCCGAGTTTGTATTTTTTCCTCAATAATATATTTTGCCATCTTGATTATATTCTGATGTCAGTTGTTTATAAATATCCTGGATTTCTTTGGAAGAGGCTATGGTGTTTATGTTATGGATGGTTACATGGCTATTGATGGGTACATCAGCACATGTGGCTCTCCTAGCACAAAATGATGTTAAGCTGCAAGGAATCTGGGTGCCACACGTGATGGGACTGATTCAAAGAACAGCCAAAAACTCCTGTTTCCTCCACTGATGAACCTGGAAGATCACACCACGGAAAGCATAAACATACAGTTTGTTTTCAGATCCCAGGTATGTTTTCCTACAAATGCTTTAATTATTTTGACTGAAAATGACAGAAGGTGTGAAAGGTCTTCTTTTGGCACCATGGAAGTCGCTGTAACAGGCAAAAGTCTGGAGACAATTGTCCAAGGTCCCATTATCAATGGGGTGGTGGGCAATTTGTCTGTTTCATCCTGTGTCCCAGTAATGTCAACAACTTACAACCCACTTGGCCTCCTAAGCTATAATTCACAAACAGCCTGTGTGCTGCCCCTCTAGAGAATGCTGTCTTTGTGTCCTTGGAAGACAGGTGGGGTTGTGTGGGTTTGTTAACTTAGCTATAGATTCCAAAATAGACAGTTTAGAAAAGCAACCTCCTGTAGAACGAGTGTGGGGTGGGAGGGTGAAGTAAAGATTTTTAGATGCAGAAAAATAAGCCAAAGCCTGACATTCTTGTTTATTTCTTTGTTTAGTTTGTGATGGTTCTATGGGTCCTCTATGGCTTGTAGTGCTTAAAAACCCAGCAATACCTATGAGCTCATTCCTGCATCCTTCACCTCAGTCTCCTTCCATTCCAAGCATTTTGGTTTGGGATGTTGTGTATGCAGGCACCTCCTCACATAGTTTCCACAAAAGTTTTACAGTATAAATCCTTCAGATCAGAGTAGTGAATACATTGCTATTCATTAAAAACACAGCACAACTTTGCCTGGATAACACATAAATGTTTTCCTGCATGAATCCCACATTTATTCTCCTTACTCTGTTAATGCACTGAGCATGACAAGAAGGAAATTCTGTCATTCAATGAAGGTCTCTTCCATTTATATATTTACTTCATTGGGCACATACGGTATTTAAGATGTTATATATATACCTTCACGTAATGCAGGAAAAAGCAACATATGGACCTCCAGATGTTGTTCAACTGCAGTTCCTATCAGCCACAGCCAACACAAACAATCTTCAAGTCTGATAGTCTAACAACATCTGGGGGTTCACAACTTGCCTACAATGTATTGTCGAAGGCTTTCATGGCCGGAATCACTGGGTTGTTGTAGGTTTTTCAGGTCATAGAGGCATGTTCTAGAGGCATTCTCTCCTGACGTTTTGCCTGCATCTATGGCAAGCACGCTCAGAAGTAATTATGCTACCTCTGAGGATGCTTGCCATAGATGCAGGCAAAACGTCAGGAGAGAATGCCTCTAGAACATGGCCATATAGCCCCAAAAAAACATACTACAACCCAACTTGCCTACATCTTATGAGAAGTACAGATGTGACAAAATATTTTAAAATGCCAAACAACATGTTTGCCAAATGTATGTTCCTCTTTTCTATCTGCCAGGGGAGTGGGGAGAAAGATGGGCAATTGGTTTTCTGGGAGAGGAAAGAGGCCGGAGTGGCAGTTAAAGGACCAGAAGGCAGTACCTGAGCTGTGCAGGCCCAGAGCTGAAGACGGAGGTGTGCTCTGCTTGGTCATCTGAGTCAGCTAGGTCACCCAAACAACAATCGTCTCTGAACAACATAAAGAAGGAGATACTAAATGAGATGTTTGAGGAGAGGTACATGAGTTTTGAGGAGAGGGACACCAGATTATCGAGGGGTCAAAGCAGCTTCTGTCACCCGCAGAACCAGTTTGATGTTTGTCTGTTTGCCAGAAGATGTGGCAGCAAGTGCAAACAGGTTGCTTTGTGGAAAAAGAAGATGGCTTGATGGAGCTGGACCCAATCTTGGTACACATTTCCTTTATTATCCAACTTAAAATTATTAAGGGGTTTGAACTTTTAAAAAACCTGCTGTTTTCAGGCCTGAGCGGAGGAAAACATAAGGATCAAGTGGATTGGCTGTGGCTGGGTGAAGTGTCCCTCTGTCATGTGCTGGGAGAGAGAGTGAGTGAAGAGGATTGGCTGTTGCTAGATTAACATGTATATGAGAGGAACAGAAGGAGAGGAGAAGAAAGAAAAGGGAGTAGAGGAAGGAAGAGAAAGGGAAGGGAAAAAGTTATGAGGGCAGAAAAGAAAGAAAAAAAGAGTGGCGTCCCCCATTCTCCATTCTCCATACACTGAGTAAACATATTTCTGGCGTTTGTCATGACTCTTGCCTGCATAGCAGGCATTATGTTGGCAATTCCTGGATGTTGGTCTTCAAATCTTGTAGGGTCCTTGGATGGTTCACATAAACACGGGATTTCAAAAAAACCCCTACTTTTCGGGGGGGGGGAAACCTACTTTTTGAGCGGATTTGGAGTGGAAAGCCCGCTCTCCAAATTTAGCCCCTTGTGATTTTTTTTCTATGGGTTTTTTTGAAATCCTGTGTTTTTGTGAACCGTCCAAGGACTCTACAAGATTTGACCAACATCCAGGAAGAAATTGCCAACATAACGCCTGCTATGCTGGCAAGAGTCATAACAAATGCCAGAAATCGGTTTACTCAGTGTATGAAGTGTATGAAGAATGGAGTGTATGAAGAATGGAGAATGAGTGTATGAAGAATGGAGAATGGGGGACGTCACCTATCTAATTTGATCTTCAAAACCATGTAAAACAAAACTTTAGGTATGCGCCTACATTATATAAAAAAATCTAATTCATACAATGGGTTTTATTAAGTTTTGAAAAAAGGAAGTTATGCTGCCTCACCCTGCATATATAAACAAAGACATGGAGTCAACCAAGCAGAATAGTCTAAATCTAAGATTCAGAATAACTATTTAATATCACAGATGAAAACTGAGGCACATGTGGCAAAGCAACATCAGAGTGGGAACAATATGCCAGAAGATAGAATTTTGAACCCAGTTGTTAGCAAGTGGAGGGAGCCCCTTGTGGCGCAAAGGGTTAAACCCTTGTGCCGGCACTAGCAGGACTGCTGACGATGGTTGGGTTGCTGTTCGAATCCGGGGAGAGCATGGATGAGCTCCCTCTGTCAGCTCCAGCTCCCCATGCGAGGACATGACGGAAGCCTACCACAAGGATGGTAAAACATCAATACATCCTGGCATCCCCTAGGCAACATCCTTGCAGACGGCCAATTCTCTCACATCAGAAGCGACTTGCAGTTTCTCAAGTAGCTCCTGACATGAAAAAAGCAAGTGGAAGACAAAGGGGGGAAACGGGGAGGAGAAACAGCAAAAACTGGGTTCCTGTCAAATTGTAAGCAGTGGGTTTAAGAATGCCTAGCTCTGCACTGGATTTAGGGAACTGAGCTTTTAATGTTGGATGCAGTGAATATGTTTAGATACATTTAATTAATTGAGAGTCAATTAACAGTTAACTAATTACTTAACAGTCCTGATTAATTCTCTGTTTTGGTTTTTCATCTGCTTTTAAAATGTCTAAGTTTTCATCTCTCCTTTCCACCTTGCTGCAAACTGAGTTCAATTTGTAAAATTAGCTAGGTGGAGGGAGAAGAGAAGAAGGTTTGGAATCGTTCCCTCGCAGTAGGCTCAGATAAGAGCCAATTGCTGAAGGTTCTCCTAGCTTGTGTATTCTCCCTCATTCATAACTTTTGCAATCTTGATCCCATACTGATATTGCTTACACTCCCACATTTGTCCCAGTTTTCATCAGGCCCCCCACAGAGGGCTGGAGCAGTCTTCCCATGCCACAAAATCTCCTGTCTCTCCAAGAGCAGAGGGTAGAAATTTACATTCTTAAAATTCAAGCAGCATTCGGTATGGCAATGTGGATTTTGCACGTGCAGAACATTTCTGGGATGGAGGCCCAGGACGATGAAATTTCCACCCTGACACAGAGATCAAGGAACAGAGTAAGGGAGGAGGGCTGGTTACCTATGTGTGGTTTCCCTCATTCATGCCTTTGGCTTTATTTAGCAACGTAGGATGGATCTGGGTCTCATTTTTGCCAGTGCTGTGCTGCTGTAACTCCATTTCTCTCTGTTTGCTCTGGTGTTCACACTGGGGATTGCAGAATCATGCAGCATATATTGGTATCAAAGGCAACGCTAGCAGACAAGGGATGCCTGTGTCTGCAAGGAAATATAAATAGAAAACATTTAGTGCTGCTTTCTGCTGGGGGATGAAGCAAAGCCACCTCTGAGGTTAAATAAATGATTGGTAACTAGTAACAGAGCATCTATTCATGTCTATGTTTTAACGCCTGTGTCTATAGAGGTGTAATGTCATAAATGGAGAGTTTGGAAAGCAGGCATTTGGCTTAAGGAAAAGGCTACTGTCTAGTTATCTATCATAAACCCAACGATTCACATGTACACTTACTTCTGACCTACGGCACCCCAATTTCCACCATAATAGCAGAAAAGAAGTTTTTTTGCTGGTGATGTATTTTTAAGCATGTCCAGTCATGTTTCATTGATGTCTTTAAGAACAGAAGTGTGGGCATTCATTAACTCTGGATATATGCTTGTCAACTAAGGAAGAAGCACCAGTCTTGAGAGATGGGAGAAGCATAATTCATAGCCTCCAGAGATCCCTATTTTCCTCTGTCTCTTCTTGGAAGATGATATCTATCCCTGGCAAGTTGCTGGAGCTGTTTTGTACTTCTTTTTGCCTTTCACAAACCTCAAAGGTTAAAGGTAAAGGTTTTCCTGTGACATTAAGTCCAGTTGTGTCCGACTCCGGGGGTTGGCGCTCATCTCCATTTCTAAGTCGAAGAGCCGGCATGTCTGTAGACACCTCCAAGGTCATGTGGTCGGCATGACTGCATGGAGCACCGTTAAAAACCACCCACAGTCTTCCATGATAATAAGAGTGTAACCTAGAATGGCATATTATAATTTTCCTCTTAATTGTCTTTATTAACGATTCTGTGTGAAACATTTTGGACTAATGTGCTTAAATTAATTCGTGAACTCCATTGTGCATTTTTGCCTCTGGCAACTATATTCTAAGGACCTCATCACATTGAGGTCAAAATTGCACGAAATAGGAGGGAGATTTGCCATGCATTGTGGCGAATCTAGCGGGCAAGGTGGGGAACCCGTCACCCTGTATCACCCCTTTCCTATCCCACGGGTGGAAGCATTGCTGCCCAACTTCCCCCATTCTTCTCAATGAGAACATGGGAAGCCTCTCTCTTGTGACACTCCCTCTTACGACACTTTCACCTCAGTACAGGGACAGAGCCCCGCAGAAGTGGATCTAGGTTGTCTGAAGGTATCTGCTGGGCTCCATCCCTGAACTGAACGGAAAGTGTCATAGGATGGGATGTGATAAGGTCATAAATGAATTTGTGGCTACTGTAATTAGTCTAAAGAGGGCATACAGTTGTAAATCTGGGGCTTGCAAAGGATAATACATTGCATCTTAAACTGTGGGCCCAGGCCCCAAATAGGGTCCCCTCAATTCAAAGTTGGGATCAAAAAATGGCCACAGTAAAAGTTTTCTGAATGTCACTTAGTGGCTATTTTATACATTTACCTGAATCTGTTGTGCTGTGTTTACAGTGAACTCTGCAGAAGATGCTTCGGCCATGATTTAAAACAGAAAAACCAGCCTTTTTCGCAAGCCTTGCAAACGCTGGTTTGTTATCAGTAAAATTTGTTATCAGGAAGCAGCCAGTCTTTGATGCTGCAAGGCCATTAAATGCTAATCAAGGAACATTCATAGACAAGAGTTCTTTCTCCCACCCTGGACATTCCACAGATATATATAAAACTCACGTGCCTTGTTTCCAACAGACCTCACAATCTCTGAGGATGCCTGCCATAGATGTGGGCGAAACATCAGGAGAGAATGCTTCTGGAACTTGGCCATAAAGCCCAGAAAACTCAGAGCAACCCAGTGATTCTAGCCATGAAAGCCTTTGATAATACAATAAAAATTTGGTTTTTATATCTATTTCACATACCTATATACTCGGGATCATGTACAAATTTATCCAGCCAAAAGGAGTCCAGAGAGGAAAAGTTTAAAAATGTTTAATAGGCTTACTTTGATACAATTATGTATCAAATTGTATAATGACACTATCCACACACATACTGCTCTCCACTGAACTAGGAAGATCTTTTCATAGTTCTGTAATAATTACAAGGCCTTCCTTTGAAAACATTATATGAATAGTGGCTTCCACCTGAAGCAATGAAGTACTGAGGCACCTGGCCTAAGACTGGTTTTTTTTTATCTTGGCTGTACCAAAATGTGGATGGCATCATAGTCCCCGATGCCTGCCTGTCAGAAGTCATTGACTGCCCCTTGATCTCAAGAACAAAACATATGAGTCCCTAGAGATGAAGGTAAACACACAGGATCTGTAGCTGGAAGGCTATGAAAAGAGTCATCTAATTCCTTCCCCTGCTGCACAGAAAAGGACACACAGCACAAACAGAAGCCAGTGAATTGCTGTTAATATTATAGGGATCGTAAATAGCAAGTGAAGAGAGAAAGCTATGGGTTGTACCACAGAGTGGTAGGAAGCTCAAACAAAATAATATTGAAAGAGGCAGCCCCACCCCATTAATGAAGGGGGAATGTCAGTATGGTTGGCACTGCTACTTCTAGTCCAACATGTAAACTGTTGGGGTGTGCAATGCTGGGAAATCAGCTCAGTTTGGCATGGGGGCAGATCAAGCACGGCTGCCAGTTTAATCTGCCAGTGGTCATAGAAGTGACATTTGAAGTGAATTTGGAATGGACAGCTGATATCTCCAGCATATGTTTTTAGCACTACTTACTACTGTCCTAGATGTCCATTTTCTCCAGTCATTCATGATTCAAGGACACATCCCAGGTAACAGAAAGGGTTTTTTTCTAGCTTGTTGTAGGTTTTTCGGACTATATGGCCATGTTCCAGAAGCATTCTCTCCTGACGTTTCACCTGCATCTATGGCAGGCATCCTCAGAGGTTGTGAGATCATTTTTTTCTAGATTGTCCTGCAACTATAGCACAGATGGCACACCAGAGAATGCCAATACTTTTGAACTGTGGTGTTGGAGAAAAATTCTGAAAGACCTTGGGCCGCAAGAAGATCCAACCAGTTCATCCTCCAGGAAATAATGCCCAGCTGCTCACTGGAGGGAAGGATAGTAGAGGCAAAGATGAAGTACTTTGGCCACATCATGAGAAGAAAGGGAAGCTTAGAGAAGACAATGATGCTGGGGGAAATGGGAGGAAAAGGGAAGAGGAGCTGACAAACAAAATAAGATGGATGGATGGTCAGCTCCTCTTCCTGGGCTGTGTTGGGGTTCAGCCTCCGTGTGAACCTAACCCTCAGCCTCCGTGTGAACCTGACCCTGATTTTGTCATTGTATTTCCTGATGCAGCTGAATAGGCTACTGAACATGTAGTTTTCCCTGATGGTTTGGAAACTGTTGATTCTGAGGGCAGTGGCTGGGAAAGTGAAACTAAACATCCTGATGAGGATGTTTCAGAATGAAGCGGTGATAACTCTCCAGAGGAGTTAACACCTGCCTTTTAAATGAGGATAGAAGAAGGCAGATTTGGGAAAACAGAAGTGAATCACAGTCTGCGAAGGTCAAGTAGATTAAAGGAAAAGGAGGCTTCTAAGCCTGGAGGCGTGTCCCGAAACAGTTTCTTTAGTTTAAAGTGTCTTCCCCTGGGCTGTCTTGTTAGATCAAGCATCATTTAGACTGAGGCATCACCTTGGCTGAGTTCCCGTTTCCCATGGCCTGCATTCCCAGAGGCTTCTAGTTTCCAAGTATAGCTAGTGAGATACTAACAGTTTCCAGGTTTTTATAGTGTTGCTTTTGGAATTTTGATCTAGTTCAGAGATATTCCTGACTGCTGAATTTTACTGTGGCTTTTTGACTTTGCATTTTCTTCTATTTTGTAACCATTTTTTCATCAATAAAAAAGGATTGTTTTTCCCACAGTCAAGTGTAGTGGATTTAATCTTATGGTCTTGTTTCCTGATCTGGGTTGCCTACGAGCCCACCAGGACTTTGAGATCGTCCGGGGAGGCCCTGCTCTCGATCCCGCCTGCCTCGGACGAGAGACAGGGCCTTCTCGGTGGTGGCTCCTCGGCTGTGGAACACCCTTTTTGTGGACATCAGACTGGCTCCTTCCCTGATGATATTCTGCAGGAAATTAAAGACTTGGCTGTTCAAGAAGGCATTCGAACAAGAAGTGCAATAATTGGTAATGACGACAGGATTGGAATAATGGAAAATGATACTGGATTGCGGTTTAAATGATGAGACGATGTGAATGGCTTTTGTATTATTGATATTGTTGATGTTTTTGATGACGATGTTTTTGGATATTGCTAGATTGATATTTTAGATTGTGTCTTGAATTTTGAACCTTGTTCCTTATATGTTGTACACCGCTGTGAGTCGCCCCCGGGCTGAGAACAGTGGTATATAAGCAAAGTAAATAAATAAATAAATAATAAACAGGCTGGTCCAGGAGGTCACGAAGAGTTGGAAGCAACTGAACAAATAAACAACAAATGCGTTGATTTGCTGTTCAACAATTAATTGAGTGGCAAATCCCTTTGGTTGGAGCTAACTGGTTTTCAGTAATGATATTCACTTTCCACATATATTTATTATTTTGTTTGTTTCTTTCTTTTATATCCTGCTTGTTTTCCAAATAGGAGTTGAGGTGATTTCTATACAAATAAAAACACTATATCTATAAAGGTTTTTTAAGCATTAAAGCATACGTCCAATTTGAATATTGTTTGAATACTTTGAATGACTACAGACAAATCATAAAATATGTATCACAAACTAAAAACTATTTAAAGAGTGCTGGAAATAGTGTTTCTGAATGTTCTTTTAAGTTTTGTTTTAAAAAAGAGCAACAACTAACTCCTGTATCAGTTTTTAGGCATCATACATTTTGGTTGTCTACAAATGTAGATTATACAATTGGGTGGGAGACCATTATTTGAGAGAAGTAGAGTTAGGGTCAGCATTAGGGTTAGGATTGAAAGCCTTTGGCCTGAATCTGATCGGAATCCTTGACAATCCAAGAGAGTTTGCTACCTGAATCAAAGCAAAAAATGCCTTTGCTAAATCATGGCACATACTATCCAAGACAATCCAAATTGCTTTTTGCATCTGTGATAGAAAACCTACAAATATCACCCTCCTTCCAGTGGCATTCATTGCAAATATAAGAAAACATTAACAACAAATGAGCTACTGCCTTTTAATGGCAGCAAAAATTTGCTGCCTGATACAACTGCTTCGCTTTCTATAGCTGTACGGCTTACCCTAGTTGGGGCAAACCTTAACTATGCCTTCTTTTGTCTGTTATCCATTTATTCTTTTCCAAGTTGAAAACAAATCTTATTTTGAGGTAAAATTAGGCACAAGAAGACTTCCTTCTACACAAATCTAATTTTAATTTAGGATTCCTAAATTGGGATATATAACGGGATAGCTATCTGCCTTGGGAAATAGCTGGAGGGATTTAGCCAACACCCCTGTTCCTAAGAGATTGTGCAAACAGGTTCACAGGGAGGTGGCTGCTTTCATTTACAATTTGATAAATATAGGAAAGATTTTATAAACTTTGTTGTTGTTCATTTGTTCAGTCATCTCCGACTCTTCGTGACCTCATGGACCAGTCCACGCCAGAGCTCCCTGTCGGCCGTCACCACCCCCAGCTCCTTCAAGGTCAGTCCAGTCACTTCAAGGATGCCATCCATCCATCTTGCCCTTGGTCGGCCCCTCTTCCTTTTACCTTCTACTTTCCCCAGCATAATTGTCTTCTCTAGGCTTTGCTGTCTCCTCATGATGTGGCCAAAGTACTTCAACTTTGTCTCTAGTATCCTTCCCTCCAGTGAGCAGTCAGGCTTTACTTCTTGGAGGATGGACTGGTTGGATCTTCTCGCAGTCCAAGGCACTCTCAGAACTTTCCTCCAGCACCACAGTTCAAAAGCATGGATCTTCCTTCGCTCAGCCTTCCCTATGGTCCAGCTCTCACATCCGTAGGTTACTACAGGGAATACCATGGCTTTGACTAGGCGGATCTTCATTGCCAGTGTGATGTCTCTACTCTTTACTATTTTATCGAGATTGGACATTGCTCTCCTCCCAAGAAGTAAGAGTCTTCTGATTTCCTGGCCACAGTCTGCATCTGCAGTAATCTTTGCACCTAGAAATATAAGAAATTGATACAGCACACAATAAGAAAGATACAAGTTACACAGAAATCATAAACTGATACAATTTATTAAACTGTTAGACGTGATAAAGTTTAAGGGGTACAGCTTAATTCCCAATCTTCTAAATCTTTGGAAATCACAATTCCGGACCTCTGGAAAGAGTTTTTAATAAAATGAAAAATCACATATATTTATTTGTAGTCTCTTATTGAACCATAACTCTTTCTTTGGGGGGGGGGGGGCATGGCTTGACAACAAGCTGAAGCCTTTGTAGTTGCAATAAATCCACATGTGAACAATTCAAGGAGTAAAATGACCAAGTACTAGTAAAATCATAACTAGTAAAATCTATGACAAAACCATAATTATTCCTTGATGCGGTGCTCAACTGTCTTTTTAAGAACTTAGAAATGTCAGTGTATTAAAACTACTTCTTTCAGTAAATTTGATAAGGTGCATTATTTCTCTCTCTCTTTGAGGAGTTGTCTGTAATTTAAACATTTAGTATTCTTTTGTACAATCGACACCGACAAGATCCACTCCTCACTTGTCCAACTGTGATCAAAGCAAGCTAGCCCTTGCCTTAAGGTTTGATTCCAGGCCCTTTTGAAGGAGTGACTTTCCCAAAAGAAATGGGTTTGCCATGTTAAAAAGTCCAGAAAGCTATCAGCTGGAAATTTCCCAACCCCACTGGCCAGGGTGCCCAAATATGACTTCCTTGCAGGCCAAGAGAATGACTTCACACAAAGACGCCTTCTGTCTTTGCCCAGCAGGACAAAAGAATGCTGAAAAATGCAAGCTAGAGGGTCCCGTGGCTTCAACGGTGACTGGGATGACTGGAAGCAAAGGAGCAAAGAGGCTGGATGGCACAACCGGATTCCAGCCTGAGCGGAAAGATGGCTAGAGGCAAGGCGGGGGAGGGGGGAGGGAATGAGGGTGGGAGGGAGAAGGGGAGCAGGATGTATCCTTTGGCATTAGGCAAGTCTGGAATGCACTCCTCTACCTCAGGTAGCCTAAGGTCTTCTAGCAAAGATGAGACAGAGTGAGTTCAGTTGCTCTCTGTGTGTCCAAGGAAGGGGGGGGCTAAACACTGGGTGGACAGCCAAATTGATTTTCTATGGGGTTTTCCAGGACTTGTCTTTTCAGGGGTTTGGTTCTTAGTCGTGCAAAATGTCTCAGAGGATCCACAGTGAGAGAGAGAAACAAGGCTGGACTGGCTTTTGTCCCAAGGCTACTTATCACCTCTGTTTGGCTTGCCTGCTGCTGTCAGGTAGAAAGAATGAATGGAAGGCTTTCACTCCATGTATGTCACACATACATGCACACGCATACTCACCATCCTGTTGCCAAGCTGGAACTGACATAAAATTTATTAATTTTGTTTAGGACCTCTTTTTAATATAAAAAAAGATCACTAGTGGGAGAAGGATAGTACCACGGAAGAGAGATGGGGAGGATGGATGCAATGATAATCAGTCCTCCACATTTTCTTGGAACCCCTGTCAGAATGAAAAACATCAGATAAAGGAACTGCTTTAACAAAAACAAAAGAAAATCCTGTCTAGGAATTCCTAAGTCTTCCACCACAACTCTGCGGTCAATTTTTGCAGGAAGCTGACCATAGAAACACATCGGAGGACCTAAGGATTCTTAGAAGGAACATTTTTTAGGACATCATCACATTAAGGGTGGGATTCGTCATGCATTGTGGCGAATCCAGCAGGGCCTGGTGTGGGACATGGGAAACCTGTCTCCCTGTGCCCCGCATCTCCCACCTTGTCCCTCATCCTATCCCAAGGGGAGAAGCTTCTGCCACGGCTTCCCCCCACTGTTGCCACGTTGGTGGCTTACCATGCTTTCACTTCACTTGTGCCACAGAGCTCCACTGGAAGCAGGCCCGTAGCCAGGATTTCGATTTGGGGGGGCTGAGTTTGTTTTGGGAGGGCTGAGTCTGAGTGAAAGAGGGTCTACCCTAGCAAACCTTTTGTATCGTTACCCCAAAACCCCCATGCATATGGGATATATTGAGCATGCTGATCAGATCATGATATGAATAAACATAGCAGTTTACATAATGCACCAGTAAGGCCTTTTTCGGGGAGGGGGGGAGAGGCTGAAGCCCCTTAAGCCCCCCCCCCCCCCCCCGGCTACATGCCTGACTGGAAGTAGATGGATATCGTGGGGTGGGAGGGATGACTGTACAGTACAATCACCATACTCACAAGGGATACATTCCAAGAATCACCCATGGATGACTGACACCATAGAGAGTGAACACTGTACTTTGACTATGTTTCAGCCAGAATCATAACATAAAATTGCACTGAACGACCTAAGGATGCCCACAAAAACTTATGTGGGGATCTTTTTGGGAGTGTGGGTAAGTGAAACCATGTCAAATCTATAGATAAAGGAGGGGGGTCATACTATATATAGCTTTTTTGCTCCCCCACGCTCTTATTACTTAACAGTAGATCCCAGGAGCAGTTTACAGTTAACAGTAAGTCCCAAGTCCCCAAAAAATTGAAGATTAAAGACCTTGGAAAACGCACTGCACTGGAATCAGGGCAGTATTTCCGTGTTCCGGCAGCACCCACTCAAGGGGCGTGGAGACCTGTCACCCTACGTCCTGCACCGTCCTGCTTTCCCCCCTACCTCATCACATGCGAGAAACCTCCTTGAGCTGGCTCAAACCATCTATCCTTATGGAAGAATGGGGAGCCTCCTGTTGTTTGCCATTGGGGATTTTTCTGCAGTGACAAGGTTTTTTTTCCCCGTTTGGCCATGGACCTGCTGAGGAAGTACTTTTCTGGAGTGTGATGGGTGCCATCAGGCTCCAAGGCTGAACTCGGAAAAAAAAACCCATCATCACCCCCAAAATCAAGCCCGTGTGAAAGGTCTAAAAGGTCTACATTTGGGAAATTTACTTTTGGTGACTTCAGCTCCCAGAATCCCCCAGACATATGCCCCAGTCAGCATGTCCCCTATCCTGCATACAGACGGGGGAATAATTTAAGCTATTGGATCCTCAAATGGAGCATTTTCAAGGTCTGGAAGCAAGATGCTTCAGAAAGTTGTGTGTAAGTAGCCTGCAACTGATTGCTCTGTGTTGTTGTTGCTTTTAATACAAATATGTAAGTTATTGATGGAAAATAATGATGCCTGGATTGTGAGTTGCCTTAGAATTCTGTGTTTGAGCCATAGTTAATGTAGGATAGACGCAGTCTAGTTTTGCACCTGAGCAAACAAATAAAACACACTCTTGGAGCAGATATGTCAAACTGTCAGGAGATGCTAAGGACTATCGGAATTTCCCCCACTCAGGTGAGCCAGAAAACTCTTCAACTGGTGAGACTTCTTGATTGGGAAATATCGGGTTATCGCTTCTTTGTCTCACCAGGCACAGATTCATAGGCAGCCAGCGGACAATATTGGTTACCTGCCTAATAGTTCTCAGTATCCGTGGTGTGGGTTTCTGCTATCCGTGGTCCGGATCTCACTATCGACAACTACCTTAAATTGCTCAATTTCATTATTAAACTGCTTGGTGCAGGTTTTACATGGATTCTCTTAGTTTCTTCTCTGCTTTCAGAGAGAGCTCAGCACAGTCCAAGGAGCATTTGACTCTAATGATTCTTAATTGGTTTCTTCTTGGCTTTCTTCTTATATTTCATAACCTTCTAATCTTAGTTGAAGTCTTCTTCTGAAGCAGCTGGGCACTGAAGCCCTCGCCTCTGCCAAAGGCCCAGCGCTCCTCAAAATCCGTAGGATATTTTCCAAAAGCCCACTTCACAAATGTAATATGGGCTTGGGCTAATTAGCTCATCCTGTTCGCTATGGGAACTCCTTAGTATCTGAACATTTCAAACTGCCTTCCCTCCCCCTAAACAAACCACTGAAGCAGGAAAGTATCCTTTCTTCTATTACAGAGAAGAACCAAGACTGAAATTGAAATAATGAAGTATTACAAGCAGTGCACATTCCAGGAAAGAAGCTGTCTTGGGCCAATTGCTACAGTAAGCAACATGGACTTTAGCTTGTGTAGGCTTCCTAAGCAAAAATAGCATTGCACCCTGTACAGTGTTCAGATGACTATTATGGGTGTTTAGGGTCTCTTTAGATGTGTTTAGGGCCTGTTTTAAGGTGTTTGGCACATTTTTGAGGATTTTAGCACTTGTTTAGGTGTATTTAAGGCCTGTTGTGGCTGTTTAGCACCTGTTTAGGGATGTTTAGCACCTATTTGGGAATGTTTGGTGCTTGTTTAGGGGTGTTTGGTGCCATATATGTTGGAGCACGCAAAAAATCAGTTAGTGTGTGTGTATCAACTGTAAACTCAGATGCATGAAGCTGATTGGTTGGGTAATGCCCGGGGAGATGGCTGAGCCTGGGACTTTTGGTTACTGTTACATTTTTGTTCAAGCTTGAGCTATGCAGGTGCAGACAGTTCGAAGAGAGAAGCAGAAAGAAGCAGAGTCTGGAGTGTGCTCTCGCTTCAGCCTCTGTTAACAGAGTTTATCCACATGGACAAAAAAAGACCATATTAAATCTCTCATAAAAGGACATTACCTGAGTTGATGCAACTGATCACATTGTGCATATGATGTTCTGAACTACAAAGAGTAAACTACTTGTCCTTTACTGTTCATCTGTGTGGCATATTTATTTATTTATTTATTTATTTATTTATTTATTTACTGCGCTTATATACCGCAATTCTCAGCCCCAAGGGCGACTCATATTTTCTTTCTCTGGCAAGGCAGTGTATTGGCTGGTCAAACGTGAACTACATGTGGTTTATTTTACATTATGGCACAATATATAGCACCTGCTTTAGGGTTTCAGTGCCGGATTACTGATACTTAGGGCCCTTCCACACAGCCATATAACCCAGAATATCCATGCAGATAATCCACAATATTTTGCTTGAATTGGATTATCTGAGTTCACGCTGCCATATAATCCAGTTCAATGTGGATTTTATATATCTGTGTGGAATATTGAAGAAAGTTGTTATTTCCAACACCCTGTGCCTGTCTATATGGGGAAAACAAATCCCAAAACTCACTTCTTCCTACTGCACTTCCAGGAAAATCCAGCCTGTTATTGTGTATATGTATATATAATTTAGATTGGAGTGGCTCCAAGGGAAAGGGGCAGGTTATGACAAGTGCCATCATTTTAAAAAAAATAAGTCCACTGGTAATTGCTGGGGTGTATGCTTTGGAACATTATAGACTCCTTTAATTTTTGTAAATACTACAACCCCTGCTCACAAGTCAGGAAATGAAGGGCCACCTTGCCTGCTTTCCCTGAGCTAAAACTCGTCTCACCTGCTGTTATTGCTGTAACCGCTTCTGCCAGTCCCTCTTTCCCAGGTGAGGTCCTGTACTTGCACTCCTCTTCTGGCTCCTTATCTGGCTCTTTCCTCTGGCTCCTGAGCAAAAGAATAGCCATAGTGGGACTGAGTGCTGTTGGTGGTGGACAAACCCCAGACCATTGCCAGAACTGGACAAGCTGCCAGCCTAAGCAAGGGTGGAAGAGTAAACCATTTACCCCATGTAAACCATGTACTCAAAAGTAAACTGCTAAAACATGTGCTGATTTGAAATTTGGAGTGTGGACAGCAATACAATTTCAGTGAAGTGTGTCATGGGTATTTGCGTTTTTGGGGTTTTTTTTAATGTAATTATTGTTTGGGCTTGGCCTCATGTAAACCGCTCCAAGTCCCCCATTCTGGGAGTTGAAGGCCAAAACATCTGGGGACCCACAGGTTGAGAACCACTGGATTAGGTGGTCACTCTCTGAAGGCACATCGGAAGAGCCAAGTTT
The DNA here is from genome assembly GCF_025583915.1 of Anolis sagrei ordinatus. NCBI lineage: Eukaryota > Metazoa > Chordata > Lepidosauria > Squamata > Anolidae > Anolis > Anolis sagrei. Next base: position 120,722,317 of record NW_026845477.1, on the reverse strand, counting down.
AGATCTTTCTTGAAAGCAGCTAGGATAGGGGCTACGGAGAGAAGCCAAGTGGTAGGCAGGCAGGTGGAGATGAATTCCCAAAGAACAAGGCAGAATCCTGACCCTATACGAGCTTCATACTGCAACCTATGCAGCTTTCTTAAATGAACTCTCAACTGGCTGACTTGGTGCTACTTGGAGGACAAGACCACTCAGGCAACCTTGCAGGAAACATGGCAGACTTTGTGTCCCAAATGCAAAGGGAATTGTATAATACTGTACTATCCAAGTGGGCTTATGATTGAAGGACATGGTAAGTTCTCAAGACCAAATGGATTTCTATTCTTCCTAAATGAGAGAGAGCTTAGGTATTCTGGGGGGGGTGGGGGGGGAAGGTCCTTCACAATTTATTTTGGAGTCCCGCAGGATACATTACAAAACTGCAGGAGAAGCTGAGAGGCAGGGAAGTAATATGGTGCGTGTCTCTTTCTCGCTCTCTCTGCATGTGTGTGTACTTTTAGCTCATGGGGAATTGAAACACAGGGACGTTTCTTTGGGAAAAATGAGGCATTCTGTCCCAGGAGCTGAATGACCTCTTGAGCATTACAAGAGCATGACTTAGTAAGGACAACTATTTCTGGACAAACCTGAATTCCTGGCATTCCCACCACCGGACAGGCAAATTCCTGCCCAAAGGGCGGGCAGAAGCAGGCGGGCTGATGTGCTTCTACCTCAATATCACTCAACAAAGTAAGTAGGTGGCAGAGCCGTTGCTAAGGAACAGGCCTCCCCTTTGCACAAAGACCCCAGTGTCTTCCGTCTCCTGAAAGCAGACACACCGCAAATGAAAACCCCAAAGAGTCAGCGAGGGAGAGAAGGAGGACAAAATGGGGCTCATTCTAAAACCGATTTAGTATCTTGTCAGGCTGGGGCAAGGCTAGCAGATATACCCACTTGGGGTGGGGTCAGATACAAAGAACAGTGACATTAAAAATAATTCAATTGCAAGTTTAATTGTTATCTTATACACAGTGAATGTACTATGGTTTCAAAAGATACTGAATAATGTTAGGCTGGGAGGTTCTTAAACTGGGTTGTTGTAGGTTTTTTTCGGGCTATATGGCCATTCTCGAGGCATTCTCTCCTGATGTTTCGCCTGCATCTATGGCAAGCATCCTCAGAGGTACTGAGGTTTGTTGGAACTAGGGAAAAGGGTTTATACATCTGTGGAATGACCAGGGTGAGACAAAGGACTCTTGTCTGCTGGAGCAAGGTGTGAATGCTTCAACTGATCACCTTGATTAGCATTTGATTGCCTGGCAGTGCCTGGAGCAAACTTTTGTTGAGAGGTGATTAGATGTCCTTGTTTCTTAAACGTTCTTAAACGTTCCTGACACATGGCACATGTGAAATTTATTTTGACAGGCATTTCAACATTTGATACCTGTTATCATGGTGTAGATGGCTACCTTCTAAGACACACTCAGAATGTGAAATATATGGTCTCCAATAAAGCAAAAAGTCTGATTCCACCTAAATATAAGTAAGTCCAGTGCCACTTAAATGGCAGGAGTATATAACGAATTGAATTGAACCCTCATCTCCAGAGGAGCCCCCGGTGGCACAGCAGATTAAACCACTGAGCTGCTGAACTTGCTGGCTATAAGTTCGGCGGTTTGAATCCAGGGAGTGGAATGAGCTCCCGCTGTCAGGCCCAGCTTCAGCCAACCTAGCAGTTCAAAAACATTCAAATGTGAGTAGATCAATAGGTGGAAAGGTAACGGCGCTCCATGCAGTCATGCTGGCCACATGACCTTGGAGCGTCTAAAGACAACGCCGGCTCTTCATCTTAGAAATGGAGATGAGCACCACCCCCCAGAGTCGGACACGACTAGACGTAATGTCAAGGGCAAACCTTTACATTTACCTTTTACTGGTCTCCAGAGTCGTAGTCCAATGCTCAAACCACTACACCATGCTGGCTTTATAAGGAATATAGCATGCCAGAATAACTGGGAGAAGAGGAACAAATGCCCTCTTCACTTGCTGCCCTGCTTCTGTTTACAATGCACAATTATGGAACAGAGGGTGGGCGGGTGTGTACACGGCGTATGTCTCTCCTTTGACGCTATGAATCTACAATTTGAGCTTTTTAAAGACTTCCACTAATTATTGAGTTAGAGCAAATAACAAAAATTGTGGCCATGAAGCTTATTTGAAAATTTTGCCTAACAACTCAAATGCCAATAATAACCCACAATTCCCACTTTGCACCACAGAGAGGCACATACTTGGAAATGGGCTTTGTTTTTCCAGAGAGGGTCAGATTTACATTGCTAAAGCTGAAGCCTGGAACCTATCCTTAATAGCAGGGCCTGTGGCATGGAACAAAGAAAAGAATGCATTTGGGTATCTTACCCAGAGGTGGGCAAAGTTACTTTTTAAAATTATAACTCACGTAATTCATTGACTGGCAGAGGATTCTGGGAGTTGTGTCTCTGCTAGATGTTGAACTAGACACATTACTCTCCCCAAAAGACTAGACACATAAACCTTTATCCTTTGGGAGACTATTTTTCTACTAAAAATAAAACAAGAAGCAGTGTACAATTTAATTAGAGTCAGCTCTGAATCCCCCCTCTGTGAGTATTTATGAAAAAACTAGCTGTCCCCTGCCACACGTTGCTGTGGCCCAGTCTGGTGATCTGGAAAATAAAGTAATGTGAAAGTGTTGGTTTCTAATATATGTAATTTCTTTATGCTTGTGGGTAAATAGTATTTCAGGCTGTTTCTTTGTCAGTGTTAATGTAGAGATTGTCTGGTTTGCCTCCTCTGGAACAGGCAACATATCATTGTCCTTCTTTAGGGGTCCCTTTCAAATCTAGGATACTCCATCTGTGTGCCTGTGTGAATCATATATATCTTTCTATATCTATGACTGGATGGCTGTTTGTCAGGAAGGCTTTGATTATGTTTTCTTGCCCTGGTGAAGGGAGTTGGACTGGACAATCTTAAGTATGAGGGTTCTGTGTGGGAAGTTTGCCCCAATTCAGTCGTTGGTGGGTTTCAACATTCTCTTTGATTGTAGGTGAACTATAAATCCCAGTAACTACAACTCCCAAATGTCAAGGTCTTTTCCACCCAGATTCCATCTGTGTTCATATTTGGGCATATGGAATATTCGTGCCAAGTTTGGTCCAGATCCATCATTGTTTGAGTCCACAGTGCTCTCTGGATGGAGATGAACTACAACTCCCAAACTCAAGGTCAATGCCCACCAAACCCTTCTAGAGTTTTCTTTAGTCATGGGAGTTTTGTGTGCCACGTTTGGTTAAATTCCATCATTGGTGGAGTTCAGAATGCTCTTTGATTGTAAGTAAACTATAAATCCCAGCAACTACAACTCCCAAATGACAAAATCATTTTTTTTAGTGGTGGTCACTCATTAGCCTAATAGGTGTCTTGTATTCAAATTTGGTGTCAATTCGTCCAGTGGTTTTTGAGTTATGTTAATCCCACAAATGAACATTACATTTTTATATAGATAGATATCCTCCAAACATTCTCTAGCTACCTGGTATCAGGCTTTCAAGGAATCTCATATATAAGGAAGCATTATTTCTCTCCATAGGAGCTCATTTTTGTGCAGCAGATCATAAAGAGCAGGATTGGAAGCTCAGGAAACTAAGGCCATGGTCCAATTGAAGCACTTGCCGAGTACAATCTCCATCCTTACACTGCTGCTTGGACATCATCCATTTGTCGTCAGGAACTTGGTGGCATTGAAGATGGAGCCATCACCTCCCATCTTTTACACCATTCTGAGGTGTTCAGTGCTGGAAGACATGGGTTTCCAGCCTTTGTGGCAAGCCCACGGGGCAGCAAGGAAACCCCACCTCGCATCTCACCTCATCCCATGGGGGAAGTGTTGCTACTTGGCTTCCCCCATTGTTTTCTATGCAACACGGGAAACCACTGCCTTCTGTGACACTTCAACTCTTATGGTATGGAGTAGATCAGTGGTTCTCAACCTTCCTAAGCCACGGCCCCTGAATACAGTTCCTCATGGTGTGGTGACCCCCAACCATAAAATTGGTTTTGTTGCTACTTCATAACTGTAATTTTGCTACTGTTATGAATCGTAATGTAAATATCGATTTATTTTCATTCACTGGACCAAATTTGGCACAAATACTTGATACGCTCAAATTTGAATACTGGTGAGGTTGGGGGGCGGGGCGGTGATTTTGTCATTTGGGAGTTGCGGTTGCTGGGATTTATAGTTCACCTACAATCAAAGAGCATTCTGAACTTCACCAACAATGGAATTGAACCAAACTTGGCACACAGAACTCCCATGACCAACAGAAAATACTGGAAGGGTTTCATGGGCATTGACCTTGAGTTTTGGAGTTGTAGTTCACCTGTATCCAGAGAGCACTGTGGACTCAAATGATGATGAATCTGGACCAAACCTGGCACAAATACACAATATGCTGAAATGTGAACACTGGTGGAGTTTGGGGAAAATATGCCTTTACATTTGGGATTTGTAGTTGCTGGGATTTATAATTCACCTACAATCAAAGAGCTTTCTAAACCCCACCAATGATAGAAATGGGCCAAACTTCCCACACAGAACCCTCATGACCAACAGAAAATACTGTGTTTTCTGATGTTCTTTGGTGACCCCCCATCGCGACCCCCCCTAAGGTCCCGACCCTCAGGTTGAGAAACACTGGAGTAGATCAATGTCATGTGACAGAATCCGGCAGGCTCTGTACCTGGAGGTCCAAGCGATGTATCCAATTGCCCATCTGATTTTTTTTCATGTCAGGAGCGACTTGAGAAACTGCAAGTCGTTTCAGGTGTGAGGGAATTGGCCGTCTGCAAGGATGTTGCTCACGGGACGCCCAGATGTTTGATGTTTGACCATCCTTGTGGGAGGCTTCTCTCATGTCCCTGCATGGGAAACTGGAGCTGACATAGGGAGCTCAACCCGCTTTCCCTGGATTCAAACCGCTGACCTGTCATCAGCAGTCCCGTCATAGCAGTCCTGCCAGGGGCTCCCTGATGAAGTATATTAGCACTGTCCTGAAACTCATCCTTGGTTGCAGAGCAGGAGTTACTGCCAGAACCTTCTTGCTATTCTCACACTCTGTTGCATAGACATTGTGTCAAATGATTCAGGATCACTTCTTCTGCAGTGTCTTTAGAAAGTGTCTGGCATAATCACAGTTTATATCAACACCATGGCGTCGTGAAGTGGTTTAAGCATTGGACTATGACTCTGGAAAACAAGGTTTGAATCCCCGCTCAGACATAAAAACCCACTGGGTGATCTTGAGCAAATCCCACTCTTTCAGCTTTAGCAGAAGACAGAGGCAAATCCCCTATTAACAAATCTTGACAAGAAAATTCAGTAATAAGCTCACTTTAGGGTCATCATAGATAGGAAGGACTTAAAGGCAAATAACAACAACATAACCCACCTGCGGGGCTCTGACCACTGAGTAAATGTCCAAAACTGACCAAAACATGTAAAAGCATGCATTTACATTGACATTGAAAGCTCAAGCCTGGCATCAAAGAAGGAAGCAGCTATTGGATTCCAAAGATCAAGACATCCTGAGACTGACACCTACAGGAGCAGAGAAGATTTCTCTATCTAAAAACCTTAGTGTGTCTAGCTTCATGCCGATTGATGCGGAACGGCAATAGCTTTCCAGGGAATTCAAAGAGTGTTCTTTCCTGGAAATATTGCAGATTCAGGATCTTTCTGCCTGATCTCTGGAGAAGCTACTCTGTGCGCCATTGTTGTCGTATGACTTCAAGTCATGTACAAATTACAATGACGCTAGTAAAACGTAAAGGTTTCCCCCTGACATTAAGTCTAGTCGTGCCTGACTCTGGGAGATGGTGCTCATCTCCATTTCTAAGCCAAAGAGCTGGCGTTGTCCATAGACACCTCCAAAGTCATGTGGTCAGCATGACTGCATGGAGCAACATAACCTCCCTGCATGCCCAGTGTGGTACACATCTCACCACACTAAAACAGTGGATGTGGCTCTTAATGAGACAGGCCGCATTATCACAGGGTGTCTGTGCCCTACACCACTGGAGAAATTACACTGCTTAGCCGGTATTGCACCACCTGACATCCGCCGGGAAGTAGCAGCCAATAGTGAAAGGATCAAGGCAGAGACATCTCCAGCTCATCCCCTGTTTGGGTATCAGCCAGCACGTCAACAACTTAAATCTAGAAATAGTTTTCTAAGATCTACAGAGACATTTGCTGGAACACCTCAACAAGCGAGAGTCCAAAAGTGGCAGGCTCAAATCCAGAACCTCAACCAATGGCTGATACCAAATGAGAAACTCCCCCCTGGGCACACAGAAAACTGGACGACTTGGAAGGCGCTGAACAGACTGCGCTCTGGCACCATGAGATGCAGAGCCAACCTCAAGAAATGAGGCCATGAAGTGGAATCCTCGACATGTGAGTGTGGAGAAGAGCAAACCACTGACCACCTGCTGCAATGCACCCTGAGCCCTGCCACATGCACAATGGAGGACCTTCTTGCAGCAACACCAGAAGCACTCCAAGTGGCCAGATACTGGTCAAAGGACATTTAATCAACTACCAAACTTGCAAATTTTGTATTTTGTCTGTTTGTTTGTTTGTTTTGTTCTGTTAGAAATGTAATACAATTGACTGGTTGCCCTGACACGCCCTCCCTGCAGAAGCAGTTCCTATTGATCTACTCGCATTTGCATATTTTCAAATTGCTAGGCTGGCAGAAAATGGGGCTAACAGCAGGAACTCACCCCATTCCCTGAATTTGAACCGCCAACCTTTCAGTCAGCAAGTTCAGCAGCTTAGTGGTTTAACCTGCTACACCACCAGGGGCTCCCTAGGGCAACCTTATAGCAGGGTTTTCTTAGCAAGCTTTGTTCAGAGGGGATTTGGCTTTGTATTCTGACAGTGAGGGATTGGTATCTGCACAAGGTCACCCAGTGGGTTTACCTGGCTGAGCAGGGATTCGAACCCAATTCTCCAAAGTCATAATCCAATGCTCAGACCCACTACATCACGCTGCCTCTTATTTTGGGGGTATAAACCCTAACTTCCAGAATCCCTCAAACAATAAAACTGCTTTTGCTTCCAGTAAGCCCATATTTTGCAGAACTGAATCCCTTTCTACTCATCTGCACAAGCTTTCATGAAAAGGGAAGACACACGGTGGAGACAAACAGGACTTTGAAAATGGAATGGCTGTAGACCCTCTCTGCAGGAGACAGTCCTTTGTTTGGAGGGTGAAGTCAGTCCTTTCTGTCTAAAGCTGTGGTTCTCGATGTTTTTTTGACCAGGGACCACTTTGACCAGGGACAACTCTCCAACATTAGTATTAAAAGTATTATAAATCAGTGTTTGGTCAACTTTAGATTTAGTTTGGCTGTTTGGGATGCTGATTCAGAAAATTGCATTGGATAGACCACATCTGCTCTAGTTTCTGATACAGAACACATTCCACCCAGTATTCGCCATCTACATGCCCACAGAAAACCATATTTAATATGCCTCAGCACTATAAGAGGGTTTCACAAGACCAGTCGCTTTAGTTACAACAGTGTAGTAACAGTGAGACTGCAGACCATATTTTAGTTCTTGCGGACCACTGGTGGTCCATGGACCACAGGTTGGGAACCACTGGTCTGAAGGCATCCTACATGTAAAGAGCAGTCATGTCAAGTCAAAATTAAATATTAAAAACCCTAAGAAAAGAAAGGGGGTTAGGATGACCATTCATACTTATACCGCTAGGAATGAAAACTGAGAAAGCAGGCACACAGATCACCAAGCCATCCTTCCCCACTTCAGTCAGAATTGTTGCATATCCCATTACAATAATCGTTTCTAAATTTGCGTCTATCTGCCTGTCCATCCACCTATCTGACTGTTCATATCTCCCTGTATTGAATAAATGTATTAGCAAAAGGATTTTTCTGCAAATCCCTATTTAAAACATCTGGAGACCAGTAGCAGAGCACACACTTGACATGCATAATTTCCCATAGTTATTATGTTATTTATTGTTGCTGTTGTTATTTATTGCCACCACCTAACTTAGTCTTTCTAGACCAGTGGTTCTCAACCTGGGATCCCCAGATGTTTTTGGCCTTCAACTCCCAGAAACCCTAACAGCTGGCTGGGATTTCTGGGAGTTGTAGGCCAAAAACATCTGGGGACCCCAGGTTGAGAACCACTGTTCTAAACATTTCTTTTTCATGTCAGGAGTGACTTGAGAAATTGCAAGCTGCTTCTGGTGTGAGAGAACTGGCTGTTTGTAAGGACGTTGCCCAGGGGACGCCCAGATATTTTACCATCCTGCGGGAGGCTTCTCTCATGAGAAGCTGGACCTGACAGACAGGAACTCACTCCGCTCCCTGGATTCAAACCACCGACCTTTCGGTCAGCAGTCCTGCCGGCACAAGGGTTTAACCCATTGCATCACTGGGGGCTCCTGTAAACAAATAAATGAGGAAGAATAGGACCTCCACAAGACATCATGAATGAATTATATTAGATGATACCACTCTAGGAAGATCAGTGGTCTGATTTAGTGTTACATCCTTTAGTCCTGCCAGAACTTTGTGCAGAGCAAAAGCTGTGTTTATCTAACAAACTGTAAATAAAACTAGAGGTTCCAGCCTTGTGTCCCTTCAGTTGGGCATACATTTCGGAGCATTTCATACAGGCACCATATTCATAGAGTTGCCAGGAAAGAGACCTTGGCGGTGGCATCTGGCTACTTCTGTATTTGAGCACACCTTGTCAAGGTCAATATTGGATGCGTTTGGAGACAGGTGGCAAAGCTGGATTCTGCTTTGGGAAAATGGAGGCACGAGAAGACAGTCATGAAGTCCCTTGCCTTCTGAAACCGCTTTATTCAAGAAGAGGAAATACAGTCAGAGTTGTTTAAATTCTGCCCCCTCCCCTCTGAAAAAAAAAAGCCAAAAAAGTATTTTTTTTCCTCCCGCAGCTGAAGTATGTGATTAAAACCAAATTGTGCAGGGCTGAAGTTGCTTTGACTGTCTTATTTTGAATCTGACACTTTTAAAATTTGACAGATTGATTTGGTTGAATTGGAGTGAATGTTAGAATGGAGCAATCCAGCATCAATAAAAGCAGGATTGGCCATTATGTTAAGTCCACTCACTGCTTTTGAAAACATTTCTCTAGGCATTTTTCTTCTCGGGAAAACAGATATACTATAGATCTTATATTGTAAAACAAACTTTCTTTTTATTGTTGAAGGCTTTCATGGCCAAAATCACTGGGTTTTTGTAAATTTTTCACAACCTCTGAGGATGCCTCCCATAGATGCAGGCGAAACGTCAGGAGAGAATGCTTCTGGAATATGGCCATAGGTAAAGGTAAAGGCAAAGGTAGTCCCCTGACATTATGTCCAGTCATGTCTGACTCTGGGGTGTGGTGTTCATCTCCATTTCTAAGCCGAAGAGCCGGCATTGTCTGTAGACACCTCCAAGGTCATGTGGCCGGCATGACTGCATGGAGCGCTGTTACCTTCCCGCTGGGGCGGTACCTATTGATCTACTCACATTTGCATGTTTTCGAACTGCTAGGTTGGCAGAAGCTAGGGCTGACAGCGGAAGCTCACACCGCTCCCCGGAATCGAACCTGCGACCTTTCAATCAACAAGCTCAGCAGCTCAGTGCTTTAACCCACTGCGCCACCAGGGGCTCGATACACCCTACAGCCCAAAAAATCTTACAGCAACCTGGACTTTCTTTTTTTTTTTTACCACAAGGAAAACTATGACAAACTGCCCCCATTGTTAATCATGGATCCAAGCCATTCTGTTAAGGACACTCAGATTCAACATTAAACTATCTCCATGTTAATATCAACATGAAATTAGTGTAGTTTAGTGGTTGGATTGCCAACATTGTATGATAGATGTATCTTGTATGTGATGTACATGCCTTATTGTATGTTGCACTTTTATCTTGCTCTGCCGTCCCAGAAGGCCAAGACAGCACAAACATATCTTTTCACCTCCCAATATCACTGTTGAGGCAGGACAAGCTAAAAGTTGTCTCCAAGTCATCTAGGAGGTTTTATGGCTCATTGATTTTGAGTTTGTGGCTCCCAAGTCATAGTCAGATATTTCTGTGTAAACATAGCATTGCCTTTGCCACGGCTGCAAAGTATTTGTGGCCTTGTGGGAATAGTTCTTTCCTAGCCAAGATCCTGAACCTGGCTATATTAATGTAAATGGAGCTGTTTGATTTGCTTAGAAAGCTCAGGTTTGGCCCACAAGTTTCAGAAGCATTCAATAGATGCTCCTTTCAATACAGAATGTACAAGTCAAGGTAGCTGAATCAAACATATACAGAACAGTTTCTGCCCCACGGCAGAGGTGCACGTAGTCATACTCAGGAAGCTTCCGAACCCAAATAAAAATGAGAATGTGGGTCATTGTTTTTAGGTTTGCGGCTGCTAAAATTAGAAATGCCTGCTCTGAATTCTTTTCTCACACATCAGTAAAAGCACTGCTGAGGCTGTTGTGTGTTTAGATGAGATCGTCTCTAGCTCAAATGAGGAGAAAGGTTTGTTTCGAATTGCAAACTGCCCCACTGACTATGTTGTCTAGGGCTGATAGGGTAGTATTTAAACATCTGTAGGGCTAGACACTGCTGATTTATCATATCTTGCAGGTTCATAATACTTATAATCGGAGTGTTGGACTAGGACTTTCTGAAGATCAAATCACTTATCAGCCACAGAACGCCAGTGGGTGATCTTGGGCAAACTTCCTCTGAATGTTTTCTCAACTTCAGAGGAAAATAAGGGCAACACTACTGTGAACCAGTCTTTCCAAGAAAATCCATGATTGGGTTGCGGTGAGTTTTCTGGGCTGTATGGCCATGTTACAGAAGCATTCTCTCCTGAAGTTTTGTACACATCTATGGCAGGCATCCTCAGAGGTTGTAAGACCTCACAACCTCTGAGGATGCCTGCCATAGATGTGGGCAAAACATCAAGAGAGAATACTTCTGGAGCATGGCCATACAGCCTGGAAAATTCACAGCTACCCAGTGAAAGCCTTTGACAAGACATTAAATCCATGACTGGATTATTTTAGAGTCATCATAAGTCAGAAATGACCTGAAGGCACACAGCAGGACCCTGATTGGCACCAGATCCAGATTCAAATCTCAAGGGTTGAGCTATCTGGCAAGCAAAAAAATTCAAGTAAGCTATGTCCGGACCACTGTAGAGAGTCTAAAGAAGCCATCTGTTTAAACAGGAGATAAATTGTTCCCATCGTCTTTGGGAAAAAAAATTGGGGAGAAGCAGTAGCAAGGAATAAACGGATCACTGTCTGTTCAACCGAAGGTACACTTACAGAAGTTGCTTGTTCGTGTGTGTATGTAGAGAGAGATTAAAGATGCTAATGACTAGTTGCTTGGAAATGTTGGGTAAAGCTTTGCTCCTGTCTGCACAGAGTAGGCTGCAAGGAGGAGAGAGTCAACATGACCTGAAAATCCCTAGTCAGGAAGAGATGGGATAATACTCACTTAAATGAGCATGGATAAAATAAAGGTTGCAAGCATAGCGCCCAGGGAACCTTATCGTGGTTTCAAATCTTTTGGAGATCCAAAAAATACTTTAATATGATGGTCTAGTTCGATCTATAGGCTCTCAGGAGAATCTAACATCAATCTACCAAATTCACTTTCCAAATCTGCATGACTACAACTCTTGTTGGCATGGTTAGAAATTTCAAACTCACAATCATGGAATCATAGAGCTAGGAGAGAGAAACCGCTTTGAGTCCCACTTGGGGTGAGAAAAGCGGTATACAAATACTGTAAATAAATAAATAAGGGCCAGAGGAGACTCCACGTTCCGAGGCAGCATATTTCACTGCCGATGAAGAACCCTTACCATCAGGAAGTTCTTCCTGATGTTTACATGGATATTTTTTTCCTGCAATTTGAATATTTTGCTGCATATCCTTGTCTCCAGAGCAGCAGAAAACAAGCTTTCCCCTCCACAATGTGACATTCTTTCTAATATTTAAACATGGCTATCATGCCCTCTCTCAACCTTCTTTTCCCCAAGCTAAACATACTCAGCTCCCTGAACCGCTTCTCATAGAGCTTGGTTTCCAAACCTTTAGTCATTTGGTCACCCTTTTCAGGACATATTCCAAATAGTCAGTCTCCTTTCTGAAATGGAGTGCCGAGAACTGGACACAGTATTCCAGGTAAGGTCTGACCAAAGCAGAATAGAATGGGATTATGACTTCCTTCGATCACAGCACTATATTTGTATTGTGGTAAACTAGAATGACAATGCTCAATGTCTCTCTCTGCCAAGCCCCTTTCCAGGTGTCTTCAGACAAGCTTCATTGGGCTCCAAGGTTGCACAGTGTGGTTATCTTAAAATCCTAATCCCTTTCATGTCCATATCATAAGTATTTCAGTGTGCCTCTCAATACCAATTGACAGACTATGAACCCAGGATGGTTCCTTTGCACTCAGGATCTATTTGTGGGCTTCAGGTTGGACTATTAGAAAGGTCTTGAGTCTAACCGAGAATGGCTCCTCTTATGTCCTTATGAGCGCTTTCAAGCATTTTTTTGAGAAACATCAAGTATCTGGAAAAGAACTCAATGGGCTACTGCCCCCTACCAGCTGTAGTAGATATTATCTGTGTACCTGAAGGAAGCTCAGTGTTAAAGTTGATTTTATTTTACAAATTGGAAATTTTTGAGCAAATAACTTTTTTTAAAAAAAAGTTTTCAACTTTTGAATGGATACATAACTACAGCATATGTGGCTGCAACTAAGAGACAGAGGTTTCCTCTATAGTTCATTTTCACCTTGATCCAATCGTTTCTTTCTTTCTACAGCCAGCTAAGCAGTGGTTCTCCAACCTGTGGATCCCCAGATGTTTTTGGCCTTCAACTCCCAGAAATCCTAAGATTTGGTAAACTAGCTGGGATTTCTGAGAGTTGTAGCCAAAACCCCTGGGGACCCACAGGTTGAGAACCACTGAGCTAGAGGAGCATTTCCATGGATTGCAGCCAGAAATGTCCATCTGAATGAGTACTGGGGAAACTGTACTACAGGTCACAAAGCAAGGAACAGTAAAGGAAATATGTGAAATGGCTCCATTTCAGCCCTGTGATTTTGACTATGTATAGTTGAGTTCCCAGTGGCACAGCGGGTTAAACCACTAAGCTGCTGAACTTGCTGACTGAAAGGTCAGTGGTTCAAATCTGGGGAGCGCGGTGAGCTCCTGCTGTTAGGCCCAGCTTCTGCCAACCTAGCAGTTCGAAAACATGTAAATGTGAGTAGATCAATAGGTACCACTACGGTGGGAAGGTAATGGCACTCCTTGCAGTCATGCTTGCCACATGACCTTGGAGGAGTCTATGGACAATGCTGGCTCTTCAGCTTAGAAATGGAGATGAGCACCACCACCCCAGATTCAGACACAACTGGAGTTAAGGTCAGGGGAAAACCTTTACCTTTACTAGTTGTACCCTTGGATTTCAGTAAACAAAAAAGATGTGTGAGAAGATAACATCGTATATCAGAATCAATCTTTTAACATTTTTAATAGCTGGGTTTATTCAATAACACATTACAAAAAATAATACAGATTTCAGGATTTTTTCAAATCATTACTTGCAGAAAAACATAGAAAAAAGGTGAACAAAGAGACTGGTATAAAAAAACCCAATAGATCAAAAAAGGTACAAACTTGTTTAGGAAGAGCATGTTTCAGGAAGGGTATGCAATGGGAGATTTTTACAAAACTATTGTTTACAATTACAGAATATATATATATAAACTGTTCCCTATTTGATGGCAAAAATACAAGGACTCTTTAATTATTCAACATTAAAAGAAAGGTACCTTCGGAAGCATGTTTATCATATGAACTTGGTAACAGTCCAAAGTCTTTCAGATCTAAATTCTGATTGCATCCCACTTTTCTTGACTGATAGCCTAGGGATTACCAAAGTAGCTACCGTGCAATATCCATCCAATATAGGCAGTTGTGGTGGGCTCCCACTGAAACCAATTATAGGGTTGTGGAGAAGGCCCAGAAGTCACGAGCAGACCTAGTTTACAGCTCAATGCTCCAGTTTGAGGGATATATATCTCAATTAAAAGTAGATGTTACAATAGGAGACATTCCACTGGGGGACCTAATTCTTCAGTCTCACCCCAATATCAAATATTATGTTAATGAGTAATCAGAGTCTAAGAAGCTTTTTACTCCATAAACCTTTTAGCTTTCAGTAAATATAAAGACGTTGCTGGTATTTTCTCTTCTATTTGTTTCATGTATCAACTGAATAGCTCTATAGCAGCGGTTCTCAACCTGTGAGTCATCAGGTTTTTTGGCCTACAACTACCAATCCCAGCCAGTTTACCAGCTGTTAGAATTTCTGGGAGTTGAAGGTCAAAACATCTGGGGACACACAGGTTGAGAACCACTGCTCTATAGTAAGATTTCCCAATCCATAGAACTCCAAAGAGGTCTGATCATGTTGACTGAGGCTGAAGCCTAAACTTTTTGGATCATTAAATTACAGAAGGCTTTGCTATCTTGTTTTCTTCTTGCGTCAACATACACATCTGGTAAAACACAGAATTTGAAACATCCTTTATCCCAACATTTATGGCTATTTATCATAGAAACAAAGGGGCTGCATTGTGAAAGAAAATGAGGTCAGACTTTCGATTCTGCAGTAAGAGTCAAAGTGGAACACACAAAAGAGCTGCAAAACCCAACATGTTTGTTCACCGTTGCATCATTTAGAAAGACTTATAAATATATATATGTGTGTGTGTAGTATAAAAACAATTTACCAACAATTCAAAAAAAGAGCTTTAAATTCTACAAAGAGCTAAATGAGCAAAAATTGCTCCATCCTGTCAGATGAGCATCCATTTAAATGTATAGCTGCCCTGTTTGCTTACAAATCCTGTTTTCTATCACGTATGCAACAGAAAATTATTTTCTAATTTCTCCTTAAATGTAAGGATTACTTAAATTCTGGCAAAAGAATACTGGGGGGGGGGGGGTTTGCTGGTTTTTATAGAGTGCCCCCAGTTCTTTGGACATACGAAACTGGGCCTCAAAGTACCCTGCATCCTGTTCCTCCATTTCTGCATCAGGATCCATACACAGAATGTACACAGAGAAGAGGAAATTATGGAAGAGAAACCCAAAAGAACTTGACGCAGGAGGACTGTGTGGTCGAATGCCTCATCTTTCCAGTGCAGAGCTGGAGAACATCTAGCCCTTCATAGGCAGTTCAATTATTAGCTATTGAGGGTTGTCCAAACATCTGGAGAGATACACATTCTCCATCCCTGCTCCACTGGATAAGCACCTGCTCCTGAATGTATAGTCAAGAGAAAGGTAATGACAGATTCACTGAGGGAAACTCATGCTTAATGTTCAAAAGACCTTTGAACATGGATTGAACCAATATTGTTCATCTTTATTCACCCCCTCCTGCTAGGGTACTGAAAAGAAGATTGCAACCATGGAGTAAAATTCACAAGCTGCTTCTCACACATGAGTAACTCTCCCATTTAGCAAGGTGATAATGGAGAGCAATATGTATTATTACTGCTGGGTTATCTGCATCAAGATGTAGAAATAAACACATATACATGTGGCAAATGTGGTCCAGCTGGATTTACCCAAATAGGTATACATGTTTTACTTCTATACTTGACACATTAGTTGAGGAAGACTATCTACAGCAATTGTATTGCGCTACATCTGAGTTCTGATGTTATTATTTTTATTTTATTTTATTGTCAAGAGCATGACATACATGGCATATTTTGCATTTACCCCCTCCATCTACAGTCAAATCTTGGCAGATATCAAGCTGTTAGCCCATTTCAGCATTTTGAAAAAGGGGGATTTTTAAGTGGAATTTATCTAAAATAAAAACTGCACTACTTAGTGCTTCTACAAGTCACAGTAAAAAAGGGGGAGTGTTCAAAATACCCCCCCCCCTCTCAAAAAAGGAAGTGTGCTTTGGAAAAGTTGCACAGCACACTACTCCATAAAATAGATTAACTCCAAAAAGTCACATAACGCGAAGTACAGGTTCTTGTAAGCTTCAGTGGGAAACCCATGCAGTCCACAACGGAGATGGCGGAGAATGGCCAAGGCCTGACTCGCAGTCTCTGGAGGGTCTGACGCTCAGCATGACATCACAGCAGTTTCCGATGGAGGATCTCCCAGACCATCCGTTTTCGGAAATAAGGCATGTGTTGCTTTAAAGACAAGAGAAAGACACAGATATCAATGTTCCTACAAATACATAAAGCCATAGTTAATTTCCAAGGCCTTTGTGCTCTATGACAAAGTCAGGATCAGCTGTGTTGTTGAAGGCTTTCATGGCCGGAATTACTAGGTTGCTGTGAATTTTCTGGGCTGTATGGCCATGTTTCAGAAGCATTCTCTCTTGACGTTTCACCTACCCCTGAGAATGTCTGCCATAGATGTGGGCAAAGTGTCAGGAGAGAATGCTTCTTGAACATGGCCATACAGCCCAGAAAACTCACAGCAACTCAAGATCAGCTGTTTCATGGAAGGAGAAAACTACTAGGGGAATATAGAATCTACAATAATGAGTAAGGTTCACAACCTTCCTTTTTAAAACCTTAGAACAAAAGATTTTGGAGACCCTAAAAACTACTTCCATACGAAATACTTCTGATTTGGAAGAAGCGGCAGGTAAAATTTATTTCCATAATCACCTCATCTTTCTGTTCTATCCCTGGTCTTGGGATAATGGCAATGTTTCACATTTTAATGCATAAAAGCAAACAGGTTTTCTTTATGATGAAAGAATTATTTATAGAAGTTACACAAAAAAATTGGAACACATTTCCCACTATCAAAAACAGTGAAAGTAATCTGGATCCTCCAATGCACGAATAATCCATATGCTAAATAATTAAGACCCTGAAAACATAATACTCCAAAAAAAAATCTGAACTCTTTTAACAGTTTTAAAGCAATTACTGGAATGATTTGTATTCTAATAAGTACTAGTTTTACAGCACAAATAAGAGAAAAACTACATTCTGGTTTTATAGATAGGACTTTACCATGATTACCTCTCTAGTAATATACAAAATTCTCTAGATGGCTAGAGAGAATACTTGTTTGTGTGGTGAGAATGTGGCTGAATCTGTATGTTATAGAAAGGGGGTGTGTGAAAATGTACTGAGATAACAGAAAACAGAAGTATCGGTGGCTGCATCTTTGCCTGTAACCATTTACAGTGGCCATAGTGAACAAACCTCATCAACAAATCCGGGTTTTCCAGGATTTCCTGGAAATAAAGGGGCCATTACTGGACATAAGGAGGGCATATGTGTAAAATAAAAACTGAATAGGCAGATAAGACCACTGGAAGAATCAGACAGGTTATTTGGAAACTGTTTTTGACACTGTGACTAAACAGAGAATCCCACATGGAGGGTAAGATTAAAAAGAAAAGGTTTAGATATATATTGGGCTTCAACTGCCTACTTATAGCCTAAGATCTTGCAATCCAAATCCAAAATGCTCAACTTAGTTTCCCTCCAATGGAGGCAATGCTTTCAAACAATGCACAAAATCACACATAGAGATAAATGGAATCATCAGCACCAGTTCTGCAAAGCACGAAGTTGTGGGCGGTAAAATAAGAAATACGCCATAAATTGATAATCAGAAATTCTGAGCTAACAGATGAAGGCAGTTTCAGTATATTGTGACAGACATGTATGCAAGAGGCCACTGGAAAAATATACAGAAGTCAACAAAGAAATTTAACGTAGCCTTTCTGCTATAAAATTAGGTGCTGGACTTCAGAATATCATGTACCCAGAAATACATTATTTGTAGAAGTATCAGTGTTTTGCTCATTAGTACCATGGCTCTATCCAAGTATTAAAACTTAAAGATTTTGTACTGAGACATTTTTAATCCCCTAAGTAATTATGCACATTTATCTGGACTCTATTCCTCCAACAAATGTGTGTTTAGCTTGCTTTTTACACAATCCTAATTAAGACTAGAATCCACGATTGTGCTCATACAGCCTGGTAGTGACATTATAGCACACTCTCATCTGAAGGATAAACTTACCTGAGTAAAATTAATTGGTTTGTCTTTGGAAATGCAGTCAGCATATTTACAGGCAAACATCCCACAGTCACTGCCATTCATCTGCTGAGGAATCTCCTTTAAAAGATAAACCCACCCCTATTTATTTACATAATAAGAAACTTTTATAACATTTTAGGCTAGCAAAAGATTCAAGAAATTTAAAGAATTACTTTTTTTAGGAGGACCATAAGGAATGGGAACAAACAAAGAGGCATTATTTCAGCAGTGATTGAGGCAAATATATAAAGATCAGGAACATGCCACCTTCACTAACAAAGAAAAATGGAGCTGTTACTATAACAACTGCTATAGATTTCTGAAATTAAAAAGTGCTTCCTTCTCTCCATCTTGGCAAAGACATAATTGCTGCCACTTGTCCTTCATTTTTAAATTTGGTAAAAGGGAAGGTTGTCTTCATTACCGTATTTACTCGAGCCTAATGCTCACTTTTTTAGGCTATATTACATTGCTAAAATTGAGGTGCGCATTAGATTCAATGGTGCATTAGAAGCGTGCAACTAAACCTGTCTGCACTGCTGGGCAAGAGATCCCGGTTGGAGACAGAGGAAGGAGAGGGAGTCTATTCAGGGACTTCCAGGTTGCCCATTCTTGGTTTGCCCCTGGAGGAAGACCCTTGCGGGGGACATCCATTTGGGATTTCCTGATTTAGCTACCCAGAGGGATACCCTTGCTGTTGCTGGAGGGACGCCAAGAAGAGTGGTAGTTCTCATAAAGCTTTCCCTTGATTTGAGTCTACTGGGAGGAGGCTAGTAGCCATGTAGTGGGTTGCTTTCACAGTGTTCAACCTCATTTCTCTCACATTTAGCAGCAATTTCCCATCGCACATCGGGGTGGGGGGTGGGGGGGGCAATGCCAGCTAGCTTGTAGAGTTTATCAACAGGTATAGGTTTAAGACACCCTGTGATTATTCTGCTTGTTTCATTCAATGCTATGTTCACCTGCTTTGCATGGGCAGACCTATGCCAAACAGGGCAGGCATACTCAGCAATTGAGTAAGACAAGGCTAGAGTTGATGTTCTTATTAATTTTGAGTCTGCACTCCATGTGCTGCCAGTAGGATGTATATGAAGATATTTGTTGACCCTTACTGAGGCCAAAAACACTTTTGCCCATTAATAATGAGGGAAGGAGGGAAGCAGGAGTGTCAGAAATTGCAAGGCTACAGACCACATCCTCCTCTAAGCGCACAGACACAGCTAGATGGTTCATATCATCTCTATGCCAAGAAGGTGCCTGCTCCGCAAATCTTTAAACCACATCCTTGTGAAAGGAAAGGTCAGAGCTGTGTGTATTAGCCAGTCCCCTCCATGGAGTCTTCCTCATTGGGGTGGAAAGCAATTAAAGGCAAAAGAGCCTGTCTACCAGGATCCTGGACACAGACCTACAACATTACTGTGGAATTGATGTAATAACTGCATTTCCAGATCCACTCAACAAGTCAGTAAACTAGTGGTTCTCAACCTTTGGTTCTCCAAGTGTTTTGGACTTCAGCACCCACAATTCTGGAAAGTTAAACTCCAAAACACCTGGCAATTGCAGTAAACCGAGATGATTTAGCCAGAGCACTAAAGACTTGTTCTGAATTAAGCAAAGTCAGGGCAAAATTATGTAGGTGGGACTGGTTCTCCCCATAAAAGTGATAAAGTTGATTCAGAAATAATATGCCCTGCCTTTGAAGCATGTGGGAGGTAAAAGACGCAGCCTGAAAGATTGCTCCTTACACTGCTGGAAAAGCTTTCATCTGGTTCTTCTAATAGCAGCTTAGAGCAATCAGGACTGGAGAATGTGACAATCAGGAGACTTGCATTCATCTCTCACTAGAGAAATATTGTTGGGGCAGCACATAGAAAACAGCAGTGTCATCTCTCTTTTTGCATAGAATACGACAAGGAGAGTGAACAGGAATTCTCCATCACATGGTGTGGTAAATCAGCTGCTACAGACCCCGATACACACAGAACCCAAAAAAGCACCTGTGCAAACCACATCTAGGTTTTTCTATTTATACATACAAATATCATCCTTATGTTATCTCACTGGCCTGAGAGAAAGCAAGTAAAACCAGCCCTTAGAGTAGAGTAAGGCATCTAGGACATGATTCACTGTATGAATGTTTTAAACATTTGTATGACCAGCCATATGCGGGTAACATACCTGCCTCCTTTTACTCAGCAGCATCCAACCATTTGTATCAAAATCTTTCCGCTTTTTATCCAGACTTTCCTGCTTCAAATACTGCCTGCAGAGGTTAGGAAAGAAGGACAGGGAAACATTTAGAAAGCAAGCAAGAAACAAAACAACTGTGAGAATTAAGCGGAATTTGAGAATTGTAACTCAACATTAAAACTTCCTGATTTCAAGCAACCCATCAATTTGACAGTTAAGTAACTTATTATCTTAAGTAGCTAACTCGTTGGCACTTCAGCTACATTTCCAATACACTCTCGGGGGTTCTTCATTCACAGTAGTATATTTAATTTTACCCCACACATTTCTTACTGTATTTGCTTTTAAGTAGGCAAAACCTACATCTCAAGCAGCAAAAAGCAAAAAAAAAAAAAAAAAATCTGCTGCAGTTAACTTCAACCCCCATCTACTGTAACATGGGGTCAAACAAAAATCAACAGGATGAACACCACAAGATAACAAGCACATCTATTTTAAATAATAAAATTTCACGTCTTCTGTTTTCAACTTGCTACTATCTTGCCAGTCTTGGAGTAACTCTTTCCTGCCACTTCACCGAAGAATTCCAGAGAGACCCAACTTGAATTGTAATTACCAAGATACAATATAATATAATATAATATAATATAATATAATATAATATAAATAATAATAAAACTGCGCTCTCTCCCTGAGGGGACTCAGGGCGGTTTACACACAACAAAGGCAAAAAATAATAATCATAAACTTGTCACAAAAGAAAAATTAACACCAAAATGAGGACCAAATACGAATAATCAAATAAACCTAATTATACTAATAACATACACTAACCATTTAGACATAAATCCTAGAAAAGGCCATTAAAATACATTAAAATTGCTATCAAGGTTGTTCTTCTCATATACCATAGCTACAGATAGGCTAGCCAGCATTCTGGTGGAACTGAAATGTTCTGATCCTTCTCCTCTTTGTATGCCAAAGTGCACAAGTGCATTTTCAAGGCCCTTTTAAAGGAGAGGAAGGTGTGTGCCATTTTTATTTCTTTGGGGAGGGAGTTCCAGAGATGGGGAGCAATCACAGAGAAGGCCCCCTCTCTCATTCCCACCAACTGCACTTGTTGCAGCGGAGGGCCTCCTCCGCTGACCGCAGTGCACGGGATAGTCTGTATAGGGAGATAGGGGTGCAGTAATAATGTCCTCAGCCTGTACCTCTCTTGGGTACCCATAGACAATTTAATTGCTTTCTTGACAGCCTGTTCTATGTGCTATTTGCACTGTACATTATATATATGGTAACTGGGTTGAATATATACAGTATTTTGCAGGGTTTTGTTTTCTTTATGCTTCCCCTTGTTGAACTATGTGGACAAAACTCCCCGCCCCTTCTTATTCCAAATGGACATAGCCAAACATTTTAATATGTTTTTTGACAATAAAAAAACTGATTTGAGGTAACATTATATTATATTGCCTTCCCAGTCATTCCTGTAACTTACTCTTTGCAACCTCCACATATGGAGTATTTCTAATCAGAACTGTCATAAGTGAAATGCCTATTTTCTCTTCTTCTAGTGTTCTTTCTCTTAAAACAATATACTAGTACATTCAATTATGGTATCGTATTACAAGTACGTATTTAATTGCTTTCTAGAACTATTCAACAAATCCTGTGTATGCCAAGGGCTCAATCTCTTGAGTAGCCATGCCATGTCATATAGGAAACCACTTCTGAATGAGAGAGAAGTATCAAAAGAAGCCTGTGATGTGGCACAGGAACCTTTCGTTCAAAAGAAAACATCCCACCAAATCTGAACAAGCTGCTTGGTAGCTCTTTGGGACTTGGTCAATGTTTCTACTTAGTAAAAGCAAGACGCTTGCTGAATGAATGTAAAAGAATGCTGGAGGAAAACAAATTTTATTTGATATTGACTTGATAATGTTTAAGATTTCAGAACCC
The DNA here is from genome assembly GCF_025583915.1 of Anolis sagrei ordinatus. Taxonomy (NCBI): domain Eukaryota; kingdom Metazoa; phylum Chordata; class Lepidosauria; order Squamata; family Anolidae; genus Anolis; species Anolis sagrei. The sequence continues at coordinate 120,699,951 of NW_026845477.1, read as the reverse complement.
CAGTTCTCAGACTGAAATTCCTAAGTTCTCTAAAGTAGCTCACTCTCTTAGAAAGAAAGAAAAATGGGAAAGTATCATAATCTGTCAATTACTATGGAAACCCTAGTCAAAGCCAAGTATAACTTCATGCACCTACTTGCAGATACCTAGAACTCCTATGTAAGACAGTTTTTGATTAACACGGATAACATAGCAGCAAACATAGATTTAAAAAGATTACAAGGAAGATGTTAAATTGTCTGCTAAAGCAATCAAGATGCTTTCTGAAAACCAGTTGTGCATCACTGGCTGTTAGGAAGAACATGAAAAGAGGAGGGGTAACATAGGCCTGCTTATAGTTAACCACTTCTTATTGGTTTCAGAAAAACCACTATGATCCTCCTAAATTTGAACTTCATAGATTGACAAAGGAAGAGCACAATATGTTTATATTGTGTGATGCCATTGTTCTTTTATTTTGCTTGTTGCTGTTTTATGAATTTTTAATGTGTTGTATTTTAACTATGTTGATCAGGCTTGTTCCCATGTAAGCCACCCCGAGTCCCTTCGGGGAGATGGAGGCAGAGTACAAAAATAAATAATAATAATAATAATAATAATAATAATAATAATAATTATTATTATTTCTACAAGTTTGTGCATATTCACATAGGACATGGCAATGCTATGATTATCACCAGGAAATTCCTCTATAAGAGGTGGAAGTTATTCAAGCAGATACATTCAATTTGAAAAAAAGACTGCTTGCTGCGTTACAACACCGTATCAACATCTGGGTCATGCAATGATTAATATCGTGAATTCAAGAATATCCAGCATTTCGTCTGGAAATTTTTCTGAACAAACATTCACCAGACATGTCTTGTTTGCAATCCTTATATCCAGATAGACTGATCCTGCTATCTATTCAAACAATGTCTACCTAAAACTCTTTTGAACAATGGCCACCTAGAAGTCTTTAAATTGCTACCATTACAGTATTTCCATTCTGACTCTTCAGGTGATTGCACTGTTTTGTTTTGTTTTGAGCTGAATATATAGACAGAGAGAGAGAGAGAGAGAATAGGATTAAATAAGTCAGAGTCATAGGAAATCTATGACTCTTCATGAATCTCTCCCTTTCCTAAAAAAGGGGGTAAGGGCAAAAATCATAACAAAAACTCACCAAAAACCAGGAAGCTCTAAAGATTGAAAGCATGAAAGGGTCACTAACCATGAATAGGACTACCGTCCCCTCTTCCCGGTGTGATCCTCCCACTGCATTCAACCAATTAAAGCCTTCTGAAAGGAAATAGAAAGGGAAAAGCGATTACAGGAAGGGCAGCAATCAGCAGTAAGCTGAGTCCCTATCCCATGATCCTACCTGTGCCAAAAGTCATCTGGCACAAACTGCAGAGATTTTGCCCTATTCTGCCTCTCAGACTGGAAAAGATAGCATGAGATTGGATTGGAGTCTATTTCTGTTTTCCCATATAATCAGAGAATGTAGATCATCTATATTTGGTTCACGGATTTATTTAGGAAGCTGCTGAAAGAGTATACACCAGGCCTATTTGTTAAACTCCTCAATATTTGTTTAATGGGAAAACACTTTTACTAGAGAGTGAGTATAAGGACTGCTACAGACTAAACTTGCTTCTGAATAACATACAGTATAAAGCCCCAACTTCGGGGATAAGCATTAGGACTTTGTGTGGATGCGCCAAACTGTGGTAATAGCAACTCTAGATTTTCATGCTCAGCATCAAAATAGCTCCCCCCTTTGCTCACCTGCTGACCCACAGAGATGGGAATAGCCAAAGGGAAGACACACATGTGGGGTGTAGCCTATTCCTCACAAGCACCAGTTCCAAGTAGAGGACAAAAGAATTATACAGTGAATGCCCAGGGCTCTAGTGCCATGGCTACCACCACCAGCTGAGATACTTCTTCCAGACTGCTGGCTCCCACAGTGTCACTGTGCCAAAGTCAAGAGCAATGGGAGACCAGGCTACCCATGCTTGCTTTGTCCGGCAAAAGGCCACCATCCCTTTACTCCACTGAGACAGGTATGGGCAGCTTGCCTTTTCTGCAGGAAGAAAGGGATAGAGGCTCTTTGCTCAGCTTAGACAAGAATGGGCAACCTGGCTACCTCTCTCCTGACAGAGTGAAGGGATGAAAAAGAAAAGGCAAGACCTTGGCCATGGAGCTGACATAGACAAATGAACTTCAGATACCAATATGGGGTTCATATTCTAGGTCTTTTGGTTTCATATCTAAAGTAAATGTGGTGGACTTCCAGCAGAATAAAAGACCACAGCACCACTTCTAGGGACACAAACGGTCTGCTCAAAATCTGCTTAAATTCCTGTTCTGCAGCTAAGGAACACACTCTCCAGTGTAAGCTACTTGATGCTATTATCAGAAGCATGCACTTCTCCAGACAACTGTGAATTTACATTAAAAATATGTTTACTGTGAAATTTTACTTCAGGTGTAATGCTATGCAAAATATGCTTATTAGAAAGTAAATCCATGCAATTATATGCAAAGCATTGCTTTCTAACAGTGCAGTTCTGGGGGCACTCCACTGAGGGTGGAGGAAGAAACCTTACTTGTCTTCCTTCTCTAAATGGAGTTCTTCCCACATGGAAAGAGAAACAAGAGCAAGGAAATTAACTAAACTGCATGGCTACAATCATTCCTGGCCCTTGTAAGAGCATAAATGGAGGACTTAACAGCTACAGGGCCCTATGACTCCATGAGCTCACCCAATGCCCTGATCTCATCCTAGTCCTAATGATGAAGGAAGCAATAAAGCTTTCCACTATCACACAGGGGAGAGCTGCACCCACAAATCAATGGTAAATGCAAATCGATAGCTTTCTCAGTCTGCAATTCCAGCCATTTTAACATAAAAGTTAGGTCTCTAATATTTTAAATATATCAATGTTCTTTGTAGTGAGTATAATCATTTTATTGTACAATCCTAATTTCTCTATTCCACTGCTATGTTTTGAGAAAAAATATCCTGACAAAATTAATCTTCTACTGTGACTAAACTGGGAAGACAGAAGGGCAGCCCTGTGCCTCCTGAAGTCTCCCCCAGTCCAAAACAACCCCAAAATATTTCTGGCAATATTTTTCAGACACAACACATACAAATTACATTTTTTGCTCATTTAACCTCCAAAGACCCCGCAACACTGAGAATTGGCCCACTCCCCTCCAAGATTAGCTGAAACCAAAACTGGAAGTGATGTGACGTCATTTTTATTGCAGCAGGCATGCCAGTCCAGCCACCTAAGGGCATCTCTCCATTCCCAGACCCAATTGCCCATCCCTGATCTAAGCCTTGTGCCAACATGTCATGTCATATGGTTCATCTTTAAGGTACAAGGACCTCTTTTGTAAGTGGTGGCTTACTTGAGACTTACAGCACTTTTATCAGAGACACTAGTAAAAAAATGCATTTATGTGCCCATATCATAAGCCCATAAGTAAACATGACTTTAAATATTTCTTATTTGAATCGTTCATTCACATATGTTTGATTCTTCTGAATGGGCAAAACAAGGGCATAGAGCAGTGGCTCTCAACATATCAGTACCCATGTTTTGGCCCTCAACTCCCAGAAATCTTAACAGCTGGTAAACTGGCTGAGATTTCTGGGAGTTGTAGGCCAAAACACCTGGGGACCCACAGGTTGAGAACCGCTGGCATAGAGCGATATACTGATATTCTGAAGGAGTTAAAGTACTTAGTGAGAGCAGAGGAGATGAGATGTCATACCAGATAAATTTCTTCTAATATATACCTAAATATTTTTCCTCTCCTGCTGAAAACAATAAAACATCTTAAATATCCAGTGTTGCAGATAAGAACTTTTAAAGTGGCTGAATATGGGGCGAAGGAAGGGCCAGAGGCGCAAAGGAAGCACCAGAAAGACTCAGAGGAAAATACTCCCTTAACAGCCAAACAGCTGAAAATGGCTGACTTTATAACACTGAAGTTCTCACTGTGAATTACTTCTCAGCTTTAGTTGAAAATGACAATGAAAATGAGGAAAGTGAGGAAGATAAAGTGGACAAACAACTAAGATAAGGTGGCCAAACAACCTTGTGGAAATATAAATGATATAGAAGAATTAAACATCAGAAAGGACAAGCTGTCAGATCAGTGAGACTGCTCCAAAACACAACAACGAATTGCCATAGCAGTTCAGCATATTTACAAGGAGCTAAGGATAGTCAACTGCAAAATGGATTCCATCATCCAGGAACAGAAAGAGAAGAAGCTATCAAAGCAGACTATCTGCAAAACAGTTTTGGATAAAGCTCCTTTTACGAAGTCTACCCTGTTATTCCATAAAATAGGAAACTCCTCAAAATTGGTGCTTAGTCCTAATAAAGTCTACTTGTCAATAGAAGAACACCATATACCTCGCTAAGAGGCACCTGCAAATTTTTGCTAAAGGGAAAAATGAAACGATTAGATCTTCATACTGTGGAAATGCTGACTTTTGGAAGTTGCCAAACAAGAGTCATATTAAGTTTCTATTCAGGCTGTATACTTTTAATGCTTCTGCGCATGAGAGCCAAACTAGCAACAAAATACATCTTTCCAAACCATGTGTTCTATAACGATGTTACACTTCCGTTAGTCTCAAGAGCAAAACATCCTCAGCTGAGTTCAGGAAGTTTAAAGAAGTATGCTACAGAAACACAAAACCTGATTTTGGGAAATAATTTCAAAGACTCCTTTCCAGCTCTCACGGAGCTAGAGCAACTGGAAATTATTAACAGACTGGAACTGCTACTCATCAGTACTTTAATTCTGAGTAAAAGAAGTCAGTTTGAGATCCCACAGCCTACATAGGGCTGAAATGATTCACTGGATATCCAACCCAAAGGGCCCAAGGCTACAGAAGGGGCCTACAGACATCATGCCAAGTGCAAAACAATGGGTTACCCTGTGAAATAGAGCTGGATCTGCATTCTACCAGAGCCCTACCTTATGAATTACACAGTGAAGGGGTTGGGAAATCATAGGCTCAGGAGCTGGCCAAATTAGGCCAAAGCACTGACCCAACTCCTGTAAAAGTACTGAATAGCTATGGTGCCATATCTGGTAGAACGAGGTCCAACTGATATTCCTATCTATCTCTAAGCAGTCATTTATTCACACATACATTTTTGGAGCAGAATGTTAAAATGTTCAGTATTTTAGTTAAGAAAATAGTCTTTCGCTTTTTGGGAGTTTGGGGACACATTATTCTAATTCATTTTTTTTTTCAAATTAAAGGGAACAGGCTAACTGGTTTCAATAAGCCTTTGAAAATGGACTGCTTATTTATTTTATTTTATTTACCCTATTTATATCCTGCCTTTCTCAACCCCGTAGGGGACTCAAGGCGGCTTACATATATAGGCAACGATTCGATGCCATGTAAACATACATATATAACAAACATATATTTAAAACAACCATTAAAAACATAATAAACCTTAAAACAGTTATTAAAATCACATTATCCCAAATCGTAATCAATGGCAGTTCCAAACTGCCTTGAACTATTCTATAATTCTCTAGTGAGTTACTAACTGAATGCTTGATCTCATATCCACATCTTTAGCCTTTTCCTCAAGCTCAGGAGGGAGGTGGCTGATCTGATTTCATTTGGGAGAGAATTCTATAGCCGAGGGGCCACCACCAAGAAGGCCCTCTCTCTTGTCCCCACCAACCACACCAGCAAAGGGGGCGGGGCCAAGAATAGGGCTTCCCCAGATAATCTTAACCTCCTAGCTGGCTCATAGAGGGAGATACTTTCAGACACTTTCCTTTAAAACAGTGGAGACTGGGTACACATTTACTTGAAATACAGCCTCACATTATTTACGCTCAAGTAATTCCTCTAGTTTGAAGAGCTTATTTTTGAGACTAATTGTATTTTTATCTTCTTGATGTAGGTTTGCTCTTACTCATATCTGCCATCTTACAACCTGTTTTAGTGGAAAAGCTGGATAAATAAATGAACAAATATGTACATATACATATGTACAATTTAAGTCCTAGTGGAACAGTAGAGTGTACCACACTATACCACATCCCTTCTTGTAAAGGCGAAGTGGTTGTACTACAACAACTGTCATTCTTAGATAAAGCCAAAACAAGTTACAAATCACTTAAGTTAATCCTACCTCAGATATTGGATGTTGCAACTCCAAAAACCAAGAGAAGCCTGAAAGGAAGCATGCTCCAAAACAAGGAGAATCAAGATAACACAAGTTTTTTAGACTGTTAGAGAATGTTTCCTTTCAGTTTTCCTTTGAAAAAAGCATTTCAAAATCAGCCATTTGTACATGTCTTAAAATTAGTACCTAACTGAGGTCTCTTTCTGTTGACTCTGAATTCTCAGTTTCTCTTTATCCTTGAATTGGAAATGTGTGACTATATATACTCACAGCAGTATCCGGCAAGCCTCACTGTTGCTTCCACCCATTGAGTCAAAGTAGGTGATGTTTTTTTTCCTGAAGTCAATAACCTAAATAAGACAGAAGTTGTAATTAAAAAACTGAAAACCCATCAACTTTTGATGAAAAAGACAGTATCCTGTCATTTTATATTGGGAAACTACGAGAAAGAAGACTTCATTCTAAAATAAAAATGAATGGTACATTGGGGACTTAGCATGAAGGTCCACTCTTGCCCTCCAGAAATGTTTAATCTCTTTGTAACCCAGGCGAGGTGAGGGATTATATCGTTTAAATTAAGATTTTTTTTTCAAAGCACCCTATAAAAGCCAGAGACAAAACCAAGAAAGGGAAAGAAAGGTCTTGCCATCACATAGTTGGGCTGGATGTCTCCTTCTTGGCAAGACTAGACCTGAATGTTAAATTTCTCAATGTACCATTTTCTGCCAGCAGAGAAGGCAGTACCCAGGAATTGGACCTAGTGAAATCTGTACCTGTATTGGAAGGAGAAAGGTGGAAAGATGGCATAAGAGTATATCCTGTATACTAATGTATGCATCTAGAAAATCAGCTCAAAACCCCCCCGGTCAACCTATCCACTGGTCAAATGTGGTAAATTACTCTTCTCAAAAAAAGTACCAACCCCTTCACTAAGTAGAACAGCAAAAGGCAAGAACTTAGTCCATTCTGGGAGAAGCTAAATCCTTGACTCTTTCTGTTGTGTAGCCACTTATGGCCTTTCTGAACACTTGGGTGAAGAAATGGACTTGTACTTTCTCCTCTTTGTGGAATGGCCCTGAACATATCTACAGGCCATATCTCCCACAGACCCCTTTCCCCTTCTTTCCTTTTTTCTCCAAAGGTAAGGCACTTTACAAAACCCAAAATGGAAGTCTTTAGATAGAGAAGGGAAGATCAAGTTCCACAGACCTTCATTTCATAGTTTATAAACTTCCTTGCCTTCGAAGAACAGTTGCAGAGCCATTTGGGACTGATTCCCCCAATCAGCCCCAAACAGCTCTGTGAGGAATCACAAAAATACCAATTTTGCCAGCCAAAAGATAGGGGTGCAGCTATTACGCAGTGGCGACCATTAGGTGATGAAATACAGTATTTTTTCAGACTGGTGTGGGAGAATTTGAGAACAATGAACTGTATGAACAAATTTCATCTCTCAGTCAAACACATACCAACTCAAATAAAAGAAAATACTCACTGCCAGGCACCAGTGGATACCAAGATGAATAGGCACCAAAAGAATGTCCACAGAAAATATATCCACTTTCTTAGTCCAACGCTTCACAGCTGTGTACCCAGCGTTTTTTAACTTGGTGAAGAAGAAAGTGTTAAATGCATGAACGGTTGGAAAACCCTTCTGTTTACTTCTTTCCATTAGCATATTCATGTAGAAGTTGATTATCTGAAAGGAAGATGGATGTATTGTAAGAGATGTATTAATATGGTGCTTTTATACAATAAAAAGATAATGAGCATTTTCTTGAGAAGTTATGTTTCTATTCATAATAGAACATTCATTAAAATGGTGGTATTCAACCTTGATCACATTGAGCCAGTGCTATCAAAAAGACTAGAATGTTCAACAAATTCAGTATAATAAAAACTTCAATACAAACTTTTCAGTCCTTGGTGGCCCAGTGGGATAAACCCCTGTGCCGGCAGGACTGAAGACCGACAAGATCGCAGGTTCGAATCCGGGGCGAGGTGGATGAGCTCCCTCTATCAGCTCCAGCTCCTCATGCGAGGACATGAGAGAAGCTTCCCACAAGGATGATTTTTAAAAAAATCAAATCATCCAGGCGTCCCTTAGGCAATGTGCTTGCAGACGGCCAATTCTCTCATACCAGAAGCGACTTGCAGTTTCTCAAGTCGTTCCTGACATGACCAAAAAAAAAGTCCTATAAACATGATGCTAGACCCTTCTCAACTGATATAAACTAGTACTTACAGCTTCATTAAGATATTTGATATAATAACAAAAAGCATATTAAGAATGAAAAGTACATTACCTCATCATTTAGCCAATTGAGATTGTTAAGGGTGTGAATGTCTTTCCTAGTTATAGTTAACCGGAAGGCTTCGCTCAACACCTCATCTTGGTTGCCACTTCGTAAAACACTCTTTATTTCCCTGTCCATCTCCTAAAAGAAATAAAGGAGGAGTGACAAATACTGACTTTGGCAATGCAACAGTTTCCCCTGAATTTAACTATTACAGTAAGTAACTTTTTTTCACAGAAGGTATGGGTGGAAAAGATTGTTTCCACGGTAGAGACAAAATACTATTGTGAATCTGGAATCATAGCCATAATAATTTTAGGTTTGTCTGGCAATAAATTGTTTCTATGAAGTCCCAGCACAAAGAGGGGAATGGCAGGAAAAAGGAGAGTACCACATACTGAAAATGCAGGTCAGGTTAAGAGAGGCTGGAAAAGGAGAAAAACAAATACATATACCTGAAACTGGGCTTTATAAAACCTAATTAACAAGGGGCACAATAGGACATGATTTAACGGGCTCTGGTATTTTTGTTTGTCCTGTTCCCTCTCTGTGAAATGCGGAACAGGAAAAAGTCATCAGACAAGCCCTGAATCAACAACACACCACGGCTTCTAAACAACTGAAAATTGATGAGCTCTTCGGGAGGGAACTGTGAGTATACCTGATTTAAACACATTATTTCAAATTACTACAGAAACAATGCTACTCCCTTCATTCTTCATGATAAAGCTAATGAGCCTCCATCAGCAGACTCTGGCAACAACTTGGCTGTAAATCATGAAGGAGTGCCCTTGGAGTCAAATGAAACAGAAGCGTCAGAAGGTGAGGTAAAACAACATACAGGGCAAACAATTACCCCGGACCTTGTGATGAATCAATGTCTTCTTACAGCCAACACTGCTGTTTCTATCTTTGAACTGCTAGAAAAAATTGTGGGACAGTTGGAGCTTCTTAAATTTGCTGTTGACCATTTCATTCAAAAATATATACTTTTAAAATAAAATTCCACTAAAGATAACAGCACATGGGACAAAGAGAATATGGTGTCCGAAAATGCTAGGAGCTCCTCAATAATACCTACTAAGGTGCTATAAAATGTAATGGCAATAGGATTTCACAACCAAATCAAACAATGTTGCAAAATTGCCCACACTAAAATAAATAAGGGCAAATTGAATTTATTTAGAGCTATCAGAACTTTTTTGAGCCAACAAGCCTGAACTGACAATCCAGGTAAACAACTGTTCCTGTTTACAGTTCCTACAGCAGTATCGTCCGAGTATGTGATAAATAGGTCATGAAAATCAAATGTCATAAGAAACAACAATAATCTAACATAGAGATTGGCATATTGGGGAAAGAATTGGCTAGAACGTTCTCCGTGAGATCTCATTCTGTCCAAGGATGGTTTGTTACATGATCTTCTATTTCTGTAAACTTGCTCAAAGTGTTCTTTATTTGTAAAGCTTTTCAGCATTAATATATTTAAAAACTTGCCTCTGTGATTTCAGGAAAGTTTTCTTCAACGCGTGTGGTCCTGTTGTCCTCTGGAACGACTGTGACCGGAATTTCCTTCTCAAGAGGCACTCGCAGGTGTAAGTCTACTGAGTCAGGTAGGCAAAACCCCTGCTTCTGCAATCTCTAAAAGACACATCCTTCAGATAGCAGTGACTCATTTTACAGCTTCTCACTTTTCAGATAATACACAAAATGTTTCCACCTGATAAATTTTTTTAAATAAGGGTGAGAAATGAAATCCTGTGATTCACTTTACTTAGGTTTCAATCTAGTACTGGCTTCCAGCTTGCTCATCAGCTTTTAGACCAGTGGTTCCCAACCTTTGGTCCTCCAAGTATTTTGGATTTCAGCTCCCCAGAAATCCCAGCCAGCTTGCCAACTGTTAGGAATTATGGGAGCTGAAGTCCAAAACACGGAGGACCAAAGGTTGGGAACCACTGTTTTACACTAACTGGTTTTTATTCTTACATGAGCTAATGTGCATATATAATCCTCAGTTGCATCAGACATTACTAATCTATCCTGGGATGACAAAAAGGCAAGATGTAAATAAAATTATAAAATAAAAAATATGAGAAAAATGGAAATAAAGCACACGAAGTAAAAAGAAATAGAAATAACAGGAAAAAATAACAGAATGAACAAATTGGTAAATAAAATAGAGGGGAAAATCAAAATATAAAATTCCTCCTCACATTGCCTAGACCAGGCCTGCCCAATCTGCAGCAATCCAAGTATTTGGGCCTCCAACTTGCAGAAGCTCTAGCCCTAGTTTCTCCAAAGTAATTCTGAGAGTTGAAGTCCAAAACACCTGGAGGGGATACTGTGGGATTTGGGATCTTTCTGATTTAAAAAAATTGGGTGGAAGAGCTTGTGGTGTGTGAATTGCTCTCCAACGTCCCCCGAGGTTGGCAATGCAGCCCCCAATCCCTGAAAATTGATTCTTTCTCTTTCTGGAAGAGAAAGCTATCTGAAGAAATCAGGGTGCTTCCCATATCATATTAAATCACAATATTCATTTTTTAAAGGACTTTTGACTTTTACCTGGTTCTGCAACTGCAATGCTAAAGCTTTTTGTTCCTCTATACGTCGCAATCTCTCACGTGCTCGAGAGTCATATACGCTGGTCCTAGGAAAAAATTTTGCATTCAGCAGACAGATTTAGTATACACAGCAATAAAGTATACATCTTTGTTGTTTTAAACTATATGTAGTCTTGTTTGTTTAGGCTCATGATTAATGTTCATATCTAACCCATCTGAGATAGAGGAAGGGAAATGCGGCCAAATTCAACAAAGGAAATTGCCAGTAAGTTCTATCCCTACCTTATGCCTCTAAATCAGTGGTTCTCAACCTGTGGGTCCCCAGGTGTTTTAACAATTTCCAAAAATCCCAGCCAGTTTACCAGCTGTTAGGATTTCTGGAAGGCCAAAACATCTAGGGACCCACAGGTTGAGAACCACTGCTCTAAATCAACTGAGGATTGGAGGAATGAGGGAGAAAGAATGTATTTGGAATCTATCAAAATATGAGACATATGAATTGTCATTCCCCAGTCTAAATGTTTTACTGTATATACCTTCCACAAAGACATCTTCTCCCTTTTTTTAATTCCTTGCCCACAAGCAGTTTATTGGTGGATATTTCAGAAAGTAAAAAAGGACTGCCCACACATACATGGGAGAAGAAGTCATGAAACATCATCTAGACTTACTGAAGGATTTTGTTCTCCTACTTTCAAGACAGCTATGGCAAGGTACTGATTACTGATAAGGAGAACGAATTTAATACACACAAGATGAAAACTCTTCAAGTCACTAATTGAAAAACAGACTATGCATTCTACCACTATTTTCTTGTATCTGTCGTAAGTCAACAGCTTTTGTCTGTCACCCCATGCACCCTAACAACTTCTGTGAAAACAGGCTGCAGGCAAAACTTTTTGGGAGAGCTCCAGCTTCTCTTCCAGTGATGGCTGATGTTTAGAGGTCAGTTTTTCTGGTCATTGTAGCAAAAGAATCACAAGCGTTTACTCTAATAGCAGGAGGAAGAAAGCTGTAATTTACTTTGACAGCTGTTTCTTAAAAGAATACTGGTTTCTGAATGCCAATTAGTTGTATTTACCCCTAAGAAGGAAAATTCACTCCTGTAGGAGTTATCACGGGAAAAATCTCTCTCCACTGAAGCTTTATTACCAATCGTTGTTTCCACAACAACCCAAAATTTTCACAGAGACAGAAAGTGAGATGGAATGTTCAGAACAGGGACACAGACCACAAAATAAATATTACAGGGATGTTAACCCTTCCAGCACTTTAAAAAATGGCTGGAATTACACTTTAAAATGTACCTGTTTCAACTTACATACAAATTCAACTGAAGAACAAACCTAGAGAAACTATCTTGTCTGTAACTTGGAGATTGCCTGTATTCACTTCACTACCAGGAATATCTTTTTGGTGTACAACTGTTTTATCATCAGCATTAGTACGCTCCTACACTGGTGATGTGTTGACCTATACTGTACTTGTTAAAGCTGCACTGGCTATTGCAACACAGATGCAAAACAAATTTGATTTTGATTTGAGCCATAATTGTTTAACCCGATTTGGAAAAGTACCAAGATAACAAGCTGGATGCAGCATGTATAAGAAGGCTAATTCTTGAGTAATAGGTGCATATTGAATCTATAAACCATTAGCCTAACATATTATGTATAAAAACACTTACAATTCTTTTATCCATAATTCAGCCTCAAAGAAAGGTGTGCTGAAAGCAGAAAAGAGATGAAAAGTATGAATGTTTCTTCTATGAGGAAAACAAAGTATTATTAGCTTAAACGCCAATAAAAGGCAATGATAGCTATGAAAGAAAACTAAATAAAAATAATAACGTAGCCCAACTGCATAGTATGTAGCCAAACTGAAGTAAAATGTAGGTTAAAAACTGTGGGCAGTTAAAATGATGAGTCAAAGCCATGGTGTTTGAATGAATGTTACACACAAGGAGCCAGCAGGGATGCAGTGCTAGGAATCTCTCACTAGAAGGCACTGCAAACTCACTCCAGAAGGTGAAGTGGCAGAAATGAAAACCAAGGAAATGGCAAGCAGAAACCAGAAGAAAATATCTGGCTGACATGCAAACACAGAGACATGATCTCCACCCCCAAGTTCAGTGGCCTGGAAGGAAAAACAATAAGCACCTGTTGATGTGAAGTTACAGTCTGAAAAGAAAAGTTATATGAAAAGAAAATCCACATACAACAATTACCTTTACCCTGCCCCTTTCTTTGTAGGCAGGAGAATGAAGATGCCTTTTAGGCAGGGCATGTGTCAACTTTGTGTTCTGATCTATTTCTTCATTTAAAATAGGTATTAGTGTCTTTCTCTCTATCCTTTCTTCATTTTTAAAGAAAACAAATTAAATAAGATCGGTGTTATAAAAACTGCCTACCTACCAGAGGAAATACCAATGAAAACAAAGCAGAGGATGGTAACAGAGATAATCCTGACAAGTAAACAACAGTTTACACCCCAAGCAACCTCTGCCAACACTAAAACCATTTGGGGGGGGGGGGGGGGGGGGAGACTTGGAAGGCTTACTGGAAGCCCTCAAAAAGGTTTATTTGATCCTGCCTACGGAGAGGAGCAGAACAACCTATATATATTCAGGATATGCCTCCCTTAAACATAGGGAATTTTTACTGTTGCAGAATACAAAAAAATGCCTGTCGAGATTATTTGGCTAAATGAGGTCATGAATTTCAACTCTAAAAGGAGCATGAGCTGACTGGGATAGGATCGAAACAGTCAGGCATCTTACCTTGGCAGCTAAGCTGTCAGGCCTATTAAGTATTTGGACAAAGAAAGGCCAAGGAATACCAGCAACGGGCAAGCCATCCCTCAGTATTCTTTGGCTAACAGAACAGAATGGAATTCATGGGGCCATTCTTAAGTCAACAGGTGACAATAGTACAGATACACACATAGAGGCACAACTGATGTTCAATTATACACAGGCATCTGAGCTAAATATCTAAATAAGAGCTATCCAAACTGCCACAATATGTTACTATGTTGGCTGTAGGGTGTAGGTGTAAGAAACAATGTGTAATCTCTCATAAAGCGCTGATTTAACTTCCAGTTTGCTAGTAAAACCAAATTACTGTGTTGTGAAATGATCCATATCCAAAAGGTGTGTCACCAACATGAAATGTTTGGAAAGCTCTGATCTAAACCAATACAAACTGCAATACCAACAGAAATATATGTAATACAAAACAAACAGAAAGAAAGAAAATCAGCCAATCAGAAAAAAAAATACTTGCCTTGGAGCCGGGGATTGTATGTCTTTGCCATTGAGCATTATGACAGAGTCAGAACCTATATGTAGTAGATACACAGAAAGATTGAAATTCATATTTGAAAACAAACTTTTCCAGAAATGTCAATCCAGATTCTTCATTATCTTCCTGCTAAGAGTTACTCCACAGATATAATAGCTACATATCCATGATACTGTTGCATATCCAGACTGTTAAGAATCAGATTAGAATTCCAATTCTTTTTGAGATGTTAATTTAGTAGCGGATTGCAACTATCAGCTAGAAACTACAAATGAAAAATATCCCTAAGCAAATGAATCGGAATTTGACTGCAAGTTGCAGATTGCAAGTATCAGAATGACCATCAGCCAACTTCTGTTTACAAGTGCTGTAAGGCAGGCAAGGAGCATATGCAACCCTCCAGATGCTGTTGGGCTGCAAGTTCCAACATTCCTCACTACTGGCTACACTGCCTGGTATTGGTGGGATATGTAGTCCAACAAGACCTGGGGAACGGGTCATGTGATTTCCACGCTCAATTTAGAGAAAGCAGTAACTAAGGAATCATGGAAGAAAAATCCACCAATCAGCTTATATCTAGCATTTACCTTTGGCCTGCATGTTCAATGCTGCTTGGTTGTTTTGCTGTCTCGGTGTACTGGCATCCTTTGGTTCAAAGCTAACATGTGAAGAGAAACTAGGGATCGAATGTGGCTGTGGTTTGTGAGAATGCTGCTCCTGAATCCTGAGAATAGCAGGTGAATGATTGCTTGCAGGGGTGCCACACACTTCTAAAGGGCTTCGATTCGTATTTTCACCTTCTTTTCTAAGGTTTCCATTGGAACCTGTACATCTAGCTCTGAAAGCATAAACAAATTACTAGAACTTGCCAAAAAAGAAGAAAAAACGAAGCCTAACTCAGTTTGTACACTTCAGGGACTCACAAGTGGAGGGAGAAAAGTGAAGCAGTCTTGGAGGCTGAGTTTTTCTTCCCTGTAACCATTTGGATCAACTGCCGGTAGATCTCTTTCTCTTCCTCTCGAACAGTCTATGGAGAAATAATCACATACACTGAAAGGAGCTAAGTAATTCTGTTTTGGGTCTCTATAAATATTTTTACTGTATTAAAGTCCACAAGTTTATCTATTTCAATGGAAAAGGTTTTAACTAGGGCAAATAATAATTTAGTTTCTGTAAAAACAACAACCAAATTAGCAAAGACCACTTTGATCCATAAGCCTCAGCACTGAAGATGAAAAACAAAGAGTTGACCTGAATAAGATTGGGAGTGTTTTTATATGCTTTAAATACCCAGAGAAAGGAGCCCCACTGAGTAACAATGTCTATCCAGCAGTGAAAAGGTCTAACCCATGAAATGAGTTGACTGACCAAACCTACCTAAGAGGAAAAAAGTAAAAGGATAAGATTTGTTTTTTAAACGAGCTCTACTCAATACTCTACTTTTTACTTTCACCTACCTCTTCTGCAGTGCTGATGAATCTCCTCTGGGATTTTTTGGGACTCAGCAAGCTTCGACGGCATGGGGCATTCCATGATGTACTGGTAACAGACTTAATTGGAAAGGATTTTTCATAGGCAGAAACAGGGCAATGGTGGTTTGATTTCCCGGCATAGGAATTAGATGTCCCACTGCAGAAAAAGTTCCATATTTGCCTAGTTAGCCAGTATTAAACAGATTTTTAAGGCTTTGAGTTTTATACTACATAAACTGAAAACACACTTTCTTCTTATTTCCCACAGCCTGCAAAAAACAAGTATCACTTCGATCTTTTAAAACAGTATTACTGTTTCAAATTTACTAAGTAGCTCTTTACTTAGTAAATTTGTTGTAGCTACATATTGTTTTTGCTGACATTCACTTAGGTCCTATGGATGTGAAAGAGAAAACAAAGTATCTTGATGAGTAGCAGAGTCTAGGTGGGATGACAAGGACTCAAGTTGAAAGTTGTCCAACCTTCCTTGGATTCTTCCTCTCGCATCATAACAAAAAAGAAAACAGACCAGTAGCATGCTCTTATATACAGTCCTTTGGTAAGTGCCACAGGTTCTCAAGCACCAAGTCAAAGCATTTTACTCTTCTGCACCTCAATGTCCTATACCTATTTTTAGAATGGGAAAAGATACAACTTAGTTATTATACAAATATCTTAATGTTTTACCAAAGGTAAAGGTTTCCCCTGGCATTAAGTCTAGTTGTGTCTGACTCTGAAGGGTAGTGCTCATCTCTATTTCTAAGCTGAAGAGCCAGTGTTGTGTATAGACACCTCCAAGGTCATGTGGCCACCATGATTGCATAGAGGGCTGTTACTTTCCTGAAAGGCAGAATCTCACATATGCATTTTCAAACTGCTAGATTGGCAGAAGCTGGGGCTAGGTTTCTGCAAAATAGGACCAAGTGTAGAACCACAACTTCTCCACTGTCCATTGGCACTTGCTCCAAATGTTCTTAGCCCTCCAGAGGCTTGATAGGAGCTCTCCCCGCTCCCCAGAGTCAAACCGTCAACCTTTCAGCCAGCAAGTTCAGCAGCTCAGCGGTTTAAACTGCTGCACCACCAGCATTATAAAGGCAATTCACTCCATACATAGTGAACTTATTATAGTATACTATTAGTCTACTATTAGTATACAGAAGCATATGAAAAGCTTGGCTTCTCACTGAACATTGAGAAAACCAAAGTGCTTTACCAGCAGGCACCAGCCAATTCTTCTGCAATGTCAGCAATAAAGTTTAATGGTGTAGTGCTAGGAAATGTTGATCACTTTCGTTACCTTGGTAGCCACCTCTCTACAAAAGTCAACATCAACACCAAAATACAACACCGTCTGAGACCTGCGAGTGCAGCATTTTTTCAAATAAAGCAGAGAGTGTTCAAGAATCAGGACATTCATAGTGATACCAAGATGCTGTGAAACATGGACCATCTACAAATGTCATGCTCAACTTCTAGAACAATCAGTGTTGCCTTCAAAAAATCCTGCAGACCTCTTGGAAAAACTTGAGGACAAATGTCAGCATTCTGAAGAAGCAAAGACCACCAGCACTGAAGAGAGGAATCTCCATCGACAACTTTGCTGGACTGGTCATGTCCAAATGCCAAATCACCATCTCCCAAAGTGGTTTATTCCCAACTTAAGAACAGAAAACGGAATGTTGGTGGACAACAAAAGAGATTTAAATACGGGCTTAAAGCTAACCTTAAAAATGTGATGTAAACACCAAGAAGTGGTAAGCCCTGGTCCTCAAGCGTTGTAACATATGTTGCCAACAATGCAATGGATTTTGAAAAGGCAGAAATAGAGGGCAAAAGGAAGACATGTGCCAAGAAGAAGGTGCACCTAGAAAATCTTTGTCATGACTGTCTTTCATCTAGAAATCTATATCCTCAAATTGAAATATTATACGGATCCAGAACAGGTTTCTACAGTCATATACATTCTCACCTCCAAGACTCTACCCTTGGAAGACAATCATACTCGGCCATGAGTGATCGCTTATAGACATACATACAAATGCTTTTGGCACAACCTGGTGGAAGTGGCATATAAATAAACAAATATTTTTATACCCTAATATTGATATATTTCAGGATATTGTCTGTGGAAAATATCATTGCTATTGTTCTAAATACACTGTTACTTTATATGCTCTTCTCTCTCTCTCTCTTTGAAAAAAAAAATCCTTTTCCAGTTCATGGCTGAAAAAAAACCTAAATTGATAAACATGGTAAACCAAAATGACAATCTAATGGGAACAGACAAACCTCAGGTTTTTGCGTGTCTCAAAGTACACGCTGCGATTTGGTCTAGGTTTCTGCAAAATAGGACCAAGTGTAGAACCACAACTTCTCCACTGTCCATTGGCGCTTGCTCCAAATGTTCTTAGCCCTCCAGAGGCTTGATAGGTCTCAGAGGATGGAGGTTCTGCCAGGATAGAACCATTGAATAGTAAATTAGAAGCCAGCAGCCTCACATCAAAGTTATTACTAAACAATTTAATTGCATCAAATATCATTTGCCTTGAAAGTGGTTTGCAGCATGTATCTCTTAGCCAGTATCACTTAAGAGAAAGAAACTACAGGAGTTTCAATAAATAATTCCAAAACTTAGTTTTACAGATGTTATCATAACTTGGTTCACTTTTAAGCAAGCTATGTGTTCTATGTAATAGTTGTTGTCTGTATTTTACAATCTGATTGATTTCAATTAATACATCAACTGTAGTTAAAACAGCCTGTCTTACCTGGCAAATAACTGAAGTTACAGGAGGAATTTACTGTAGAACAAGTAAAAGGTCTCTCCAAACCATCAAGCTTGTTTGCTAAAAACTGAATAAGAAGGAAATAAAAACCAAAGGATATTAAAAGAGAGAAAGATCATATTCAGAAGGAAAATAAATGCACTTTTCTATACAGATCATGAACTACAGCAGTACACAGGAAGAAAGAACTGTATTTTGCAGCATGAAATCATGCTCAAAACTGGTTGCAAAACGCAAGGAAGTGACACATTTAGATAACAAGCAACACTTTCTACATGAAAAGTAATATTACTTTAGGATAACTGAACAAAACAGACTCCCTAAGAGGTAAGGACAAAATCCCAAGTTATCAGGAGGACTTGAGATGTGAGAAAGTGATTTATAAGTCGCCCATTGCCCATACTGCTTGTTGCAGAAAGCATTACTATGCTAAACATCAAGATGGTTCAGATGCTGGGACATAGGCCTTATAATTAGTAGACAATTAGTATTCTGTTATTTTTATATTATGTTCTGTTTTCACATAACCTCAGGAACCCCAAATATAATTTTATCTTGAGGGAGGCAGAAACTTTTGAACAGCTGGAAAAGCACAATTAATGTTTTTAAAGTTTAAAGTTTGTAAAGGTACATATGCCTCCAGTTCCACTGAACCAAATCAAATAAAAGTTGTAATACAAATAACACAAATAAACAATTACAATCATATTGGAATGTTTGGAGGAAAGCTATATAACAAAATTACAGCACGGATAAAATTGCAAAATATGGCTAATTTCCGAACCTTGTTGTCAGACACAGGAAGGTGATCTCCCAAGACAGCATCCTGCTGTAGAGGAAGAGTCTTGAACACAGATGTGTGATTAGCTAACACAGAGTCTCCAGCATCCATCTTCATACTATCAGCAATTTCATCTGTAAAAAAGAGAGCTGCTAACAGTCAGATTCTCAGGAAGAATCTAAGAGAAATATTCATAGTAAAAGCCTTTTTAAGAATTGTCAAAGGGCACAGGGATTTCTTTTGGAGACTGTGAAGAGTAGAAATAGGAAATACTAAAGAAGCATTTGATTGGAAAGTCGAAGAAAAACCAGTAGCATGATTTTTAAAAGGCGATGCCCAATTATAACACACAACTACAATTGGGGAAGCGAGGCAGCGAACACTTTGCAAAACATTAAGTTTCAGCAATAATACATGCAATCATACAAATTACAGCTTGTAAAAGGGTGCCAGCGCGGATTCAGTGACTTAAATTTAGTTTTAAAAGGTACATTCTGCATTATTTTTAAAAAACTTAAACTGAATATATTTGTCTTCAACTACAATAAACTGCAAAAGAGCAGTAAGCATGAAAGCAATCCGTACTGCTCACTAATGCCAATTCTACTGATCTGCTTAGTAGACATACCAGACCAAGCAGAAATTGTGTCACTAAAGATAAAATCCATCCATGCATCTGTCATGCACTGGAGAAGCAAATGGTCATTTCCTATATGCCAAAAGCTTCTACCCTTAGCTACATCTGCTCATCTCCTATAGAAAGAAGATCCTGGATGTAAAGCAAGTTTACTCATATGACATTATTTTTCTTTGTGATTACTGCAGGAATAGCTCCTTAGGCTGTTGAAGTCACTGACTGTAGGATAAAAGTCAATTCCAAAATATGGAATTGGAAGACACTAAACTCTAAACTTAGATACTCACAAGGGCTTTGGGGACTCTGCTGTTAGATAAAATGATCATGTCTGCACATACAGGAAGTTACAATGCTCTGTTGAAAATTTCTTTAAACTTTTATAAAAACAAAAAAACCCTGTAAATAAAGTAGTTAGGTATAATTCACACTCACCCATTGCTACACCATTCACATAACGGATTCAGAGGATGAAAGTTTCAAGTACCTATAAGAAAGAAAAGGATATAATGGAGAACAATTCTGCATTACATTTAAAAAAAACAATTCAGGACAGCCCACTGAGTGTAGTAGAAATTCATTATTTCCTCAGTAAAGGATTGAAAAAAAATGTAGTTATCTAAAGACTTTTTTACTTCTAGAAAAATTGATGAGAAGCAAGCCTACCTCTTTGGTAGTGGCTTAAGAAGGGTTAGGGTGGGATAGATACCCCTCCACCTGGGAGAGGGCTACCTTACACTGGAGGATCCAATTATGCCCTGTTATAAAGCCTGCACATTTGCCAAGGAAACTTGAGGATTGTTTCTTCCCTCCATGCCAACTCGCAACTGGCATAACTAATTCTGGTCTCTGAAACTAGTGGAGGAAATTCAAAGAAACAAGGATGTGTGTGGGGGTAAAAAGAGTAAATATACTACTCACAATGCCTGCTTAGATAAGTGTAAACCAGCATATATGCTGCCGATTTGTACTATTTCAATATAGTTTAGGATTGTTCTGAAAGCACTGTATGAAAAACAAGAGAATGAGAATTACTTTTGCAATGTAAGAGAAAGAACATAGTGCCCTTCATAAATTCAAAATCAAATGCAGTGGATCTTTCAGGCACTAATTCTAACAAGGATGCATTCATAATAGAGATTAATAACCCCACCTAGTATACGCCACATCAAATTAAAAATTAGTAAGATTTTTAAATCTCAGTAGTCTATGATAACAGAACACCATCCTGAAGCCAGGCCTTTACGGAGGCTGTAGCGATGCTCTGAATATTCTTCTCCCTGTTTCCCTCCAAAAAAGAAAATCCTCCCCAGAAGCTTCCACAAACAGAAATGCTACACACCTACATGGTTTTATGAAAGGCTTTCTAAAGCTACCTTCAAATAGGACTTTTTCTCACTGTCTCTTACCCTTCATCCTCCATTAACCCTGATGTAATGAATAATAGATCACGGTTCAATTTTGTTCCCCCTCAGATGCCATCACTTACATATAGCATAATTTACAAGTAATCCTGAGGGAATGTGATACAAAACAGAGCTTTCTTCCATCACAAGCTAAAAGAAACAAGTGGTTCATTACTACCACCTTGCAAACAAAAGCAAAAAAAAAAAAACATCATTGTTGCCTATATCACAAGCCTTCTGAATTTATAAAAGTCTAACCAAGTGACCAAGGGTAGAATAATTTTTCTGAGGTGCAATGCCATTGAAATACAATCCGTTTTGTTCTCACATTGTCTTTAGAAAATTAAAGAAGATGAATACACACTCTGCACTCTTCTCCTCCATGATCTCTGATGTAACTAAGAGCAAAACCTTGGAACTAGTTTTTCAGGATGTAATCACTTGATCTAATTGTTCTGCATCAATATGATGTTGCAAAAAAATAGGCTGCTTTTCGCTTTGAGATATGCAATTTGTTTATTAGGATAAAAATGGTGGTCAGTTAGGCATATTATGCTCATATTCCAACGTAATTTTCCTATTTTTATTATTATTAGCATATATACTGTACCTGGTATTGGCAAAATATTTCCCTTATTCTCTTTCTTTCCTTCCCCTCATACTTATTCCCCATATAATCCAGTTCAATGCAGGTAATCCACATTCTGAAACTGCATTATATGACAATGTAGATCCAGTCAAGAAAACACACAGACAGAGAGACAACTAACAGGGAATAACCTGTGGAACCTGTGGAGTTCCTCACCTGTGGAACTCACTCCCCGGGGAGATTAGATCTGCGACTTCCCTTTTCTCATTCAGAAAAAAACTGAAGACCTGGATATGGTACCAGGCTTTTGGACATTCTGGCAGCTAAAGGAAAGACCTTGATGATGGACAGGTATTGATGTAACGGAATGGACTTATGGAACTCTGAACACTGACCATGATTGTTTACTATTGTGTTATGTATTGATGTTTTTAATCTGTTCACTGTTTAATTGCTTTTATGTATGTATGTATTTTTGACATAGGCATCAAATTGAGCCTTCCTTTGTAAGCCGCCCTGAGTCCCCCCTTGGGGGTGAGAAGGGCGGGGTAGAAGTAACGGAAATAAATAAATAAATACAATAAGAGTAAAATAGCAGATTTTGGGCTTTTTCACAACTAAATATTAGAATAGTTTTCAAGTCAATTCTAATTTCATTCTAAAAACCACAGTCTCTGTATATCCATGTTCACCATGTGTTGGAAGTGTGTAGGGGAAACCTGAGTGTGCTATAGAATGACAAGGCATATGACTTTCCCCTCAAGATAGACACAAGCCATGTTTTGTCTGTCATAAAATCGACTAAATGGGAGCAGCAGGTGTTATTGAGAAGGATGGGTATAATCACAGTGTGTGAAAGCAACCAGTGAAACAGGAGAGAGAGGGAACTATTAAGTGGAAGTGGAAATTCCTGTTAGAAAGTTGAAGAGATGCCAGGAGGAAGTCACACAGCCCATTAGCATCAGAGCAAATAGCAATAAAATACAAGTCTGCTAGAACAGTATTAGAAAAGATATAAGATTATTTCCTTTATTCATTATTTCCTTAATGCAATATTTTTTCCGAATGAAGCAGAGAGTGTTTGAGGACCGGGACATCTGTAGAGATACCATGGAGCTTGTTTATAAAGCTATTGTCCTCCCAACCCTGCTATATGCCTGCGAAACATGGACAGTCTACAGACGTCACATGCAACTCCTAAAACGATTCCATCAGCGCTGCCTCCGGAAAATCCTGCAAATTTCTTGGGAAGACAGGCGGACAAATGTCAGCGTGCTGGAAGAAGCAAAGACCACCAGCATCGAAGCGATGGTCCTCCGGCATCAACTCCGCTGGACCAGATGCCTGACCACCGTCTCCCAAAGCAGTTGCTCTACTCCCACTCAAGAATGGAAAACAGAATGTTGGTGGACAGGAAAAGAGATATAAAGATGGGCTCAAAACCAACCTTAAAAACTCTGGCATAGACACTGAGAACTGGGAAGCCCTGGCCCTGGAGCGCTCCAGCTGGAGGTCAGCTATGACCAGCAGTGCTGCCGAATTTGAAGAGGCACGAATGGAAGGCGAAAGAGAGAAACGTGCCAAGAGGAAGGCACATCAAGCCAACCCCAACCAAGACCGCCTTCCACCTGGAAACCAATGCCCTCATTGCGGGAGAAGATGCAGATCAAGAATAGGGCTCCACAGTCACCTACAGACCCACCACCAGAACACTGATCCTGGAAGACTATCCTACTCAGCCAACATGGGATCGCCTAAGTAATTAATGCAATATAATAACATATAATGACAATATTGTGATGTTGTTGTTCATTCGTTCAGTCGTCTCCGACTCTTCGTGACCTCATGGACCAGCCCACGCAGAGCTCCCTGTCGGCCGTCACCACCCCCAGCTCCTTCAAGGTCAGTCCAGTCACTTCAAGGATGCCATCCATCCATCTTGCCCTTGGTCGGCCCCTCTTCCTTTTACCTTCTACTTTCCCCAGCATAATTGTCTTCTCTAGGCTTTGCTGTCTCCTCATGTGGCCAAAGTACTTCATCTTTGCCTCTACTATCCTTCCCTCCAATGAGCAGTCGGGCTTTATTTCCTGGAGGATGGACTGGTTGGATCTTCTCGCAGTCCAAGGCACTCTCAGAACTTTCCTCCAACACCACAGCTCAAAAGCATCTATCTTCCTTCGCTCAGCCTTCCCTATGGTCCAGCTCTCACATCCGTAGGTTACTACAGGGAATACCATGGCTTTGACTAGTAATACTAATATATTACATATATAATTACTGATAATATATAAAGATATCTTGTTTTATTATTTTATATTTATATATTTGACATAATGTTTTGGATTGTGTGCTGCTTTGCGTCTCCATATGGCGAGAGAAAGAGAGCTAATATAATTAAATAAAATGCTTGAACTAAACTTCCTTTTTCTCAGTGAGGTCTCAAAAGTGCCACGCAAGCTCGCTTTCCCAGTAAGAAAGGCTTTCTGTGTTCTTACAATATGCCCAAAGTATGACAGCCTCCACTGAGTCAGCTTTTGGTTCCACACTTTTCTTGTCAGCCAGACTTTCCTCATGAGGCACTCTTAGAATCATAGAATCAAAGAGTTGGAAGAGACCTCATGGGCCATCCAGTCCAACCCCCTGCCAAGAAGCAGGAATATTGCATTCAAAGCACCCCCCGACAGATGGCCATCCAGCCTCTGTTTAAAAGCTTCCAAAGAAGGAGCCTCCACCACACTCAGGGGCAGAGAGTTCCACTGTTGAACGGCTCTCACAGTCAGGAAGTTCTTCCTCATGTTCAGATGGAATCTCCTCTCTTGTAGTTTGAAGCCATTGTTCCGCGTCCTAGTCTCCAAGTAAGCAGAAAACAAGCTTACGCCCTCCTCCCTATGACTTCCTCTCACATATTTATACATGGCTATCAAATCTCCTCTCAGCCTTCTCTTCTTCAGGCTAAACTTTCTTCTGAAGTTTGACTCCTTCCAGGGAGACAACACTGGAAAAGCCATATACACCGAAAAGACTCAAATCCTGTCAGACTTCACCCCTCAGGTGAACTTTTTCCCGCTCAGAGCTGGGTCACTCTGCCGCCATGCTGCCCTCGCAAAGACAAAGGGAAAGAGAGGGAAGAGAGGTGGGTGCAGCTCAGGTTAATGGAGGGACACATAAGGTAAAAGGGGAGGGGGAGCTGTTTCCATGACGACCCATTCCAAAAACCTACCGGAAGAGTAGGCCGCGAACCAAACAGGAAAGGAACCACGTCAACTCGCTCTCTCTCTCTCTCTCTCTGCCGCCAAACTCCTTCCCCGGAGGCTTCAGGACTTGATTTAGACTTTCCCTGTCCTCTCGCTCACACACACACACTCCTTTCTTTCTTTCTTTCTTTCTTTTCCCCTCACCGGATTCGAAGAGGCGGGAATGTCAGGGGAACCGGAAGTAACTTCCCGGCGCTCTCGGTGATTTTTATCCCGCCCCCTTTCCTAACGTCACTTCCGGGCAAGGAAAAAGGTAGAACCGAGCCCCTGAGCAAGGGGCGGGGCCAACAGGATGCGAGGCACAACACGGAGGACGGAAGCGCATGCGCACTGGCGGAAGAGCGGTCGCGTGCGTTCTTTGTTTTTCCCTGCCGGCCACGTGCCTCAGACTGTGCGAGAGGTTGAGTGTCCCTGATCCAAAATGCTGGGGGGCCCAGGAACAGTGTGGATTGCGGCATCTTTGCTTGCGCCTACCTCCTGAGATAGCTTGGAGATCGGACCCAAGTCTAAACACGACATTCATTTATGTTTCATATGCATCTTATACACATGACCTGAAGGTAATTTTATACAGGATCTTTTGAATGATTTTTTTTTTTTTTTTGCATGGAACGGAGTCTTTATAATGGCTGGAATCACTGGGTTGCTGGGAGTTTTCCGGCCTAGATGGCCATCTTCCAGTAGCATTCTCTCCTGACGTTTCGCCTGCATCTGTGGCAAGTATCCCCAGAGGTCTGTTGGAAATGAGGCCAGTGGAGTGTATGTGTGTCTTTGGAGTGAAGTGTATGTATGTCTTTGTCCTAACCTAGACATCTGGTTTACTTACACACACACACACACACACACACATATATATATATATATATATATCTGGTTTACTTACATATATTTACTTACATATATATATATGTAAGTAAACTTTATTACGGCCAATTATCTATCTATCTTCTATATATATAAAAATGCTCTGTGCATAATGAGTACCTTAAAATCAAAAGAACCAATGAACGAAATCACACCAAATTTGGCAACAAAACGTCTCACAACGCAAGGAGTGACCATCACTCAAAAAATTATGATTTTGTCATTTGGGAGTTGTAGTTGCTGGGATTTATAGTTCGCCTACAATAAAAGAGCATTCTGAACTCCATCAACTATGGAATTGAACTAAACTCGGCACACAGAAATCCCATAACCAACAGAAAAAATTGGAAGGGTTTGGTGGGCACTGACCTTGAGTTTGGGAGTTGTAGTTCACCAACATCCAGAGAGCACAATGATGGATCTGGACCAAACTTGGCACAAGCACTCAATACACCCAAATATGAACACAGATGGAGTTTGGGGGAAATAGACCTTGACATTTGGGAGTTGTAATCACTGGGATTCACAGTTCACCTACAATCAAAGAGCATTCTGTACCCTACGAACGACAGAATCGGGGCAAACTTCCCACACAGAACCCCCATGACCAACAGAAAATCCAGTCCAACTCCCTTCACCAGGGCAAGAAAACGTAATCAAAGTCCTCCTGATAAAGAGCCATCCAGCCACAGATATAGATAGATAGACAGATAGATATGATTCACACACAGATATAGTATCCTAGATTTGAAAGGGACCCTTAAAGAAGGACAATTATATGTTGCATGTTCCAGGGTGGGCAAACCAGACACTCTCCACATCAACACTGGCAAAGAAACAGCAAGACATACTGTTTACCCACAAGCAGAAAGACATTACATATATTAGAAACCAACACTTTCTCATTACTTTATTTTCCAAATGAACAGACTGGGCCACAGCAACGCGTGGCAGGGGACAGCTAGTTATTATTATTAAACTATATTTGTACCCCACTAGCATCTCCTGAAGGACTTGATGCGGCTTACGTAGGCCAAGGCCTCAACACAACAACAGCAAAACAATAACAGTACAATTCAAAGCAAATAAAAACATAAGCAATAACAAAACATTACACTATTACGCAATAAAAACCAGGGCCGGGCCGGTACAAGTTACAAAAAGTCCAGGGTGTGGCAAATAGCATGTTGGATTTCTGGGCAAGTGCAATGTGCAGAGAGTCTTAAACTTTGATAAAGTGCTTCTGGGACATAGTACTGGAGATTATCCTATGTGCCCTCCCCAAAGACATTAGACTAGCACCCACGTTGGCAGTCTTTAGGAAGAATTTGAAGACCTGGCCAACGAACGTGGGTGCTAGTCTAATGTCTTTGGGGAGGGTGTTCCAGAGTCCGATGACCAGATGTACGGGGTATATATATGTAAGTAAACTTTATATATATATGTCCAGGGTAGGGCAAAGAACCCTTGTGTGTTTGGAACAACTGTAACAAATAGCCCGCTTGATTAGCAATTGAGTAGCTCTGCAGCTGCAAAACCTGGCTGTTGCTGCCTGGAGGCATCATAGAATCAAAGAGTTGGAAGAGACCTCATGGGCCATCCAGTCCAACCCCCTGCCAAGAAGCAATAATATTGCATTCAAAGCACCCTTGACAGATGGCCATCCAGCCTCTGTTTAAAAGCTTCCAAAGAAGGAGCCTCCACCACACTCCGGAGCAGAGAGTTCCACTGCTGAACGGCTCTCACAGTCAGGAAGTTCTTCCTCATGTTCAGATGGAATCTCCTTTCTTGTAGTTTGAAGCCATTGTCCCGCGTTCTACTCTCCAAGGAAGCAGAAAACAAGCTTGCTCCCTCCTCCCTGTGACTTCCTCTCACATATTTATACATGGCTATCATATCTCCTCTCAGCCTTCTTGTCTTCAGGCGAAACATGGCCAGCTCTTTAAGCGGCTCCTCATAGGGCTTGTTCTCCAGACCCTTGATCATTTTAGTCACCCTCCTTGGGACACATTTTAGCTTGTCAATATCTTCCTTTAATTGTGGTGCCCAGAATTGGACACAATATTCCAGGTGTGGTCTAACCAAGGCAGAATGGAGGGGCAGCGTGACTTCCCTGGATCTAGACACTATACTCCTATTGATGCAGGCCAAAATCCCATTGGCTTTTTTTGCCGCCACTTGGCATTGTTGGCTCATGTTTAACTTGTTGTCCACAAGGACTCCAATATCTTTTTCACATGTACTGCTCTCGAGCCACGCGTCCCCCATTCTGTATCTTTGCATTGCGTTTTTTCTGCCTAAGTAGAGTATTGGGAGATACTCCACTACAGACATCAGAAGAGGTGCAAAACCAAGAAAAAGCCACAACAATACAGACAAAGATCTACCCAGAGGAAAAGTATTCTTATTATACATCAAGGGAACCACTAACCACATAAGGAAGCTGGTGAAGAAACACAACCTACAAACTATTTACAGACCCACCAAGAAAATCCAACAAATGCTACATTCAGCAAAGGATAAGAGGGATCCTCTCAGCACTGCAGGAGATTACTGTATACCAGTTGTGGACATATCTACACAGGGATCATTAAATGCAGCAAGGTCCAAACACGAATCAAAGAACATGAAAGGCACTGAAGACTACTTCAACCAGAGAAGTCAGGCATAGCAAAGCACCTGATGAACCAACCTGGATACAGCATACTATTTGAGAACACAGAAATGCTGGACCACTCTAATAATCACCATGTCAGACTACACAGAGAAGCCATTGAAATCCATAAGCATGTGGACAATTTCAACAGAAAGGAGGAAACCATGAAAATGAACAAAATCTGGCTATCGGTATTAAAAAAAACTATAAAATCATAACTGTAACTAAAGACAGGGGAGCTCCAGACAACCAGGGACAGCTAATCACCTCTCAAAGGATGCCTCCAGGCAGCAACAGCCAGGCTTTCCAGCTGCAAGGCTACTCAATTTCTAACCAAGCTGGCTAATTGAAACATTCACACTTTCTTCAAACACACAAGGGTCCACTTTGGACAGTACACAGATATATATATACATCCTACTTTCCTCATTTCCAACAGACCTCTGAACAAACCTCTGAGGACGCCTGGCATAAATGCAGATGAAACTTCAAGAGAAAATTCTACTGGAACATGGCCATACAGCCCGAAAAACTCACAGCAACCCAGAGTCTGTATAGTTTGAACTGTCGGAAAGCAAAGGTGCTGCTTTCTCATGCCCCTTCTACACTGCCATATGAAATTCAGATTACTCGCTTTGAACTGGATTATATGACAGTGGAGAAGGGGCTCAGTCACCCTTCATGGTCCATTTTAGGAAAAAAATCTGTTTTAAGGAGTACTCAACCTGTACTAATTCATGGTTTGGTTATATGGACATGCTATCTTCCCTGAGAGTGTGCATCTGAGTTAATTTCTATTTAATTAAGGTCTAATTTCTGCTGCAAAAGTGATGTTGCTTCCATCATCCATACAAATTTTTGCCCTCAGGCTGGATTTACACTGCCATATAACCCAGTTTGAGGCAGATAATCTGGATTCAGAAACTGGATTACATGGCAGTGCAGATGGGGCCTCAGAAACCCTACTTAAGCATAAGCACTCAAGAAGCTTAGCCTAACTGGGTCACCTTGGACGCCCCATCTACACTGCCATATAGTCCAGTTTCTGAATCCAGATTATCTGCTTTGAACTGGATTATAAGGCGTCCTAGAAATACTCAGTGTCAGAGTTTAGCATGGACGAGGGTAGCATCACTTTGTGGCAGAAATTAGACCTTTTTTCTGACCATCCAGCAAACAGTGTCCATTTGACACAATAAAAATAGGATATACTCACAAAAATCAACATGTGAAAATTAGGGAGGCAGAAAACTGGCATTTTCTTATGTATGACTCAAAACCTGTACCATTTTGTATAGGATCGAGTGTGTTCTTGATTATCTCTAGTAATGCTTGCTCTTCCAGTTAATTTTTCAATTAGCATTATGTGCCGTCTAAAAAGGAACCAGGCATTTCTGGTTGAATTCAGTCTCTCCTATGGCTGGATCTACACTGCCCTATATCCCACGATCTGATCCAAGATTATTTACTTATCCCAGATTATCTGGCAGTGGAGACTCATATAATCAAAATCCTGGGATAAAGGGCAGTGTAAATCTGGCCTTAGAGCCCTTCCACACAGCCCTATATCTCATAATATAAAGGCAGAAAATCCCATATTATCTGAATGTGAACTCAGATAACCCAATTCAAAGCAAATATTGTGGGATTTTCTGCCTTGATATTCTGGATATAGTGCTGTGTGGAAGGGCCCTCTGCCAATTAGCATTCCTGGTCACCAGTTCTGCAAAGACATGGCTCATTATGCTGCCAAGATTAGATCTATACTGCATTGATTTTCTTTCCACAGTCCTTTTGTACTGTTTGGAATCCCTTGTTTCTATTTATAAAGGAGAGTTACGTTTCTGTGATTTCACTTCTTACTAGGAAGTCATGTACTATCTTGCACCAGTGGTGCAAAAGGAATTTGTCCCAATATAATAAGAGAAGTAATGAATTGGCACCTTCGACATAACTTGCCATTTCCAGGCCAAGATTCTTGGGACATTTCAATGGAAGGTCATGACTTTTATATCCGCCAATAAGAGAGAGGTTCAGTGGAGGCAGCTGTTTGAGGCCCAGCGTAACGTCTATAAATATCGTCCAGAAAGGCACACACTTTCTGGTTATGTGGGCTCCGCTGGACCTGTCTGTGGTAGGGTCCAGTCTCTTCATTTCAGTGTCCCTTACGTTTGCAGCTGTCATTTTCTTCTTGACCTTCTACTCGTTCTCTGAAGAAAAAGAGGAACAACCAGGTTAGTGCAGATTCATGTTTTAGAGGTTTTTTAATTTGTTGGATTAAGAATTTTGAAACCCTCAGGTGCTAAATCCAGGAGTTTACCTCTCAGAGGAAGAGCCAGAAACGCATTAAAGTGTCAGCTCCATCAAGGGCTGGTACACAATTAACTGCTCTGCTCTTATTTGTCAAGATTGTTTCCGTTATGAGGACGGGAGGCAGTAACGCCCCCTTTAGCCATTCTACTGCATCAGAGTTCATTCCATGGGTTTTGTCTTCATTTAGAGCACATTGGGAGCAGCTGGCAGTAGGATGAAAGATGGAGAAAGTCCTGTTGCATGAATGAAAAACTTTTTCTTTTTTTTGCAGTGTTGGATTTCACCCAGAGAGAATGCCATCTGGCTTTGGGCCACTAGTTGTCTTGACTTACAGCCTAATCTGTACTTCACAAGTGAACAGGAGACTGGTGGGGAAGAAAAGCATTGGAATATAGTTCACACTAGTTGCATGCCTTCAAGTGATGTCCAACTTTGAACAACCTTTGTCATAGGGTTTTCTTGGCAAGATTCAATCAGAAATGGTTTGCCACTGCAGCTGAGAGAGTGTGACTTGCTGAAGGTCACACTGTTGGTTTCCATGGTTGAAGCCCCTTCTACACTGCTATATAATCCAGGATGTCAAAGCAGATAATCCAGTTATCTGCTTTGAACTGGATTGTATACATCCACACTGCCATATAATGGAGTTCAAAGCAGATAATCTGGATTTTGTATGGTAGTGTAGAAGGGGCCTGAGTGGGGATTCAAACCTTCTCTCCAGAGTCATAGTCCAGCACTCAAGCCACTATACCACACCAGCTCTCTAGTTGTAATACAGAGTGAGGCAGCATAACTTCCTTTTTTCAAAACTTAATAAAACCCATTGTATGAATCAGATTTTTTTATATATATATATAACGTAGGTGCATACCTAAAGTTTTGTTTTACATAGTTTTGAAGATCAAATTAGGTAGTGACGTCCCCCATTCTCCATACACCGAGTAAACCGATTTCTGGCGTTTGTCATGACTCTTGCCAGCATAGCAGGTGTTACGTTGGCAATTTCTTCCTGGATGTTGGTCTTCAGATCTTGTAGGGTCCTTGGACAGTTCACATAAACATGAGATTTCAAAAAATCCCATAGAAAAAAATCACAAAGAGCCAAATCTGGAGAGCGGGCCAGCCACTCCAAATCCACTCAAAAAGTAGGCCTCAACGGCAAAAGCACGCTCCTCACTGTTCCAATGTATGATGGCGACTGAACTGTGTCAAGACAAAACTTTATACTCCCGCCTCTCGAACGAGACCACTAGCGCCCCGCTACATCTTCAACCGACTGAATGGCGCGCATTTTAAAAAAGGAAATTATGCTGCCTCATCCTGTATAT
Source organism: Anolis sagrei ordinatus (assembly GCF_025583915.1). NCBI lineage: Eukaryota > Metazoa > Chordata > Lepidosauria > Squamata > Anolidae > Anolis > Anolis sagrei. The sequence continues at coordinate 120,667,535 of NW_026845477.1, read as the reverse complement.
CAGTGAATATAATGGATACTTTTACTTTAAAGATTTACTTTGATGGCTTTCCAATATGAGGGTTTTTATTGCTTGAGAGGAGAGAGCATGCAATGTGATGCAACTGCAATATTGCAGTTTAGAATACTGTATGGTTAAATCTTCAGCATGTTTGAGATGATTGCTGAAGGTTAGATCGTGCAGTGATACACATGAAATTCCTTTGTAGTTACTTCATTCTCTGTCTTTTTAAGAATCACATGTGGGTCTTGGCAAATGTCTTTGGAACTGTGTGAGCTAATTAAAGCAGAGGTTTCATGCCAGCACTTAGGGTGGAGCCAGTGCTTTCCAAAGAAGACTACGAAACAACCCAAGACATAGGGCAGTGGATCTTAAACTCTGCTCCTCCAGGTGTTTCGGACTTCAGTCACCTGGACCAGTGGACAAAGATGCTTGGAGATTAAGTCCAAAATGCCGAGAGCCCTTCCACACAGCCGTATAACCAAGAATATTAAGGCAGACAATCCCGCACTATCTGCTTTGAACTGGGTTATCTGAGTCCACACTGCCATATATTCCCATTGAAAGCAGAAAATGTGGGATTTTATTCAATTGTGTGGAAAGGGTCTGAGAGAACCAGTGTTAGGGAAGGTGACCACTGAGGTATGGGATCACTTTTTCTTCACTGATTAATATCACTGACACACACTTCCATATGAATGTAAAGAATCACCGATTATTAATTTTAGAGTTTACGTTACAGGCCCAGCAACCAATGGATTTGTCTTATTCTGTAGCCTGAGACTGCAAGCCTCTATGCCATCTAAAATATTTTTATCATCCATATCTTGTGGATGAAGCATAATTTGCTCCAGTTATTATTCAATAGGTACCGCTCCAGCAGGAAGGTAACGGCGCTCCATGCAGTCATGCTGGCCACATGACCTTGGAGATGTCTATGGACAATGCCGGCTCTTCGGCTTAGAAATGGAGATGAGAACCACACCCCAGAGTCAGACGTGACTGGACTTAATGTCAGGGGACAACCTTTACCTTTTTATTATTCAGTAGGGAAAACAGGGCTGCAATCCAGTTTATGTGAGTAGTGTTTAGTGGATCACTGGGCAGGCATAGAATGCCAAAAGGGTCTGTGACTCACAATTTAGTTTCAAAGGTTTTGATCCCCAGACAATCAAAAGCAGCCATGGGCAAACTTGGCCTTCTAGGTGTTTTGGACTTTAACTTTCACACTTCCTAACACCTGGAGGGCCAGAGTTTGTCATGCCTGATCTAGAAGGTTATAGTAGACTCTGTTCCAATCCCTGCATTCAGATTGACCTGTTCTTTTTTCCTGATTTTATGGAAAGTATAGCTAGATCCTTCTTTGCACTCATACTGACCTTATCCAACCTGACATCATCCAAATGTGTTTGGGCTACAACTCTTGTCACTTGCAGCCAGGGAAGCTGTTGGCTGAGGATGATGGGAGTCCCAGCATGAAGGAAAGCATCACTTCTCCTATTGCTTCCTGAGCTGCTTAGAAGAATTTAAGAAAACAAAGAGAGATCCGTTAAGTTTGTCACTGTTCCATCTGGCTCGACACCATGAATTCTGTTTCAAAGTGACAGTGTTAGGGAATGTGTTGTCGAAGGCTTTCATGGCCGGAATCACTGGTTGCTTGCTGTGCATTTTCTGTGCTGTATGACCATGTTCCAGAAGCAGTCTCTCCTGATGTTTCATCCACGGATGCCTACCATAGATGTGGGTGAAACATCAGGAGAGAGCATTTCTGGAACAAATCTTGACAAGAAAACTCCATAAGAGGGTTGCCTTAGCCCTGAGTCTGAAACGACTTGAAGGTGCACAACAAGAATAACAAATTATAGTCTGCCCACCCAACGGTCTGAGGGACCATAAACTGGCCCTCTATTTTTAAAAAGTTGGAGGACCCCTGATCTATTGGGATCCAACCTCATCAGCTTTGTGGTTGTGACCTGGAAAGTAACAATTAGGTCACTTGGTTTCCTAGCAATGTCATGTTGAAGATTCCATGCCCAGTGTCCCTCCCATCCTCTCCCATCCCACAAGTTAGACCAATAACAAAAGTAGTAGTTGCAGTCATGAAGTCTGTCTCCAACACTGACTTACTTTATTTGAGAGAGGCTACATCAGGGATATGGGAAGCACGATGGAATGTGCTAGGTAATAGAATGAGCAAAGATGGGGATGCAGAAGGACGTTTTAGTATGGGCAACGGAAGCCCTATGGTACTGAGAATGTTTGGTCCTATTGAAGCCCCACCAGCCCTGGCTGTATAGTCAATGACAGGGGATGATGGGGAATTTTTTTTCCACCACCAACCCTCCAATACTCTTGACTACATGTTTCCTTTTAAGGCTTCAGCTAGTCTCCCGAAAGGTTGGTACGCACTGATTGTATGCATTTTATTTGTGAGAATAAATACATATAAAAGACTTTCCTCAGAGTTACAAAGAGACAGAATGTCAACTGTGTATGGTTGTGAAAGAAAATGATCAGCAAGAATTAAAATTGTAAATTTTTGCACAAGTAGATCAACTGCTGTAAACAGGTTTCTAATTTGTTAGAGTTCTTCACATATGGAAAAGAAATGATGTAGTCAAATGGCATTGCTTTTATAAAATAAAATTCAAAGCTAGCTGAGAAGTGAACGGTGTCCTCAGTAGTCATATGGTTTCCAATCTTTGAATATGCAGAAGAAAACATTCCCAGGAGAATTCAAATATCTCAAAAAATGTTTTTATATTGTAGAGAAATAATTAATAGCTAGACCCTGGTCTGTGGGTAATTATGTTAAAAAGTTGGATATTTGTCATGTTTATTTTTTTGTAAGCAAGTCCAGTTTTCAGTAAGATCAAACCAAGATCTTGCTGTGCATTTTCTGTGCTGTATGGCCATGTTCCAGAAGCATTCTCTCCTGATGTTTCATCCATGGATGCCTACCAACTGTTTACATTGGCTACATAAGCAGTCTTATTCTTTTGTCTTATTTTGTAAGAAAAGAAGACAAGTTATATTAGATTGCATTTTCATAAATAACAATTCTGTGGTCATATATACATTTAGCAGAGCCTTCCTTTGAAATCAGCAGGGCCTTTCTCTAAGTATACCATTAGAGGATTATGCTGTTAAGTTTGCAGTATTAAATAAATTCTCAGGCTATTACTCTTTGTGGCAGTTGAACCAAAGTGCGTAAGCCACACCTATACATTTTTGCCATATATCTAGTACAGTGAGCGCTTGATATCTGCTGGGATTTTGTTCTTGGACCAACCCTGGATATCAAAATCTGTGGAAATTCAGATATGAATCCCAGTTAAAATATATCAGTAAGATTTAAAATGTCGATTCACCAATATATCAATAATTTGTTCTGGATCGGAGCCAGGTATGGGCACTAATGAGTTAAAATTTAGCAATTTTTAATAATAAGTTATTTGCATATACATCTGTTACATGTTATTTATTTGTAAACTTGTGATTGGTTATCATTGGAATTTCAGTATTAATGTAATTCCAGAATTAAGTTATTGATGAATGAATGAATGAATAAAGGGCTAGCAAACTTTACATTTTCCACTTATGTCTTTTACCAAAGAATCCCTGGCTCTGTTCAATTTGTGCACAATTCTTGTTAGGCCTTTAGAGTTGAGAGCTTGCAGTGTTAGGTCACAAGGACCAAATCATTTTTTTAAACTTCTGGTTATATAGTACCTCTTGTACCCACAGAAACCGAATCCTCGGGTTCAATGACATATCACTTGAAAATATTCAAAGAAAAATTCCAAAAAGCAAACTTTTATTTTGTCATTTTGTATTTGGGACACAATTTTGTTACACCATTGCATATGATGGGACTTGAACATCCACAAATGTTGCTATCTTGGAACCAAACCTCTGAGAATACCAAGGCCACGGTAGCTTTTAAATCTAAGGTTGAAAGATTGTAAACCAAAATAATAGCAAGGGCATCTTGGAAGGAAGTTACCTTCTCTGCCTCCAGAAGATCATCCTTTACTCTGTGTCAGAGACTGCATTTGAACATATCTCTCCTAGGAGACTGAATTTTGAATTTCTTACAATCCTGAGACTTTTGCCGGGATCTTTTTGGACGTCAGTAAGCTAAAGAACATTGGGGTGTAAAATGTGATTATAAGGGGGGGGGGGAATTGAAAGGAGTAGCTAGTAAAGTATATAAGATAATAATTGAAATAAAGAAAGGAAAAACAAAAAATAACACCCTCAAGGAGGTCTGGGAAGAAGATGATTTAGGGATAAAAATAAATGAAACAGAGTGGCAACAATTATGGAGACAAAGACATCTAAAAAAAATTATCAATATGGGTTAAAAAAATTACTATAAGTTAATATGGAAATGGTACCTAACACCAGTAAGAATAGCAAATATAAATTAAAAAACTATTCAAAAAATTGCTGGAGAGGATGTCAAGAATCAGGAACATATATACATATATGGTGGCAATGTAAATATGTAAATAATTTTGGGGGAAAGTATTTAGAGAAATAGAAGATATAATGAACATTAAAATAAAAAGAAGTCCTAGTATAGCTTTATTATCATTATATAATAATAAACAATTGAAAAAAGAAGATAAAGATGTGATAACAAATTTATTAACAATAGCAAGACTGCTTATAGCAAGGAACTGGAAAAGAGAAATAAATATACAAATAGAGGAGTGGTATAAGGAAGTATCGAAATTGGCAATAAATGATAAGCTGACGTGTATATTAAAATTTAAAAGAGGTATATGGAAACAAAGTGATTTTGATGATGTATGGAGAAAATTTATTGAAAAAAAGATTAAAAAATAAAGAAGGAAAGTCACCTCCACAAGAAGAATTGAAATTTTGGACAGATGATATGTAAAAGCTGTGGCTTGGGAGGGGAGGAGGGGAGTACAGCGGTGAGGGATAGATAATATGTATAAGCAGAAAAATAATACTAGATGCCAAAAGTTAAAGTATGGTAAGTTGTATTGAATAATATGTATCTGCTGTAAAACAAACAATGTTTAACAAGTGTATTGAACCATGATAAAATAATAAAAATATTTTTAAAAAATAAGGGGGGAAAAAGTGAAAGAAAGTGAGAGAGGAGTTTTGGATGGGGCAAATGAGATTTGGGATTTTCAACACGGCATCTGTTTCATTCTCCAGCACAACGATGGGAAAATGAAATCATGGGTGGCATTTTTCATCTTTAGGGCAGACATTTAACTTAGATTTTAATATCAGTTTAACACAGTATTTTTCCCTTTGGAAGTAAATGCAATTGATTGAAATGTAACTGGATCAATAGAACACATTAACCTTTCTCTTTTAATCTTCATTTCTATAGTTGGGACTAGGCTGGCTTTATGCTTCTGCCTTGAGCATTGCAGTTGCGTTTATTCAGGCACAAGTCCCATTGGGTTCAGTGTCGGGTTGCAACCTTAGCTTCTTTATAAAATGTTACCTCAATTTCCTCCAAGCTTGCCAGGCAGACATAAGCCTTCAGTGGTTCTTCTTAATGACATAAGGCCATGATTTTGCAGCAACTGACTTGAAATCTCAAGCTACTACTCGTGGTAGCTGGCTTTGTGCCCCTTGTAGGATTAGGTGTGTGGCTGACGCTGCACCCGAGATCACTTACAGGTGACATTTCCAAGCTTGTCGTTTATGGAGGAGGAGGCGGGGTGCTAACTTTGAAAGGCAACAGCAGAAGGTTACAAGGAACACTCCGGGTCTCACAGGCGAAGCAGCCTGTGTGGAGGGCAACCAGGAGGCAACGAAGAACAAACACCAGCTTCTCCATTAGCTTCACCTAAGACATTTTGTTTGTCTCTTGATTTTTTTCAGCCCAAAGAATGGCGCACGATCCGGGAAAACATGAACATGCTGACACTATGGGGATTGGCAAGGCTATTGCTGTGTTGACATCTGGAGGAGATGCCCAGGGTAAGTCAAGATGGTTGCCTTCCTAAAGATGTTCATGGCTTTGGGACGTATACCTTGATCTGTCTGTTGCTCTGAAATTCTGGTGGAGAAAGCCATAAAGACCTATTTTAGGGGAACATTGTCATAAAGATTTTGATTGTCCGATACCAACATTTCCCTAGAAGCATTAAGATGGCTTACGATAGCTTTCACTTACAAGCTATGTTAGAAGTCATATTATGCAATTGGGATGTCCAGTGTTCATATAGGCATGCAACCAAGACTTCATGGTTGTGTGCCTATACGGCTTTCCATCACTAAAATCTTAACTCTTTTGTCTTATCTCCTTATCTTTTTATCAATAAAAGGAGTGGGAACTAAATTCCAGGTCTATATCAGGTGGATTTTTTAGAAACCCATAAATCAGAAATGATGCAATTCTTTTTACTATATTTTCTGGGGATGGTGGAATTGCAGGAGGAAGTTGAATTGTGTGGACTAATTGTAGGTTTGTTCCTCCAACTGCTTTCACTTTCTTTGCATTTCTTTCCCTCCTACTCTCTGTTGTCTTCATTTTCTTTGCAGCTGTTCTCTGTTACCGTAGTGGCTTTTTTCCTCTTCTTATTTTCATTGCTTATCAACATGGTTACAACTCAAGTAACCTAGGCCCCTTCTATGCTGCCATATAATCCATTTTAACAAAGCAGTTAATCCACATTATCTGATTAGATCCAGATTATAAGAGTCTACCATGGCATACAATCCTACTCAGAGCCGATAATCTGGATTTTATATGGCAGTGTAAAAGGGGCCCAAGTCAGTTAGTTGTTAGAGCACAGGCGGACAAAATGTGGCCCAAGGGAAATTTGCAGATCCAAATTCCTTTTCCTGATTCCTCTTTGCATGAAAACATATAATTTTCTATTCTTGGAACCATTTCTGCTTTGCGGTAACACATGGTACAGGGTTAGGGTTAGGATTGACTAGTACCTGAAAGCAGGCTGGCATTTCCCAGGCCTCTGATTGGTTGGGAGACCAGTCTTAGCCAGTGCGCACCCTGATTGGTGGGGATGGTGATGACACTGCCGGGGATCCCCTCTCAGCTGGGCAGGAAAGCCCTGGACTCCAATGGGCCAATAGAGGTGTTTCCTGGGGCAGAGAGGACATCTGTGGGTGTGTCACAATGGAATGCTGAAGACAGAAAGAGTCCAGAAAGATGAATGATGGAATTATGCAGATACCGGGTCCTAGATACAGGGACAATGGGTGTTGGGTCCCCCAGACATCTTCTCATGCTGGGAAGACAAAGAAAATGTCTCATGTCTCAGAAATGTCTATTGGAGATGAGAGTGCCATCAGAGTTTCTTCCTGAGTCTTTGTCCAGCTGATAGCTGAGATCCCCAAAGGGAAGTTCAGGGTGACAATTGGATGTCCTCCTGCTTTTGTCCAACAGATTGTGCCTTGTCCCTGTTCTCCACACAGCATGTGGAAGGAGTATCTGGAATGGCTGTGATTTCTCAAGAGGTTATTAGGGTTCATGCTGGTCTGCCTTCTAATTCATATAGCTCAATAAAATAAACTAAGAAAAATATGAAAAATAGAGTTCATGGGAAAAGTGGAAAGAAGGGTGACAGGAGAGGGGTCTCATCTTGGCTGCATGCAGGACGGGTTATTTGCTTTATTTATTTTAATTAATTCCTCTTCGTTCGTGTGCACATTTGCATAAGGGGAAAAGGGGGGAGAAAACCAGAGAAAGATATTTTGTATAGGAGAGAGTATAGCAATGGAGGTGTATGATACACTGTAGCTATCTGGGCTGTAACTTTGTTATGGTAAGAGTGAGTGGAGCCATGAGACGATTGAGCTGGGTGTGTGCGTCTGTGGGGAGCTGGGAGTTACAAAGTTGGGGGGTTGCTGCTACTAGTCTGGGAAATGGCTGAGGGACCCGCATCCTTGGGGGAACTCTGATTCCCTCCGTGGCAAAACTAACTTTTTATTAGGGGTGGGGACAGCCGTGTTCGATAACAACTGGGAATCGGTTGTATAGCTGAGTGGGGAATTGAAACTGCATCTCCAAAGTGCTGAACTGGCTCTCAAGCCAATACACCACACTGGATCTCAGTACCAAAGAAAAAGTGCATTGCTTTTTTATTGTCTGTGGATTTTGCATTGGACTTCCAACCTCTCTGCCAGAAACACTCAGGAGGGAAAAGTGCCAATGTCTTTCTTTGTCCTTTTAAATGCTAAAGGGGATGTGATTTCCTTGGCTCTGTGAGATTTATAGGTGATTCTGCAAAGGCATTTTAAAAACACGAGAAAATTACTATTTTGGAAAACGGCACCCAGAATTGTAGCTGTTCTGGTCAAAAACTTCTGCAACGTCTTTTTAGTAATGCAAAAGTTACACTGTCTCCTTCTCAGCTTTCTCATAGCCCTTGTTTTCCAACATAGCAGAAGAATCCACCACCATCATATTATCTTCTTGTAGCAGGCACATGATTGGCAGGGGAGCAGTTTCTGGGCAGAGAGAGGAGTTTGATTACATTCCCATCCCCCAGTGCAATGTATTTTGGAGCCAGTGAGCCCAGCCGCCCAGCTGAGGATACCCCTGGCACTTACATTAAATGTCATCCTTTTCAAAAATAAAATGTGCAAATCATCTGAGGGTGAGATTGGACATTGGGAGGCTTGTGTGCACCTGGGTGCATTCCAGCTTGGAGCAGGGAGACATTACTGCCTCTTGAAAGGCCTTGTTAAGAAAACAAGGGCTGAGGAAAACCAAGGAAAGGGGAATCTAAGAGCAAAATGAGCCTGCCGTCTTTGTGGATGTCCCATGCTGCATGTTACAAGTCCCCAGTAAGGTTGGATTTAGGGCTGTAACAAAAAACAGCATTTCTATTTATTGTTCAGGTTGTTTCGCTTATTTCAAGCAAGTTAGCATAGCATAATAGCGCAATAGCAAACCAGACGTGGTAGGGCCAATGACAATTTCAAGTGGTCTGCTGAGTATCATTCTCTTCCTAGGGAGCATCTACACTGTACTATTAATGAGGTTTGATACCACTTTAATTGCCACAGCTCAGTGCTGTGGAATCTTGAGAGTTGGAGTTTGGTGAGACACCAGTCCTCTTTCGCAGAGAAGACTAAAGACCTTGTAGAACAGCGTTTCTCAACCTGGGGGTCGGGACCCCTGGAGGGGTCGCGAGGGGGTGTCAGAGGGGTCACCAAAGACCATCAGACAACACAGTATTTTCTGTTGGTCATGGGTACTCTGTGGGAAGTTTGGCCCAATTCTATCATTGGTGGGGTCCAGAATGCTCTTTGATTGTGGGTGAACTATAAATCCCAGCAACTACAACTCTATAATGTCAAGGTCTATTTTCCCCAAACTCCACCAGTGCTCACATTTGGGCATATTGAGTATTAGTGCCAAGTTTGGTCCAGATCCATCATTGTTTGAGTCGGTTGAGATCGGTTCAATTCCATCGTTGGTGGAGTTCAGAATGCTCTTTGATTTTCAGTGAACTATAAATCCTAGCAACTTTAACTCCCAAATGACAAAATCAACCCCCCCCCCCAAAACCCCACCAATATTCAAATTTGGGTGTATAAAATATTTGTGCCAAATTTGGTCCAGCGAATAAAAATCCATCCTGCATATCCATCCTGCATATCAGATATTTACATTACGATTCATAACAGTAGCAAAATTACAGTTATGAAGTAGCAATGAAAATAATTTTATGGTTGGGGGTCACCACAACATGAGGAACTGTATTAAGGGGTCGCGGCATAAGGAAGGTTGAGAAATACTGTTGTAGAACTATAACTCGTATGATATGCATTGAACTATGGTATCAGGCAAGTAAGGCCCACCTCAAAAAGTAACTCCTGCCCACCCCACTGACTCCGTGCCTGGCCCAGCAAGGCCGAGGGCTGCAAGGCTCCCTTCCTGCCGGCACCCAGGAAAGAGAAGGTAAGGCCTGGTGTGTAGCCTATGCTTTGCCCAGTAGCGGGGGTGGGGGTGGATCTTGCTGCCTCCTGCCTTGCCAGATCCACCGTTGTGCCAGCGTGAGTGTGAGTGGGCAACTCCCATGGCAGCCTCTCACCCAAAAGCGCACCAAGCCCAGTTAGGACAAGGGCTGCAAGGCTTCCTTCCCAAAGGTGCCCAAGCAAGGGAAGGTGAGGCCTGGTGAGCAGTGCCTGCATGGAGCAGACTCCCACCCGCCTCACCAGAAAGAAAGAAGGGGTCCCTGTTTGGTGGGGCTGACAAAGGGTCCCAGTGGGGGGGGCACCCCACCCCCCATTATGACCCACTTCACAGCTGGCTGGCTATTTGACTTCCAGTGGTTTAATGACAGCCATTCTAGGGAGGCAAAGGAGGCAGAGCCAAAGGATATGGTGGCACGACCCCTCCCAAATTGCCAATCGACCCCTCTGGGGGTCATGACCTCCAGGTTGAGAACCACTGAGCTACATGGTCATGAACTGAAATGGCATGCAGCTTCCACACGCAAAAAGGTGGGAGTGGGAATCAATTTAAGTGTTTTACCACTATCTGTCTACATAGTAATCAGAAAAAGAAATACTAAGACATAAGAACTTAAATAAGGAAACCGAAGCTAGGAATTGTAATGTTTATAGTAGATTATAGTTTATAGATACAAGATGATACTTAAGTTCATAAATAATCAACCTATGATAAAATCAAGAGAAGAATTGAAGCAAGAAGTGCTAAATATTGAATGGGTCACTTATGAAGAAATTAAACAGACATGTAAACAAGATCTTCAATATGGCTTTGAAAAAGAAATTACCGAGCAGGAAAAAAATATTATGGCCATTGGCCATATCTGCCTATTGGCTGCAGCAATACCATGTGCCTTTTTATTCTAAATTAATACTTAAGAGATGAAACTTCAACAACCCTAACATCATTTGAAACATGATATGATTTGACTCAACAAATAAAAGTGTCAATCAATATACAACTGTTTAATTAAAAATATATTTGACAGATGACAAAATGCTAGAATAGGCTGAGAATCTAACTTGGGAATAGTAGTATCAGAAGAAGTTTAGAATATTATGTGGTCTATAGCTCCTTTCAAGTCTCATTCAGTTGTGACTAAAAAGAATGTTTTGGGGGGGAAATCACAAAATTTTCACCATACTATATGGTGATATATTCCCTGACTTCACATGGATATGCAAAACCACAGATAATACCAATCCCTGTTTGAATGAAGAACCTCTGGTCGAAGAACAGCATGATGCCTTGCTGGAGGACCAAGAAAATGCCTAGTGAAGATATATTTTGTCAATTAGGGAAAAATAGAGGTGTGAATACTGGTCCAACAGATATGGGGGCAGTAATTAAAATTAAAATTTTGATAAAAATTGATAAATCCTTCCAATATGTTTATATATTAGATCTCCCTTTGCTTTTCCCTAATTGAAATTGTTGCACAAAACATACAATAAGGGATATAAGGGACAGAAGGGAGAGGAATCTGCTGATAAAATATATTTGTGTTTGTTCCAAAAATTAAGTAAGATTTGTAGCCACAAATTATTTTAATATCAACATTTTTTTCTTTGTCACTTTGTCAAATAGCTGTTTAAATGTTAGTGAGGAGTCATCCTGAAATATCTCTGGGTCTGTTATGGTTTATTGTTTGGGGAGTATTGGCAAACTACAGATCTCATACCAATGTCTTAGTCTAAAGGTGTGTCTTCCTTCATCTGTTGGTGACTGTCTCACACTCAGAGAAGCATGAAGCCCAAGGTCCAGGAATGTGTGACCTTCCCAGATATTCCCATTGTCCATTAGGTTTCATGCAGATCCCTCTCTGGCCAACATTTCTAAAAGGCATGTGCATAGTCCTTGTTTTCCGTTAGTATTCTCTATGTGTCAACTAATCCAAGCAACTTTGAGGCTTTCCTCATTGGTTGACCCTTCCTAGCCTTTATATGCTTAGTTGTCATTTAAGTGATGGATTGGGGAAGAACCAACATTACTTGTACAATGGAGAACACATACAGAGAAAAAAAAATATAAGAATTTGCTTATCAGAATTACAAACCAGGTTTTGTAGGTTATGGCATACTCTTTCCAAGTGAACGAGGTGCAGTATTGTAGAGATAAGAGGTAGACTGACCACTCAATCTGTCCTTATGTCACCTTGTGCTCTGCAAATGACAGCCTCCAGTTGGGAAGCTAGAGTTTGAGACTGTATGTCACTGTCAAGAGCTATTTTGTTTCTGTATGAGTTGGTCTGTTTACACTTCAGTTGAAATGATGGCAGGGACCTAGAATGGATTATATATAGTCATGGTCACCTAATGTAGGATATCAGTTCTTCAGATAGATCAATATTAGCCCCATCCAGGTGAGATTTGGACTAGATGCCTGCCTTGTTGGATTAAATAACGAAGAACAGATTCTTTCACCAATATGTGAAGTGAACCCTTAAAAGTCTTGTTCATCTACCTATGGGTTAGTTTGTGTTTTAATACAAGCTAGATCATTGTTAGTGCTTCCGGAGAGCTTCAAGTGATAACAGTCAAAAGACATTGTGCAGCTTGCTGTTCTATCATTCCCTCCTAAATATGTTTTCTCTAGTAAGGAAAAAAAAAAGATATGGAGGAAGCCATCGGAAAACACAGAGGGTTGTGAATGAAATGAAATGTAGTCTAGAGATCCTGTAAATGGTTTTGTGTGAGGTTTTTTTGTTTTGTTTTGTTTTTTTGTTTTTTTGCTGTATGGCTATGTTCTAGAAGCATTCCCTCCTGACGGTTCACTTACATCTATGGCAGGCATCCTCAGATGTTGCTTGGCATAGTTGTGGGCAAAACGTTAGGAGAGAATGCTTCTGGGAAATGGCCATACAGCCTGGAAACACACAGAAACCCAGTGATTCCAGCCATGAAATCCTTCGACAACACATTGATCCTGTAAATGGTTCCATATTTGAGGCAAGACTGTTGGAAAATGAAAGCCTTGTCTAGGAGCACCTCATATCTCCATCGAAGTACAGCAAAAAAAAAAGCCTCCTAGAGATTCGTCCATTCTGTTGTACTCCAGACCAGGAGAAGCCCTCTGACTTCAAACACCATGCAGTTGAGTAGGAGAAACAATCTCTTTATTGGAGGTAATTAAAAAGCAGTAAAGTACAAAGCACTTTAAAAAAATAGGTAAATCTAATTAGGTAGGAAGATAAGCCAGAACAAAGTAGTCCAGGGTAATAGTCCATCAAAGTCCATGAAAAACAAAGACAAAAACTTCTCTAATAACATCCAAGAAACCAGGAAACGTGAATCCAAGGCATTAATATAAAATCATAGAATCCAGTAATCAAACCATGAAACAAAGGCACTTAAGCATGAATCTTTCCAAGCAAAGTTTCCAAGAAACAAGGACAAGAACTTGACTTGATTCCAAACAATGCTTCATCTGACTACATATTCTGTACTTGGGACTTTTATCTCCTCGTTAAGGTATGTCCCAAGCGCCCAGAAATTGATTTTGCTTTAGCTGTGAGTCTCTTATCTTTCTCTCTCTGAGCTTGGCAGAATGCCGAAGCCACTGTTCAGCTCTTCTGTTTTGACTAATCTCCTCCCATCTATCTATTTGCTTATTAATTTCTGCAGCTGGGCCAGGTCTCAAGTTGTTTTCAAGCTCCAAATCATGGGAATTCTCTGGTAGCAATTCAGGGAGCACACCATCACCCCCACACCCTTCAGGGACATTCTCATGAGAAACTATTCTTTGAACAGGGATCTCCTGGTTATTCTCTGCATCAGTATCATTGACCAGACCATTGCCATCTTGAAACTCATTGTCATCACTCCCCACATCTAAAGCACCCTGAGCTCCAACACATTCCTTGGATCACTCCTCAAAGTGATGGCTCATTGATTGGGGGCATCAGTGTGATTTATCTTCTCCTTTGATTCTGAACAGGCATGAATGCTGCTGTCCGGGCTGTGGTCCGAGTGGGCATATACACTGGTGCCAAAGTGTTCTTTGTTCATGAGGTAAGTGTGTGCGATTGTTCCCTTTGCTGAGGTTAGGAATGGCATCTAAGGCTACAGTGGAGAACCATTGGCCCTCCGAATATTTTGGAGTAGAAATCCTAAATCCTTTATGTTGGCTATGCTTACTGAGGCTACTGGAAGAGGGGTTTGAAGTTGAAAACAACTGAAGTATTCAAAGTTCTCCTCTGTAAGTCTTCCCTTTCACATGCCCCCAAATGTGGTGGTTTTATCCTGAAGCGGGAGAGTAAACTGCACTATTTCAAGTTGTGAATTAGTCAAGGTGGCTATGTTGTATCATTCTCACAGCTGCTCTTTAAACAAAGGTGGATTCTTTAACTGTAGATAACTATTAAGAAAACGTTGCCTCCTGCTTTCAATTTGGAATAGTGTGCCTGATTCCATTATTTAATTTCTACCTCCACCTACTGTACATATGAACCCAAATTTATAATTTGAAGTTATAATCTAGAATCCTGTGCTAAAATGTTGCTCCATTTCTTCCAATATTTGTCTGTTTATGGAGGCATTGAATGTTTACCGTTGTATGTTGGAATCCACCCTGAGTCCCTCCTGGGGCTATAGATTAGAATATAAATAAAGTTATATATATATTATAATATCTGTTTCAGTACGTGGGAAAAGCTACCTGCATTATGTAGAATAAGTTATGTCTGTCCTTTGTTGTTGTGTGCCTTCAAATATTTTCTGACCTATGATCACCTTAAGAGGACTGTACCAAAGGGTTTTCTCTGACAGATATTTTCCCCTAGAAGTAGTTTGTTATTGCCTTCTTCAGAGAAGAGTGTGACTTGCCTAAGGTCACCTAGTGGGTTTCACTATCAAGCTGGGATTCCAACCCTAGCCCCAGAGTTGTCCCAACACTGAAACCACTTCACTATGTGGGCTCCCTTTCCCAGTATATTTCTGTTGTACGATCTTGGTTCTTTGAATGTTTTGAAATTGGCTCAATAGATTTGTGGGAGAGAGCATCAAAGTATAGATTAGAAAAGGTGTGTTTACCAGGCTGCAACCCAGTGAAGTATACTATTGACCTGTTGCAGAAGGTGCCTGGTTCAGTCCTTGATGTCTCTAGGGAGGTTTGCATTTTCCTTAGGTGAAGTCTTTTCTGCATTTGGTTTAGCAATAGGGCCCTAGAAAACACTGTTGTCCCAGAACAACTTGTAAAGTTGTTTGTCCCTCAGCCTCATGCTGCTCCTAGAAAAGAAAATAGAACAAGTTGCAATGAGTAGCATAGTATTGGCAGTGTCAAGACAGCTACTATTACACCAATACTCCATACTAAGTGTGCACTTTTGTTAAGGTACTTCCTGTTCCATGTCCTGGGATGTGAAGGGAGCTTGAAATATCCAGAGAATTCCCCATCCAAGCCAAATATATCCCCAACACTGCACTGTCCTCTACTATATTTTGGCAGCATCTTATTTTGAGCATTGTTCTGTGGGTACAGAAAGCTATTGAGTGACGGATAAAACTCTAAATAATCATCCCTCTGCATTCACTGGGGTTTGAGGCATAGGAAGTCAAAGACTGAAATTAAAGGAATTGTATTTTTTACCTCAGATAATACTTTTCTCTCTAAAGTCATGCTACCCTTCTATTCTGCCTTGGTCAAGATCACACCTGGAATATTGTATCCAGGGAGGTGTTGTCAAGCTGGAATTTGTCCAGAGGAGGGCAACTAAAATCAACAAGGATCTGGAGAACAAGCCCTATGAGGAGCAGCTTAAAGAGCTAGGCATGTTTAGCCTGCAGAAGAGAAGGCTGGGAGGAGACATGATGGCCATGTGTAAATATGTGAGAGAAAGTCATAAGGAGCTTGTTTTCTGCTGCCTGAAGACTAGGATGCAGAACAATGGCTTCAAACTTCAGGAATGGGTATTCCATCTGAACATTAGGAAGAACTTCCTAACTGTGAGAGCCGTTCAGCAGTGGAACTCTCTGCCTCAGAGTGTGGTGGAGGCTCCTTCTTTGGAGACTTATAAACAGAGACTGGATGGCCACCTGTCAGGGGTGCTTTGAATGCGATTTTCTTTCTTGGCAGGGGGTTGGACTGGATGGTCCACAAGGTCTCTTCCAACTCAGTGATTCTATGATTCTCTAGGAATTTCTAGGGACCTTATTACATTAGGAAATACTCTGTTTCTGAGACCTTTTGATAAGACTTTCAACAGGTCCCATCCCATCAATATTCCATCGGAATCCGTCTGCAAAGCGTTGCAGAAACAGATTAAAAGGTCATAGAGTGACATAGGGGGTATTTTGAATGGATTGGGAGGAGACATCCTTCTGTAGTATGATGAGTCAAAGCTCAGTATTTTCAAATCATAAGAATCATAAGAATCAGGAGTGATGAAGAGAGTATGCATTCCATCTCAATACAGTGTGCACCCAGTCCTAAAAAAATGTGATGCATACTGATACAAACGGATTATATCCCAGTGTGATAAGGTCTTAGGTTTTGCAGTGCAACTCTATGGTGAACCTTCACTGGAAGCTGACTATAGAATCGCATTGGAAGATCCATAGAATCCCAGAGAGAACATTTTAAATTAAATCTGGAAATAATCAAACCACAAAAACGAAACTGTTGAGAGAAGACTTTGTATTCCCTGTTTAATAGCTTTTGGGCATTATGGCTTTAAAGCTTATCTGTATCTCTTTTGTAGGGCTACCAAGGTCTTGTGGATGGTGGTGACAATATTAGGGAAGCAACATGGGAGAGTGTTTCTATGATGCTGCAACTGGTAAGTCACTCATTTAGATTATAATTCTTTTAATCGGTTAAAGGAACTTCGCCAATCCTGTCCAACCCGTAACTGAGATTGCATAGCTTCATTTCATGAGCAACAGAAACCAACCTGAAGTTAAGTATGATAATGATTTACCCACCTAGAGCAAGAAACATAGGATTCCTCCAAGGAATTCACAGTGAGACAAACCAACTTAATGTTAAAAGAAAACCTGAAGAGGGATATCGTCAAAACTAATTTTCATTTTGTGTTTTCCTTTAAGGTTTTTGGGAAAAAACATACAAGCATCTATTGGGGTGTGTTTAAGTTTGTCTTCCCCAACCTTCCACTCTCCAATGTATTTAATTATGACCTCCCTAAGCTATTAAACAGTAATTTCCTGGAAATCATGGGAATTGTGGTCTAACAATCTAGAAAGGGTACTAAGTTGGAAAAGGCTGTTTTGGGCACATGCATGAATTGGTCTTGGGGTAAAATCTTGTGAAATTGCCCTTGTGCAATGTTTCCCAAGCTTTGGTGCTCTAGGTGTTTGAGACTTCCAACTCCTGGAAGCCCCGCCATCTTTGGTGAATTGTCAGGAATTCTGGGAACTGAAGTACAAAAAATCTAGAGCACCAAATGAACCACTCATGGATCACAGCAAGAGTTCATCTCTAGTCCATTATGTTCCCAACCTTGACCAGCCAGGTGCCTTAATGCCATCCTGGAGCACATGGAGAGTTTGAATCTTGCCTGTTGGTCTTGTTCCCAAAATCTGATGCTTGTATTCAGAAATATATAGCATTGCCTCTAAACATGGAGGTTTCGCGTAGGTTTATCAATAGTTGCTTCTTTCCTATATATCTTGCCTTTCTCCAAGGAACTCAGGGACATATACAAGGCTTTTCCTTCTCCTCATTTTCTATCAACAAGCGCCTTGTGAGGTGGATCTTCCTAAGAAAAAATAACCCCAAATCATATAGTTTAGCAGGGATTAAAATCTGGATCTTTCAAGTCTCACCCCATTATTCAAACCATACCACCTTAGTAGTTTTACAAACCATTCAAACTATGTTTCCTAAACTGGATGTATTTCTTTTTGGGGAGCGTCTCCATGATACATCATACCTGTCTAACTGACTTGCTTCCTAAAACAAAATCCACAAAAGAGACAAAATCTTTATTGGCCAGACAAAATGCACAGAGAGCTTCATGCAAACATTTGAAGCACTACTGGTTTCTTCCTTTAAAAGATCATACAGAAGAAGAAAATAAAAGTGACGGTGTTGGTATCGCTTTTGAATCCGGTCTTGTTTTGCATTTGTTGGTCTGTTGGGATCTCAGGCAGGGAAAGACTACGCTCCTGGTTTTTGCCATACAGGAACTGAGACAAAGGAAGTAAAAGTTAAACTTCATCGGCAGCAATAAATTAATTCCTCTTAGGATCCAAAATATTTCTGCCTTTTGTGAAGCCACAGCCCCTTTCCTAGAATGTATTGTTTATTTATTTATTTGCCGTACTTACATCCCGCATTTCTCAACCTCGTAGGGGACTCAAAGCAGCTTACATATACATATATGTGTTACATATATGTGAACATACATACACAGTAAAATAAGCATATACATTAAAATAGTCATTAAAACATACGAAACTTTAAAACACTTATTAAAATCACATTATCCAAAATCTTAATCCATGGCTATTCCAAATTGTCATCGAACTATTCATATTCTCTAGTGAGTTACTAACCAAACGCTTGATCCCACATCCAGGTCTTTAGAATTGAATTTCTCAATAAGCCTCTGTTCTATTACCTCTGGAAAAACTTGTAGGTGACGTATAGACAAAACCTAACTGATTATAATCCAAAAGAAAAAGTTTGCCATTATTGGAGGTAGAAATCCCAATGAGTTAAGGACCAACACAGCTGCCTTTGAATATGTAATCTATTTACAGTTGCTAACAGTTATCATTTGGTCATATTTCCATATTTTTACTCTTAATCTCATCTGTGAAACATTCATTATAAAAAAGTTGGCTGAACTTTTATTTATTAAATGTTTACATTTAAACACCACAGATGTCATAATCAATTTTTACATATTTTTTGTCTTTTGAAAATTGTTTTTTGCTTTATAAAGTTCATATGGTCCATTGGCTCTCCTGTCAAGGGGAAAATTATTGTAACATCTTGACCTTTTCATCATTTGAGATCACAGTGAAGGTCATGTGTCTTAAGTGTAATGATAGACTGGAGCTTGGGGTCACAGTGAATGTCTCGGGACCCAAAATAATTTGAAATTGGAGCTGACCTTTTCCTTCAGCCATGCTTGCATTGAAGCTTTGAATAGGAGCTGCTTAGATTTCATAAACAAGAATTGCAAAGGATTCTGGTGCAGCTGAACGGCTCACCAGACCGTCATGCTTTGATTTAAATACTATCATTTATAATATGCAGCCTTTCCCATAAGGCAGAGTTTCTCAAACTGTGCTCCTCCAGATGTTTTGGACTTCAGCTCCCACTAATCCTAACAGCTGATCAATTGGCTGGGATTTATGGGAGCTAAAATCCAAAACACCTGGAGGGGCAGGGTTTGAGAAACACTGCAATAAGGAACCCAAGTCCTCCTTTCCATTTTGATTGACCTAAGGTTCCTAAGAGATTTCTGGCCCAGTGGAAACTAGAATCTGGATATTTGAAGTAATTGAACTGCATGACAGTGAAACTTGTGCTGCACAAGCATACTATCTATTCATGTAGAAACAACCTAAGCTGGTTCAGGTAAAATAAACAGTGGTTCTATTACAGCGTTTCTCAACTCCTGAGGGGATTGCGAGGGGGTGTCAGAGGGGTTGCCAAAGACCACCAGAAAACACAGTGTTTTGTGTTGGTCATGGGGGTCCTGTGTGCCAAGTTTGGTTCGATTCTATCATTGGTAGAATTCAGAATGCTCTTTGATTGTAGGTGAACTATAAATCCCAGCAACTACAACTCCCAAATGTCAAGGTCTATTTTCCCCACACTCCACCAGTTTTCACATTAGGGTATATTGAGTATCCATGCCAAGTCTGGTCTAGATCTATCATTGTTTGAGTCCACAATGCTCTCTGGATGTAGGTGAACTACAACTCCCAAACTCAAGGTCAATGCCCACCAAACCATTCCAGTATTTTCTGTTAGTCATGGGAGTTCTGTATGCCAAGTTTGGTTCAATTCCATCATAGGTGGAGTTCAGAATGCTCTATGATTGTAGGTGATCTATAAATCCCAGCAACTACAACTCCCAAATGTCAAAGTTTATTTTCCCCAAATTCCACCAGTATTCAGATTTGGGCGTTTGGTGTATTTGTGCCAAATTTTGTCCAGTGAATGAAAATACATCCTGCAAATGAGATTTATAATAGTAGCAAAATTACAGTTATTAAGTAGCAATGAAAATAATGTTATGGTTGGGGGTCACCAGAACATGAGGAACTGGATTTAGGGGTCGCGGCATTCAGAAGTTTGAGAACTACTGTTCTATTAGAACTTGTTGGAATGGACTAAGTACATAAATATAAACCAATGAATCAGCCTGAAGGTACTAGGCATTAAGTGGGCAAGAGGTAAGAAAAACCTATACAGGCAGTCCCTGGGTTATGGATAAGATAGGTTCTGTAGGTTTGGTCTTAATTTGAATTTGCATTGGAACAGGTACATTTTAATGTGTAATTCCAGCCATTTTTTTTTTTAGTTTTGCATATAAAAGGAAGAGTTAACAAATTATATCACTGGTCCAATTAATTCAATGTTGTTTACAAGCACCGGAGAGAGGTGCCAGCAGTGCTTGTAAACAACATTGAGTTAATTGGACCAGTGATATAATTTAGCGTAAGGTGCCTTCTGAATTAAACTAAAGGACTCTTTCTTCCTTCATGCCAACAAATTCATTGATCTTTATTGATTTGGCATCTCTGTATTACATTTCGGATTTGTGTGATACATAAGGAGTTATATAGCTTTCTTGCTTTGCAAAATAGCATGTACAACTACTTAATATAAGGCAGAGCCCTATCTCTGCATATCTCAAATAGGTACCTGGTGACACAAAGATGTTGTCCAAATGGGATTTTGCTTTCCTATCGGGCATTTATTGAGTTCTAATTGTAAGATATACTTGGCATTTCCAAGGTACAATGGAGCAAAAACAAAAAACACCACCCCTTGTGTTAGAAACCCTGCTTGCTGTTCTGGAAAAAATGTCCAGCAATATTCCATGTGGATAGGTTTTTCAGTGATGGGTTAGGTAGTGGTTCTCAACCTGTGGGTCCCCAGATGTTTTGGTCTTCAACTCCCAGAAATCTTAACAGCTGGTAAACTTGTTGGGATTTCTGAGAGTTGTGGGCCAAAATACCAGGGGACCCACAGGTTGAGAACCACTTGGTTAGGAGCCCACAGTTGTGCCATGGGTTAATCCCTTGTGCCAGCAGGACTGTTAACCGAAAGGTTGGTGGTTCAAATCTGGGGAGTGGGGTAAGCTCTAGCTTCTCATGCAGGGACATGAGATAAGCCTCCCACAGGATGGTAAAACATCTGGGCGTCCCTGGGCAGCATCCTTGCAGATGGCCAATTCTCTCACACCAGAAGCAACTTGCAGTTTCTCAAGTCACTCCTGACATGAAAAAAAAACTGGGTTAGAGAAAAGGACCTTTACAGATGAGTACAATGGAATTTGATTCCTCTTTCTCTCTTGCTGAAGGAGCAACTGGGCTAGGTAACCATAATGTTGGCTTTGTATTTCTGCTCCGAGCTTACTCTTTCTTCCGGTGTGTCCCTAACCAGGGTGGCACAGTGATCGGGAGTGCCAGGTGCAAGGACTTCCGCGAACGTGAAGGACGATTGAAAGCTGCGCGTAACTTGGTAAAAAAAGGAATCACAAACCTGTGTGTGATTGGGGGCGATGGCAGTTTGACCGGAGCAGACACCTTCCGAGCAGAATGGAGCGGTTTGCTGCAGGATCTGGTTAAGACAGGTATTGTGATTGTGGCCCTCAAAGTCTAGGAAGTGAACCTAAAAGCAAAATTAGGAAATCTTTTGAAATCTGCTGGTGGTTCTTCCCATCACCATGAAGTACTTGGCTTATGTGATTGTAAGGCTAGGAACCATTTGGTCATTGTCTGAGTGATTTACAGGCCTTCTTTAAGTATGGTGAGGCTCAAATGTTGACTACAATGGCCAAAGAGCTGTGTTTGCTTTTGACTGTGATACTGGTAACTACTCTAGAACCCAAAGGTTCTTTTATAAAGGAAATTTAAATAAGCTTCCATCATTAAGCTTCTGCCCTATGCATTTTGTCCCTATTATGCCTTGACTTTGAGTTCTAGTGCTGAGGGATTTCTCCAAAGTGCAGCTGCTGCTCGTAATGGGACGGGAGCAGGCAGAGAAGGGAAAGTGGGAACTCTTGATAAATCTCATTTGTTAGAGCCTGAGAAGAGTTTGACTCCCATTTCACTTAGCAACTGCAACAGTTTGCACCTTCACCAATTGCTTTCTTTTTAAAATAATACCGTAGAGCAGAGGTGGAGAAAGTATGGTGTATGGATTACAAGTGCCCTGTGTTCCCCGGAACATATGGCCCTCATACCCCACAGACAGTGCTCCTAAATATTATTTATTTCTGGTGTGATTTTAGGACCACAGGGTGTGCCAAAAACAAAAACCTCTTCTTATCTCCTACACAAAATAATTACTTATAATAATAATAAAACTTTATTTGTACCCCGCTACCATCTCCCCAAGGGACTCAATGCGGCTTACATGAGGCCGAGCCCACAACACAGCAATAACAAAAGCAAAAACAACAATAATACAAACAGTAAATAAAACTCATAACAGAAAATAAGCAATAAACATTAACAATAGCACGACGACATTTAAAAACTTATGGCTGGGCCAAATGTAATAATTAAAATTTAAAATATGCTGGACATGGCAGGTAAAATATGATTAAGATAGGATTTTCGGGAAATGATGGGCGTGCAAACAATCCTAGGTCATTAATAAAGTGCATTTAAGGACAGATTGCCGGGAGTTTCTTATTCTGGGAAGGCACATTAGAATAACCACGTTTTCAGACTCTTCCTAAAGACTGCCAAAGTTGGGGCATGCCTAATGTCCTTGGGGGAGTGAATTCCAGAGACGAGGGGCCACCACCGAGAAGGCCCTCTCCCTCATCCCCACCAGTCGCACCTGTGACTGCGACAGTCTATATCACTCCCAGACATCATTCTGAGTGATACACAGATGAAGTAAGAGAAATTTGGGGGATGTAGATGGGTGGACACCAGCATGTATTATAATTTGAGCATTGGACTAGGACTTTGGGAAACCAGAGTTCAAATGCATCCCAAACCAAAGAACCCCACCAGTTCACCTTCAGCCAGTCACACTCCTTCAGCCGCAGCTGAAAGCAATGACAGATCTCTGCTGAATAATTCTTGACCTGATGACAGGGTTGCTATATATCATAGACCTGAAGGTTAAAAGTGTTGACTTGAAGGTGCATAACAAAAAAGGGAGCTGAAAGGGAATTGGGCGCCCACCCAACCAGAATAAGATGCAAAACAATATCTCAGGTGGGGATACCTAGCTTTTAAAAGGAGAGAATCTTTTTCCTACTAAATGTTTTGGATTTCAGTTCTCAGATGCTGCAATGGCCGGAGGTTCAACTAGATGGCCAATGTGGCTTCTTCCAGTTCTATTCGTCTATTATTCTTTGAGTCCATGTAATCCAAGTACAAAGCAAAACCAGCAACCCTTTCACATCCTGTTCCTCAAAAGCCTGAACCACAAAATAAAATAGGATTTTATTCTGGCCCACCCTCACCATCAATTTTAGCTGTAAGTGCGACTTTGCAGAAGTGTTGTCACCTGCTGGTTTACCAATGTGTTTTTGCCTGATTTCTTTTCAGGTGGTATCACAGCAGAAGAAGCAAAGAACTCCAGTCACCTGAACATTGTTGGCATGGTTGGCTCTATTGATAATGACTTTTGTGGTACTGACATGACCATTGGCACAGACTCTGCCCTCCATAGGATAATGGAGATAGTAGATGCTATCACCACCACTGCTCAAAGGTAAACCTTCTGCAAAGCTGAGAGTGGTTTTGCTTTGGTACTATGGATCCCAAAATTCACACATTGCTTATTTGTTTATTTATTTATTTACGACATTTCTACTCCACCTTTCTCAACCAGGAGGGGACTCAAGGTGGCTTTACATATAGGAAACAATTCAGTGTCTTAAAACACAACATACACTTAAATAAATATCAAAAGTACATTAAAAACCATTAAAACATTTAAAAACAATACATTTAGGATTTAACACATAATCCACGAGCGTAATTTGGGCCGTTCCAGTGGTCATTGCACTTTGTTCCAGTCTATCTATTGCACAAGTTCTCTAAAGGCTTGGTCACAAAGCCATGTTTTCACTCTCTTGTGGAAGATCAGGAGGGAGGGGGGTTGACCTATTTTCCCTGGGGAGGGAGCTCCACAGCTGGAGGGCCACCGCTGAGAAGACCCTGTCTCTCGTCTCAGCCAGTCGCGCCTGCGAGGGAGACAGGATCGAGAGCAGGGCCTCCCCAGACGATCTTAAACTCTATGGTGGTTCATAGAGGGAGATATGTTTGGATAGATAAGCTGGGCCAGAACTGATTAAGGCTTTATAGGCTAAAGCCATCACTTTGAATTGTGCTCAGTAACAGATTGGCAGGTAATGGAGCTGATGTAACATGAGGGTTGTATGCTCCTTGTATGCCACTCTGGCGAGTCATCTGGCTGCCACTTGTTGGACCATTTGTAGCTTCCGATCAGTCTTCAAAGGCAACCCCACATAGGGATTGTAGTGAAGGCTCCTTCTCTGGAGGCTTTTAAACAGAGGCTGGATGGCCACCTGTCAGGAGTACTTTGAATATGCTTTTTCTGCATGGCAGAATGGGGTTGGACTGGATGGCAACGTCTTTGTAGACTTGCAGTCTTAGGAAGGTAATCTAAAAGCAGTATACCAAGTGTTGTACATAAATAACCTCAGTGGTTTTCTTTTTCATTGTCCGTGTTTTCTTTACAGCCATCAGAGGACCTTTGTGCTGGAGGTGATGGGTCGTCACTGCGGGTAGGAAACAGTGCTTTTTTAAAAAATTAGAATATTATCTGCATTTGGATGTAACATTAAATCATGGCTTTGGCTTAGCATAATGTGTGTAGTATCTTCCTTGAGTCAAGTACTTATTTCTCCCCAATGCTTCTGCTTTCATTCTAGATTAACCACTGTTTACTGTGTTGTCCAAACCCAAATGTAGCATATACTAACAATATACTTACTTGAAAGAAAATGTTGTTGGCTTACTTTTACTAAATATGGATATGGCATTGCCCTACTATTATTGTAATCCAATTTGTGTGATTTTATTCCATGTTTAAGTCAGCTGTTGAGATGAAGAAAGCGCCTCTCTTTCCTTAGAAAGTTTGAATGCAGACCACTGCCAGTTTTGCCCACAAGGAATGAATGATGTGCAGTACTGTTCTTATACTGTTGGAACTTAAAAAGCAACATTCCTTGCAGTCTAGTCAAACTTAACCATAAATAAGCTTTGATACAGAGCTTAGATTTTCAATGCAGTCTTTAAGATCTAAGCTTTAGAGCAGATCAGTAAACTCTTCTGCCCTTTCTCTCTTCTTGTAGCTATCTAGCCCTTGTAACAGCCTTGGCAAGTGGAGCAGACTGGGTTTTCATTCCAGAATCTCCACCAGAAGATGATTGGGAGGAGCACTTGTGCAGGAGGCTAACAGAGGTAACAAAACTCATAGGCCATATTTGAGGGCTTCCTACCTAGTCCTTACAGAGCTACAGTGGTGCAATGGGTTAAACCCTTGTGCTGGCTGAGCTGCTGACTGGAAGGTTGGGTTGCTGATCTGAAGGTTGCCGGTTTGAATCCGCAAGATGGGGTGAGCTCCCATCTGTCAGTTCTAGCTTGCGGGGACATGAGAGAAGCCTCCCAGCAGGGTAGTAACACATCTGGGCGTCCCCTGGGAACCGTCTCTGTAGATGGCCAATTCTCTTAACACCAGAAGCAACCTGTAATATGTTCTCAAGTTGCTTCTGACACAATTTTAAAAAAACTAGTCCTTAAACCAGCGATGGGACTACGGGCCATCGCTTGAGGACTGCATTGTTCATCATCTCCAGCCAGCTATGGCCAGTTGCCAGGGATGAACAGATTTTGAGCCCAACAACTTGAAGAGGACTCTGGTTAATTGCTTTCTCCTAGTTAGTTACCATAGTTACCTACTACTTTTCCTGAGTTTGCTTTTAAATAAAGAAAATAAAGCTGTGCATATTGCCAGCATATGTCAGTCAGAATTTCCAGGTGCTGCAACATTGCTTTTCAAATTGATGTTAAATAGCCTGCAGAAAAGTAGAGATATTCGTAAGATGCTAGTCCTATGTGCCAAAACATCAAGCAGTGATCCTTCAGCAGCACTTTCTGGAATTGGCCATCCGGGGAGGAGAAGGCCATTGAAAAGAGTGCCTCTAGCAGCTAACTCATGCCACTTCTACACTGTCCTTATATCTTATGATCTGATCCCAGGTTATCTGCTTTGAACTGGATTATATGAGTCTCCACTGCCATATAATCCGGTATAAGAAGATAATCTGGGATCAGATCCTGAGATATAAGGACAGTGTAGAAAGGGCCATGGACAGCTTTCCCAAAAAGGTACCATGGGCCTTTGACACAGAAAACACTGAGAGATGCTGTGGAGCCTTGCAAAATAAATAAGGAGGTCTAGTGAGTTAGTAGTACTTCACTAGGCAACACATGACATCATTTTGTAATAGTAGCCTTGCAAGCTAGAAACAGGCCTTTTCAGAATGGAAGTGGAAACATCCTTGGACACACTCCAGTTTTGCACAATGCAATTATGGGACTAGTAGATGTAGAAGAGGTTTTTTTTTCCTAGCAAGCTTTGTCTTCTAAGGTGATGAATGCAAGTTCTCTTCCAAAACAAGTTGTGCTGTTTTCCTTCTCTTTTCTAACAGACAAGAACTCGGGGTTCACGATTGAACATCATCATTGTAGCTGAAGGAGCCATTGACAAGCACGGCAAGCCCATTACTTCAGAGGACATTAAGACTGTGAGTGGCAGCAATCCTGTTTCCATTTAGATCCTTGGCTCAGGACTGTGATGAAATGAAGCTCCTGGTTATTTATTTATTTGTTGTGTCAGAAGCACCAGAAGCACATTGAGAATGCAGTTATAATGTATTTAAAAACCCACTAACAAAATTAAAAACTTGGCATTATACTAAATTTCCTTTGAGCAGTAGCTGGCCATTTCAAGTGCTTCTGGTGTCACTGTAAGAAGGTCGTCCGTTGTGCATGTGGCAGGGCTCAGACTACATTGTAGTAGTTGGTCTGTGGTTTGCTCTTTTCTACACTCGCATGTTGTGGACGCCACTTTGTGGCCTCATTTCTTAAGGTTGGCTCTGCATCTCGTGGTACCTGAGCTCAGTCTGTTCAGATGCCTTCCAAGTTGTCCAGCCTTCTGTGTGCCCAGGAGGAAGTTTCTCATCTGGTATCAGCCATTGGTTGAGGTTCCAGGTTTTAGCCTGCCATTTGCTGAGGTGTTCCTGCAAGTACCTCTGTAGATCTTAGAAAACTATTTCTTGATTTAAGGCCTTGGCATGCTGGCTGGTATTTGAACAGGGAATGGGCTGGAGATGTCACTGCCTTGGTCCTTTCATTATTAGCTGCTATTTCCCAGCGGATGTCGGGTGGTGCAGTGCTGGCTAGACAGTATAATTTCTCCAGTGGTGTTGGACATCCTGTACCATTATAGGACGATTCTCATTGGCGGCTGCTCCACTGGCTACCGATCTGCTTCCAAGCTAAATACAAAGTGCTGGTCGTTAACCTTTAAAGCCCTAAACCAGGCATCCTCAAACTGCGGCCCTCCAGCTGTTTGGGCCTTCAACTCCCAGAATTCCTGACAATTGAACAAGATTCTGGGAGTTGGAGGCCCAAACAGCTGGAGGGCCGCAGTTTGAGGATGCCTGCCCTAAACGGTTCAGGCCCAGACTATTTGAAAAAATGCCTTTCTGCATATAAACCAACACAAGCAAGGCAATCTGTGAAGGAAGCCCTTCTCTAGGTCCCACCCCATCTCAAGCGCGGCTGGTGGGAACGAGAGAGGGGCTAAATATGTTAATTACTTCTGACCATTATTAGAGTCATTAGAAAAATATGTCCCAATTATTTTACTTTGTATATTTGAATTTCACACTTGTTATTGAGTTGTTTTATAAGTATATCCTGATGCTGTCTATTTGATTTATTGTCGAAGGGTTTCATGGCCGGAATCACTGGGTTGTTGTAGGTTTTTTCGGGCTATATGGCCTTGTTCTAGAGGCATTCTCTCCTGACGTTTCGCCTGCATCTATGGCAAGCATCCTCACTAGATGCTCACTATCTCTGAGTATCCTTACCATAGATGCAGGTGAAACGTCAGGAGAGAATGCCTCTAGAACATAGCCATATAGCCCAAAAAATCTACAACAACCCTGTCTATTTGATGGTTTATTATTTGAAGTGCTTTATTAAGTTTTGTTTCCCAGGCATTGAATGTTTGCTGGTCTTTTTTTGTACACTGCTCTGAGTCCCTTTTGTGAGACAGGGCAGTGTTGTTGTTGTTGTTGTTGTAAGAACAATGACACAATGAAATAGACTGCCTTGGAAAAAGCCTCCTTCTTTGGAAGTCTTCAAACAGAAGATGGTTTGCCATCTTCAGGGGTTCTTTAGTGATGTAGTCCTTCTTTATTCAGAAATAAAGGGAGAAATTGAAAGAATAAGAACAATGCAAAAATACATAACATATAAAACTAAAATTACTGCATCTAACACAACTAAATCTAAAACAATCACCCTAACCTAAAACGTATCAACAGTAATAATCACATATTAGACACTCAATTACTGGAAATATTCTACAACCTTAGCACTCATTGTCTGTTGATTTTTACTCCTTTTATATTTTTAGTCATGCATTCCTATATGATGCGGGTTGGGCAAGACAGTCTTTGTGGCCTCTTTCAACTCCACGTTTCTATCATTTAAAATTTGGAAGTGATCATATCATTTTGTTGTCTTCTTTCCTCTACAGCTGGTTGTGAAACGCCTGGGCTATGACACAAGAGTCACCATCCTTGGACATGTGCAACGCGGTGGGACCCCCTCTGCTTTTGATCGTGTCCTGGTAAAAACAAAAAAGCAATAAGATTCTGCTCCAAATATTTTGTATGTATACAGTATGCCTAAATACTGGGCTGGGAGACAGGAGAGCAATCTTCTCAATATATAGCCCCACAGTCTGAGGCAGTGCTAGTTGTTGGGAGACCATTGGAAAGTGTTTCTTTTACAAAAGGTTGTTCTTTATGGGTTGTTTGTGTTAGTAAAAGAAATACTTTCTAGAATGTTTCCAATCTGGAATTAATTAGATCTCAGAAGAGTATTATTATGTGTTGTCAAAAGCTTTCATGGAACGTACAGCCCCACTGTTATGTCAGCTCCACTGGCTGCCAGTTTGCTACCAGCTTCCATTTAAAGTATTGCATTTAGCCTATAAAGCCTGAAACCGTTCTGGTCCAACTTACCTGTCCGAACATATCTCCCTTTATTAGCCAGTTAGAGCCTTAAGATCTGCTAGGACAGTCCTGCTCGTTCCCACCCCCTTCGCATGTGTGACTGGTGGGAATGAGAGACAAGGCGTTCTCAGTGGTGGCCCCTCAGCTATGGAACTCCCTCCCCAGTGACATTAGACTGGCCCCATCTCTCCTGGTCTTCAGGAAAAAGTTAAAGACCTGGCTTTGCACACAGGGAATAGTATAATATGGAATTCGACTTGAATGTAGCAGCTTGTATAATAGCTATGAGACTCAGTACTGTGTTTTTAATCTGGTCTATTGTATTTATATGTTTTAACTGTTTTATAATTTGAGATGTTATATTTATTATTTGTATGTATAATGTGGCATTGAATTTTGCCATGATTTGTAAGCCACTCTGAGTCCTCTTCGGGGTGAGAAGAGCAGGGTATAAATATAGTAAATAAATAAATAAACAAGCTTTCTGTTCTGAATCTTGTAGGGAAGCAGAATGGGCGTGGAAGCCGTGATGGCCTTACTAGAAGGAACCCCAGATACCCCAGCATGTGTTGTCAGCCTTTCGGGTAACCAAGCCATCCGCCTTCCTCTTATGGAGTGCGTCCAAGTGGTGAGTATTTCTTGGCCCTGGTTTTCCTGCTGCGTTGATCCAGGTCTAGACTGAGACGTTTTGATGCTTCTGACAAAAACCAGTAGATGTTCTCTCCCCCAAACACACACACGCAAAGCATATAATCAATTTGTTTTACAACCAGAGGCAGAAACCTCACACAAGTGTCTCTTCCATTTTGGGGGTCCTTTTACACTACAGAATTATAATGCTGTGATTTTACTTCAGCCACCATCGCTCTATGCTATGGATTTCTAAGCTTTGTAGTTTGGTCAGCGGAAGCTGCAGTCAAGTTTGCCCTCTAAGATAAGAAGTTGTAATTTTTTCTTTCAACAGACAAAGGATGTCACAACAGCAATGAATGAAGGGCGGTTTGATGAAGCTCTTAAACTTAGAGGAAGGTGAGTGAATACCACTGTGTTGAGCCATTGTGTGTTGTGTTCCC
This sequence comes from Anolis sagrei ordinatus, assembly GCF_025583915.1. Taxonomy (NCBI): domain Eukaryota; kingdom Metazoa; phylum Chordata; class Lepidosauria; order Squamata; family Anolidae; genus Anolis; species Anolis sagrei. The sequence continues at coordinate 120,637,024 of NW_026845477.1, read as the reverse complement.
CCCCCCCCCCCGGAATTTGGTATTATGTTTTTGAACTATACTTCCCAGAATTTTACAAGCAGCATAGCCAGAATCCCTTAGTTCATCTTTATGGCAATCAAAACACACTAATACATTTTATTATCATCATCATCAACAACAACAACAACAACAACATACAATTTCTGAGAGACAGTGTGCTGTGTTGATTTGAGTGCTGAATCCAAATGGAAGACCAGGGTTTGAATCCCTATGCAGCTGTGAAAACCCATTGGGTTACCTTGGGCAAGTGACATTCTCTCAGTTTCAGAGGAAGAAAAAGCAAATATCTTCTAAACAAATCTTACCAAAAAATCCCCATGATATGTTTGCTAGAAATCAGAAAGTACTTGAAGGTACACAACAATTATACATCCCTAACTCAAAAAGCTCAACATCTAAAAACTTCTGGAAACAATGCCTTTAATGACTCTTCCTTATGTAAGGAATGATCCTGGAAAAAGTATACACTTTGTGTGAACAGGACTCCAGAAAGTTCCCCAGACTTTAGCAACAGCTTTGGAAACAAGATGGTGGTGCCTGAAGGGAAGAACAGATAGATTATAGGCAATAGTTAATTGTAATTCACATGTACATAAGACTTGTGTTGAGCAAGTGGGCTTATTAACAAAAGACCCTCCTCATAAATGTAAAGCAGAGTAGCTTATCAGCAACAGCGTGAGCCAGTACCAGTAGCCAAAAGTGACAAAAAGAACAAAAACACACAGACCAATATTATCTCTACCATAGGAGGCTTTTGTAGTAGTAAAATAATATAGTTGCACTAATTACAATAAAAAGGTTTCCACAACACAAATAAAGTCCTTTATACTTCCTTCTTTGCTTCCGTGTTGGGATTCTTCCTCATGCAGATAAACAGCTTTGCTCTCACAGAGACTCCTCTCACAACGAATTTATACTGGAGCTTCAAACAGTTGCTGTTTACACACAGCAGCCTTTATACACGAGGCCTTTAACCTGGGACTTCTTTCACCAAAGCTTCTCACACCAGGCCTTCTCATACTCAGCCTTCTCATAGACTAAGGTAGTACTTCACATACTTCTTTTATTACAATAACACTGTCAGGTACATCAATGGAAGTTGAGATGAGATTGCCTAATTTCTGAACTGGGCTGTGATTTGAAAAAGGTGATTTTGGATTCATGGCTGGGTCTTTTAAATGCTGTCATCATCAAGGGATTTGGGGGAACAGAGTGTGGCTTCCTTTTGAATGAGGTTAATCCATGACTATTCTATTCTCACAGGAGTTTCCAGAATAACTGGAATGTTTACAAGATCTTGGCTCATGTGCGCCCACCCACTGCAAAGGTAAGAGTTGGCGAAGGGCTAATTTGCAAACTGTGGAAAAAATATAGATCAGTGCAGAGCTTGAGAAAGTTGCCGATAGGCTGAGAAAAGCAGTATACAAGTATAGTAAATAAATAAATAAATAAATAAATAAATATTTATGGACTATATATTGGCAGTGGGACCTCTGGGCATTGTAATCCAAACTGTAACTGTTCCAAATTCTATTGTAACAATATGGTACCTGTTTTGTCAAGAGAAGAGCCTCTGGCATCTAATTTTTAAAAGTATCTAGTGATATTTTGAAATGACTGAAAACCCCTAGTGAACTTTTAGCAAAGAAACATGGAAATCACTACATAGCTGTTGGTTTTGGGAATTGTGAAGAAGTGTGTAATGTAACTCTAGAGAGAGATGTATGATTTCATTATATGTGTCTATAAAAGGTAAAGGCAAAGGTTTTCCCCTGACATTAAGTCCAGTCGTGTCCGACTCTGGGGGTTGGTGCTCATCTCCATTTCTAAGCCGAAGAGCCGGTGTTGTCTGTAGACACCTCCAAGGTCATGAGGCCAGCACGACTGCATGGAGTGCCCTTGCCTTCCTGCTGGAGCAGCTCCTATTTGTCTATTCACATTTGCATGTTTTCGAAATGCTAGATTGGCAGAAGCTGGAGCTAACAGCAGGAGCTCACCCCCACTCCCCAGATTCGAACCACTGATCTTTTGATCAGCAAGTTCTGCAGCTCAGTAGTTTAACCCACTCCATCACTAAGGGCTCCCTATATGTGTCTATTAGAAGCAGAAAAAAAGGAAGAAATCACTTTTCAATTTCTCTGTATTTCTTTGAACTTTGATCTCTCAGAATCCTATTCCAACACTCGAAGCACAACACTGCACTAAGCCTGTGGCTAGAGGCAGCTGCCTCACCTTGCGCAAAGTCTGAGCCAGCCTGGCTCTGTGGCTGTGTGTCTATCCATGTGAATGATTCTTTATAGTGATCCAGAGCTCCCAAAACAAGGGTATGTTAGAAATGGAGCACTGTGTGCCTGAAACCCACCCTCTCCTCAATTTGTCCCAATCCCTTTCTGCGTTGCAGAGTGGCTACAATTTGGCGGTGATGAATGTGGGGGCACCAGCAGCTGGCATGAATGCAGCCGTAAGGTCAACTGTCAGAATTGGATTGATCCATGGCCACAGGATGCTGGCTGTACATGATGGGTTTGAAGGCCTTGCTGAAGGAAAGGTACTTCCATCAATTCATTTATTTATTCATTTTATGAAGGAGATTCCTTCTTCCTTTCACAATGGTTGTGCTGTTGTTTGGCATAGTCGTGTTTCCTGCATCACTGTTCTCAAAGAGCTGCTTGTTTAGGATTCACAGAAATGCACCTGGTACTGCAATTATTTGTAGTGAAAATAAACCTGGGAAGGCAGGTAGCTAAGCTAGTCTAAGGCAATGAAGGCAGCAGACAGTATTTTGGCTAACAGATTTTACTTGGCATAAACTTTCACAAATGCCAGCCCACTTATTCAGACACCTGGAATGTTGCCTTACTTGGAAGAACTTGTGTCTGTAGACACACCTGTGGGACATTGTGAATGAAACGTTATGCCTGTGAAGAGATTGCCTTCAGTCCACAGGCCAAAATCTGTCTACTGGGTTCCCTTATTTGCCTGACTGTTTTCCGAATTGTCCTTCTCCCATCCTGAAGCACCATGTCTTCTGAAAGGAGTGTTTGGTTTCATCCCTGGACTGCACAAGTCTCTTATGTCATCAAGTCTCCGGTCCTCAATGAGTAGCTAGACTAGGGATAGGATTAGGCTGAGAGATTCCTCCCTCACATTCATATGCATGTGTGATGAAGTGTAGATTTTTGTCTGCAGTTATGTATTGCTATAGATGAGTGTTTATAAGGGTAAGTATAAAGTATTGCATAATATTAGGGGATGGTGGCCAGCTTAGCTCGCTTTGAGCTGCTGTGACGATAGGGGCGGAGCCAGCTGCCGCTTGGTAGAGCAGCCATTTTAAAGCAGTCAGTCTGTGGTCAGTGAACTTCAGAAGTGGCTGGTTCTGCTGTGTGTGGAGGACCAGTGACGATTCTGTAGTCAAAGAACTACAGGGGAAGGCTGATTCTTTGGTATTGAGAATCAGGAAGGTTTTGGCTTTGAGCCAATATAATTTAGATAAGTCGAGTGACTTATTTATATTAAAAGTAACGGTTGTGGAAAAAGAGGGGAAGCCCTAATAAACATCTTTATTGTAACAGAACCATCATAAAGAAAGGATAAGCGTGTGCCTGAAACAATCTGTTAAAGAAAGAAACATCTTTTTAAAGGAACTAAGTTTGAGACCTGTTTGTTAGAAGAATTAGACCTCCTAAGAGTTATTTAAGAACTGTTATAAATGTAACCATTGAAGATCTGTACCTCTAAGAGAAAGGACACTTTGAAACCATCAAGCTTCTGTACCTCAATAAACTTGTTACAGTTTCTTTTTAAAGTCAAGCCTATGTTACCATTCTTTTCCAAGTCAAGTCACGCTACATACTGAAGAAAGACTAAATCCATATTACAAGCTATTGGTTGTGTTATCAATTTCATAAGCCCTCACAAAGAGGTGGCTTCTTTTACCAACTCCCTACATATTGATAGTAGTTATATTTATACATCCTTACAATTTGGTGGCATCATTACAAATTAGTGGCCAAGCCTTTACAATTAGTAGCAGTAATATAGGGGCTCCTTCACAGCATGTTTACCAAGACGGGCTTTGACTTTCCTCCTCCTCCTTACTACTGTCTCCCCCCCCCCCTCCTTTGAAGTTGTAGCAATGGAATCTCTGGGAGGGAACTTCCCTTTTCAAAGGTATTTTTATTGCCCGGGGCTTGGCCATGTGGCCATTCGCCACCATTGTCTCTTCTGCCTTTTCTTCTTTCCAGTGAGCATGCACATTTTGCCTCTTTCTTTAGGCAAAATGTAGCTGCATGGACTTTTTTTTTTACTTTTTACCCTTTTACCTCTTTAGAAGATGTGATTTAGTAAGCTAGGTAGCTCCAAAATCTTTTCTATCAAGAATGTATTTTTTTTACTTCCATAAATATTTTTGAACCTAAAGTTCTGACTCTGCAATCTTTTGCCATCCTAAGGAATAGAAGCTTATTCTAGCTCATGACATGTAAGCTTCTGCTGGTTATGAAGTTTGCTTCTCGTACTCTGCTATATTTATGGTCAGTATCACCCCAACTGAGGGTTATTTTTGAACCTAGCAACTCTGATTCCCCAACAAGGAGGAGATGGGGCTTCCAGAACTGATTTTGCTTTCCCTTTGCCTTTCTCTGGCTGAGAAATAAAAGTGAAAATCAATCACATGAAAGCTAGTTTGAGAGCTAGCTGACTCCTGAGGTGAAGTCTGAGCAGTTATTTAGCATTTAACTGCTGCTTTCAGTCTCAATTCAGAAATAAAAGTGGAATAGAAATAAATAGATACAATAGTAACAACAACAACTAGGCAGAGTTTTGGACAGTCTGGCTTTTAGCCTCTATGGTATTCCGGTGGCAATGGAGCTATGTCCACAAGTTGTAGTGCCCCTACATCTTCTTCCCAAGATAGGAACTGGGAGAGAACCAACCTGCCAATGCAATCTGATTCTAAATCCCTGTGTCTTGCCATCGTAAATGTGTTCGTTTTGGGGTTATCGTAGGGATTTTTGTTGGTATTGCTGTGACAGGTTTGCTTTTAGGAAACGGAGCCTTTCCCCTAATCAGCCTCCTCCTATCATCAAATCTCTCTTTTTCTAGGTTGAAGAAATTGGATGGAGTGGAGTTGGCGGCTGGACTGGAAGAGGTGGATCAAGCCTTGGGACGAAGAGGTATTGAGACAGAGGACAGAGAAATGACTAAGGACATAGAAATGTTTGAAACTATGCATAACTCTGTGTTAAGGTTATTTTTTAAAGATAATACTGTATAAACTTATGTATAAGCCTATAAATTTTAGTCATAAAAGCTACCTGAGTCGACTCGTACTAGGTTCAGTGTGAGGACAGTAGCTGAAATCTGAATGAAAAACTACCACCACCCACTCCTGTAGCATAATGTTATTTGAAAAGGAACCATTCCATTCTCTGAGTAGATTGGAGAAAGGCTTCTTTAAACAATGATATGGCAGGAAAATGGTGGCAGCGGTGTAGCCGGCACCTTGAAGTCGCACTGACACAATACACTCTTAGTGAAGTGACCATCAACTTATCCGTGGGTCTATAGTTTTGGTCCCAAAACCTGCCATGAGCTTATACAGCAGCTGAAAGGCATTATTTACTAACTTTGAAGGCATGTGTATAATCATACTCTTCTGAGGTACAGAATTAGCCCCAGTGGAGCCTGATTCAAAAGAACTAATCTAGATGAGTGTCACTGAAGAGAAGCATCGGATAGTCTGCTTGAAAGCATAGGTTATGTCACTGAGTTTCTGCACTAGGAGGAATGAACTGTGTCTTTCAGATCATGAACTGAAACAGCTGAAAACTCCCAAATTTCCAAGAGAATATTGACTGGAAGTGGATTAGGAATCATAGGATCATGTTGTGGATGTGCCAATATTAGGGCTTTCTGTAAGATGTCAAACAAAGAAAGGGGCGCCGTTGCTTTTCTCTGACATTTCTTATTCACTCACAGGACACTGCCCAAGAAATACTTTGAGGAAATCAGCAGCACAATTGCCAATTTTAATATTCATGGCCTGATCGTCATTGGTGGCTTTGAGGTATGTCTCAAGCAATTATGGACAAAACATAAAGGAATAAATTAAAAAAGGCAGTCATCTTTCACTTACAGTATTAACAACCTGATGCATGAGTGTGTAAGTTATTAAGCTCCACAGAACTCCCAGACAGTGTGTGCTAGTTTCTGTGGCTGTGGATCGGAAGAAGCACCCTCTCTATCCATAGCAGAGGTGGGAATTGTGCAACCCATTTGCTTTATGAGATTTTTTTATGGTTGTGTGTGAAAATTTCAGCATTCTCTCCCACTCCCCACTTGCAGTTTCCCACTTAATAAATTGTCCCCAAACACACATTAAAAGACCACAAACATTGAAAGCAAAACCAGGAAATGATCAGAACATTGCTTTTAGTTGTGAGAAATGGTGTAGTCTGTGGGATGAAAACAGCAAGAAAAGCTGCCTGGTCTACACTAATATCCCAGTCCAGCTAAGGAAGGAGAGTTACAGGCTAGATAGCAGTAAAGATAAATTGAGAGCTTGCTTAATGAGCTGAGATCAAAGGAGATCACTCAGTTCAACTTGGAGGTTGGGTGGTTATTAAAGCAGTGGTTCTCAACCTGTGGGTCCCCAGATGTTTTGGCCTTCAACTCCCAGAAAGAGTAACAGCTGGTAAATTGGGTGGGATTTCTGGGAGTTTTAGGACAAAACATCTGGGGACTCACAGGTTGAGAACCACTGTATTAAAGTGTTTCTTAAAACCATAACAGGTATTGGTTGTTCTCTTTATTATTATAGCATTGAACGGAACATGCAGAATAATCACAGGAAGTCTTAAACCTACACATGTTGATAAACTCTACAAGCTAGATGGCATTGCCCCCCACTCCCCGATGGAGCAAAGGAAATTGCTGCTAACTGTGAGAGAAATAAGTTTAAACACTGTGAAAGCCACCCACTGCATGGCTATCAGCCTCCTCCCAGTAGATTCAAATCAAGGAAAAGTTTCATGAGAACCAATGCTATGAGTCACAAAGAAGATTCTGGTCTTTCTTTCTTGCAAAAAGTGGATGTGGAGATGCTTTCCAATCAGTCTCCTGGTCTCTTTTTTCATTTCTTTAGGCTTTCACTGGCAGCCTGGAGATGATTGAGGGCCGAGCTAAGTTTGAAGAGCTCTGCATCCCAATCTGTGTGATCCCTGCCACTGTCTCTAACAACATTCCTGGCTCTGACTTCAGCATCGGGGCAGACACAGCCCTCAACACCATCACGTCGGTAAGAGCTTCACTGAAAGAGGCTCATTTTCCGGAGGGCCGTCTGTTGATAGTGCTTTCATTGAGTGTTCAGTATGACAGAAAGGGGTTGGGCTGGATGAGTCTGGTGGTCTTTTGTGCCTCTAGGATTCTATGAGTCTTGAGTGATGCCCTGATACAAATGTCAACATTGAAAGGAAGTGATAATATAAGGAGAAAGTTAAAAAAATGGTTGAGGGCAGTGTTTCAGTGCCTTACAAAACCTCTTATATTTCTGACAAATAGCAGGAGTTGGAGACTCATAACCTCATCAATAGTGTCATCCCTGTACTAGTGCAAATTTAATTCAGTGCTGGTGTTTTGTTCGGAATTGTTGTAACCCAAGTCACTCCATGCATAGGCTGGTCATTCAGATGTTTTATTTGTGTGATTTATATGATTTGTATTTTATTGAATGTTTATTGATGTTGTGTTTATTGATGTTTTGTTTGATGTACTTTGGGCTTGGCCTCATCTAAGCCGCACCGAGTCCCTCGGGGAGATGGTAGCAGGGTACACATAAAGCTTATTATTATTATTATTATTATTATTATTATTATTATTATTATTATTATTATTGCAAACCATGGCCATGCGTGCTTTTCATTTATCTCCTCTTGAAGGAATCCTAGAGAAATATTCCCCATCCAGCCTTTTGTTGTTGTTTTTGTTGTTGTTTAGTCTTCATTCAGAGAGGTGGTTGTCTTTCTGTGACATGTTGTTTATTTATTTAATTCTCAGACTTGTGACCGTATCAAGCAGTCTGCAGCTGGCACCAAGAGGCGGGTGTTCATCATTGAGACCATGGGAGGCTTCTGTGGCTATCTGGCTACCATGGCAGGTTTGGCTGCTGGAGCTGACGCAGCCTACATTTATGAAGATCCTTTCAACATCCGGGACCTGGAGGTGAAAGCCCTTTGCTGCTCAGGGGGCTATGAGTATTTTGTCTATTAAAAAGAAATATCTGATCCACAGAGTGTAGGGGGATGCAACCTCCCAGGGCAAACCTGTGACTCAATGGTGCAGAGCAGATGAGGCATAGCATAGAGGCTTCGTGCCTTGGCATCTTTAAGTATGCCTAAAAAGCCCTTGTTGAAAACCCGAGAAAGCTGCTATCCACAGACTAGGCAAGGGATTTCAGTGTGGTATACTGTGACTCCTAACAGCCTTAGCTGATAGTGAGAAACCATGGGAGCTGCAATCCGAAAATACCTGAAAGGACCCTTCATCCCCCCTCCTGCAAATAATATAGAACTACAACGGTGGCTCTTCGGCTTAGAAATGGAGATGAGCACCACACCCCAGAGTCAGACATGACTGGACTTAATGTCAGGGGACTATCTTTACCTTTTTTTAAGTGAACAAGAAAGTTTCGTTGGGTGAGTGGGCTTATTAACAAAAAAACCCTCCTCATAAATGTATAGCAGAGTAACTTAGAAGCAGCATGACCCAGCAACAGTACCCCAAAGGGATAAAAAGAACAAAAACACACAGACCAATGTTAGATCTTCCATAAGAGGCTTTTCTTTATGGCAAAATGATATGGTCGCACTATTTACAACAACAAGGTTTCCATAACACAAATAAAGTCCAACCTTCACACTGGAGGCCTTCTCATACCGAGGCTTACCTCACACAGAGGCCTTTCTCACAGAGTAAGCCTACTATCACTAAAGCCAATTTCCCCACTGAGGCGTTCTCTCACACTGAGAGCTCTCTCAGATTGAGGTGTTACAAAGCAACAGGCACACCTACTTATATTGAATTCAGCTTTACTGAGTCATTGTATCCATTTAACTCTCAGTGCTTGACTCACATTTTTGTAATTTAAAATACCTAGTTAATTTTTAATATTTCTGACAAGTATTACACAGCTTCCTGTAATCTTTATGTCCCTCAAGAGTAGCCCTCCACTGTAGATTTTAGAACAATAATTCTCAAATTGTGTGTGCAGTTAGGAAACATATACAGAATGAGAAATCTGTGACGTGATACCAGACAAGCTGCCAGTTGTATTGCTGCATAATTTAATGTTCTGGTCAATTAGTCAACCAGCGTTTTCTGAGAGTGGATGACCTGGTCTGGTCTCTATATTAGACTGTTAATTGCTCCTAAAGGAAAGGCATGGTAGAATTGGCTTTTCCTGGAAATACTGTCTGTTGCCGTCACTTGTAATGCAGTGGGACACGGCAGAATCCCCAGCCTTCAGGACAAACCACCTCTTGCTTCTCTCTCTGGGTCACAATATTTATTTGGAACGAAAGCGAAACCCCACCAGTTTGATGCCAAACATTCTATTAAAATATATTACAGAATTAACAATGTTAACATCACAGGCTTCAGTGCCAAGTTTCAGCCTTCCTTCTCACCCAAAGTACTCATAATCTTGGCACTAATACGTCTTTCCATGCTGAAGACACACGACCACCTGGAAAGCGCATGGGGCTTTAAATGTTACGGCAAAATCTATATCAGAGATAGTTTTGTATTGTTTTGCATGGACACATTCTCCCTGCTTCCTTGCGTATGAATTCTCAGAAATGATGTTATTTTTCCTTGGGTTTTTAACAGCTAAATGTGACTCACCTGACTGAGAAAATGAAGACCACAGTGAAGAGAGGTCTAATATTGAGGTACCTGGTACTATTTATCAGCTAATAATAGAAAGGGATTTGAGGCTTACGAAGTATTTCCTTTTGTTTGCAAGGATGAAGAAAGACTATTGTTTGACTGTTTTCTGTCCCTCCGTATGATGCCACAGAATTCAAGGACACTTCTCTATAATAATAGCATTTCAGAATGAAGAGTGAATGGAGAGTTACTAACCTCGAGATCCTTACCTTGCAATGGAACTGTTCATTTCTGGGTTGTTGTTGTTGTTGTTTTGTCACATGGAAGTTTTCTCCTCCATTTCTACAAAAGCATTTGTGTAGACTAAATGGAAGTCATTTAAGGTTAACTTCACAACAGCTCTTTCAGGTCATAAAATGATGTTTGTCAAAGTGTATTAATGATCAAAATATAGCCAGATCAGGAGCAGATATTGGGAGCAATGGGATACTTTTGGTAAATAGTAAGATATAAAAAACAGTTTCATTTTAGGGCCAATGAAACAATGTGAAATTCCTTCCCAGTTCCAAATATGGCAGCCAATTAGAAGAGCAGCAAGAATTGTCTTAGTGCTATATCATAACAAATCTACATTTTTCTTTTTTATTTTACAAAATTTGCAACAGTACATTAAGGCCATTTCTTAGTCACTGTCAGCTTCTGTTTTGGAATTCAAGTCATGTTATTAAGTGGGCCGAGAATATAGGCCATCCAATTAACCTTGAAAATTGGGTGGGGGGGGGATTGGAATAGAAAAATAAGATATACCTGTGCAATGAACCTGAGAGAAAATTGGATGAATATGATGTACATCACACCCCAAAAACTGGCTAGATGCTACACAAACGCAAGCAAAATGTGCTGGAAATGCGAAGAACAAACTGGCTCCTTTTTCCACATGTGGTGGTCATGCAGAATTGCCAAATCTTATTGGAGAAACATTCATGAAAAAATTGAGACGATATTAGAAACAAAGATCGAGCAAGCCAGAATACTTCTTATTAGGAATATCAGAGATAGATCTGGAAATTAATAAAGAAAAACTTTCCAATTATCTTACGACAGCGGCCAGAATCTGGTACGCGAAGTTTTGGAGATCCAAGAAAATCCCAACACAAGAACAGTGGTTGACTAAGATAATAGACATTATGAATATGGATAGATTAACACAGCTAATGAAGGCGAACCAAAAGATAATAAAAATAGATTGGTCCCCGGTTAAGAACTATTTAATTCAGGAAAATTACAAATGGATGATAAATACATAATGACAACTTAATACAATACTACAACTGGAAAAGAAGTAAGAGGGTTAGCTGCCCCTTCAAACATCAACAAAAGAGACTGTGAGACCAGATACGACGACGACTGGAAGTTGAAACTACCCCTTCTATCCCCAACCCCTCACCCTTCTCCCTCCCTGGACTACCCCCTTCTTCCCATTACCCTACCTCCACCCCCAATACCTCCCCATTCTAACCCTCACCCCCTCCTACAAAAGTCTAACTTACCCCCCCCCCTTTTTTTTTCTTTGTTTTTTCTTTTTCTTTTTAAGCTTCACTATAAAATGCTTAATAATTTTTTTAAAGTCATGTTATTGCTTTTTCTTTCCAGGAATGAGAAATGTAATGAAAACTATACCACAGAGTTCATATACAACTTGTATTCTGAGGAGGGAAAAGGCATCTTTGACACCAGGAAGAATGTTTTGGGACACATGCAACAGGTATATTTACTGCCTGACAGTCAGAATGTAGAGCTAAAGCAAATGATGATGATGATAATCATTTTATAAATGAGGAGAAAGAGTTGAATTGCAGTACAAGGCAGGTCAGCCAAGAGAAAAAGCCCAGGGGGAGTGGGCCTTCAGCTAGACACACTAGCCTTCATTGTTTAGGGTATTTAGTGTAGTTAAAAGGTGATTTGCTGCTATGTGAACAATGTCTGGGTTTGTCTATTTTCCTGCTGGAGAAGAAGGCTGAAAGCTTCTGCTTCCCCATAATGTCCAAACTTTGAACTCTGGCATATTTAGACCATCATCTATGAGAACAATCCAGACTCAAACTATGGTTCTGGATTGTGGTTTGTTGGGCAATGTCAGCCCAACCTAATGATTTCCCATTCTCTATGCATCTTCCAGCAGCATCTTGCATAAGTTCCTGGGGCAGATTGGGATTGAGGCTGGAGGAAAAAGAAGGAATTCCTCTATTTCTTTCCATAGGAACATAATGTTCATAGATATCATTTCCCCACAGTGCTGGGCCTCACCTGATTTATTTAACTGAGCAGTTGTCTTGTGGGATGAAATTGCTATCTATTCATTCTCAGCAAAATCTGGAAACTTTTTTTAAAATTCAGGGAAAGTGAACTCTATGCATTTGTTGACCTTGATCTCGGTGAGCTCTTGCAGAGTCGTATGTGTTGCTTTCCATGTTTATCGACTCCACCAGTTTAACAGCTTGTCCACAAATGACGTTCCTCTGGCTACGATTCTAGAAGTAAACTTACCTCCCTCTGCCTTTCACAGGGTGGATCGCCAACTCCATTCGATAGGAACTTTGGGACGAAAATGGGTGCCAAAGCCGTGGCATGGATGTCTGGCAAGATCAAAGAATGCTCCAGACATGGTATGGGGGAGTTTGCCATGGGAGGGTCTGTTGTGTAGTAGGTTAACACCAGGTGCTGTAGCCATGATGCATGAACCTCTTAAGAAAAAAAAAGGGGGGGGGGGTAGGCAACAGAATCTGTCATTGTGTCAAAACATCAAATTGCTGCCGATTGGAAGCCACCCTGAGTGCCCCCCAAAGGGTTGAGAAGGGCGGGGTACAAATATTTGAAATAAAAACATAAAGTTGCCAAGGCAAAGCGTGGATGCAGCATTTGAAGTAGGATGAAACTTTTAGAGCTGCTTCTGGTCTTCATCACTACTGTCTCAAAGGAGCTTACATTAGTCAGTGCTCTGGCAATAAAACCCAAAGCAGTGTCCACATATTCCACTAACATAGTGCTGCCAGCTTTCCACTGCAGTCTTATTGCTCCTGCAACTCCCAGGTCATTTTCACCGCAAAAGTTAATGTGGCATAAGGGGCTGCAGCCAACAAGGAGCAGCACTGCCCATGCTGGTATACTTTGAGGCTCTTCAAAATCTAACCTTAATAAATAGATTTGTTCTTTTTTAGCCTGAGCCCAGATGTTTGTAAGGCATACTGCAAGTGTATACGTCGAGACATTTAAGTAAAAAAAAAAAAATTGACCCCCAAATCTGGGTCAGTTTATCCATAGATCAATGTAACCTTAAATCAAGTATAAAAAGGAACCATGTCTGGCTGTATTTCAGTTACAGAACTCTGTGAATGCTGTTGTGTTTGTTTTTAGGCCGTATTTTTGCCAACACTGCTGATTCAGCTTGCCTCCTGGGCATGCGAAGACGGGCACTTGTTTTCCAGCCTCTCAGTGAACTTAAACAAGAGACAGATTTTGAGTAAGTACCTCTCCTTTCTTCTCTGTGGGTGCAGTCATTGAGTAAGTAAGCCCTTCAAATGTAGGATATAATAACTTTCTGCCAGCTAATCTGTTAAAAGCCAAAAAAATCCCACTTTAAAAAGTCACTGCATTCTGGGAAATGTGGATCAAGAGCATTCTTCTGCTTTGACCCATCCCTAGAATAATGGAAGAACTATGGTAAGCTTGAAGGTGCTGTTTGTTTACTTTCACTATTCCACATCTTATTTCTACAAGAATCCAGTGAGATTTGACATATAAAGGAATCTTTTCCAGGGTTTAGAGCACTAATAATGTAGCTAATAAAATGCTGCAGATTTAACCAATAACATTCCAGTTAAAGTTACTATGGCAAGCTATGGTAGTTATTTGTCTTCAGAACGTCCCATGGCCTTGAGGCATAACCTGGAAAAGGTTGAGCATCTGCAACAACCAGAATGCAAGGCCAAGGAAAGAATTCCTTTGTGAAGGGCTTTTCTCTCCTTTTTTCTCTCCAACAGGCACCGCATCCCCAGGACTCAGTGGTGGCTGAAACTTCGTCCTATCTTAAAGATCCTTGCCAAGTACAAGATTGAGTTGGATACCTCAGAGACAGCCCACCTAGAGCATATCACCCGCAAGAGAGTATCAGGTGAAGGCGCTCTGTGAACGACTCATGAAGATGCTGCAGCTCTCTCTTAAAATTATGATGCTTAAAGATATATATTAAACTAAATTCTATATTGACATTTCCTTCCCCAGTTTAGCATGCAGCTGTCCATCTAGTGTCTTTGTGTCAATTGTTGGGGCTTCATGCATGCATGCTATCACTGAAGGAAGACAGTACATCAGAATGGAGTGCCACATGTCAACAAATGAAGTAAATAAATAAATAAAATAATAAATAAATGTAAGGCATACAGGCAGAAGATAAACATTTAGTCTTTATTATATCCTGCCCTTCTTTTATAAAACTCCGGATTATAATGGGTTCCTTGTGGTCCTCCATCCAGGACTAGCCAGCCTACTATTTGTTTTGCTTCAAAATTAGTTTCTCCGAGTCTCTTCACCAAAACTTTGCAGAGTTGTAAGTCACCGATTTCAAAAGGATGTAAATGAATGAGTAGACATTTGAACTATTTGACCTTACTATTAGGATACATCCTCCATTTGAACAAAAAAGTGTCAACAAGGCCAGAATGCCTTCTCAGGTGCAATTTACAGTTGCACTTAAGAGCCCAAAAGTCTTTTAAGTGCTCAAAATAAAGCAAACTTTTTGACTAGAGCAGGGGTCCTCAAACAACTTTTTAAGCTGAGGGTCGGTTCACGGTCACTCTATTGAGGGGCAAAACTATAGTTTGGAAAAAGAAATGAACACATTTCTGTGCACACATCTTATTTGTAGTGTAAAATCATGAAGGATTACAATATTGAAAATGAAGAACAATTTTAACTAACATAAACTTACCAGTATTTCAATGGGAAGTGTGGGCCTGTTTCTGGCTGATGAGATAGTCTTAATTAGGATAGGATTTGTGTGCCTTCAAGTCAGTTCAGACTATCACAGAGTTTTCTTGTCAAGATGTATTCAAAGGGAGTTTGCCTTTGTCTTGGCTGAAAGAGTGTGACTTAGCTAAAGCCAACCTTTCTTTCTATCTCTCTTTCTCCCTCCCTTCTACCCTACTTCCTTTTCTTCTCTCTCTCCCTTCCACAGTGGTGGTGGTGGGAATGCAAAGAATGGGGGTGGCTGGAAAGGAATGGCGTCAGGAGCCAAATAAAAGACCTTGGCAGGCCATATCTGACCTGCAGGTCATAGCTTGAGGACCCCTGGACTAGAGTTTACAAATGTGGATTTCCTGTCATAGCAGCCCCATCTTGTGGTTGCTTCTTGGTGGACTGCAGGTTGAGTGAGCTGGAAAGTCTAAGCAATCAATCAGTGTTGTTGATGGCTTCAGTGACTGGAATCACTGGGTTGCTGTGAGTTTTCTGGGTGATATGGCCATGACATTTCACCCACATCTATGGCAGGCATTCTCAAAGGTTGTGAGGTCTCACAACCTCTGAGGATGCCTGCCATTGATGCGGGCAAAACGTCAGGAGAGAATGCTTCTGGAACATGAGCATGCAAACTATTCTGGTGGAAGGGGGCATCTGACATGCCAACAGCCTATTTTGTCCATCCTGGAATGCTTCTTCTTTACTAAGATTTTCCATCCTACATTTGTAAGTTCAATTACTTTCTTCAAAACTGTAATACAATAAAGCTTTCTAAACCATCAGCTGGAAAGTGCAGGAGAGGTCTGCTTTTATCTGCTTTTGTGTTTCACTAGGCAAAGCCAATTCAACTCAATAGTTTGGTTCCTAGCAATTCAAGGTGCTTGTGGGACTACCAAAGGCTCACGCAATACAGATGAACACAAAAGCCTGAGGGGAACTGTCTGTCTGGAAGGCACTCATAGGCCCACCTATTTGGAGGGGCTATAAAATAGATAAAGGCTGGAACTGAACAGCCATCAACAATCCACCTGATGCAGGAGTATCATTGCATACTCTTTGTCCATAGCTACTTTTCCTCACAGGCAACATTTCACATTGGATGCTTTTCCTGCAGCAGGAGGCGTATCATCCACACATTTTGTGTATGTGTGTGTACTTATAGTGTCTGCTAGAGAAAGAGATTACTGTGAACTTTAAGAAGTCATTTTAACAGATTCTAGAAACAATAAAAACACAAATCACAAGATAAAAGCTGTCCAGTACACAACACATTTAATCAACAAACTGTTAATAACCCACACAAGTAATCCGCTCACTTAATAACCTTCCTCAGAGCAACAAAATTCTTGGAAAGGGATACTCAAAGCTTACACCATGATTTGTTCCTCACAAAAGGTCTGCTAGGACAGTTCCAAGCCCATAGGACTGAAGACTGCAGGCAAAGAGAATGAGCACATTGAATATAAGTTCTTCTAGGGCGGTGGCTCCCAACCTTTGGTCCTCCAGGTGTTTTGGACTTCAGCTTCCACAATTCCTAACAGCTGGTCCGCTGGCTGGGATTTCTGGGAGATGAAGTCCAAAACACCTGGAGGACCAAAGCTTGGGAACCACTGTTCCAGGGAAGACTGCAGCAGCAATGGTTTAGAAGTTGCTCAATAAGAGGCCTTCCCATCCTGGTGTCCTTTAGATGCATTGGACTACCCCTCCTGTCAACCCAGGCAGCAAAGCAAAAAGCCAAGCTGGCTGAGGATGATAGGTACTGTTCTATTACATTTGGAGAACACTGGACTTGAGAAGGATCGGGTGAGAACAAAGATTGTCTTGATTGAAGAGGATAATTATGCCCGTTGCCATAATTAGTGGGTGCATCTGCTTAGTCTCCTTCCAACAGCATTGAATCCAACTCATCCCACTCAGTTGCCAGCATCACTCTGCAAATGCCAAAGCAATATGCCATCTTGAGGGAGGGGAGACACCTAAGAACTCCCCAAACAGTCATGCTATAAGAGTTCAAGACTCTAAGATACTTTGTTCTTAGAAATCAAAATCCTAATTAAACCCCTGGGTTTCTAGACAGCAGCCCTTGTTCTGGCCCAAGAAAAGGCTCATAATCTTTTCAGGGATATATTCCCTATCTTTTAAATTAGGAAGCAAATAATTGAATTGGTTTACCAAGAGTTTAAAATCCATTGGATTAGGGATTTGTCCAATTATTCAGGTATAAGACTTGCTTAGGCAGAGACCTAAGGCAGCAACTAGAAACTCTGAAGTTAGCAATATCGGAAGCCTGCAGTTGTTGCTTGACACTAAGGGACCTGTACCAACGGCAATTGGAGGGGGAGCAAATGAACGTTGTAGCTTTCTATTTTTTTTCCTCCAATTCATAATATCAAATATAAGTTTTAAAATACAACCACTCCTACACGCATATATATGGCGGTTGAAAAAAAAAGTTGTAACAAGTGTCAAGGCATGAGTGAAAGCAAACCAGTAAACACCTGAAGAGATTTTAAAAGTACTGCTGCTGCAAACCTTGATAAAAAGAGCCCAGCAATGCTGTGACCCCGTAACACTTAAAACTGTGCTTCTTCAGCTTTAAAGCCATCAAGCACACAGAGTGTGGAGATGGACTAACTTCCATATCACTACACAATGCATGCAGTGTATCAACACACCAAGAGCTGTCTCACTAGTGGTTTTATTTTAATAAGGAGATGGGGGGGGGGGGGTGGATGACAACTTTGTAATCTCTCTACCTTTGAAACAACAACTTTGCCTGACTTAAATCAGCGAGACAACTCCAATAAGGCTGGGTCTAAACATTTACAGAATGAGGTGGGAATATAGTGTATTATTTTACACTACCAATTCTCATCTTCATATATATTTCTGAATACTGGTTTACTACACAAAAACTAGAGCAGCTTAAGAACTTATTTGCTGTGAGCTATTAGCTTTCTATTTGCAGCAAGCTTGTGCTTCTCCCTCACTCAACCTTCAATTAGACTGAAGTAACATGAAACCATCACATCAGGACTTCATCTTCTTATTCTGTAGAAAAACAACAAAACCTGGTCCAGGAATTTTGAGCTAATTCTTCCTGTCCAGCTTAATTTGGCACCTGTCACTAGACAATAAGATTGTGTACTAGAAAAGGATCCCCTGATCTGGACAGGTTAGCTTTTCGTATTCCTTTGTTTAAATCCATCAAGTCCACATGACTCTTAGAAAACCTTGTCCCAGATAGCAAACCATATAGCAAGACAGGCCTGTCATCCCTTAAGGGTTTGAAGCAGGGTTATTAAATCACTGAAATGCTTTGCTGTGACAAAATCCATTCATAGTTTTTGTCCCACCCCAGCTCATTAAACAGCTCTGAGAGAAGATGCCTCTATTTTCTGTCCATTAAATATCGGAGAACAGAAAACAGATTTAGCATTCCTGCAGAAATCTGCTGCAGTAGCTGAACAGTAGTCTTTTGAGACCTCACAGCTGCAAAGAGCGAGGAAAAACATCTTCCAGCCTCCTTCACTTAGGAAAAATAATCATACACTAATTGTCGCACAAGGAAGGAAAAGCTGAGGGAAATTGGCTGAGAGCAGAGTGAGGAAGATTCACATTTGCCTGTGAGGTTACAGACAGCGCTGCAAAATCTATCCATGTCACCGCAACCATCAGTGCAAAGTGCCCAGAAAGACGCTGCACAGAAATCAACCAATCAGCACGATTAACAAAATCCAACAAAGCTTTCTGCTGTCACTTAAGCAGCACATATTCTTTTAGCGATTCAGGCAAAGGCAGTTCCTTCACGGCATCTGGCAGGAATCGTACCCCCAGGCTGTGGCGTACAGCATAGCGTGACAGCGTCTTTAAGGTGCCTGGAGCAGAGCAAAGTGTGGTTAGCTTCTCGCACAGCTGCTGATCCCGCAGGACCTCACGAGGCATGGCCCCGTTCTTCCGCAATTCGAAGTGTCCCACTGCTTGGTGGAGGAGGTCAAAGCAGGAGTCCTCCCTCTCAGTGCCAAGTCCTCTGACCAGGAGGGCAACCAGCCTCGAGATTGGGGTTTGCCCTTTCAGGTTGACCACCCGGACCTCAGCCCCATATTCCAGAAGGATGCTCACACTTTCTAGGTTCCCCTTCATTGCTGCCCAGCTCAGGGGGGTGTCGTCATTGTAATCCAGAGCGTTGACAAAGGCACCACTTTCTAAGAGTGTTCGGACGCACTCAGCATTGTTCTTAAAAGCAGCCCAGTGGAGAGGGGTGTCCTTGTTGCCATCCAAGGCATTTGGATTGGCCCCGTATTCTAAGAGGATTTCCACACAGGTCTCATCCTTCTCTGCCGCATAATGAAGAGCTGTCCGGTTGTACCCATCAAGGGCATTAACCTGCAAAAGCAGAGAGGGAATGCTTCAACATTCAGGATTTAAGGCCGTTTGGACAAATGCAGCGGGTGGGAGGTAAATGTTCATCCCAACCTGTCAGTTGCACCAACATGCCTGACACACACAGACGGGACAAGGTGCTGCATATAGTTTGAAATTTTAGCTAATTCTTTATCTTTTAAAAAAAGCTTGCTTCTGTTATTACGTGGAATACTTAGGAGAGCAATTAGGTGGAAAACCCTGCTTCTGTTATTACGTGGAATACTTAGGAGAGCAATTAGGTGGAAAATTACATGTTGGCAGATTCTATGGACCACATGCAGCCAGAGGGCCACATTTTGTCTATGCCTGGTTTTAAAGGCCTTTGTAGGGTGGGGGGTGTTATTTAATCCCCATTCTTCCAATACTCAAGGTCTAAATACAGTACCGAAGATTTCTGCTGCAAATTGATAGACCAGCCTTCATCCCCCCAATGCTGCTGACAACTTTCAGCTGGACTGAAGACAAGTAGGGAAAGGGGGACATAAAAAGGCTTTGCAAAAAAAGTGGCTTGTTTATCAGAACCTTTGTTAAATGAGGTACATCTGTCCAGTAAAGAGAAATAAGGGATGTGGAAGTACTTCAGTTAATTTGTAATACAAAAGTATGACTACATGTGAAAAAAAAAAAGTCAGTTTATCATATGGTACAAAAAGTGTTTAAGAATATGAATGTGATAGAAACCAAAGCTGAAAAAAGCACCGATCAACATCAGTGTGAATATATTCCCTTGATTTGAGTTGCCTTGTAAAAGGATGGCTTCTGATGTGATTTCACAGTTCCTCTAAGAGGCTGAGGTTTGTGGGAAGGAGTAGATCATCCCATGCTAAGATTTTAAAACCTATTTCACCACCTTTTGATGGGGTGACACATTTTGATAAGTTACTTTTCCCTTTCACTGCTATAAAGATCTTTTTTCATAATGAAAGATGTTAATAAACTACACATTCTCCTGTTTTGTATCAATGAGTCAGCCAAACCTCACATATTATCTGTAATTCAGTAGATAATGTGGCAAGCTCATGGCTATATTGCATTCTCAAGAACAAAAATAAACACTTCAATCATAAGTCAGTTGAGTGGAACTAAAAACCAAAGAACTGCAAGTAGTTTACCATTCTTGAAGTGGCATTTTCACTCTGCCATACTGTCACCCATACTCAAAAAAATGTTACTTTCTCTCAGCATCATCCTAGCTGCAATACAAGGGTAACAATATTTAAAAGTCCATTACAAATCCTGTCATAATTGCATACATCAACCTAGAGTAGGTTCCCTGGATTGGTTCTTTGCTGTATTCAAGTTCTTACCTCCGCTCCTTTTTCCAACAACAGCTCAATGCAGTCAGCATCAGCAACCATGCAAGCACAGTGTAGTGGCTTCAATGTACCATGCATACAGTTAACATCCGCACCCTAGTAAAACACAGAGTAGAGAAAATGAGGGAAGTTTAGCAGTCTATAGTGGACTACATTTGAAGCCAAATATTGACAACATACTCTTTGCACTGAAGAGCAACAGATGCCAAATCAGAATGCTTCCTATCTATCTAGGATAAGATAAGGGGCATAAAACAGAATAAAAAGTCTAGTTCATTACAGCCTCATCATACATGTTGCTATTTATTTACTGCAGAAAACTCAAACAAAATTGGACAGAATTCAAAGGTATCCACAAAGGAAAAGAAGACTTATATTGCAGGGTGCTAAAAAGATGGCCTTTACTGAAAAGGCCCAGGTTATCCTCAAACTAGTTATATTTAGGGAGAGCAACTCATTATTGCAATTATTGTTCAAAACCTGGGATAACATTAATGCATCCCATGGGCATCCCAGCCAATGGGTTGACTTATCACCTATCTAATAGTTGCTGGCAATTAATAAAATGAAGCAGTTGGCAACATCAATCAAGTCTAACATGGAACCTTCATCTGTAGTAATTGAATGCTGAAGTAATCTTAGCATTGACCTTTGGAGCTAAGTGTTAATTTTACTTTGAAGATGAGAAATGTCACATTTAAATAAGCTTGATGAATAGTGGTCATGAAATCCTGGGCACTTTGCTCTGCTAATGAACTAAACCAACTTCCTTTTGTTTATTTTTTAATGGAGTCAAAAAACCTCTTAAAGACTACTACTTCCTTCTAAATCTACCAGCGATAAAGTGTAATTTTCTGGTCACAGATAATCGCTTCAGAACTCTGCCCCTTCCAGTATTTTTAAAAACAACTTTCTTCCCTATAAATTGTTTTTCATGCCATCTAGAACTAGTTGTAAAAGAACTGCTGGCTAACACCTGCAAGGTCACCTAACTGGATTCAGACCCAGAGCTTTTTAGAGATTCCAAAATAGCAAGCTTTCAAAACAATGCAAAATATATCCACAGGTTTATCACATACCCTCCTGATAAGGTCTTCAACATTGTCATGCGGAAAAGATCTGATGGCTGCTATAGTCCGAATCAAACGCTCTGACAAAGAATATTTACTCTGAATGCTCTGCATTATATACCACATAGTGGAACTCAGTTTCTCAGCTTGCTTCACATGCTCCAAGTGAGCTGGGGAAAAAGAAATCAGACATCACTTGTGTTACATTTCAATAGCAGGTTTTTTATTAATTTCAGTATGCCAGGCAGTTAGCTTATTTATACCAAAATATTTGTTATCAACACTGTTTTCTGAATAGCCACTGTGCTTTTTTTTTTTAAAGTTCTATATTTAAGCATTAGCTCAAGCACCAGAGGCAACAAGGAGTTCCACACAAGTGAGAAAGCTGGCATAGGAAAGTCCTCCTACGCCAAGCACAGAAGTACAGCAGGAATTAATGCTACAGGAAAAAGGGATCTCTTTGTTCTTCCTCAACCAGACTACATCAGGCTCGTGATTCAGAAGGGGGTACTTAAGAACTTACTTTCAAGGTACAATTTAGTTTTAACCAAAGTGGTATTCCTTGCCTGAGAAAATGCCATGAGGCAGCAATAAAATCATAAACTCATAGAATAATAGTTGGAGGAGATCATGTGGGCCATTTAGTCCAACCCCCTGCCATGAGGGAAAAACACAAAATATCCTGGCAGCCTCTATTTAAAAGCTTCCAAGGAAGGAGCTTCCACCACACTCCATGGCAGAGAGTTCCACTGCTGAACAGTTCTTACAGTAAGGAATTTCTTCCTAATGTTCAGATGGAAACTCCTTTCCTGTAATTTGAACCCATTGTTCTGAGTTCTAGTCTTCAGGGCAGCAAAAACAAGCCTGTTCCCTCTTCCTTATGGCATCCTTTTACATATTTATACATGGCTATCATGTCTCCTCTCAACCTTCTCTTCTGCAGGCTAAACATACCCAGTTCTTTTAAGACGATCTTCCTAGGGATTCATGGTCTCCAAACCTTTGATCATTTTAGTCGCCCTCCTCTGGACACCTTCCAGCTTGTCAATATCTCTTTTGAATTGTGGTGCCCAGAATTAGACACAGTATTCCAGGTGAGGTCTAACCAAAGCAGAACAGAGAGGCACCATGACTTCCTTTGACGTAGACACTATACTCCTTCTGATACAGCTCAAAATCTCATTGGCCTTTTTAGCTGTTGCATCAAACCATTAAATAATAATAATCATCATCATCATCATCATCATCTTTATTTGTATCCCGCCCCATCTCCCCGAAGAGACTTGGGGTGGCTTACAGTAAACAAACAAAAACATTAAATAATATAACACAGACAATAATCACAATAGTCACATATCACCTAATACAAACAAAATAACACAATAAGATAAACATTAAAAACCAGTTTAAAACTATTTTGCCCTTTAAAAACAATAGAAATATAAATGACACTTAAAACCAGCCCATTCCTATACATGTTGGCTCATGTTCAACTTGTTGTACATGCAGACTCCAAGGTCTTTTTCACATGGACTGTTGTCGAGCCAGGCATCACCTACCTTGTATCTTTGCATTTAATTTTTTCTGCCCAAGTTGGAGTATCTTAAGAGAGTAAGTACATAAAATGTAGATAGGTCTATGTCTATGTATCTCTCTCTTTGTGTGTATACACACAAACAAAGAGAGAGATACATAGAGGCATATATGCAGAGTGCTGCAAAAATGTATAGAAGCATAGAATAACAATGTTCATCCCTTCCACATACCACTGCTCTGCCTCATAGAGAGAGAAGAACAGGCACAACTCCATTATGCCTAAACCAAGAAGCAGATGAAAGACACTGCCTTCGTCCCAATTGCCACTTATTAAACCAACCCCTTATAAGAGAAGGAGGCAGATACATAAATTGTAATAGAAAAATGTATGGATACTGAACATTTATCATGAAAGCCTTTCATTGATTTTTTTTAAATCTATGATGTATTGCTTATTTCACAGACTCAGAAGTTTCTTATTACACTTGTGCGAAATACAAACACAAGGCTTGCGACATATGTGTCGAACTCTAGGCCTGTGGGCAGGATCCGACCTGTCATGTACTTCCATGCGACCCTCCCAAGGCTGGACTACAACTCCCTCATTAGACATAATAGAATCATAGAACAATAGAGTTGGAAGAGAATGTAGACCTATCTACATTTTATGTACTTCTAGTTCAACTCCCTGCCATGCAAGAAAAACACAAAGTACTTAACATCTTATAATTCTGGATATTTCTGCAATTTTTTCCCAAAAAATATAGACAGGGTTAGTAACATTTCAAGAGCAGAGAAGTAGTGTGAGAAACTACAAGAGAGACTTCAAGGAAGAAACTGCAATTGCTGCACAGGGAGGACAATTTAAACGTCTTCTATGAAACTGAAATTTAGGATGGAATCTGACGATCATTCTTATAACATTTACTAGCCATCTCTTGCCACACATTGCTGTGGCCTAGTCTGTATATATGTGTTTTGTGTGTATATATATGTTCGTGCATATGTGTGTGTAGATGTGCACATATGTGTGTATATATCTGTGTGTTTATATGTGTATATGTATATTGTGTATATGTGTGTGCTTGTCTATATGCATATTTGTGTGTATGTATGTGTGCCTGTATGTGTTCATGTGTATGTGTAAGCGCGAATGGAGGGTGAAAGAGAGAAATGTGCCAAGAGGAAGGCCCGTCAAGCCAACCCTGACCGAAACTGCCTTCCACCTGGAAACCAATGCCCTCACTGCGGGAGAAGATGCAGGTCAAGAATAGGGCTCCACAGTCACCTACAGATCCACAAGAATACTGATCCTGGAAGACTATCCTACTCAGCCAACAAGGGATCGCCTAAATGCAAAAAAATAAATAAATGCATGTGTATATTTGTGTGTGCATGTGTGTGTATGTGTGTGTGTGTGTGTGTGTGTATGGTGTATTTTGAGGGGTTTTAAGTCTTTTCTGCTTTTTTTTTTTTGTGTGTTTTTGGGGGTGATGAACACTCATTGGGACTGTTAGATGTATTGTATCGAAATTTCATGTCAATTCATCCAGTGGCTTTTGAGCGATGTTAATCCCACAAACGAACATTACATTTTTATTTATATAAATAATCATTCAATTTATGCACGTAGCCTTCAAACAATCACCTTTGCAAGACATTATAACTGTACCCTCAATTTGTTTCTGACACCATAAATAAATATAAATACCATAACAATGTTTGCTTTGGTGAGATATTACTTTCAAGTCAGGGTCCTTCTACGCTGTCATATAAAATCCAGATTATCTGCTTTGAACTGGATTATATGGCAGTGTGGGCTCAGATAGTCCAGTTCAAAGCGGATAATGTGGATTATATGGCAGTGTGGGCTCAGATAATCCAATTCATAGCAGATAATGTGGATTATATGGCAGTGTGGGCTCAGATAATCCAATTCAAAACAGATAATGTGGATTATATGGCAGTGTGGGCTCAGATAATCCAATTCATAGCAGATAATGTGGATTATATGGCAGTGTGGGCTCAGATAATCCAATTCAAAGCAGATAATGTGGATTATATGGCAGTGTGGGCTCAGATAATCCAGTTCAAAGCAGATAATGTGGATTATATGGCAGTGTGGGCTCAGATAATCCAGTTCAAAGCAGATAATGTGGATTATATGGCAGTGGGGAAGGGACCCCCTTGATGCAGAATCCGCGGAGAAGAGGGGCCCGACTGTCTTACACTTTGGGGGCCTCTTTGAGGTGAGTCTGTTGCTCTCTGCGTGGAAAGGCAGACCACTCTCTCTCCTGTTGCTTTTGAAAGTCAATACATACCATACGTTTTTCTGTAAGCTGCTGAACCCAACAACGACAAGGCCATGAGCAAACTGAACCGGCATTATCCCTCACCCCGCCCCCCACCGCCATTTTATTCCCCCTCAGCTTCAACTCACCGACCCAAAGACCCTCTGCTTGCTGCCCGCCTTATCCGGAAGTGGAAGTTCCACCGGAAACGAATGAGGTGTCACGGCCAAGGATAGAGAGGCCCGTTATTGCCACTCAGGCCGTTCTCTTTTGGCCCCGCCCCTCAGGCCGTGCGCTTGTCACGCGTCTCCTCCAATCACGTCAGCGTATGGCCCATAAGGACCGCCTCCTGACAAAAAGGAGTACCTGATGAGGGGATGGTTATGTTATTGGGTGGATAAACGCTGCAGAATGAATGCGATGGCTCGATGCTATGGGATTTGTAGTTTGGGAAGGCACCAATCCTGGTGCCTTCCCAAACTACAATATATATATATTGTAGTTTGTAATATACAATACAATATTATATATATATATATATATATATAGAGAGAGAGAGAGAGAGAGAGAGAGAGAGTATATAGGTTTTATATATATATATAAAACCTATTAGAGAACATAACCCTTTAGAGCAGAATCTCCTCTTGTCCTATACAACCAAATATAATTGTGCTATGCAATGGTTTCAGTTGTTAGACTGAATAACCAGCAATCTCTGCATCATAGACTCATAGAGTTGGAAGCCAACCTTAAAAACTGTGGCATAGACACTGAGAACTGGGAAGCCTTGAGCGCTCCACCTGGAGGTCACCTGTGACCAGGAGTTAGAAGAGACCTCCTGGGCCATCCAGTCCAACCCCCTGCCAAGAAGCAGGAAAATTGCATACAAAGCACCCCCGACAGATGGTCATCCAGCCTCTGTTTAAAAGCCTCCAAAGAAGGAGTCTCCACCACACTCCAGGGCAGGGAGTTCCACCACTGAACAGCTCTCACAGTTAGGAAGTTATTCTTTCTCTCTCTCTCTCTCTCTCTATATATATATATATATATATAAACCTATTAGAGAACATAACCCTTTAGAGCAGAATCTCCTCTTGTCCTATACAACCAAATATAATTGTGCTATGTAATGGTTTCAGTTGTTAGACTGAATAACCAGCAATCTCTGAATCATAGAGTTGAAAGCCAACCTTAAAAACTGTGGCATAGACACTGAGAACTGGGAAGCCCTGGCCCTTGAGCGTTCCAGCTGGAAGTCAGCTGTGACTGGCAGTGCTGTGGCGTTTGAAGAGGCACAAATGGAGGGTGAAAGAGAGAAACGTGCCAAGAGGAAGGCACGTCAAGCCAACCCCGACCGGGACCGCCTTCCACCTGGAAACCGATGCCCTCACTGTGGGAGAAGATGCAGATCAAGAATTGGGCTCCACAGTCACCTACGGACCCACCGACAGAACCTTGGAGGACCATCATCCTCGGACTACGAGGGATTGCCTAAGTATTGGGTGTGTAAACGTTGCAGAATGAATGCGATGGCTCGATCCTATGGAATTTGTAGTTTGGGAAGGCGCCAGTCCTCTTTGGCAGAAGAAGGTATTAAAGAACATAACCTATTAGAAAACATAACCCTTTAGAGCAGAATCTTCTCTTGTCCTATACAACCAAATATAATTGTGCTATGCAATGGTTTCAGTCGTTAGACTGAATAACCAGCAATCTCTGAATCATAGAGTTGGAAGAGATCTCATGGGCCATCCAGTCCAACCCCCTGCCAAGAAGCAGGAAAATTGCATACAAAGCACCCCCGACAGATGGTCATCCAGCCTCTGTTTAAAAGCCTCCAAAGAAGGAGCCTCCACCACACTCCAGGGCAGGGAGTTCCACCGCTGAACAGCTCTCACAGTTACGAAGTTCTTCCTAATGTTCAGGTGGAATCTCCTCTGATCTGTTAGGAAAACAGATTTGCTAGTGCATAAAAACAGCAGAGCTTTAGAAGTGTTTTTCGTTGCCCTACTCTCCCATAAAACAACTTGCTTCATATTATATGAACCCAAGAGACAAAAATGAAGTAGACTTTGATGCAAATAACATGTGTGGTTTACACACAACTTTCGTGTGTTTAGGAGCCCCCGATGGCGCAGTGGATTAAAGCGCTGAGCTGCTGAGCTTGTTGACCGAAAGGTCACAGGTTCGAATTTGGGGAGCGGGGTGAGCTCCTGTTGTTAGCCCCAGATTCTGCCAACCCAGCAGTTCGAAAACATATCTATATAATATCTATATAAATAAACATTTAATGTTTGTTTGTGGGATTAACGTAACTCAAAAACCACTGGACAAATTGACACCAAATTTGGACACAATACACCTATCAGGCCAACAAGTGACCATCACTCATAAAAACACAGTAGAAGAGACTTTAAAAGCCAAAAAACAAAAAAAACATTACAATTCATGCACAAAAACATATATGATATTGAGTAAGAATTTAGAGGGTCTCGCATAGGGGGCAGAGACCTGGCAGATCCACCAAGGAGGGTCCGCTGTAACACTGGTGAGAATGAAGCCCAAAAGAAATTTTCCCTGATTTTACCCAAATAAATCTCACCAAAGTTCATGATCCCTCGTTGTCCGAGTAGGATAATCCTCCAGGGTGGGTCCGTAGGTGACTGTGGAGCCCTATTCTTGATCTGCACCGTCTCCCACAGTGGGGGCATTGGTTTCCAGGTGGAAGGTGATCCTGGTCGGGGTTGGCTTGATGCACCTTCCTCTTGGCACGTTTCTCTCTTTTGCCCTCCATCCGTGCCTCTTCAAATTCTACAGCATTGCTGGCCACAGCTGACCTCCAGCTGAAGCGCTCATGGGCCAGGGCTTCCCAGTTCTCAGTGTCTATGCCAGAGACTTTAAGGTTGGCTTTGAGCCCATCTTTAATTCTCTTTTCCTATCCTCCAACATTCTGTTTTCCGTTCTTGAGTTCAGAATAGAGCAACTGCTTTGGGAGACGGTGGTCGGGCATCCGGACAATGTGGCCGGTCCAACGGAGTTGGTGGCGGAGGACCATCGCTTCAATGCTGGTGGCCTTTGATTCTTCCAGCACGCTGACATTTGTCCACTTGTCTTCCCAAGAGATTTGCAGGATTTCCAGAGGCAGCACTGATGGAATTGTTCCAGGAGTTGCATGTGACATCGTAGACAGTCCACATTTTGCAGGCATATAGCAGGGTTGGGAGGACAATAGCTTTGTAAACAAGCACCTTGGTATCCATACGGATGTCCTGGTCCTCAAATACTCTCTGCTTCACTCAGAAAAGTGTTGCACTCGCAGAGCTCAGGCGGTGTTGAATTTCTGTGTCAATGTTGACTTTTGTGGAGAGGTGGTTGCCAAGGTAGCGGAAATGGTCAACATTTTCTAATGTTATGTCATTAAGTTGTATTTCTGGCATTGCTTCTAAATGCTTCTGGAACATGACCTTACAGCCCAGAAAAACTCACAGCAACCCAGTGATTCTGGCCATGAAAACCTTCGACAACACATTATTCTGCACTCTGCAGCAAATATTCACTGATTTCCAAAGTCAACATAGTATGATGCTCACCGTCTCAATCTGATCTCGAAGAAACTCCTCCCGGGGACTGTTTGGCAGGAGCAAAATGCATAGACTTTTGATACCCACTTGCATCTTTCTCTAGATCAGTGCTTCTCAGCCTTCCTAATGCTGCGACCCCTTAATACAGTTCCTCATGTTGTGGTGACCCCCCCCCCCCACCATAAAATTATTTCCATTGCTACTTCATAACTGTCATTTTGCTCCAGTTATGAATCGTAATGTAAATATCTGATATGCAGGATGGATTTTCATTCACTGGACCAAATTTGGCACAAATACCCGAGACGCCCAAATCTGAATACTGGTGGGGTTGGGGGGTTGACTTTGTCATTTGGGAGTTGTAGTTGCTGGGATTTATAGCTCATCTACAATCAAAGAGCATTCTGAACTCCACCAATTGAACCAAACTTGGCACAGAGAACTCCCATGACCAACAGAAAATACAGGAATGGTTGGACGGGCATTGACCATGAGTTTTGGAGTTGTAATTTACCTACATTCAGAGAGCACTGTGGACTCAAACAATGATACATCCAGAGGCGGCCCTAGGTAATTTTCAACGGTAAGCAAACAGTATTTTGCCCCCCCCCCCCCCCAAGCAATCACTGATATATATTTTCTGTTCGTCGTGGGAGTTCTGTATGCCATATTTGGTTCAATTCCATCATTGGTGGAGTTCAGAATGCTCTTTGATTGTAGGTGACTTATACATCCCACTAACTACAACTCACATATGTCAAGGTCTATTTTCCCCCAAGAGCGCCCCTGGGCAAAATCAACTTGGCCACGGTGGTCCACGCTCTGGTTACATCCCGTCTAGACTACTGCAATGCTCTCTACGTGGGGTTGCCTCTGAAGACTGCCCGGAAGCTTCAATCAGTCCAACGAGTGGCAGCCAGATTGCTAACAGGAGCGGGGTACAGAGACCATACAGCCCCTCTGTTACACCAGCTCCACTGGCTGCCGATTAGCTTCCGTGCACAATTCAAAGTGCTGGTTTTGACCT
>NW_026845477.1:120585471-120603451 GCF_025583915.1 Anolis sagrei ordinatus | reverse complement strand
ATGCCGTCATTCCCATGCTGGTCAGCGCAGCCATTACTCAAAGGGACAGAAGCGGCGACAGAAGAGTGATTGATCGCGATGCAACGCTCCTGAAGGTGTCGTGCGTCCACACAATGCAGAGACTAGAGACAGCGACACCGATCTTCGTATACCTCAGAACCCTCGCCCGCCCCTCGCTTCTTGGCGTGCAAGACCCCGTAGCTTCACCTCCTGCTCCGCCTTTTTCGCCCTTCACAGCACTATCGTTCCCAGCAGCCCCTTGAGCCAAGAGTTGGGAGAATCGTCGCCTGTTATCCTTTCGCTTCCGACCGGCCTCCATCCCAAAGGCAAGTGAGTTGGAATGCATTGCCTGCAGGAAGGGATTTTTTGGGGGGAATCTGCATCGCAAGGACAGGAGAGCAGCTTATCTTGGGATATGGCCCAGCTTTGGAAAATAATGGGCCACATAGCTTTGGCTTCCCTTTCTTCCTTTGGCTTTCAGAGGATCAGATCTTGCCACTGTCACCCTTGGAGACAAGGACTCCCCCTCTCCCTCCTCCTCTTTCCATCATTGCCCTTCTCTCTCTCTGTCTGACCTTGTAATTGTTGCAGAATTTGGGAATTGCAAAATTTGGGAGGGATTTGAGCCTCTCTCTGCTTCCCCCTCCCCACCTGCTTGCCCCCAAATGACATTGCTGGGTCCCAAGATGGCCCCTCCGAGAGCAAGCTGTCATTCATTCAAAAGTTGCTTCTTTTAGGAGGGAGAGGAAGATGTGATCCCTTGTCCCTAAATACAGAGGTTGAATAGTGTTCAGGCTCAGGAGGGCTGGTTTTGAAAAGTTCAAAAATAAAATGTCTCTAGGTAAAGGTAAAGGTTTTCCCTTGATTCTTGTGGGTTTTTTCGGGCTATGTGGCCATGTTCTAGAGGCATTTCTCCTGACGTTTCGCCTGCATCTATGGCAAGCATCCTCAGAGGTAGTGAGGTCTGTTGGATCTAGGCAAAAGGGTTTATATATCTGTGGAATGACCAGGGTAAGACAAAGGACTCTAAAATTAGAACAGCACAACAACAGACAGGAAACAAACAAGGACATCTAATCACCTCTCAACAAAAGATTGCTCCAGGCACTGCCAGGCAATCAAATGCTAATCAAGGTGGTCAGTTGAAACATTCACACCTAGCTCCAGCAGACAAGAGTCCTTTGTCCCACCCTGGTCATTCCACAGATATATAAACCCATTTTCTTAGTTCCAACAGACCTCACTACCTCTGAGGATGCTTGCCATAGATGCAGGCGAAACGTCAGGAGAGAATGCCTCTAGAACATGGCCATAGCCCGAAAAAACCCACAAGAACCTAGTGATTCCAGCCATGAAAGCCTTCGACAATACATTTTCCCCTTGGCTTTGTCTTTTGACGTCTGAGATGGAGAAGGTGCTCATCTCCATTTCTAAGCTGAAGAGCCGGCGTTGTCTGTAGACACCTCCAAGGTCATGTGGCCGGCATGTCCGCATGGAGTGGCGTTACCTTCCTGCAGAAGTGGTATCTATTGATCTACTCACATTTGCATGTTTCCTAACTGCTAGGTTGGCAGAAGCTGGGGCTAACTTATGAAACAATGAGTAAGGTAAAGGTTTCCCCCTGACATTAAGTTCAGTCATGTTCAACTCTGGGGGTTGGTGTTCATCTCCATTCCTAAGCTGAAGAGCTGGCATTGTCTGTAGACACCTCCAAGGTCATGTGGCCAGCATGTCTTCATGGAGCGCCATTACCTTCTCCCACAGTGGGACTCAAAGAGGCTTACAATGCAAGCTAAAACACAATAGCTAAGGAATTATATAGTATAAAAGTTATAGCATTGAACAACAAATCCATCCAAGATGCTATTTATCAATTTAAAAATAAAAACGAGATTTTGACATAACAGCACACCTGTGCATATCTGACTACCACAACCAGTTAAAGACTGAAGGCCTGTTTCATTAGGAAGGACGTTGCCTCTTGGCAGAAATAGGACATAGAAGAGACCAACCAAGATCCCCACAGGAGAAAGTCCCAAGGACTATGAGCAGCTTCCGAGAAGACTCTCTCTTGTGTGTTCTTGAGACAAACCTTAATGCATGGTCAGACAGAGAGAAAACCATCTGATGAATATTGTAAGACTCAGGCAGACTCATATAAACAGATAGGAGTTCTTGAAATAGCCTGTAAAGGTAAAGGTTTTCCCCTGACATTAAGTCCAGTTGTGTATGACTCTGGGGGTTGGTGCTCATCTCTAAGCCGAAGAGTCGATGTTGTCTGTAGACACCTCCAAGGTCATGTGGCCAGCATGACTGCATGGAGCACCGTTACCTTCCCGCTGGAGCAGTACCTATTGATCTACTCACATTTCCATGTTTTTGAACTCATTGGTTGGCAGAAGCTGGGCATAACAGCAGGAGCTCACCTCGCTCCCCAAATTCGAACCTGCGACCTTTCGATAAGCAAGTTCAGCAGCTCAGCAGTTTAACCCACTGCGCCACCAGGGGCTATGTGTGTTTGTGTCTTTAAATATGTCTATGTCTATATCTATCTATATATGTCTATATATAGCCTTAAAAATGTGTGTCTGAGGACACATTAAAGATCAACAGATTTGCAATGCAGTCCTGTGCATGCCTATTCAAAGGTGGTCCCTATTGATTACAGCAAGTTTAGCGTTGCAGCATATTTGTGGCATGGGGTGCATCTGCACTGTAGAATTAATGCAGTTTGACACCACAAACTGCTGTGGCTCAGTACTATGGTGTCCTACCATTGCTTTCCGGGCTGAGAGTATGACTTGCCCAAGGTCACCCAATGGGCTTTCCTTGGCAAAGCATTGGTGAGGTATCAGGACTATTAAAAACTTTGTAAAGCTACAACTCCGATAATTCCATCATCTTGAACCATGGCAGCTAAAGTGGTGCCAAACTGCATTAATTCCAGTGTGGATGCACCTATAATCTACTGGTCTGAATATACATACATGACCACAAAGGGGTTATGACAGATATGTGCAAACTTGGGCCCTCCAGGTGTTTTGGACTTCACTCCCACACTCAGGCTATTTTATTTTCCCCCTCAGCCGGATAAGGGTTATGATGACTGTTTAACCTCGGAGATTATTGGTGACAATCCCATCTGGAAGGCATGTTTACAGTGATAATTTGGCCATGTGTTTTTGTGGCCATAGAGTCCACTAGACTTGGTTGAGTTTCCTTGTGAGTGTAACTTTTATGCAAAGAGGATTGTGTGCACCAATGCCTTCAAAATCATCTGTTGATGTATTGTGCTCCCATAAATTTCATAGCTTTTTCTTAAGCAAGGAAGATGCAGAGATGGTTTTTCTTCTGAACTACAGTCCACAGCATATTGATATTTGTTGCTGGTCTCCCACCCAAGTACTAACCTTGTCTGACCTTGCTTAACTTTGAAGATCAGGTGAAATCCAGTGCCTTCAGCGTCAATACTTGTATATTAATTGTACATATATATGTTGGGTGCCTTCGAGTATTTTCTGATGTACAGCAACCGTATGACTGGGTTTTCTTGGTGGGATTTGTTCAGAGCAGATTTACCATTGCTTTCCGGGCTGAGAGTATGACTTGCCCAAGGTCACCCAATGGGCTTTCCTTGGCAAAGCATGAATTCACACCCTGGTCTCCCAGTATTCTGGTCCAACACCCAAACTATTACATCACATAGTGTATTTAAGCAATTGATTTATCAATTTCCATATGACTGTATTGGAGGTGGAGGAAGTATAGGATTTTATAGGTATTATGTATGTAGGAAGGGTTCAGCTAGCATAGTGGCAACACTACCAATAGAAATAGAAAGAGAGCCATGTGGCAGGTAATGGGAAAGAGTCTTCTCCTTATCCGAGACCTTGCAGCTACTACCAGTCAGAACTGTTATTATCCCATCTTTTTCCTCATCTGAGACTCAATGGATTGAATTGTTGTGTGTCTTCAAGTTGTTTCCAGCTTATGACAGCCCTAAGGCAAATCTATCACAGGTTTTCTTGGGAAGATATGTTCAGAAGAGACTGAGCCTTACCCAAGGTCACCCAATGAGTTTTCATGTCTGAATGGATTCTATAATTGTAGTCCAACATTTAAACCATCACACCACACTGGCTCAAAATACAAAAGTCACCCAGGGATCTGAGAGTCCTGCTGGAAAAGGTATGAGTGCCTGATCACAACTTCATCTCATTCATGTTCCATGCTCCTTCCCATAGCCCATTCTCAGAGGTAGCTGTGTTGAGCATGCAGCAAAACAACAGAATTCAACATTCATTAATTCTAATGCCTTTATAGCTTGAGAATTGGCAACTGTAGTGGTTTCTTTTGGATGTAAAAGTAGAATGTGAAAGCTTTCTATAGAAAGACACTTCTCACCTGCATTTTATATTTGCTGGCTAAGGCTGTTGTGTGTTGCAGTGCAGCAATCTCAAAACTATATTCAATTTTGTGTGCTTTCAAGTTGTTTAGATTTACAACAACCCTATTACAGGTCTTTCTGAAGCTGAGTGTGTGTGACTCCAGTGAGTTTCAATGGTATATGGCAGAGATCCTCAAACTAAGGCCCGGGGGCCAGATATGACCCTCCAAGGTCATTTACCCGGCCCTTGCTCAGGGTCAACCCAAGTCTGAAATGACTTGAAAGCACCCAACAGCAATCCTATCTCATCAGCCAAAAGCAGGCCCACACTTCCCATTGAAATATTAATAAGTTTATATTTGTTTAAATTGTTCATTTTAATTATTGTATTGTTTTTAAGTGTTTTTGCACAACAAATAGGATATGTGCAGTGTGCATAGGAATTCATTCATTTTTTTTTCAAATTATAATCCAGCCCTCCAACAGTTTGAGGGACTGTGACCTGGCCCTCTATTTAAAAAGTTTGAGGACCTTTGGTCTATGGGAATCAAAACCCTGGTCTATAGTGTTGTAGTCAAACACTCAAAGCACGACACTGCACTGGCTCTCTGGAAACTACATGCCCCCTCCCCCCAATCCCTGCTGTAAATATTTCATGTATATAATCTGTGCCTACAGCACTGTGGCAGCCAATTTGGATAAAGAAATTTTATTACCCCTTAGGATTTGGTTGTATAAAGTGAGCATATTGCTGGGGCTGGAATCTTGTGATAAGTAGAGACTCCTTGGGTGCATGCAAACCACCTTTCCTTCTAACCAGGGTAATCTCAGCCAAAACCTGTTTATCTGGGACACAGCAGGAGGTCCGCAGGCAGGGAAGGACTTCTAAGTAAGCTTTAGACTGAGCCCTTCCGAACAGTCTTTCCATTAAATCCACAAGATTACTAACCCATATTGATGTACAGTAGAAGCACAAGACACTACCAACAGACCAAGTGTCATACTCACTGTTCAATTATTTCAGCAGCATCTATTATTAACTTCAGGACTTTGGACAGGAGTCTTGCCCAGCCATATCCGGAGATACCAGGAGACATTGGCTAAGTACTTGGACTACGATTATGAATGGAGTAATTTTAATGTGAAATGTAATGCTTTCAAATGTTTAGTATGTATTCATTTTAATTTAATTTAAAATTTTGGAATTGTATGTATTTTAAGGCATTGAATAATTGCCTCTGTGTCAGCCGCCTTGAGTCTCCTTTGGGGTAGAGAAAGACGGGGTATAAATAGTGCAAATACATAAATAAATAAACTTTGATTCAGCTTATTCTGAAAAAAAATCAGCTTTACATCCAACAGCCATACACAAATATGTATGAGTTGCTCTAAAAGGCACATCTGCAACAGTGGGTTGAAAAATCAACCTTTTTTTGTTGTAGATGTAAGGAGTTCGATCACATAAGATCAGCTTTCATAATTATTATTCAATGACATTCTGGAGATTCTTGCTTTGTCAGATTCTGGCTTTTAGCCAAGGAGCATACATTCACGCCAGTGAGTCAATATTTTCAATCAATATGTCTATCAATATGTCTCCTTTGAGTTGGGTATGTTATGAAAACTGCTGTGATTTTTATCCTGGCACTTCTGTTATGCCTCTGATGACTGCCAGCATGGTAATCAAAGAAGCATGTGTTTCACCTTGATTTTAGTTGGGTCCTTTAACATAGTATTGCTTTGTTTATAGGGTATTACTAGTTCTATACATACCTGCAATTTCTCTAACTTCAGTTCTTTCCTTCTCCCCAAAACAGCAAAAGTCTTGAAAAATCCTGCTTTGAGATGGAGTGTAGAGATCCAAGCCTTGTGGAGATTCATGACTCAGATGATGGTGGAACGGCAAAGAGAGTCTATGTAGGTGAGCAGCTCAATGCTATTACAAAGCCATTAAACCCTTAGGTTACCCCACATCCAGTGTGTCATGCAAGCTTTCCATTCCATATTTTATCTTCAAAGCAATCCTAGGAGGTAGGTTAGACTAAGAGAAAAATCACTTGCACAAAGCCATGCAGAACGTTTAATGACTGAGTGGATATGTAAACTTGGGCCTCACAAATCATAGCTTGACACTCTAGATGATTTGCTATGCTGGCTGTTAAAGTTATAGTTTGATATGTGATCAGACTTAAAAGGATTTCCTTTTTCACATGGTCCTTCAATAGTAGATTTAGCAGCTCGCTAAAGTTCACTTATTAACTGGAGCGAATATGCACCAGGCTTGTGTAAACTACTTTGCATTTATTTGAAATTTTCCAACAAGAGCTAGGGCCAAAATTCCAGGGAGGAATACGCTTAGAAGTAAAGAACAGCGATATTTCTGAACATATGCTCAACCTAAGCATATGCTAACGTCTAACTCCCAGCACCCTGCATTACAAGCTAAATTGATTAGGAACTGCAATCTGAAACATACGCAGACTCACATATTCCCCCACCACAGTTCCTGAGGATGTTGGCACCTTATCAGTGCTGATGAGAGCTGTACTCCAACAATATGGAGAGCCACAGGTTCAACACTGCTGTGATATGCTCTTGTTGGTCATTTCCCCAGCAGCATACATTTCTGGCCGCTGAAGATAAAAGTGCCAGTTCCTAATCTATGTTTCTGGCAACAACTGAATTATATGGCTATTTCTCAGCAGTTGACAAAAGTGGAGTGAGCGAGGGCGAGGAAGATGACCACATGGAGCACAAAACCATCCAGCCTGGTATCCACCATGGACAATCCTCTTGGAAGGCCAGTTCGCAGCAAGGTTCAGCGATAGAACGGCAAGGGGGCCTGCTACCTCCTGGCAGCTACTGTGAGGGTGAGGCAGCGGTTGCAGCCAACATGGTTTCACGATCCAGCAAGCAGCGCCCTTTCATCTGTAATGAGTGTGGCAAGAGCTTCAGTCACTGGTCGAAACTGCTACGGCACCAGCGCACACACACAGGTGAGCGGCCCAGCACCTGCACTGACTGTGGCAAGAGTTTCTCGCAGAACTCGCACTTGGTTCAGCACCGCCGCACGCACACTGGTGAGAAGCCCTATGTTTGCCGCGATTGTGGCAAGAGCTTCAGCTGGAGCTCCAACCTGATCCAGCACCAGCGCATCCATACAGGGGAGCGGCCTTACACCTGTGGGGACTGTGGCCGCAGCTTCACCCAAAGCAAAAACCTGGCCAAGCACCGGCGGACACACACAGGAGCCCGGCCATTCCGTTGTCCTGAGTGCGGGAGAGGCTTTGCACACACGGCTGGCCTGGTCAAACACCAGCGCCTTCGTCATGACACAGATTCTCCCATAGGTCACCCCTGTCCAGAATGCGGCCAACGCTTCCGCGCCCCATCCGAAGTAGAACGTCACCGGGTTGCTCACCATGGTGTCGCCCCATCCGAGCCCTTCATATGTGTGGAGTGTGGAGAGTGTTTCACTAAAAGTACCACATTGGTCCGTCACAAGCGAGTGCACAAGCCCATCTTCGTGCGTTAAAACGTTTAATCCCTCTGGGGGATGAGCATTCTTAACCGCGTCTGGTGAGGTTTACAGCCTAGAGTGTACGGGCTGGGGGGCCAAAGTGAGTCTCTAACGGCAACCTGTGTCTTGCTTGGGCAGACCAAAGGCTCTGTTAGACCCACCATACAAGACCACTAAGCAGTGGCAAGGGAAGGAGGGAGGAAGTTGGACTTCAGCCATGTGATATACGATGGAGATTGCTTTGAAGGCAAGATTTTGATTGCATTTAGTCAAGACCAAATGCAATCTCCCTTTTGAGAATATACAGGTACTGCTACTGTACATAACATTGAGGTGGGAGTATTCTTTAGATAGAAGCCATAGTAGAAAGCCTCAAGGAGAGGAGGAAAGAGCTTCAGACAAAAGTAAGGCTTCTTGGCACTTTGGTGGACAAATGGACTCTCATTGGAGAGAGAGTACTATGCAGAAAAACTGAGTTCCCTCAAGGAAGGAGCAAGGAAAAGAAAAGAAAAGAAAAGAAAAGAAAAGAAGGAAAGAGAGGACAAATAATATAGGTGGGGACGAGAGGTTGGAATCAACCTTGTAAAATAAATTATTGTGTACCCCCTATCTCAAAGTGCCAGTCTCTCTCTCTCTTTCTCTCACTAACCACTTCTTGTTTCATACATTTCTGACTAAGAGGAGCTGTTCAAAAGACAAAAGAAAATCAGTGGACCAAATTCCGAAAAGATAACATTGCACAGCTGAAAAGGCTATAAATAGATAGACCAAGGCCCATAATTTGAAAGTAAGAAATGAAAAAGAATGGGTTATTGCAATTATTTCCTTTTTTGTTGTTGCAGTAAGCAAGATATAACCACATTGCATTACAATTGTAACTTAAGGAATAATATCTTTGCAGAGTTTTGCAATGTAATTGTAACTGTTTCAGTTGCTTTTATAGCAATCAAGTATGTAGCCTCACTAGATGTGTTTTGTACAGCAATTCAGGATGGCTTGAGACTCATAGGTGAGTTGAACTACATTTTAAGAAATAACATTCCCAGCTCTGGGAAGGATCAAGCCTCTATGTCCATTTATCAATTGATATACGCAAGTACAACTTGCTTGTTATAGTTCAGTGTTCACATCCAGTTTCTAAAAAAAAAGATTTTTTGGTTGAAGAAAGATTGGGAGGGAGTGAAATTAAAAGCACATGTCATATTCCTCCATGGTAAATAGGGAGCGGGTGTGATCCAGCGGATGCATAAAAAGCCCTGGGTGGCACACTGTGCTCTTATCTGGCTTAACATTACAAAGTTGAGTTTGTGGGAATCTCTGACTGACATCCTCTACATCACTGCATTCCTATTTGTCTCTCGCATAGCTGCAATAAACTGTATGCAATTCAGAATCAGAAAGCTAACTTGCTGAATTTGTCCTCAGAATTCTGCAAGCCCCAGGCTAAGCTGTAGCTTATTCTTATTAAGGCTAAACTACAATGTAGTGTTCTTCTCCAGTACTGTAGCTGAATTCAGCCACTGGTCATCTTGCTGGAGACAATGGGAGTTGTACTCAAGAGTCCAGGTCAGTGAAGCCTGTGTGAAAGTTTATATGGTTAAGAATATCCTGTACAGAAATAGACCTAATGCCAAAAAAACCCCCAGCAGATCAGGAATAGGTCTCTACAGTCACCTATAGACCCACCACCAAGACCCTACACTTGGAAGGCAATCATACTTGGCCACAAGAGACAGCCTATAATGATGATGACATTCATTGCATGCACATTTAATTCAAACGTAACCTGCAATCAATCCTGGGAAGTTCAGTGCTCCATATCATCCTGTCCCAGTTCTCTGCATTGATCTCTCATATTTGTGAAGACCAGTCATAATGCTACATGCTCTGTAAACCTGTCTGTTTATTTTTATACAATTCCATTTACAAGTAACGAAGTTTTACTGGCGTCTGGAATTAGATCACCAGAAACACAAGGCCTCTAGCCACAGAGCCACTGTAA
The DNA here is from genome assembly GCF_025583915.1 of Anolis sagrei ordinatus. Classification (NCBI taxonomy): domain Eukaryota; kingdom Metazoa; phylum Chordata; class Lepidosauria; order Squamata; family Anolidae; genus Anolis; species Anolis sagrei. The sequence goes on along the minus strand of NW_026845477.1, from coordinate 120,593,542 downwards.
GATTGCAAACAAATGAATCTGCAAGATGCCATCATTTCCAGATTAGGGCCAAACCAGAATTCCACACACATTCAAGCAAATAGAGACATCCCTCCCCCGAAAATAAAAACCCCAGTTGTCTGGATTGCTGCACTTTGAGGGTACAATGTTGGACTGTATCACAAAGAGACAAACTGTAGATACATGAATGACCTGTGTTTGCTAGGCCTTTGTTGCTGCTGCTTGTGAAGCCCCTGCTGCTGTTAGCTGCTGAATCTTCTGGCTCATCATCTCCATCACGGCTGCAAAAGAAGAGACCAAAAGAGGGACAAGAGTTTAGCTAGTTGGAGCTGTTAAAATCAGCTGAGAAGCTGCCAGCTCCAGGTCCTACCTTGCTTCATTCCATGTTTCTCCTGCAGTGCTGGCTGGATCTTCTCAATCTGTTTGGTTAGGAAATCGATCTTCCTCTTGAAGAAATCTCTGGCATCATCCACTGACTGCAAGAACAAAGGCACCATGACAACTCTACATTATCTCTCATTCTAATCCAAAAAATGCCAAGTTGGAAACTTGCATAAACAAGCACCCTCACAATCTCTGACCATTGATATGCTTGGAAACAGTCTGGCATGCCTCCTGTACAGGGCTGCTATAACGCCAGGCGTTTTATATTCATAGTAGAGTATATATACCCAGTACTGCCCAGGTGTTGAAAGGAGCTGCCGCCGCTCTGCTTTCATTCCATCTATTTCCCTCTCATGACTTCCCCCCATTCCTTTTTCTTCCTTCCCTCCTTTTTCTCCCCACTCCGTCCTCCCTTTCCTTCTGCTCCCCTTTCTCCCTTCTCCAGCTTTGAAAAGGCTTACTGCCAATATCTCTATGGAAACATGGCTCTCTTTGTGGCTCTTTCCTTCCTTCCTCCCTTCCCCTCATACACAGTAGCGAGAGCTGCTTCACTCCCTTTCCCGAGTGACCTCAAAGAGGGCCTAGCTTCACAGCCAATCCTTGACCTAAAAACATCCAATCTAGTAACATCACAAAAAAAAACAACCCTTCACATAGCAACAGTCTTTGTGGTACAGACGGGTGGATGGGTAGACAAACTGACAGAGACCTCTGTGTGTGTATACCCTGTGTGTGTGTATTATCTCTCTCTGTGGGTTTATGTGTGCATATATGTGTGTGTGTACATGTGTATATATATTATACACATACACACACATAAAAACATGGCTACTTTGCAGATTTATTCCACAGGGATATGTGAAAGATAGCTATCTTGGTGAAACTTCTTTTAAATTAGCTAGACATTTTACTGAAAGTGACACATCTAATTTTAAGCAGCATTCCACCAAAGTTTTACCTCAATTTTTATTTATTTTTCTCTATGAATGATCATGAATGCAAGAAGCATGGGTGCTAACAAAAAATGGATGCATAGGAGTGACCTATAATCTGTCATACACACTAGTACGATACATCTGATACATGGGAAATGAGAGGGGTTGTCTTAATAATAGTATCTTTACTTTATCAGAAATCATTTCCCCATATCTGATGTTTTTGCTGTTAGATCAGTGGTTCTCAACCTGTGGGTCCCCAGATGTTTGGCCTTCACCTCCCAGAAACCCTAACAGCTGGTAAACTGGCTGGGATTTCTGGGAATTGTAGGCCAATACACCTGGGGGCCCACAGGTTGAGAACAACTGTGTTAGATAGAGCACTGTACAGAACTATCTTCCTTCACAAACCAGAGTATACCAAGGAGGTCCAGTAATGTCCTTTTATTCAAGGGCAATTCCACATTTTGGGCCCTCTGCATCATGCTGAAGATCTTGTCTACCTCTGAGTACAAACCTAAAGGGTTGATGTTTATATCAGGTTTTTTTTCCAACACAGAGTACATAGTACTACATAAGAAAAGACAGACTTGGATCAGGGGAAGTCTCAATCTATTGTTTTACCAATGGATCAAGGTATCTGAAAAAAAATGCATTTTGACCAGTCTAGAATGGGAGGGGAAGCAATGACTCCCCAGATTTTCCCCAGATTTTGCTGGATGCGACTGACATAAAACATTTGGAGGGACCCAGATTCCTTACCTCTGCTCTTGAGTCAGACAACTTTGGCAGACTACATAAAGCCATAAACCATCAACCGCCAGGATACTAAACCATAATCTTCATGCTGAGCTCACTGAACATTGGGAGGCTGAAAATGGTGGAGACTCAAACCTCAGTAGACCCCCCACCCCCGCCAAGGTTTCACAGGAAGATCAAGTATGTGTTACAACTCATTTAGATTATGGCCATCATCAAGCCAATTTACATAAATCAGAATCATGAGTGCTTACCTTTTCTACGTAGTAACCTGTTCCTACATCTATTAAGACATTGCCAACGTCTGAAAGTTTCCCAGGAACATACATCTACAAGAAAAGTTAAGGAAATGCATACAAAGCCAGGGGGGAAATCCAAAATGGTAAAGGATGGATTCAATTTGCATTCCAGGATTAAAGGAGAGATATTGAGATCAGGGCAGCATGGAGAACCTCAGAAGCATTTCACTTAGATAATGTATAGAAATATGAAAATGAATTATCATGATAGATGGAATCATTTTGTTAACTTCTGGGATGTTTTGGGTAGTCTTCAGCTGTTTTAGCACTTTAACTCCCATCACTCTCCATTTGATGACAAATGATAATGGATTAGGGGAGCTAAATTTAAAAAGATTCCTCACTATGGGATAACTTGACAGAAATGTCTTAAATAATAAAAGTACACCATAAAACACCTGAGCAATTGTATATAATATTGTAACAGATTTATGTCTGGCTGGATTATATTACTGTTTCTCAGAAGCCATCAATAGGTAGGTATAGGGACTTTGAGAAATATAGTTATCCTAATATGAACAGTGTAGCAGAAAAAACAATTAGAACATGTACCTCCAAATAATTTTGAAAGCAGGCAAGTGCAGAAAAAAGAAGTAATTAAAGGAAGTGTGGATCTCTGTTAATTGGCAAGATTTCTTTTTTCCCCACTCCATTTCTCTTTCCTCCTTGATCCTAACAGACCCGATACATGTTTCAAAGTTTTATTTTGGGATCTCCTGGATATGTTTCAAATATTAAAAAATGCTAGTTTCCAATTCTGTTTCTTGCCGATTTTGACTCCCAATAACTTTGATTAGATCTTGCTTGTTCCCTGCTGGATTATTTGAGAGGTCTTTGTTATGGACTGGATATTGCTGCTCATTTTTTCTTAAAGTTGCTCTCAAATTACATAACTCTAGTCTTAACAGGAAGGATGATGATGATGATGATGATGATGATTAATACTCTGATTTATCTCCCTGAAGGGGACTCAAAGTAGTTTAACATAAAGGCATCAGCACAACAGTTTAAAAATATACAAAATATACTAACATTAAAGCAAGATTAAAAATAACCATGATTTAAAAATTCCCAGTTAAAAACCATTAAAACACATTCAAAGTTAAAAGTTAAAACACATTCAAAGTTAGATTGTGAGAACTGAAAATGAAGTACTTCTTACAGAGACCAGTATTAGAAGGCGTTCCCTGATAAAGTTGTACTCAAGAAAAGAAGAACAAATGCAATAAAATGGTTAGGATAACCAATCCAAATACAAATTACTAAATGTTTTCTCAGCAGTAGTACAGAACACTTTACCTTGCTCAGACAGGGGCAACCTTGGGGAGATGTCAATTTAGTCTGTGCAGTGATGTCACCATGAAGAGATGTGACATCACTGTATGTAAAAGTCTGTATGTAAATGACTGATACCTAGCAGTCATTATGAGAGGCAAGTAGTTGCTAGACGAAGAACAACTTCAGATGCAGCTGGAATTATCTCTCTGAGGATCCTGGGAAAAAGGCAGGTTTTGTTTTTCTCTGGCTCTGTTCTCGGACAACTGCCTGCTTACGTAAAATCACTCAGTTTTTTAAAAAACAAACAAATGGGTACTGCTTTAGTCCAGAACCCAGGAACTGCCACAAAGAAATGACATGGGCTATAAAATTCCAGAGTTATTGGAGGGGGCGGGGGAGGGGGTGAGTCTAGTTCTGGAGATGAGGCAACCAGTTACCTAAAGCAATATTTATCTTTACCTGGGGACTGAAAGACTCCCAGTGACCACTTAGGAACCTGGAAAAAACCTCCAAAGAGAAATGAGAGCCTTTGCTGTTCTTATAACCTTTGACTGAAGCACATGTACAAATATCCACAGTTCAGGCTAGCTCCCCAAAAAGGCTGTTCTGAGATACAAACAAATGTAAAAGAGGGCAGGGAAGGGGGCACAATGGTTGGCATGGGATTTGGGAAATCCAGATTTAGTTGTGAAGCTCCCTGAGTGACCTTGGCCCAAGACAACCTCTTTCAGCCTGGAAGAAAATTAGATAAAGTGTACGTTAAGAGAAGCTTCATTCACCACCTTACGGTCATTATAGAAAAGGAAGATTGACTAATATATCACTGAATAAATAAACAGACACTTCTCTGCAAATGAGCCCAACTATCAAGTTACTGGGTGGATATGCTGTTTTATGAAGTGAAAGTTTTAATAGGTTGCAGCACAAAAAGGATACAGAGCTAGAGAGTGGAACCAGGAGCTCTTTACCTGCAAAGGAAAAAATACAGGTATTTTATACAAGAGGAACTCTCTGAAACTATCCTAACTCCTGTCCGAAACCTTTAAAAAAGGTTTCTAGTGATTCTAAAACTTAGTTCAGCATAATACACAAAGTACTTTTTATAACAAAATGTAAATGATTGGTCACGTGAACTACTTCCGATTTCCTTCTAAACAACTTTGATGCCAGAATAATGTATATTTTATTCCTCTTTTGTGGAACAAAACTAAAGAGAGGAGAAAGAAGAACAGAAGTATATGACTCCAACATCTTCCAATCACTACTTCTTGAATCTAGAGGTCATCATAACCCAAAACCAGGTGAACAATAGTCCCTCCTCAGCCCCATCATCCAACTGAATTAAAATCATAGAATCATTCATTTTTATGGCTGCCACAAACTGTTAGAATCATAGAACCTTGAGTTGGAAGAGACCTTGTGGGCCATCTAGTCCAACCTGCTCCCCTTTCTGCCAAGAAGCAGGAAAACTGCATTCAAAGCGCCCCTGACAGATGGCCATCCAGCCTCTGTTTAAAAGCTTCCAAAGAAGGAGCCTCCACCACATTCCAGGGCAGAGAGTTCCACTGCTGAACAGCTCTCACAGTCAGGAAGTTCTTCCTAATGTTCAAATGGAATCTCCTTTTTTGTAGTTTGAAGCCATTTGTTCCGCATCCTAGTCTCCAGGGCAGCAGAAAACAAGCTTCTTCTCTCCTCCCTATGACTTCCCCTCACATATTTATACATGGTCATATCTCCTCTCAGCCTTGTCTTCTGCAGGCTAAGCATGCCCAGCTCTTTAAGCCGCTCCTCATTGTACTCCAAACCCTTGATCATTGGCTTGTACTCCAAACCCTTGATCATTTTAGTTGCCTCCTCTGGAACATTACAGCTTGTCAACATCTCCTTTCATTTGTGGTGCCCAGAATTGGGACATAATATTCCAGGTGTGGTCTAACCAAAGCGGAATAAAGGGGTAGCATGACTCCTCTAGATCTAGACACTATGCTCCTCTTGATGCAGGCCAAAATCCCATTGGCTTTTTTTGCTGCCACATCACATTGTTGGCTCATGTTTAACTTGTTGTCCGCGAGGACTCCAAGATCTTTTTCACATGTACTGCTGTTGAGCCAGGCATCCCCATTCTGTATCTTTGCATTTCATTTTTTTCTGCCTAAGTGGAGTATCTTGCATTCCCTTTGAACTTCATTTTGTTAGTTTTGGCGCATCTCTCTAATCTGTGAAGATCATTTTGAATTCTGCTCCTGTCTTTTGGAGTTTGGTATTGTCTGCAAACCTGATGATCATGCCTTCTAACCCTTCATCTAAGTCATTAATAAAGATGTTGAACTCAATTGTTTCAGCAGACCAATGAAAGTCTCAAATAAGCCCAAGAATGTACATGCATTTTTCGTATATACAATCACTGAACAGATGGCGTAGTTTTACTCAAAGATAGAGAAGTAAAATTATCAAGATAACAAGTGGAATGGTGGATAAGCTCAAGCTTCACCTTTCTCTCAAAATTAGAAACTTCAGACTGGAATCCATTAACCCCTTATGTGGAAGCACAATCAATTAAATTAAATGGCATTTACTTCTGCGCAGACATGCACAATTTAAATCGATTATTTAACATCTTTTGTCATCACATTAGACCATCACATTAGCCTGTATTGATATTTGCATATTTAGTACTATGCACAGTCATCTAAGTGACATTATTCTGTGTAAGATGAAAGAGAGGAAATAAATGCACATATTAGTGGAAGATAATGGCCAGGAAGAAATTAGAGAGCCCAAAGTTCGTATCTCAAATGAAAAATCTAGGAAATATCAAGTGTTATTCTATCATCTATGCTTTAACTGGACCAATTATGGACAACTGAATAATCTGAAACATAAAATCCACTGCCTTCAATTTTTTAAATTGTAGGGTCTTGACATATTACTGATTGTTAAATGACACGTTTTTGGTTAGGTTGCTGTGAGCTTTTTGGGCTGTATGGCCATGTTCCAGTAGCATTCTCTCTAGCTGATTAGAAAGATGGTTAGAATTTACATCTGTCCTCAATCACTTTTAAAAAGTCACGTCGGTTTTTCCATTGCATCTACTTACTAAAAAGTGTGCCTATTGAATTCATTGGTTCTTTTTGGCTTTATTTTCATTGCTCACTCTGAGGAGAATAGCATATATATTTGAACAATACACAGTACTTGCCTTCGTTGCTTTTATTCAAGACAGTCAGGCAGTCCTTTGCTTCCACATATTTTGTCTGTACCACTTTAAGTTGTGCAATGGATGAAGAAAGGAATTCCACTTCCTAGGAAAAGTCATACAAAATTCAGAAGTTAAAGACCCATCACCTCCAGCAACCAGCTGCATGTGAAGTAGGTATTCTGAAATATTTGCCACCAGGAGCACTACACCGTGAACATCTATACCAGAGATGGGAAAATTGTGGTTCTTCCAAATGTTGCTGAGTAGTATTTCTAAACAACAGACATTGTTGGTTACCCTGGCTAGGACCAATGGAAAGCCACACATTCATCACCCCAGTCTAGAAGAACAGGACTGAAACGACTACTTCATTACAATACCATTTACTTCCATCCAAAAGCCATGGCAGATTTGTATGACAAGTCACATTGACAGCACAGTCATTTGGCAGAAGGGAAAGACTGAATGGAAAGAAAGTGTATAGAATCCTAATAGACATGTGGTGATTCAGTATGCTTATCCCCCCGGTTAGGTATTCTGTTTTTTTCTCTCTCATGCACATGCAAACACATTTCACAGCAAAAACTTGGAGCAGACTTACATATATCATTGTCTGCTCCTTTTACACAAATAGAAGGTAATATTCAAATTAAGTATGACCATTTCTATCGAAGAACGGGATCCTTTTTCTTATGATAGAGAACCTCCCAGCTCTAAGCCAGGAATGAGGAAGCTGTGGTCCTCCAGATGTTGTTGGACTCTAATACCCATCAGTTAATAAAGGCCAAACCCTACTGCTCCCCTTCTTGGGCTCCTCCATCACAAATACACTTTTCAATACACTTTTTTACTCCTATCTCTTCCAGGGTTTTAACATTTTAGCTCACGCATTTGGCCTGTCCTTTGTGTTTGATTTATATTATGTTATTTTGCACAGTTTATTTTATTCTGTTATTTTATGTATTTTGCTGTGATGTAATTTTTCTGTTGCTTTGTTTTGAACTCTGCTGTATTATTTTTGGGCTTGGCTTCATGTTAGCCACCCCGAGTTCCCTTTGGGGAGATGGTGGCGGGGTATAAATAAAGTTAATTATTAATTATTATTATTATTCTCATTTCCAACACTGTTGTTGTTGTTTTCTCATTTCCAACACTCAAACCAAAACATCATCTTGGTGCCATTTAAACGAATAGCACAAGCTGGAATATGTCTAGAG